>CM077591.1:11657500-12350000 GCA_039657365.1 Stephania yunnanensis
GACTTTCCTTTCAAATCAAGAATTGTCCCAATAATGCTTTCGTACACATTTTTTTCGATGTGCATCATATCTAAATTGTGACGCAAAACTAGATGTTGAAAAAGTAGCTACACATTAATAAATTAATTTTAGTGTGCTAAATTAACATAAATCGAGGGAAAAATAAGAAGCATGTAAACTTGGTATTTACCTCCCAATACGCCTAATCGAAAAAATAAACTTCTTCCAAATATTAGGAGGTTCAGACTTTTTTTGCATTTTTTCCGCTCTTATTTTTCCCCAATCCTTTACAATATCTTTGGTTGTCATTGCGATTTCAAATTTGGTCATCACATTAGGTCTTCCTCCTTCTTCGCAACTCCCATAAAATCACAACCCTTTTTTTTTGAAAATGATGTTCATGCCTAAAGAATCTTATGTGACCCCTTATAGACGATTTTATTGCTTGCCCTCAACTATCGTGAGCATGTATTTATCCCACATGCTAGACAAGAAAACTCACCTTTTGTAGAATATCCAGATAAATTTCATAAGCTGGAAAGTCATTTATAGTCTATAATAGAACCGTTTTCAAGTTAAACGTGTTCTTACTCTGTGTCAGACACAACCGCTTCATCATTCTACAACTTCAACAAATCTTCAATCAATGGTTGTAAATAAATATCTATATCGTTTCCAGGATGCTTACGCCCTGGAATTAACAATGCTAGCATTATATTTTCTTCCTTGCAACATAGCCATGGAGGGAGATTGTATGGTACTAGCATTATAGGACAACAACTATATTGACTGTCAAAGTCACAAAAATGATTGAATCTATCAGTTGCAAGAATGAGCCTGAGCTTTTGAGGTTCTGAAGTGAATTGTCACGACCCAAGATTTTTAACTGTGTTTATTGGCTTTACACGGGCTCAACGACCCGTACTGTGGGACCCACATCGTGATAGGTCCGGTTACCGAGGCAAAGGCCGAGGTACATTTTATATTTTTTGTGTTGTTTGATTAGTGTACTGTACATGTGTAGACTACTAAGTCATTTACGGGTATGCAGATACCGAGATGAGCGGAGACGCGCCTCGTGTTGCGTGCCGACGTAGGCCCGCGGCAACAACTCGTGGGGTAGTATAATTAGTTAAATCAATTTTTTTTAAAAAATAATAAAATAAAAATAAATGGCTATAGGAGTTGTAATGTGGTCACATTAAATAAATATGCAATGATCTATAGTTTGCAAAATAAATCAAGATGCATTGGATTTGCATCGAGATACGCACTTTACGAAACTTGAGGAATATTTGGTCAAAGGTGGTGGGAATAGAGAATAAGGATTGGGTTGCTTCGAGATTCATGTTGCACGAATCTCGAGTACACTAAATATCTTATCCCTTTTGCTTTCAAGTCAGTTGAAACAAAAAAAAGAGAAAAAAGAAAGAGAGAAAAAAACTGTGAACCAGAGAGGAAGAAAACCGAGAGGAAGGAGAGAAAGAAAAAAAAAGGAGGAAGAAGGAGAGAGATCTAGCTCGAGCAAGGTGAGTGAAGTTCCCTTGTTGATTGTGTCGTTTGTTGTGGTGTTGCGTCGGTGGTTGTTGGTGTTCGGGTGGTGAACTCGGACGAACTGCCATGGCAGTTCGTCCGAGCTCGAGGAAGGTAGGGGAGTTGTCTCCCCTGCATGCAAACTCCACCTGGGGTTGGGGATGGAAGCCCAACCCCAGCGACGAGAATAAAAAAAAAATCAGAAACGGAGCATACGCTCTGTTTCTTCGTGAGGAATATGAAGGAACCGGGTAGGGTCATGGGAAAAGGTAGGTGATAGGTCTCACCGCCGACCCGACATAGATCATCTCGACTTAGCCTGTGTCTGTCTCTACATCTTTAACTGTGTTATTTACTTGCATTACTTGTTTTAGTAATTTATTTCGCTCATTTATGCTTTTAAATACCATTCGTTTCTTTTGGAAATGTGACATGAAATTCTACAGTTAGTACTTAAATATCACTATACTCACCATCTAGTTTGTAACGGTGGGTGTAGGGCCGTCGAGCAGTAGCAGACCGAGGAAGGAGAAGATCGGCAACTTCCTCTGAGCTATTTGGCGACTCTCCTCACTCATTTTCTACGTCGCAACTTTTGTTGTATTATGATTAATTATGTCATTTTGGGTTGTACAATGGGTTTAGTGAATAGTTACATATCTATACATGCATGTGAGCTATAGTTTTTTTTTGGTTTCCACACTTAGGAATTGTTTTGGAGAATTAATGCTTCCGCTTAATATTAGAATTAACAATGTTTCCGCTTAACATTTGAATGACCTGTAACTGTGATAATATAACAATACAAGGAGATTTGGAGAATTATAGGGACGATAGGCTGACTAATACGTACTTAAGTCTTAGATCATGTGGATTAAAGCTTGAGTACGGGATTAGGCCGGACGGTGCCCTATTTAGAAGTAGGGGCCGTCATAATTGGTATCAAAGCCAGCTTTAGCGAACTATATGGCGTAAGGCAATATGATACCAACACAATTGGTATCAGAGCCTGGTGTCAGAGCCCAAATTGGATAAAATACAAACCTTAGTTGTGGAAACCAGATACTCATTGCCTAGACACCATTAGTTGGGAAGTGAGTGACAGTGAGACGGAGGTCTATGTACTTGTTACTTTCTATATGTATCTATCTACTTATGTGCAATGTCACGTAGAAGTTGATTCACGTTCGCTATCCATCGCAGACCCCGATGGCTGATACACGAGGGGGAGGAGATGCATAACCTAGAGGCAGTTCGCCTCCTACGATAGCGGAGGATGTGGAGCGATTGTTTGAGCGAGTGACAGCTCAAGGCCAGCAGTTGGCTGATTTCATCGTGATGATGACCGCATATTTTGCTGCACCAACATCGACATCGACTCCTACGACTGCTACACCGATTGTTCAGGCGCCAGTACTTCCTACTGCAGCATTAGCAGCGGCGATAGTAGTGACAACACCAGTTGTAGAGACAGCTGAGGCAGGATCGTCCCCCACGCCTGCATCTTCTAGCACTTTAGTGGAAGTTCAGCTTGCGAAGACTTCATCAGACTCAAAACAGCTTATTTTGATGGAGTCAGGGATTTTCAGAAGATTGAGAAATGAATCCTATCTCAGGAGAAGCTTCATCAGGTCTTGAGGATTAAGGATAGACATCGGGCAGAGATCTCATCATATACACTCGAGCGAGACACTGACGTGTGGTGGCGTTTGACAGTGGCCACTCACTGAGAGTTCAAGACATGGGATGCTTTTAAGCAGAAGTTCTATCAGCAGTATTTTCGCCTTTAGTTATGAAGCGATTGAGATGGGAATTCATGGATTTGAGACAGGGGCCAGAGGAGACTGTGATGCACTACATGGATATAAATGATTATTTGCACCAGTTTGCTAAGGACTTGGTGCGAGATGAGTCCGAGGATATGTATCAGTTTGGTGATGGACTCAGGCCCGATATCAGATATTACGTCATCAGCTCAGGTGCGAGGACATGCACCGAGATCTATGAGCGAGCCCTAGCGTGTTGGGGCATGTGCCCCAGGTCAATCCATTAACTGTCTTTATGAATACTTTTAGTTAATAAAATAGGATTTCATTTGCCGTTTATTATAATTAATTTTCATGTTTACATTATAATAAGATCTATGGGTATTTACAGAAATATCCTAAATGTCCCTAGTCGATCATTATACTGGGAACTATAATGAATTAAGACTAGTGCGAGTCTTGATTGATGATCATATGATGATTATACGTATAGAGATACGAATCAAGATCATGAGTATTTGTTAGGGAACAAAGTACTGGATCGACCAGCTATGAGGACATCACATGGATTAAGTCATAATTGTTTCTCATGATAGGTATATTTTCTAGTCCTCTAACTCGAGATTACCAGAGACTTCAACGTTAGGAACACAGTGATTTGACACAATCAAACGTTGTCTTTAACCGAACGATTATAAAGGTTATGATTGGTTACTGTGTGAGCAATGTGATGAAGTTGTGTAATCAAGATAGAATTTGTCCCTCTCATATAAAGAGAGATATCCAGTGGATCCCTCGATGTGTTAGACTGTTAAAAGGCATAGTTTAAGTGAATTGATATTGATCAATTTCACTTGGATGTTTTCAGTCTACCTAAAGATGGAGACTAGTACGATTGAACATGTTGGATGACAATTACATGCCTTATGTTTGATCAAAAGGATATCGTGTGACAAAAGGATGTTATATAGACTATTGATTAGGTTGTATCGATTTGATATTCGTACAACTTGGGCAGTCATAATGTCTTGCTAGAGGCCGCTTATGACTTGAATACCAAAATGTGTTTTGGTACACTGCCAACGTTGTATGAGCCTATTGGGTCGCACACTAAGAATGGTTTTGCGAGATTTTAAGATGGTTCAGAAAAATGAATTTTATATGATAAAATTCTAAACGGAAACGTCCTTGTGGTGTATTACACTTATACTTCTTTAAGTAGGGGTATATGTGTAATTTACTTAACCGTTTATATACAAGGGTTGTATAAATAAACGCTTTAAGTTAGAACACACGTGCGAAAGATCAAAAGGCCGAAACTCTGTTTTCATTTTAGAAACGACTTAGGGTTTTTGGTATGCTCTGGATCGTTTTGGAGAGAAACAAAAGGTTTGGTATTCTCTCGAAGCTAGCACTTCGAATTTCGGCCGCCGTTCGTGTGTGGACTACTGGTAGAGGGCGTTCATTGTTGGCAGCGCCTTAGAGATCGATCAACCTTCAGAAAGGTATATTGCGACTGATGTATGATTAAGTTTTTCATGGTTTAAACGTTTTTAATGGAATTAGATTCGGATCCTGTTGGGGTTTTTGTCAAAATTATTTTGTAATCTCCGCTACGTATGAACCCCAAAACCCAACAGTGGTATCAGAGCCTTCGAGTTCAATTCCATTAAATTCATTGCATGTTTTCTTCTGATATATACATGATATATGATTGAAAGCATGTTAATAGTTGATGTATATGTGATATACATAAGTTGTCTTTGAGATTTATTATCATGTTTTGTGTATATGATACACATATTTGTGATTTAATTAAAATCAGTTTCGTACATGCTAGTAACCATGTTAGGTTAATTTAAATAATTTTAATGAATTGAATTTCGTGTTCCGTGATCCATGACACCATTAGGTTCGATTGTGATAGTAGTTCATGATTCAATTACATGTTTGTGATTATTTGGATGAGGACCGAAATTGCAAATAATTAATTTTCGAAATTATTTATTTATCTTGTTATATCTATTTTGTTATGAAGTTTCTATTTGATAAAGATAGATAACAAATTAGAATATGAAATAAATATCGAGAATCCTATTATTGGTGATATACTAGGATTCAAATATCTTGAATCCAAAATAAAAAATTAATTTTCGAAATTATTTATTTATCTTGTTATATCTATTTTGTTATGAAGTTTCTATTTGATAAAAATAGATAACAAATTATATTAGGAGATATAAGCAAAATCGGTTTCGTTATCCCTATTGGATATGAGATAAATATCAAGAATCTTGTTATTGGTGATATACTAGGATTCAAATATCTTAAATCATAATTGGATTAGGATAAGATGATTAGTTAGATGTGGGCCCGGGTTAATTAAAATGATTTAATTGACTTAATTTTCGATAAATTAAGGGGTTAATTTATGATAATAAAATCAGCAAAAATTACGATTTTCTATAGCGAATCTTAATTTTCGGAATTGAGATTCTTCTTCTAAAATAAAAAATAAAATAAAAAAAACGGGGGCGCTGCCCCCTGTACCCCCGTCCGCTAACCGGCCAGCGGGACCGCCGTCTAACTAATCCTAGCGTACGGAAATTCTTCTGTTAGTGAAAAGTATAAAAAAAAAATTCCAAATTGTTTAGTGATTGAACAAATCAATAAATTATATGATATTTCATTGTTTACATAAAATCACTAAAACTGAATAAAATCCCTCTATTAAACTTTAAGTCTCGTGCCATCCATTTTAAACACTTGTCAAGGCCTCGATCACACTAATATAGTTTCAGTCATAGTTGGGTGTGTTGTGTTATCTTGGTGAGACAAGTTGGGTAAGAGTTGCCTTAATGTTTAAAATGGTCCGACTTAATAAAGCCATCAAAATAGTTTTGAGCTTTAGGCAAATGATGAGATAAAAACATGCTAAGACATAAGATGTCCCATATCTCATAAAAGGATCTAAAAATTACATAAGATGTAATTGGTAACTGTTACCTACCTAAATAATCTAGTTCTGTGTTTCATGCCATAGCTGTCACAGAATTAGGTGAAATATGGATTTTAGTCCCCTAAATAAATAGTACGTTTTAGGAAGGTTGTTAATTTAGTGGGAATCTATTCCTCTATTCTAAAATAAACTTTGCATAATCTTTATTGTAGATCAATGGCCTCTTCAAGTAACAATAATCCCCTGTCACTGTGATCCATCCTTGAGAAGGATAAGCTATCTGGGACTAACTTTCTTGACTGGTTTAGAAACTTGAGAATTGTTCTTAAGCATGAACGTAAGTTGTATGTCCTGGATGCTCCAATCCCCGAGGACCCACCACCAATGCTACGAAAATTTGTGAAGGATGCGCATAATAAGCATGTCAACGATTTTCTCGATGTTGCATGTATTATGTCGGCAACTATGGTTCCTGTACTTCAGAAGTACATTGAACTAATGGAAGCCTACAACATGGCTATAACGCTGAAGGAAATGTTCCAACAACAAGCTAGGCAAGAAAGGTTCGAGACAGTCAAGAACATACATTCTTGCAAGATGATTGAGGGTGCGTCAATTAGTCATCATGTTTTGAAGATGAAGGGCTATGTTGACCAGCTTGATAGACTAGGATTTCCCATAAGCCAAGAGTTGGCAACGAATTCAATTCTGAATTCGTTACTAGAGAGTTACTCACGATTCGTAATAAACTACAATATGAATAATATCGAGAAATCAATTTCAGAGTTGCATTTGATGCTCAAAACTGCTGAACAAAATATCAAGAAACCCTTTAGGAATATGTTGATGGTCCAAAAGGGAAAGGGAATGAAGAAGAAAGACAAAGGCAAGACTAAAGTTGTTAAGGCTGCTGCGGCACCTGTCATAAAGCATGTAGAACAAGTCAAGCCCCAGCCTGTTCCTGCTTCAAAACACCCAAAAGAAAAGGAAGGAAATTGTCATTTCTGCCATGCACCTGGACATTGGTTCAGAAATTGCAAACTCTAATTGGAAGATCTAAGGAAGAAAAAGGGTAGTGCGACTACCACTACAAGTATTTATGTTATTGAAGTTAATTTATCTACTAGTGATTCTTGGGTATTAAATACCAGATGTGGATTTCACATTTGTATAAATGTGCAAGAACTCCCCAGAAGTAGAAAGTTGAAGAAAGGAGAAGTCATCCTCCGCGTAGGGAATGGAGCAAGAGTTGCCGCCCTGGCTGTTCGATCATATGACTTAGTCTTACCTAGTGGACTTATTTTAACTTTAAATAATTGTTATTTTATGCCTGCCTTGAGCAGAAACATCATTTATGTTTCATGCTTGGATATAGATGGTTTTGATTTTATTATTGCGAATAATAGATGTTCCATTTCTCGTAAAGGAATATTTTATGTCTTTATATTCTAAGCATGAAAAGGTCCACCGATACTCCAGTCTTTAACATAAATACAAAGAAATTTAAGTCAAATGATTTGAATCAAACCTATCTTTGGCATTATCGTCTCGGGTACATAAATGAGAAACGCATAACGAAGCTCCATAAAGATGGACTTCTAGATTCATTTGATTTAGAAACATTTGAAACGCGCGTATCTTGTTTACGAGGCAAGATGACTAAGGGCAAGTGATTTATTGGGTCTAATACATACTGATGTATGCGGTCCTATAAACACAATGGCTAGAGGAGGTTATCAGTACTTCATTACATTTACTGATGATTTCAACAGATATGGTTATGTATATCTAATGAAACATAAAGCTGAATCATTAGAGATGTTTCAAACGTTTCAAAATGAATTGCAGAATCAACTTGGTAAAACTATCAAAACACTTCTATCAGATCGAGGTGGTGAGTATTTAAGCCAAGAATTTGATGATCATCTTAGAAATTGTGGGATTGTCTCCCTATTGACTCCACCAGCAACTCCATAATGGAATGGAGTTTCTAAAAGGAGAAATCGAACCTTATTAGATATGGTTCGATCTATGATGATTCATGCAGATCTTCCATTATCCTTTTGGGGTTATGCATTACAAACTGCAGCTTTCATTCTAAATCGAGTTCCTTCTAAAGCGGTTGATAAAACACCATATGAGATATGGTACGGGAAGAGACCTAGTTTGTCTTTTCTTAAGATTTGGGGTTGTGAGGCTTACATAAAGCGACAAGTCTCAGAAAAACTAGCACCTAAATCTGATAAGTGTTTATTTGTGGGGTATCCTAAGGAAACAAAAGGATATTACTTTTATAATCCCGCTGAGAACAAAGTGTTTGTTGCTCGGTATGGTGCCTTTATGGAAAAACGGTTTATTTCAAAAGACACTAGTGGGAGAGAAATAAATCTTGAAGAAGTTCAAGAATCACAGATAAACACTGAACCGCCACCGGAAGTTCAACAACGTTCCGAAGCAGTTGAACCTCCACAAGTTACACAAGACCGACATAAATCTAGTAGGGCAAGACATGAGCCAGAGAGATACAGATTTCTCATTACTGATAGTCGTGATGTGTTGCTTATGGACCAAAATGAGCCCACCACTTATCAGGAGGCTATGTCTGGACCAGACTAAGATAAACGGCTAAGTGCCATGAATTCTGAGATGCAATCCATGTATGATAACCAAGTTTGGTACTTGGTTGATTTACCTGAAGGTGGTCGGACATTGGATGTAAATGGGTTTTCAAGAAGAAAACTGACATGGATGGAAATGTGCATACTTTTAAAGCAAGACTAGTAGCAAAAGATTTCAGGCTGACTCAAGTTGTTGATTATGATGAAACTTTTTCGCCAGTAGCTATGCTTAAATCCATAAGAATTTTAATTGCCATTGCTGCATATTATGACTATGAGATATGGCAAATGGATGTAAAAACATCATTTCTTAATGGAAAGTGCTTGAGGACGTGTATATGACACAACTGAAGGTTTTGTACATCCCGAGAATTCTAGGAAGGTATGCAAGCTTCAAAGATCCATTTATGGATTAAAGCGAAGCTTCTCGGAGTTGGAATCTTCGTTTTGATGAAGCAATCAAAGATTTTGGTTTTATTAAGAACGAAGATGAGCCTTGTGTATATAAGAAGGTCGAGTGGGAGTGTAGTTGTTTTTCTCGAGTATTGTATGTTGATGATATATTACTCATTGGAAATGACATCCCAACATTGCAGAATGTCAAGTCTTGGTTAGGGAAGTGTTTCTCAATGAAAGACTTAGGAGACGCAGCCTATATCCTAGGGATAAGGATCTATAGGGATAGATCTAAGAGGCTAATCGGTCTAAGTCAGAGTGCTTACGTAGACAAGGTGCTGAATAGGTTCAGTTTGCAAGACTCTAAAAGTGGATTGTTGCCAATGTCTCATGGCATAAGTCTCAGCAAGAATCAATGTCCTAGGACAAATGATGAGCGATATCGTATGAATAAGATTCCATATGCATCAGCTATTGGATCTATCATGTATGCCATGCTATGCACTCGACCTGATGTATCATATGCTTTGAGCACTACAAGCAAATATCAGTTAGATCCTGGTGAGAGTCACTGGATAGTAGTAAAAAACATCCTTAAGTACTTAAGAAGGACTAAGGAAGTGTTCTTGGTCTATGGAGGTTTTGAAAATGATCTAGTTGTAAATGGTTACACAGATGCAAGTTTTCAAACTGATATAGATGATTTTAGATCGCGATCTGGATATGTGTTAACTTTGAATGGGGGTGCAAGAAGCTGGAAAAGTTCGAAGCAAGAGACCGTGGCAGATTCTACGACGTGACAGTGAGTATATTGCGGCGTCCGATGCGCAAAGGAGAGCAGTTTGGATCAAAAAGTTCATTTTTGAACTAGGTGTGGTTCCAAGTATTGCTAACCCTGTTTGTTTGTATTGTGACAATAACGGGGCAATAACACAGGCCAAGGAACCTAGATCACACCACAGATCCAAACATATACTCAAAGCGTTTTCATCTCATCGAGAGAAATCATTGAGAGGGGAGACGTAAAGATTTGCAGAGTACCTACTGAAGACAACGTTGCAGATCCATTAACAAAAGCTCTTCCACAAGCAAAACATGATGGTCATGTTAGATCATTAGGCATTAGATGCATGTATGATTGGCCCTAGTGCAAGTGGGAGATGTTGGGGCATGTGCCCTAGGTCAATCCATTAACTGTCTTTATGAATACTTTTAGTTAATAAAATAAAGGATTTCATTTGCTATTTATTATAATTAATTTGCATGTTTATATTATAATAAGATCCATGGGTATTTACAGAAATATCCTAAATGTCCCTAGTCGATCATTATACTGGGAACTATAATGAATTACGACTAGTGCGAGTCTTGATTGATGATCATATGATGATTATACGTATAGGGATACGTATAGGGATACGAATCAAGATAACGAGTATTTGTTAGGGAACAAAGTACTGGATCGACCCGCTATGAGGACATCACATGGATTAAGTCATAGTTGTTTCTCATGATAGGTATATTTTCTAGTCCTCTGACTTGAGATTACCAGTGACTTCAACATTAGGAACACAGTGATTTGACATAATCAAACGTTGTCTTTAACCGGACGATTATAAAGGTTGTGATTGGTTAGTGTGTGAGCAATGTGATGAAGTTGTGTAATCAAGATAGAATTTGTCCCTCTCATATAAAGAGAGATATCCAGTGGATCCCTCGATGTGTTAGACTGTTAAAAGGCCTAGTCTAAGTGAATTGATATTGATCAATGTCACTTGGATGTTTTCAGTCTACCTAAAGATCAAGACTAGTACAATTGAATATGTTGGATGACAATTACATGCCTTATGTTTTATCAAAAGGATATCGTGTGACAAAATGATGTTATATACACTATTGATTAGGTTGTATCGATTTGATATTCGTACAACTTGGGTAGTCATAATGTCTTGCTAGAGGCCGCTTATGAATTGTATACCAAAACGTGTTTTGGTACACTACCAACGTTGTATGAGCCTATTGGGTCCCACACTAAGAATGGTTTTGCGAGATTTTAAGATGGTTCAGAAAAATGAATTTTATATGATGAAATTCATTACGGAAACGTCCTTGTGATGTATTACACTTATACTTCTTTAAGTAGGGGTATATGTGTAATTTACTTAAACGTCAATATACAAGGGTTGTATAAATAGACGCTTTAAGTTCGAACTCACGTACGAAAGATCAAGAGGCCGAAACTCTATTTTCGTTTTAGAAACGACTTAGGGTTTTTGGTATGCTCTGGATCGTTTTGGAGAGAAACAAAAGGTTTGGTATTCTCTCGAAGCTAGCACTTCGAATCTCGATCGCCGTTCGTGTGTGGACTACTAGTAGAGGGCTTTCGTCGTTGGCAGCACCTTAGAGATCGATCAACCTTCATAAAGGTATATTGCGACTGAGGTATGATTAAGTTTTTCATGGTTTAAACATTTTTAATGGAATTAGATTTGGATCCTGTCGGGGTTTTTGTCAAAATTATTTTGTAATCTCCGCTGCGTATGAACCCCAAAACCCAACATAGCGCATGAGACATATTATTTGGGTCGAGTTGCTAATGGTAGAGCCCCGGACCCAGTTCTCTTTGCAGAGCAGGCCGTAGAGTATGAGAGTAGGAGACAGAAGGGTAAGGGAACAAGGGATGGAACCGGGGATCTCATGGTTCGAGAACAGCTAGGCTTCACTGGTTGTGCCTCCTGTATCATCCACTTCTTCAGTACAGAGCTCTGTGAGCAGACTTCCCTTGCCACCTCCTATTAGACCGGCATTACTAGCTCCTATAGTTCCTGCACTTCCTGCCCCACATCTTTCACAGAAGCAACCGCAGGATGGCAGAGGTTGAGGCAGAGGCAGAGGCCGAGATACGAGACAAAGGCCGGAACAAGTACAGAGACAAGGTTAGTATCAGGTATAGGGCCAGTCTCAGACTCAGGGCCAGCGCAAACGGTTGACATGCTATAGATGTGGACAGGTCAGACATATTGTAAGAGAGTGCCCGCATCCCGCAGCAGTGTACTCACACCTGGCCCGAGAGGAGGTTCATGTGGTACCCCAGTCAGACGCCGACGCTACACGAGGTCTTATTGAGGGTACGATTTCTATTTGCGATCACGCTTTATACGTTTTATTTGATTCTGGATCTACCGTATCGTTTATTGTTAGTCGCATGATAGACATTTTAGGGTTGAAAACTGTTAAGTTTAGCGTGCATCTGATTTTAAGTACTACAGCCGGGGATGGCCTTTACCCTCATAGTCTTGTTGTGAAATGTCTCGTCAAGATAACTAGAGGAGCGCTACCCGCTGATGTTAGAGTCCTCGAATGTTTGGCGTTCAACGCGATTTTAGGAATGGATTGGTTAGCTGCATATCACGCCCATATCGACTGTTTCCGTAAGACCGTGATATTTGAGATCTCAGGGCGTCTGCCATTCATTTATAAAGGTGGAGCAGCAAGGACTGTAGGAGCGAGATATCGATTTCATTATTGAGTTAGTACCAAGTATGAAATCGATTTATATACCACCATACCGGACGAGAGCTAGAAGAGTTTAAGACTCAGCTTCAGGATTTGGTCCAGAAGGGCTTCATCACACCTTCTATGTCGTCATGGGTAACACCAGTCCTTTTTGTACAAAAATGATGGTACATGAGAGGAGCACGATTTTTCTCCAAGATAGACCTGTGCTCAAGGTATCATCAACTTAGGATCAAGGACGAAAATAGATTCATTACAGCTTTCAGCACAAGATATGGATATGGTGCATCATTTTTTTAAACTGGAAGCCCAATGGTACTCGGTTCGCTAAAAACGCGTACTTAAGCGTCCAGGTCGTGTGTTCGAACCGAGGGAGGCGAAAGACTACGCCCACTAGTATTACGAGTTGCGGGTGTGTGCACTGGTACTAGTGGGGGTACGTAGATGGTGTGGGTGAGTGCACCCATACTGCCTTGGAGACGCTAGGGGTTGTTACGAGTTGCGATTCTGCGCATTGGCAGTGCCTTGAGCCTTCACATAAAAGGGTTTCTTGACCGATTCGTGTTAGTAATCATCGATGACATACTAGTATACTCGAAGGCGAGATTCGAAGTGAAATGTGAACTTGCATCGAGATTGAGCGAACCTTTTCGTTCTTTTTCAAGTAGGTCGACGTTTAAATTTCGAGGACGAGATTTTCATTAGTTGGGAAGAGTTTTCACGGCCCAAAATTTTTAATCGTGTTATTGGCTTTACACAGGCTCAACGACCCGTACTATAGGACCCACATCGTGATAGGTCTGGTTACCGAGGCAAGGGCCGAGGTACACTTTATATTTGTTATGTTGTTTGATTAGTGTATTGTACATGTGCAGACTACTAATCAAACTAGCGGGGACACGCCTAGTGTTGCGTGCCTCTATGGGCTTGAGGCAGCAGCTCGTGGGGTAGTGTAATTAGTTAAATCAATTTTTTTAAAAAAATAATAAAATAAAGATAAATGGCTATAGTAGTTGTAATGTGGTCACATTAAATCAATATGCAATGACTTATAGTTTGCAAAATAAATCAAGATGCATTGAATTTGCATCGAGATACACATTTCATGAAACTCGAGGAATATTTGGTCAAAGGCGGTGGGAATGGAGGATAAGGATTGGGTTGTCTCGAGATTCGTGTTGCACGAATCTCGAGTACACTAAATATCTTATCCCTTTTGCTTTCAAGTCAGTTGAAACAAAAAAAAAGAAAGAAAAAGAAAAAAAAACAGTGAACCAGAGAGGAAGAAAACCGAGAGGAAGGAGAGAGAGAAAAAGAAAGAGAGAGGAGGAATAAGGAGAGAGATCGAGCTCGAGCAGGGTGAGTGAAGTTGACTTGTTGATTATGTTGTTTGTTGTTGTTGTTGCGTCGGTGATTGTTGGTGTTCGGGTGGTGAAATCGGACGAACTGCCATGGCAGTTCGTCCGAGCTCGAGGAAGGCAGGGGAATAGTCTCCCCTGCATGCGAACTCCACCTGGGGTTAAGGATGGAAGCCCAACCCCAGCGACGAGAATAAAAAAAAAATCAGAAACAGAGCATACGCTCTGTTTCTTCGTGAGGAAGATGAATGAACCAGGTTGGGCCGTGTAACGGCTCGAAAATTCGACTCGTGCCACGTGTCATTTTAGGGTCGTATGTGGGACCCACTTGCGGGAGTACATATGTCCAAATCTCTAGTGGAGATACTAATTGTTGAGAAACGTATACGCGGAGAATTCCGGGAGCCGAAATACGAACGGGGAGGCATCTCGAGTCGCCTGCCAACGTAAGATCTAGATAGTCGCGTTATGTGATTTTAATGTGTAAATTGGATACGCCTCGTGATGCGTATAGCACGAGTATCGAAATTTTGAAAACGAGGCGGGTTTGGTGCCTCGAGATGCGCGATGCTCAGATATTTTTAAGGAAAGTATATAAATAAATATATTTTTAGATGTCTCTCGAAATACGTAAATTTGCAAGACTCAAGACAATTTTGGTCAAGCATAGAAGCGATGGACAAAGAGGTGAAATTATTGAGTTTGCCTCGAGATTTGTGTTGCACGAATCTCGAGGACATTTTTGATTTTGAAATCAAAAAGGAAATGTATATATATATGTATATATATATATTAATATATACATATATATATAAGAAGAGAGAGAAAAGAAAAGAAAAGTAAGAGAGACCGGACAGTGAGACATTAGTTCGCCAGTTGACATACAAGTTTTGTTTACTCGAGGCGGCAACATCTATGAGTTCTCAGAGGTTCCAGATGCAGCAGAGACACATATTTACAGATAAATGAGAGTACCGAAAATATCCATTTCGCGTGTGTTGGAGTGTCGAAGAGCTGACGTGATGTATCAGAGGTTCAAGGACATGGCACAGAGTCTAGATTTTTCAAATTGGTGCTGAGATACATAAGACCGTTCAAACTCCTAGCACGAGTTGGCAGTGTGGTTTACAGATTGGACTTGCCAGAAAAGTTTGTTGGGGTTAATCCGACATTTCACATTTCAATGTTGAGACTCGCTAGGTCAGGGCCGAGATCGACGATTGAGTTGGGAATGGTGAAGATCGAGTCTGACGTGACATTTGAGGAGATCTCGATAGAGATTGTCGACCTTCGGGTACGGATTCTTCGGAACAGGGAACTCGCGAAGGTCTTAGTTTCGTTGGCAGCATCATAGGACGAATGGACTCACTTGGGAGCTCGAGTCGACGATAAGGACACGTTACCCTCAGCTATTCTCTGGTATGGGATTTGGGGTACAGTTAAATTTCGGGATGGAATTTTCTTTTAGTTGGGAAGACTGTAACGGAACGAAAATTTGCCTCGTGCCACGTGTCATTTTAGGGTCGTATGTGGGACCCACTTTGCGGGAATACGTATGTCTAAATCTCGAGTGGAGATACTAATTATTGAGAAACGTGAACGAGGAGAGTTTGGGGAGCCGAAACACGAACGGGGACGCGTCTCGAGTCGCGTGCCAACGCAAGACCGAGATAGTCGCGTTATGTGGTTTTAATGTGTACATTGGATACGCCTCATGATGCGTGTAGTGCGAGTATCTAAATTTTGGAAATGAGGCGGGTTAGTGCCTCGAGATGCGGGCTGCTCTGATATTTTTAAGGAAAGTATAAAAATAAATATGTTTTTGGATGTGTCTCGAAATACGCAAATTTGCGAGACTCGAGACAATTCTGGTCAAGCATAGAGGCGGTGGACAAAGAGGTAAAAGTATTGAGTTTGCCTCGAGATTCGTGTTTCATGAATCTCGAGGACATTTTAGATTTTGAAATAAAAAAGGAAATGTATATATATATATATGTATATATATATTAATATATACATATATATATAAGAAGAGAGAGAAAAGAAAAGAAAAGTAAGAGAGAGAGAGAAAAAGCAGAGAGATCGAAGAAGAGGGAAAAAAAAAAAGATCGTGAGGAGCGGAGAGAGGGATAGCCGGCAAGGGACGACGGAGAGAGGCAGCCCGATCGGATCCGCGACGAAGACGGCCAGTGTAGTGGCGCAGCCAGCAGCGACGCGCGCAGGGAGGTCGCGGACCAGCGGCAGTGGCGGACAGATCGACGCGGCGCAGTGGAGTGGACGATCGGCCAGCGGACCGACGACGACGGCGATATCATAACAGCCCAGCAGTGGCGCGGTGGGCGGAGACGGCGGACGCCGAGATCGGAGCAGCCCAGAAGTGGCGCGGTGGGCGGAGTTCCCAGCGACGGACAACCGCGAACCGTGACCAGCAGGCGGACGGCGGAGGGGGACGCGTCGCGCTCCAGTGACGGCCAGCAGCGGCGACGCGTGGAGTTGCGCGACCTGTGAGCGCCGGGGACGACAGCGGCTGCACGAGCAGCGGCGGCGGCGGAGCTGGCGGTGGCTGCCAGCGAGTGGCAGCGGTGGCGGCGCAGTGACGATGGCGGCGTCGGCGCGGCAGCGACGTCGGCTCGGCAGCGGCAACGGTGCGGTGAACGACACGATGGCGTTGTTGGACCGATCGCTCCTCGACGAGGGGTGCGAATCGACGAATGTCGACGACGCGATGGAGGTGAGGTGTATTTCACCTAATTTTAATTGTGATTTACATTATTTAGTAACTTAAATGGTACAAATGGACATCAGGGACTTAGGATGCTATAGTCAGGTGTCGGGTGCTCATATCGAGACGCGAGCGAGTGCGTTTTTTAGGTACGTAAGATTCTATCTAAAAGTCACTGAGGGTTTACTTTTCTATCAGTGATTTCCTATTTGTGGTTATTGGATGCTATTCCCCCTATTTCTTATTATTGTATACTTTTCCCTGACGCTTTTGGGTTGGGGGTCGAGATACTTGATTATTCGTGTTGTACTTATGGCACACTAGGCTGTACGCTGGAAAACCAGGTGAAAGGAAGTGAGGGCATCCACTGAAAGGATTCTGGGGGTATGGAAACCAAGTGAAAGGAAGTGGGACACCCACAGAAAGGATCCTGGGGGTTCGACGTACAGTTTAGTGTGACCGGGAGGAGTACACGGTTTGTTTCTCTCGTGTTATTTATTCATGTGATGATCTTAGCACAGTTGACTGTTTAGTTTATGCATGATTAATTGACATGGTTATTGATATCTGTTTATGCTCCTATAAATGCTCGGTGTACTTTGTTGGAATCTTACTAACTGTACTCTCCATCTTGCTTTTCGTGATGGTCGAGTGTAGCCCCTGCTAGTAGGGGCAAGGAGATTTTGGGTGACTTTATCTGGCTGCCCGCGGTCGAGGACATACTAGTACGTGCGATTTTGATATTTTGCTTACTTTTGGGAAATGGGAGACTGGATAGACACTGTACTTGTATATATTACTGCTTACTATTGTCGTCTACATACAGAGTACTTTCCCCGGGTTTTCCACAATAGGAGTTGCTCTTATAAATGGTGTTTTATATGATAATAAATTTAATTGTTTTACTTGTTTTAAATTTAAGACTTCCGTTGTTGTTTTAATGATCAAACTGTCGAACTAAATTGATTACAAAATGAGCTTAACATGCAGAATGAGTAGTTATGATGTAACAAAGGACGTTAGTAGCGCATGGGCCCCAGTAGGTCAAGGATCTGACAGGACCGTAGGACCGCGCCTCCCCACCTGGTGACATCGGGATTTGGGGCCGCCACAGCCTGGCTGGGCCAGACCCTGACACGGGGGGTCGAGTCATATCGACCCGGATCCGACTGGACCGGGTCGGGTCGACCCAGATCCAGCTGTACCGGGTCGGGTTGACCCAGACCCACTTCAATAAAATCTATACTATTATAATAACAAACCAAAAACGGTTAACCGTGAAGCCTTTTTGGCTAAAATTTCTAATAATGCCCCTAAGTGTTTTAATACAAATATTTAAATTCAGGATAAAGTGATAATTTAATTGATAAGCAGTTTTGATTTTAGATTTGCGGATAAAAATTCAATTAGTTTTCAATTTTTTTTAAATTGGTAGTCAGTTTCCTAACCAAGTGGGATTTGGATGATCACGAATTGTTGTGCGATCGCGGTTGTGGTTCTTCTGATCTTGCTTTGGATTTTGGATTTTTGATAGGATGAAGAGATGAGATGATCGAGTTCGGGAGGAAGTATGCGAATGCTTTGTGATGTGTGCGAGAGCGCCGCCGCAATCCTCTTCTACGCCGCCGATGAGGCTTCTCTCTGTCGCGCCTGCGACCACAAGGTGAATCTCGATCAACTTGATGTCAATTATGATTAATTAGTTTGATCTGGATTCCTTCGATTCCAGGCGAGTCGCGATGTTCGATTTCTCGATTTTTTAGTGGTTTTTGATTGCATTGTGCAGAGTAGATCATCGACCGATTGGTACTATTTGAATGTTTTGTGATGGTTGGAATCGAGAATCTGAATGTTTCGGTGGATGATCGGTTTCTTGGACTAGATTGACTAGGTATATAAATATATATGTATATTCATCTTTTAGACGGACTACAAGCATGTTGCGATTGATGAATATAGGTTGCGCTTATCCGGTTCTTCGATCGAGGAAGAGGAACGTAGTAACCACATGGAAGAAAATAGTTCATGGTGAACTTATGCTATTGTGTTTTTTTTCCTCTTCCAATGCCGATGTTAAAGTTTTTTTAAGAAAAACAGCGTCATTTATCTCCCCATTTCTCCCCCTATGTGTTCGATTCAATAAAAAAATTTATGATTTATGTGTTCGATTCAATAAAAAAATTTATGATTTGTTATTGGGTTCGGTGGTCTCCTTGAAGACAACCATTCATTTTATTTATCTTTGCAATAAGGTATATATCATAAACTCAATTTTTAATTTTTATTTCTTATTTCTTTCCTTGAACGTGAACATACTTAGAACAACCATGGATATATTTTTTTAATAGTTCATTTCACTTTTCATGATAAGTAAATTAACTCTAATAGTGAGAAACACTTCTCTTTTTCTTAATTTTATCAATTGTGTTTATTTCTATTTCAATCTTACGTATTGAATAAATTTTGTTTGTGAATTAATTTTGTTTTCTATTTTATTTTCTTAAACCTAGAAAATTCGATTTGGATTAAAATCTCAAAAATTAATTTAGTTTGTGAATTACTGACTTTAATTTGTGAATTTTGTTTGTGAATTATGTGTGAATAATGTTTATTAATCTTAACAATTGAAGCTTTGAATTTTTCTTTTTTTAATCTTGTCAATTGGGTTGATTACTACTTGAATATTGTATATTTTTTTAGTAATAATGTTTGTGAATAATGTTTATTTTCTTAGACATGAAAAATCCTAAGCTTCAAATATTTGATTTGCGAATTTTGTTTGTGAATTAGTTTTATAAATTACAAAAAACATTCCTTTCATTTGTTTCACCTCACCTTTTCATGATGAGTGAATTAATTCTAATAGTGACGAATAATTCTTTTTTTTTTAATCTTATCAATTGGATTGATTTCTACTACTTGAATCTTATATATTGTGTATTATTTTTTTTAATTAATAATATTTGTGAAAAATTTATATTTTCTTATACATTGAAAACTCAAAGCTTCTTTTTATTGTCATAAGAAAAATTCAAAGCTTCAAATACTTGATTTGCTAATTTTGTTTGTGAATTATTTTTATAAATTACAAAAAACATTCCTTTCATTTGTTTCACCTCACCTTTTCATGATGAGTGAATTAATTCTAATAGTGACAAATAATTCTTTTTTTTAATCTTATCAATTGGATTGATTTCTACTTGAATCTTATGTATTGTGTATTATTTTTTCTAACTAATAATATTTGTGAAAAAATTATATTTTCTTATACATTGAAAACTCAAAGCTTCTTTTTATTGTCATAAGAAAAATTCAAAGCTTCAAATACTTGCTTTGGGTTAAAATCTCAAAAAATTAATTTTATTTGTGAATTACTTGCTTCAATTTGTGAATTTTGTTTGTTAATTATTTGTGAATAATGTTTATTTCCTTATACATGGAAAATGAAACCTTCAAATACTTACTTTATGATTTTTTTATAATTATTAAAATCTTTCTTTCATTTGTTTCACCACATCTTCTCATCATTAGTGAATCTATTCCAATATAAACAAATACTTCTCTTTTTTTAATCTTATCAATTGGGTTGACTACTACTTGAATATAGCGTATTTTTTTAGTAATAATGTTTGTGAATAATGTTTATTTTCTTAGACATGGAACATTCAAAGCTTCTTTTTTGTCATAAGAAAAATTTAAAGCTTCAAATACTTGCTTTAGATTAAAATCTCAAAAAATTAATTTTGTTTGTCAATTACTTGCTTCAATTTGTGAATTTTGTTTGTTCATTATTTGTGAATAATGTTTATTTCCTTACACATGGAAAATGAAAGCTTCAAATATTTGCTTTATGATTTTTTTAATTATTAAACATATTCCTTTCTTTTGTTTCACCACATCTTCTCATAATTAGCGAATTAATTTCAACATTGACAAATACTTCTCTTTTTTTAATCTTATCAATTAGGTTGATTCCTATCTTTGTCCGGCCTCTATGCGAGATATTCGAATAAAGTGAGCTTTGAATATTGCGTATTTTTTTAGTAATAATGTTTGTGAATAATGTTTATTTTCTTTAACATTAAACATTTAAGGCTTCTTTTTTGTCATAATAAAACTCAAAGCTTCATATACTTGCTTTGGATTCAAATCTCAAAAAATTAATTTTGGTTATGAATTACTTGCTTCAATTTGTGATTTTTAAGGATTGGACCAACTAATGTCATAGAGGTGATTTTGATACCTAAAATTGTTTATGTCCCTTGAGTTTTGCATTGTACAAAAAAAATCATGCATGCATGTGCATCCCAATGTTTGTAATTAAGGTTGCAAAGATCCTTCTTTCCTTAATCAAATGCCTTGAGTTCGAACCTGGAAATAAGAAAAATTTTAAAACTCTTTATCAAATGTAGCTAGCATTAAATTAAAATGGGTCAAATTAGAGGATTTATTGCAGTTCTATTAAAAATTGTCTCACTATATTACTACTTTATAGAAAAAGTTTATTCAAGGGCATAAATACAAATTACGAAATGCATAAATTAATGAATTTAATTACAATACCAATCAATCTAATTGACTTAAGTTTTTCAAAACTATAATAAACATTTTAATTTTTCTTAAAAACAAAACAATCCTACAACATATATGTAGGTACAACTAATATTAATTCTATTTTTTTTTCTTTTCGTGAATTACAAAACCACTAATATCTTCCATGAGCACACCTACTATTCTCTAAAAAAATTTTATTGTTGCATTTTTTTGTTGGATGATGTTATACATACAATATGTTTGTCTATTTTTTTATTTTCTTTTCATTGTCAAACTATTTTAAAACGCTTTTTTTGAAAATGGATTAGGATCATGTTTAAATTAATTTCGTAAAATCGAATTAATCAAAATGATATTTATAATATTGTCTAAATACTTATCACAATAAATATTTGTATGTATCTGTCATCATATACTATAAATTCGTTAGCACTGCAAATATCTAATTTCACCTAAAAAAATTGTTTAGACCGAACTAAAAATTTTGAGCACTTTTATTGAAATATAATTTTGACACATTTTTCTCTCTAAATATAAATTCAATAAATTATACAGATCATTAAGACAATATTTTAATATTAACTTTCACAAATGTTTCTTGGTACATTTATTGTTTGTGCCTCACGCGCATAGCGCGTGCCCATTGACTAGTAAAATATAATAATAAAATAAAATAAATATTTAATTAGTTAAATTAATTAAACTGATTTTTAATAAATAAATCCCAGAAAATAGAGAAAAATATGGAAAAAATTCAGGAAAATTGCAGAAAAAATAGGGAAAATATATTTGTGACCTAAATCAATAGAAATTCGAGATTTTCATGAAAAGTGAAGAATTCGGAATTCGGTCAAGACGTTATACCGGGGTTTTACCTCGAAAAACGTGAAATGGGCCGAATGGCTGAAAATAAATAAGAAAAATGTTTCGAAATTTGTCTCGACTTCGATTTGGCCTAAGTGAGACATTATTGAATGTTAGGGAATTATAGAGGAACTTAGGCGTTTGGGCATGCACTTCGATTCATTGAGGAATCGGCTAGACTATGACAAGCGTGGGACTTGTAAGTACAACTATGAGAATTTTATATTTCATTTCATTCTCTTATTGCTTTATTGGTCTATTGGTAGACATTACTACTTGTCATCTCATATCATGTTGTTCTTGTATCTATTCATGAATGAATATTGTGACATGATGCCTTGTGAATTATTTCATTGCCTCTAACTCCTACACTTGATGTCGTTCTTGAATACAATTGATGAAAAGCATGCTAATGGACTACTTTGAATTTAAATAACCTTGTGTTTGATTTTCTTTGGGCTTTGCAACCTAACTTGTCTTGGTAACTTAGAATTTTGGAATTATTTGGTTTTGAAATTAAAGTAGGGATTATCTAGTGTCCATTGCACGAGAGATGCGCGGTTCACAGGGATATGGGTCTACCGGGGTTCCAGCACTCACCACTACACTTGCGCGACACACGAGTTATGGGGCTCGGGGTGGTCTGCAAGTATGATATTGATGTGGTAAAGCGTAGAGCGTAGCTCCATATGGTATCTAAGACTTAATTACGTATTAGTCAGCCTATCATTCCTATAATTCTCCAAATCTCTATGTATTATTAAATTATCAAAGTTACAGGTCATTCAAATGTTAAGCGGAAACATTGTTAATTCCAATATTAAGCGGAAACATTAATTCTCCAAAACAATTCCTAAGTGTGGAAACCAAAAAAAACTACAGCATCACATGCATGTATAGATATGAAACTATTCACTCAACCCATTGTACAACCCAAAATGACATAATTAATCATAATACGACAAAAGTCACGACGCACGAAATGAGTGAGGAGAGTCGCCAAATGGCTCAGAGGAAGTCGCCGATCTTCTCCTTACCCGGTCTGCTACTGCTCGACGGACCTACACCTACCGTCACAAACTAGACGGTGAGTATAGTGATATTTAAGTACTAACTGGAGAATTTCATGTCACATTTCTAAAAGAAACGAATGGTATTTAAAAGCATAAATGAGCGAAATAAATTGCTGAAACAAGTAATGCAAGTAAATACCATAGTTAAAGATGTAGAGACAGACACAGGCTAAGTCGAGATGATTTACGTCCGGTCGGCGGCGAGACCTATCACCTACCTTTTCCCACTACCATATGGAGCTGCGCTCAACATATCTCACATAAATAGCGGAGCTACGCTCTACGCTTTACAACATCAATCTCATACTTGCCGACCACCCCGAGCCCCATAACTCGTGTGCCGCGCAAGTGTAGTGGCGAGTGCCGGAACCCCGGTAGACCCGTGTCGCCGTGAACCGCGCATCTCTCGTGCAATGGACACTAGATAATCCTTACTTTAATTTGAAAACCAAATAATTCCAAAATCCTAAGTTACCAAGACAAGTTAGGCTGAGTACGGGATTAGGTCGATCGGTGCCCTGTTTAGAAGTAGGGGCCGTCACATGAATTTTGGTCACTTGAGGTTTACAAAATCCCACGCTGGAGAATCTATTGGATATCACATCTCAAATGGAAAAAATGTTGTAGCAAATTTTTTGCCATTTCTAATGACTTGTACATTTTTCTAAACCTTGATATGATAGGAAAATATCTCGAAATCTTAGTAGGAATTATTTTCTTGGTTTCCCTGTTATTTCTACTTGGTTTCCACTTAGATGAGTTGCATTTAGGACAAGCATCTAAAAGTTCTTTTTATTTCCCGAATGAGCAACAATCCTTGACGCAAACATCGATCATTTCAAAATGAAGCTTGTGTTTCCTTCACCTTCTACAAAATGCAGGAAACGTATTATCCTGAGGTAACATGCCTATCAAAATCTCTAATATTTCATTTAAACTATTCTTAGATAGACCATGCCGAGCGTTAAATTGATACAGAGTCATGGTTGCTGAAAACCTTATGTAATGGTGTAGCCAAAGTAAAGAGCAGGAGTTTGTCTTTTTCGAATAATACTTCATTGTCAACTTGAGCACTATCATCTTCTTATTCTTATTCTTCATTGGAATCAACATTGACGTCATGTTCCTCATCCCATGTAACTTGATCTTCTTGGTTCTAAGTAACTTGATCCCTTTGGTTCCACTCATGATGATTTGCAAAATCTTCTACAACTCTGTAGCCAACATGGTGCTTCAACCCATCGCTTGAATTTGAACTCTCAACATCATCACTGGGTGCATCGAAACTACCTTTCTCCTTATGAAGAAACCACATAGTATATGTGAGATCCCACTGATGCATGTCGCAAGTATAATGGCTAGCTCGTAGTAATAGTGCAGTCAACTTATGTTGATCACGGATATCGCCCTTAGGGAAATGTTGGTGCACTAGTGTTTTACCTATTTAAATTTGAACTATTGCTAAGGAAATCATTTTTTTATTGATTTTATACTAATAAAATAAATCTAACAAATCAATTTAAACTTTACTTGAACTCTAATATTAAGGATATCTTACAACTCCATCTAGGTAATTTAATACTATGTTTTTCAATCACTTTTACATCTTAATATGTTGTGTGTAATGCCTAATTAGAATAGACAGATTTTTTTCAAATCCACTTCAACCCACTATCATGATGAAAAGATTCTAATGTGCAAAATAGAACTCTATTTATCGGTGTGAATAACATCAGCTCTATATTGCTTTAAGTCCCAAATCATTAGATTCATAACCAACTAAGTTTTACTATCCATGCCTCCTTAATCTACAACTATTGCTCGATGTTGTGTATTTTACGGTTGTACCATTCACGTCCAGATTAAAAGCTTCAATGGCCATAATAACTGATAAAACCTAAGTTCATTAAACACGAGATTAAAATGTCTAAAGCATTACACTCAGAATCAATATAAATTCTAACAATTGCACTTGTTATATTCATTTTTTATTCATATTCAAAACATAGCATTCATACCATATGATCCATTGACCCTTAAAATAAATAGACTACTCACATTTCATTGAGACATACATATCACAATTCATAATGAAAATCATTGAAAATCAGAGATTAATATAAATATGACCTTGAACTTAATTATTGAAACCAAACTTGAATTGCAAATGTGAAGTCTTCAATGTTTTCTTCACACAATACTCCTTAATACTTAAAGTCGAAGTAAACCGTATGTTAAATTACTTAAATGGTGGCTAATAGTTGGTATGTGGTGAGTTTACCACATCCTAATACCAATTTATACTCCATAATAACAATTAAAAACCATACTTTACAATTTAAATCGAGTTAAAACTCTAACTTTCTATTTTCTAAGTTTTGGTGCTGTCACTAATGTCCCGAAGTCGTGCCTTATAGGCCACAACGCATCCCTCGCATGTGAATTTTTTACTCTTTGGTGCCGCATTGTTGTCACTCTCTTGCTTAACGTCGTTCCTTGTATGCTACATCACCGCCACTACGCCGAACCTCAAGACTTAGTTTTCTTCACTTTTCATCTCTCCCACGTCGTGTCTTTCCTTCTCATACTATGCCTTGTGTTCCCACAGTGCCAACATGTGTAGCCACGACGTTATTTATGTTTTTGTGGGTTTTTCTTTGTTTCTTCTCGTTTTTCCTCATTTCCTTCATTTACAGCTTAATTCCCTGAAAATGCAACAATACCATGAATTAGAACTCATTTAGTTATATTTACACTAAATGTATGACTAAAATAACCCTACATATAAGTATAATTAATCACTTATAAAATACCCCAAAACTTAAGATTTTTTGTGTGTATTCTACTAAGTCTCCTAATAACTAGTTCTCATTCAATTGACATTGTTCATGAGGTATCCTTTAATTCACTAAGTTTCAAGTTAATAATCCACTCAATAGTTTTCTTTGCAGAAACTTATATTTTGAAGACATATAGCTCAACAACACATATAACTTCACTTTCAAAATACTAAAGTAGATCACAACCAAAAACCATCACTACTCACAAGTTTGTTTCATTCCAACACTCAAGTAGAAAGTGTCAAATCTCATGATTTTTCATCAAGCTCAGGAATTCACAAATAAGTGTAGATCAAACTCATCTTTGGTAGACTTTAGCACTTCAAGAGTTTATAGAACTTAACATAGTTAGAATGAAAACTTAACTCAATTAGCTACACATATTCGAACTAAATCTTTTATTCGAAGTGTTTTAGTTTACTTCCACCTTATTTTCTCTATTTTTCTTCTCTCATTTCTTTTCTACTTCTTTTCATTTCAGCTCTTACAGTTCCTGCTCCTTCTCATATGGACTTTATTATTCTCAGTTTTTTCAGCCATCAATTTCTTTGCTTCATTTCATGTAGAACTTGTGGGATTATTTCATTTTTCTTTTATTCTAAAACTCTTGTTAGCACTTCTCACTTTCACTAAATCTAGTAAGTTAACTTCAACTTCTAATATACGATACCTATTTCTTCCCCTTATTGCACTAAGGGTGTGTTTGATAGCAAAAAAAAAATCTTCAATGAGAAATTTTTTTTTAGCAAATCTTCTTGAGAGAATTTTATAAAGAAAATTTTCTCATAGTTGTTTGATTGCACGAGAAATAATTTTCTTTTATGGTTCAATCCGTGTGCGCATCTAAATCATCGTCGATGTCGGGCGGCCCGACGATGATGTTGGTGACGAAGCCGAAGACGAAGAGAGAAAGAAAGAATGTATATCCGCGAAAGAGCAACAGATGCCAAGTTTGTTTGGGTGGAAGAAATGATTAGTTCGTGAGAGAGATGGAGAGATTTTCAATTTTCCACACTAAAAGATGAGAAAATAAATGAGGAAAATAGGGGAATGTGGTTTTTTTTCTCAGTGCAGTTACAAAGCTATCAAACAATGAAAAAAACGATTACACAAAAAAGTAGACACTTTTCTATGATTTTTTTCATTTTCGTTGCTATCAAACACACCCTAAGGGTGTGTTTACTTTGGCAAATTTTCTATAGAGAATTTTTTTAAAAGAATTTCTTATTGCTGTTTGATTGCACGTGAGATTTTTTTTTTCAATTTTATGTTGTTTGATAACTAATGCATTTTTTTTTCATTTTTCTGCAGTACCACGAATTCATACTAAAACTAAATCAAGCGGACATTTAATTAAGGTTACGCACCGAAATTAAATCGACAACAACTATCTTCATAACCATTAATGAACTAAAAAAAATCATTCAATAATTAATTGACAAGTAACATAAACGAAAGAAAATAAACAATGTACTAAAAATTCTAAAAAAAAAAAATTACGTTTAACTTCTAAAAGTAATCTAAAATTTCCTCTGCAAATATAAAATCACCCAATCTTTCTTCAAGTCCTCATCCAAGTGAAAAAATATATTTGTATCTTTAACTTCACCTCCCAATAAAAGCATGGCACACATTACATCTTCTTAACTTAGTTCGGGCATATTATGAAGCTCTTTCTGAAGACGTGCACAGTCTGTATGCGCAAATGCATCCGCTAGTCTATTGGCAGCTGTAGTTAGTCCTTGCTCGGTAGCATCAATGTTACTACTCTTTTTCCTTTTAGTTCTCTGGCCATTTGATCCTGAACGAGTTGCACTAGATGACGAGTGATCGACCTCATCTTTTTCTTCTTTACTTAGGAGTGACTTCTCTGCATTGCCTACAAAAAATAATAACATTACTTATAATACATGGATTATTTCTACTAGAATTTCACAAATTGGGCATGATAGTAACCTGAATTCAAGAGCAGAACAGTTGAGTTTCATATATTGCATTTCTTTCAAATTGGACCTAATTGTTTACATCAAACTCTATAAAAGAATTGATCATTCAAAGTCAATGAAAAAGAATGTACAAAAAAATGTGTAAAATTAAATAATCAATTACTTATTCTACAAAATTTACTCACACATTTCTTCCAAAGAAGGTAATTCTATGTTTGTCTCATTACCAGTAATTTCATTCCCTCCAGTAGCTTGATCATCTCCAAATATGACACAAAACTCATCGTAGTACGACACACACCTCTTACGATATGATTCCTTTTCTGGATGTTTCTGTTGCATATAAACATACACACGAACACACAAAAAGATATAGTTAGTTAACATACATCACTAATACAATTGTACATTCCAACAAAACCTAAAAAGTACCCGAAGATATTCTTTCCATTTCAAAACATCTGTCGTGGCAAGCTGTGTATGTGGATCCCATTCGAACCCACTTTGAGATATTACCTCCCTTGCAGAGAAGTAATTGGCTTTCAATGTTTTGATTCTAGCCTTCACATTAGTTGGGTGTACTTGTTGTTTTAATTACTTTAGCAACTCTAGGCGAACTCGAGTATACACCTCAAGTTTCCATGAATTACCTGAAGCATTGCCAAATCCATACTCTTCCAAAATAATTTCATGCATGAACTTATCCATGCGGTCATTCCATCTCAATTGCCCCTTTGACACTACTTTCACGCTCCCAATTGATTCTTCCATATCTGTTTTTACATGATACTAAATTTGTATATATTTTTAACGAAAAAGTGAAAAACTATATATTATGATATAACATAAGACTACATATGACAATGCACTAATTAAGAAAAATTTCAAAGAAATCAAATTTAAAGTGATAAAAAAATTCATACAAACTAGGTACCAATTCATATGCTCAACATTATGGAACATTTCATCTAAAACTAGTCAGTAAGCTTGTCTAGGCTAGTTGTACACATTCCACATTAACTCGGCCAATGCATCTCGTTTAGCTATCCAAATTGGAGATTGATGTATGGAAAAATTATCTTCTTATGGGCTATCATCATCATCATCATCATCATCTTCATAAATATCTTCATCATCTTCACATAGATCTTCGGGATCTTCTTCTCTCAAAAAATTGTGTATCGCACTACATGCTAAAATGACATTTGATTGAGTTTTAACGTCATAAAATGGTTCGTGCCGCAAAAATGCAAATCGTTTCTTTAGAAGCCCTATTGTTCTTTCTACTACGTTACGCAAGGACGAATGTCGAAAGTTGAACAACTCTCTTCCATTTCTAAGTGTGCGACCAACTTAATCTTTTAAGTGATACTTTGTACCGCGATAAGGTGCTAAAAATTCAGGAACATTTGGGAACCCAGCATCAACCAAATAATACTTTCCTACATTAAAATGATATCATAGTAGTTGTAATTAGTTGAAATAATCACAACAAAAAAATAACAATAGCACTTATACAAATGTCACACAAAATGTATCTAACCTGGTGGTATAGTTAGTCTATCCACTCGATTTGGCCTAACAGCATCTCTTAATATACGACCATCGTGAGCCGAGCCCTCCCAACCGTCAAGTACATATGTAAATCTCATATCAAATGTACATGCCACTAAGACATTTTGGGAAGTAAAATCTTTTCTATTGCGGTACTTTCGCTGCTCTTCAATCGGTACCTTGCATGAGAAATGAGTTCCATCTAATGCTCCGACCGCATCCTAATATTTAATATTTATTTAGTTTATATCCACAAATTATTATAATGTATTATTATGCTATTTACAGGACAAAATTTAAAAAAATCTTAAATAAATCCATTACCTCAAAATAGTGATACAAAACATTTGGGTTCGATTCTTTATCTTGTGGAGAATTATTTATATTTGCAGGCTTGACTACGCCTTTGTACATACTGATTAGAGCTCTTGTAACAATGTGGAAGTAGCGGCTAACTGTCTCACCGGAACGAATAAATTCAAAATTTGTTCGTCTATTTCGATTATCGTGTCCAACTATCAGCAAAAACATAGCTACTTGTTCTTTTACTTTTACACTGCGCCCATCAACTAGCCTATGCGTATGAAGAATTCTGCAAAGCTCTTTGAATGTACCTTGTTTCAATCGTAACTGTTCCTTATAGCTTTTGTCGGATTATTTGTAAAAACGCTTTAATATTAGTTTCCTTTCTTCATTTCTATTAACTCGAGGTTGTATGTTCAACGAGTTACAACGTTGTACGCAATCGAGCAATAACATCATCATCATTACAGCTGCTGTTTTTTTTCTATCTTCTTCAGTAGGCATCTAAGTAAATGCATGTAAACTTAATGAATGAGTGAATGATAGTAAATCAATTTTTATAAAACAAATACATACTAAAAAGTTGATAAAAATTGTAAAACTTAAACAACGAGAAACTAATGAATGTAGGTATGTGGAATGCACATCTATGGCAATCCAGGGTCTACATTCATTTAAGAAACTATGCTCCAGATCATCGCACCAAATTATGCTATATATTTCGTCTCACTAGTTCCACGTCCTCTCGGAAACTTTTGCTTGATGTGTTATTCGTTATTCTTGTTAAAGATGTCTTGCTCTTTGAGGCTTATTTTTTAGGGTCAAAATCCATTCTGCTTTTCTGTTTTGTTATTATTATCATTATTATTTGTAATGTTGTTGTGCAATTTTTGTTAGGTTTTTTGAGGAAGAACTCTTATTACGTTTACTTTCAGCAGCTGGTGAACTTAAGTAGTCTAATTTTGGCTTGAATTGGAAATTGAGAGGGAATGGTTCAAACTGCATACTGAATTGGAAATTGAGAGTGAATGGTTCACACTGCATACTAAATTCGAACTTTTTTTTGTGGTGCCAAGTACAATTTGATTTGTTAACCCCTCTCTAATTTGATAATTAGAATTTGAATAGAGGTTTTTGTGGTCTTAAGAAACTAACGTATGGGTTTTTATTCTTTTTTTTTGTAGTTTGGTATGTCAGGAAATGTGTCTGGGGACCATATTAAACTTTGGTGCAGGGGGGCTTCAAGCTTATCTCATCACTGTATTGGATTGCAATGAAACGCCTTGATGGATCATATACTTGTATTGTTTTGCAGTCGTAGTCGTTTCTCTCCTAGTGGCTCCGACCTATCAAATGATACTGGGCACACGAGCGGAAAAGTGATTTTTTTCTCGTAACACATAATAGTGAAAATAGACAGAATAGTGAAAATAGGCTAGGGTATGCTATCTTTTAATTCTAATATAACACCAATTAATTTTATTTTTGTTATGAGCAGCTTGAGACATTGTCCATGGAAATACGTCCTTAACTTCTCCATGGTTTTATGTTACGTAGTTTGTTATCCATTTATGTATCTCTATACTTTACTGGCTAATGTCCTATTTGATTTTCTTATCAGTGATGCTTGGTGAGACATATAAAAGTGGCACATGCTTATTCATTATGAATCTTCATCTACAAAACAAGGAAGCTAATTGGAATTTTTAAATGATTGAACAACAATTAATGTTTCCTAATCTACAATGTCACTTCTCTCAGAAAGAGTACTTACTATACTAGTATGTAATTCTCATGTCTTTTAATTACTAGAGAAAGAAGATGATAACACCCCGGCATTACCTTTGTAAGCAAATTTTTTATAGACAACATTGTTAAAGAAGTATTTAAACAAACACATCATGTACAAGACTTTACAACATCAAAAAAAAATTCATAAGAAAAACCTCAGCGGTAGCATCTCATAAACTAAAATGAAGAAACATATGTTGTTTGCAAAATCACAATAAATAGAAGAATGTTACCTCTACACACTTTTAAAGTCTTCTAAGTTGGTTCAACAATTACACCAACAGCAACGGCAAGACCGAAAGTGTTGAGAATCTCAAGTTCTTTAGTTGGGAGGGGATAGTTGAGAATGAGTTGAACAACAAAATCATCAAAAAAAAAATCACGCAGACACAATCAAAGAAACGAATAATCCCCCAAAACCCCAAAACCCAAAATTTCAGTAACAGATACGGAATTCAATGAAGAACTCCATGGACCCAGAAAAGGATTTTCAAACAACATGAATGAGGAAAGAGAGATTCGTACTTGATCCTTAATTTTTATGGCTTGAGGAATAGCGAGATTGACAGTGTGCAGCAAAGGTTGAGACTTTGAAGAGTAGAAGCGCTAAAGCGAATGGGAGGCAAAGATTGGGAGACGAGATTGAGATAGGAACGATTTGGAGAGGAGGAGACCCGCAGAGGAAAAAGTGAAAAGTGAGAGGAGTATCGTTGGTATTTTTAAGGTGGAAGGGTTCTTGTAGAAGAAGGAGTCCGAGTTTCAGTCAAAAAAGGATTCGTTACGCACCAAAAATCTCGAATTTCCATGTTGAAACAAGAGAAAAGAAACGAGGAAAAATAGGAGGGTGAATTTTTTTTCTAGGCGGTTACAAAGTTTATCAAACACCCTGTAAAAATGGTTTCTTAAAAAAAATATAATTTTCCACAATTTTTTTTTTATTTTCTTTGTTATCAAACACACCCTAAGTCTTTATTTGCTTTGTATTATTAAGTAAGATTCACACTTATTATAGAATCCTTATATATCTAACTTTTTCCACAAGAAATATTATAATTTCTTGCTTTTGTTTCGCGTCCAAAGTATTCCATAACTCTAGGTTTCTAATCATGAAATCGCACCGTTATTTGCTATATTTAATTGTTTCCTTCTTCAAAACTTAAAACACTCTTTTGAGTTACATATCAACATGATACTTGTAATCTCTCATCCACAATTAAAAGTATGAGCATGCAAATGTATTACTTATTCATTATATATTATTGTATATAACCTAATCTATACTACTCAAACATTCATATAGTAAGTAAAACTCAAAATTTATACACTACCATACTTTTCTCCTTAACTGCTTCAAATTTAAAATTTAAACGATCAAACACACAGTGTTTATCATTAATTCTCAGCCTATCTTACCACTTCTCATAGTGCAATTTAGTGTCGATGCTCTCAAACTCAAACTAAGCCTTATCCTTGAGGTTTAAAAGTAAGTGTGAAACATGAAAACACTAAAACACACAAACATATATAATAACACATTATACAAACTAAAATAAATATGAAAATTTAAATAACTCAATTAATTTAACAAAATATCTCAAATGTAACTTCTTGATGTTGCATGGCTATTGACACAATTCTTAAAGCTTATCCATTTTGATGAATTATCACCCGATAAATGCCATTTCATGTACATTTGAAACTAGATTTTTAAAAGTTAGAACTATACATTTAAATTGCAATTAACTAAACTAAATAACTACTATTTGCTGAAAATTTTAAAAACTAGCGGGCTGCCTCCCAGTGTTGGGGCATGTACCCCATGTCAATCTACAAACATTATTTATCTAATAATTTTAATTGATAAAATTAATATTTTCATTTGTTGTTTTATTATAAGTGATTGCATTTTTACCTTCTAATAAGATCCATGGGTATTTGTTTAAATATATTAAATGTCCCTAGTCGGTCATTATACTGAAAGCTATAATAAATTAAGATTAGTATAAATCTTAATTGATGGTCATGTGATGATCATACATATAGGGATAAGCATAGAAATCAGGAGTACTTGTTAGGAAACAATGTATTGGGCCAACCCACTAGGAGAACACCACAAAGATTAAGTCATATGTTTTATTCACGATAATTATATCATTTAATCATTCAACTTGAAATTACCATAGACTTTAATATTAGAATCATGTTAATTTGATACAATCAAACGTTGTCTTTAAGCGAACAATTATAATATGTTAAAATGTTAAATGGTCAAGTCTAAATAAATTGATATGATCAATGTCACTTGAATGTTTTCAATTTCGTAAAGATTGAGACTAGTACGATTAAACATTAAAGTTGACTTTCAATGCCTTATGTTTAATCAAATGATATCGCATGACAAAAAAACATATGATATATGTAATTCATTAGATTGTATCGATTTTGATATTCATGCTAATTGGATAGTCATAATGTCTTAGTAGAGACCGCTTATGACTTGTGTACCAAATTGGTTTTGGTTCACTGCTAACGTCGCGTGAACCTATTGAGTCATACATAAAGAAATGACTTTGCGCAAATTTTGATTGGCCCAGAGTAATGAATTTTATACAATAAAATCATTGGCATAAAACCCCTTTCAATTTGTTATATGATAGCTTATTAATAGGGGCATATGTATAATTTGCTTAAATCGCCTAAATACAAAAGTTGTATTACAAATAAGATTTTAAGTAGGGGTTTATCTACACATATAAATTGATGTTGAAACCCTAAAACAAAATAAGATTTTTTTTTAATTATTTTCGAGTTCTCTAGATTTTGAGAGAAAAAAATGTTTTAATCTCTCCTAGGGCTAGCACTTCAAATTGTGGTCACTGTTTATGTGTGTGAATTTTTGATAGAGGACATGCACTTGATCGTATTGAAAATTGAACAATCAATGAAGAAAATCACGGATTAAGGTATGATTTACTTTTGTAGATCTAGTTTAATAAAACTTATTTTAGATCTTGTTAGGATTTTTCAAAAATTGTTTTGAATTTTTCACTGCGTATGAACCCCAAAACCCAATAGTGGTATCAAAGCCTAAGGCTCGGTTCTATTAAATGTTTGCATATTTTCTCTGATGAATATATGATATATGTGTGAAAACATGATCTTGATTAATGTATATATGATGTACATATAGGTTCTGTGATTATTATTATTATCAAGAATTTATTTTAAAACATGTCGTTAATTCATGTATATTGATACATACGCATGATTTCATTCAATGATATTATTCATGTTTAGAATATTTCGATAAACATATGTTTTTTTAATATTGAACGATGCGAGTTTTGTTTGTTCATGATAGAAGTCACGTTTAGATTTATGTGATTTTGGTGTTGAATACATATATTTTTTTTGTTCAATAACTATGTCTCCATGATAAAAATCATGATTAGGTTAATATGATTTGGTGTTTAATGCATGATTTATATTTCGTTTTTTTATTCTTTTGCTTGTTTTGTATGAACAAAAATCGAAATTGGTTTTGATCGTATATCTCATTGTGGTTATCCGTTAATATCTTCCTATTAGATAGAAGATAAACTTGTAATCGAATAAGAATTACAAATCCTATAAGATATGTGAAATATATAACAAATTCATATTAGATAAAGATTCAAAGTATCTTAAATTCTAATTGGATTAGGATAAGAAATTAAGTTAAAGGTAGGCCCAAGTTAATTAAAAATATTTTAACTAATATTTTCGGTAATAAAACAAAAGGGCAGCTTTGGTCGATTGAATTGACTAAAATAATGAGAAGTTTTAGGCAGTTCGCAATTCTCGGAACTGAAATTAGTTGTCTAAAAAAACGAAGGCGCTGCCCCTTGTGTCCACTGACCGGCCAGCAAGGCAGCCGCTAACTGTTCGTAGCGTAAGAAGATTTTTATAGTAGTCAATATTTGTAAAATTTCATAATTTGTTTAGTGATATTTATCTTGTTTAAGTTATGATCACGAAAACAAATAAAAAATCTCTCTTCCAAATTTTACATCAAGTGTTATCCATTCTCAAACACTTTTCAAGGTTTTGACCACATCAATATGGGTCTGCCTCCACAGAGTGTATTGTGTTATCTTGGTAAGGTAAGTTGATGAATGGTTACTCTATTTTTTGAAATTGTTAGACTGATAGAGCTATCAAAACAGTTTTGGGCTTTAGACACAAGATGAAATAAAACATGCTTAAACATAAGATGTCATGATCTCATAAAAACAACTAAAGTTACATATCATGTAGTAATAGGTACCTACCTAAATAACCTAATTCAAAGTGTCGTGCCTTGGATGTCTTGAAATTCGGTGAGACATGGATTTTAGTCTCTTAAATTAACATAGAGTTTTTTTAAGGAAGGTTGTTAATTTAGTGAAAGTTTGTTTCTCTATACTAAAATGAGTTTTTGCATAATATTTATTGTATATATATAGCCTCTTCAAATCACACTAATCCATTGTCACTGATATCCATCTTTGAGAATGATAAGTTGTCCGAAACAAACTTTCTTGACTGGTTCAGAAACTTGAGAATTGTTCTCATTATCTTGTCAATATAAGCACTCTGAATTACACCGATTAGCCTTTAGATCTATCCATATGGATCTTAATCCCAAGGATGGAGGCCGCATCTCCTAAGTACTTCATTGAGAAACACTTCCTTAACAAAGACTTGACACTCTGTAAGATTGGGATGTCATTTCTAATGAGTAATATATCATCAACATATAGTACTAGGAAAACAACCACGCTCCCATTAACCTTCTTGTATACACAAGGCTCGTCTTCATTTTTTATGAAATCAAATTCCTTAATTGCTTCAACAAAACGCATATTCCAACTCCGAGAAGCTTGTTTTAATCCATAAATGAATCTTTGAAGTTTGCACACCTTCCTAGAATTCTCATGATGACCAAACCCTTCAAGTTGTATCATATACACGTCCTCAAGTAACTTTCCATTTAGAAAAAGTTGTTTTGACATCCATTTGTCATATCTAATAATCATAATATGCGGCTTTGACAATTAGAATTCTAATGGATTTAAGCATGTTTGCAGGAGAAAAAGTTTCATCATAATCAACGCCTTGGATCTGTTTGAGACCCTTTGCTACTAGTGTGCTTTATAAGTATACACATTGTCATCCATGTCAGTTTACTTCTTGAAAACCCATTTACATTTAATGGTCTTAGCACTTTTAGGTAAATAAACTAGGTTCCAAACTTGGTTATTATACATAGATTGCATATCAGAATTCATTGTACTAAGCCATTTATCTGTCTCAGGGCTAAACACAACCTCCTGATAAGTAGTAGGCTCATTTTGATCCATAAACAACACTAATCAATAATATGAATTCAAAATCTCTCTGGCTGATGTCTTACCCTGTCAGACCTACGCAAGCCTTGTGACACTTGTAGATGTTCAACTAGTTCAATACTTTGTTGATCTCCCACTAGCGGTTGAGTATTTATTTGTAGTTCTTGAACTTCTTTACGACTTACTTTATTCTCATTGTTGTCTTTCGAAATAAACTTTTTTCCATAAAGACACAATTCCGAGCAACAAACACTTTGTTCTCATTAAGATTATAAAAGTAGTATCATCTAGTTTCTTTAGGATAACCAACAAATACATACTTGGTAAATTTGGCTGATAATTTTTCTAAGATTTGTCATCGTACGAAAACCTCACTGCCCCAAATCTTAAATAAAGACAAACTTAGCATTTTTCCAAACCACATCTCATATGGTATTTTATCAATTATCTTAGAAGGAACACAATTCAGTGTAAATGCAGCAATTTCTAAGCCGTAATCCCAAAAAAAAATAGGAAGATCTGCATGACTCATCATTAATCAAACCACATCCAATAAAGACTGATTTCTCCTCTAAAAAACATCATTCCATTATGGAGTTGCTGTATGAGTTAACTGTGAGACAATCCCATAGTTTCTATGATGATCATAAAACGCTTGGCTCAAATATTTACCACCTTGATCTGGTCGAAGTGCTTTAATAGTTTTCCGAAGTTGATTTTGCACTTCATTATTAAATTTTCGAAACATCTAAAAAGATTCACCTTTTTGTTTTGTGAGATATACGTAACCATATCTGCCGAAATCATCGGTGAAAGTAATGAAGTACTGATAACCACCTCTAGCCATTGTGTTTATAAGACCTCAAACATCCTCATGCATTAGACCCAAAAAATCACTTACCCTTTCACAGTGCTGGTAAAGGGACTCTTTGTCATCTTGTATAGTAAACAAGATACACATGTTTCATATGATTCAAAATTAAATGAATCTAAAGGTCCCTCTTTATGAAGTTTAGAGATGTGTTTCTCATTAATGTGGCAAATATGACAATGCCAAAGATAAGTTTGACTCAAATCATTTGACTTGAATCTATTTGTATTTACATTAAGAATATGAGTATCTTGGAGCTTTTCATGTTTAGAATATAAAGACCATCACACAAATCAGCATCCGCATATAAAATGTATTTACGAGAAATGAAGCATTTATTATTCGTAATAATGAAATTAAAACCATCAAAATCTGAACACGAAACTGAAATGATGTTTCTGCTTAAGGCATGATCATAATAACAATTATTTAAAATTAAAACAAGTCCACTAGGTAAAATTAACTCATAACATCATACAGCCAACACATCAACCTTTGCTCAATTTCCAACTTTTAGGATAACTTCTCATTTCTTTAGCTTTCTACTTTTGGTTAGACCTTACACATTAATACAAGTGTGAGATCCATATTCAGTATCTAATACCCAGGATTCATTAGTAGACAAGTTAACTTCAATAACGTAAATACCTGAAGTAGTTGTTACACTACTCTTCTTTTTCTTTAGATCTTCAAGATAAGGCTTGCAATTTCTAAACTAATACCCAAGTGCATGGAAAAAATGATAATTTCCTTCATTTTCCTATTCATTCTGGGACTGTGAAGTAGAAGCAGCCTTAGGCTTGACTTGTTCCATAGGCTTGGCTTTGTGATAGTCACAACTGCCTTAGCAACTTTAGCCTTACCTTTGGTTTTCCTCTTCATAGCGTTTCCTTTATGAACTATCGACACATTAGCAATGGATTTCTTGACATTCTGCACAGCAGTTTTAAGCATCAAATGCAACTTTGAGATAGACTTCTCCATATTATTCATGTCATAGTTCATCACAAATTGTGAATAACTATTAGGTAATGAATTCAAGATCAAATATGTTACAAACTCTTGGCTTATGGGAAATTCGAGTCCGTCAAGATGATCAATATAGCATTTCATCTTCAGAACATGAGGACTAATTGACGAACCCTCAACCATTTTGCAAGAATGAAGGTTCTTGAACGTCTGAAGCCTTTCTTGTCTAACCTGTTGTTGGAACATTTCCTCAGCATCGTAGTCATGTCGTAAGCTTCCATGTGTTTCATGTCCTTCTGAAGTTCAAGAACCATGGTTGCCAACATAATGCATGCAGCATCTGTTGCGTCATTGACATGTTTTGTGTGTACATCCTTCACGACACTTAAAGCAATGGCTGATGGTTCCTCAGGAATATGATCATCAAGGACATACAACTTGCGCTCATGCTTGGACTAAAGAAATGTCATTGGTATATGGAAGTTTAGAAAAAAAGCTTATTGTAAACAGTTACATAGATGCAAGTTTTCAAACTTATATAGATGACTTCAAATCGTAGTTTGGATATGTGTTTCCTTTGAATAGATGAGCAGTGAGCTAGAAAAGTTTGAAGCACGAAACAGTGGTAGATTCTACGACAGAAGCTGAGTATATTGCAGCGTCCGATGCAACTAAGGAGGTAGTTTGGATCAAAAAGTCATCTTTGAACTTGGTGTGGTTTCGAAAATAGCTTACCCCATTCGATTGTATTGTGACAACAACGAAGTGATAACACAAGCCAATAAACCAAGATGAAACCACATATCCAAAAATATACTTAGACGTTTTCATCTCATTCGAGAAATCATTGAGATGGGAGACGTGAAGATATGCAAAGTTCCTACAAAAGTCAATGTTGAAGATCCTTTGACGAAAGCTCTTCCACAAGTGAAACATCATGATTATATTAGGTCATTAGGTAGTATATACGTGAATGACTAGCCCTAGTGCAAGTGGGAGATGTTGTGGCATGTGCCCTACGTCAATCTACAAATATTGTTTATCTTATAATTTTAGTTAATAAAATTGAGGTTTTCATTTATTATTTTATTATAAGTGATTGCATGTTTACCTTATAATAAGATCTATGGGTATTTGTTGAAATATCCTAAATGTTTCTAGTCGGTCACTATACTGGGACCTATAATGAATTATGACTAGTGTGAATCTTGATTGATGGTCATGTAATGACCATGCATATATGGATACGAATCGAGATCATGAGTACCTGTTAGGGAACAATACACTGTACTGATCTGCTATGAGAACACCACATGAATTAAGTCATAGGTGTTAATCATGATAGCTATATCATTTAATCCTTACCATAGACTTCAATATTAGGAGCATTGTAATTTAACAAAATCAAACGTTGTCTTTAACCGGATAATTATAAAGATTATGATTGGTTATCAAGTGAATAATATGTGAAGGTGTGTAATCAAAATAGAATTTATCCCTCTTATGTAGACAGAGATATCAGTGATCGTTCGATATGTTAGACTGTTAAATGGTTGAGTCCAAGTGAATTGATATGACCAATGTCACTTGGATATTTTAGGTCTATCTAAAGATCGAGACTTGTACGATTGAACATTAAGAGTGACTTTTCATGCCTTATGTTTAATCCAATGATATCGCACGACAAAAAGATATAATATATGTAATTCATTTAGTTGTATCGATTTTTATATTCATGCTATTTGGGTAGTCAAAATGTCTTGCTAGAGACCGCTTATAACTTGTGTACCAAAGTAGTTTCGGTTCACTGTCGCATTAACCTATTGGGTCGCACACAAAGAATGACTTCGTGTGATTTTAATTAGTCAAGATTAACAAATTTTATATCCTAAAATTCATGACATAAAAGCTCTTACAATTTGTTACATGATAATTTATTAATAGGGTCATATGTATAATTTGCTCAAACTGCCTTAATACCATAATTTTATTACAATTAAGATTTTAAGTGGGGGCTTATACAGACATAAATAGAGGTTGAATCCCTAAAACAAAATAAAATCTTCGTTTTTACTATTTTCAAGTTCTCTGGATTTTGGGCGAGAAAGAAAAACGTTTCAATCTCTCTTACAGCTAGCACTCCAAATTGTAGTCACCGTTCGTGTGTGGATTTCTGATGGAGGACGTGCACTTGAACGTCTTGGAAATCGAACAATCAGAGAAAAAATCGCGGATTAAGGTATCATTTACTTTTGTAGATTTAGTTTAATGGAACTTATTTTCGATCATATTGGCCTAGTATTGTTTAGTTTAAAATCATTAGCTCGACGCTTTTTAGCTTTTTTAGACCAAGTTTAAATCAAGAAGCTTCATTTGCAAATCAAAGATGGTCTGCAACCAAATTTTCACTTCCTTTCTTATATTTGATTTTCAAGTCAAACTCTTGCAATAATAGCACCCATCTAATCAGCCTTTATTTGACATCATTTTTTACAAAAAGATAGTAGATTGCTGCATGACCAATATCCACAATGACTTTGGACCCCACTATATAGGCTTTAAACTTGTCACATGCAAACACCTTTACTAATAACTCTTTTTCTACAGTAGTATAATTCTATTGTGCTTGATCTAGTGTTCTACTTGCGTAGTATATAACTCTAAACATTTCATCTCTTTGTTGCCCTAACATTGCTCCTACTTCTAAATCACTTGCATCGCACATTATTTCAAATTGAGAATCCCAGTATGGTACTACCACTATTGGAGCTGAGATCAAAACTACTTTCAAGGTGTCTAATGTTTGTATGCATGTAGAACTCATTTCAAACAGAACATCTTTTTCCAACAATGTGCACAATAGTTTACTAATTTTGAAAAGTCATTAATAAATCTTATGTAGAAACACGCATGCCCTTCAAAAATTCTTATTTCTCTAATGTTTCTTGGTATATGAAGTTTCTCAATCGACTCTATTTTTGCTCTATCAACCTCCAATCCATGAGCAGACACTTTATGTCCCAAACAATTCATTCTCTAACCGTGAAATGACACTTCTCCCAATTAAGTACCAAGTTCGTGTCTTGACATATTTTTGATACCAAAGCCAAGTTTTGCAAACATAGATAAAAAAAGACCTCAAATACAGAAAATTCCTCCATAATATCCTCGACCATATCAGAGAGGATAGTCATCTCACACCTTTGAAAATGTTGCTGGCGCATTGCATTATCCAAATGGCATCCATCTAAATGCAAATATTCCATAAAGGTACATAAATGTCGTTTTCTCCTGATCTTCTGGTGTTATGGCTATTTTATTATATCCCGAATATCCATCTAAAAAGCAATAGTATTTGTATCATCCTAATTTGTCCAACATTTGATCAATGAATGATAAAGGGAAGTAATCCTAATCTCTTCAACAGTTACTATTCTCGTGGACAAGGTTTCCCAATTTTCAGTTTGAATAATGGTCATTCCTCCTTTCTTTGGTACCACATGTATTGATGAAACCTATGAACTATATTAAATGGCATAAATGATTCAGACATTCAACCATTTCAAGATTGCTTTCTTTACCACTTCTTTCATTACTGGATTCAATCACCTTTGAGCTTCAATCGATTGCTTATGATTTTCTTCTATTCAGATCTTATGCATGCGAACCGTTGGGCTTATTCCTTTTAAGTCCTTGATTGTTCATCCCAATGCTAACTTACGCTCTCTTAACACTCAAAGTAGTTTTTTTCTTCCAACTCCGTCGACGCTTCTAAAACGATCACAAGATATGTTGAGTCTTCTCCCAACACACATATCTCAGATGCTCATGTAAGGCTTTAATTCCATTATTGGTTCAATAACTGCACTTTCCACCTCCGTCTCTAATTTCTCGAAACCTTTATGAAACTTAAGGGGTTCTATTAGTGCTAAAGTATTTACGGCCTCTTAAAGTTCTCCCTTTAAAGTAGAACTTGTTGTTATGCTATGGACTAGACATTGCTCCAGTGGATCATTTGGCGTATACTCTTGGACTATCTTAATAACACAATCATAATGTACATCTCTGACTTTGATGCTCTTGCAGTGTTCTCCCTCACTTGAAATTTTAAGGTCTTGTAAGGATTGAATAGGAATTCCTCTTCATTTACTCGTAACCTTAACTCTCATTCTTGAACGTTTATCAATGCTCGTGCAGTTACAAGGAAATGTCTCCTTAAAAAGGTACCTTCGAATCTTCTTCCATATCTAATACTGTGAAATCCACGGAAAAAATGAATTTATCCACTCTCGCCAACACATCATCAATCACTCCTTTCGAATGTCACTGATCAATTTGCCAATTACAAAGTCATATTAGTTGACTTTACTTCTCCCAATTCTAAATTCTTAAAAACTGATTAGGGCATCAAATTTATACTTGCTCCCAAATCACATAGGACCTTATCGAACAAGTGTATTCCTATCGTGCATGGAATGGAAAAACTTCAGGGATCTTTCAACTTTGGTAGTAACTTCCTTTGTAGGATTACACTGCATTCTTCAGTCAAATACATTATTTCGTAATCTTCTAGTAGCACCTTTTTGTCATTATGTCCTTCAAGAATTTTGAGTAACTCGGCATCTGTTTCAACGCTTATGCGAATAGGATGTTTATGTGTAGCTTCTTAAACATTTTGACAAGTTAATAATTAGACACATTTTATAGTTTAATTTAAGTTGATTATATATACAATAATATTACACTAGGTGTTCTATTGTTTTTGTGATTTTAGGATTCAAATAGAAAAATGAATATATGAAAAAAAAAAAAAGATAACAAAACAGTCAACTGGAAAAGAAATACAATAATCAGTCAGGGATTTGGAATAACACTAGGAATCTTCACTTAAATTGACAGAAGAAAAAAGCAAGCAAATTACAACAAATTGGAGAACGAACTAGAAATCACCAACTGAATCGGTAGAGCATTTAAAGCTAAACTCAATGATATACTCAGCGATTTGTGTATAAGTTAGGAATCGATGACTAATCGCTAAGGTCGATTACAATTTTTTTAAATCAATATGAAGAATTTGAGTTTATACAGGATATGTATACGTAGGGAGACTATAAATAATCACAGAGAGCTTTGAAAGAACTATTTCCTGTCTTTTTTCTCTCTTATTCTTTTAACTTTCCATTACTCGTCTCTTAAGTTAAGTTTTATATGTGAAGCAACATTGAACCATTGATTAAGAGGTATTTATTTATTTAATTATGTGTTTTATTTACATATTTGCATTGTTTGTTATCATCATGTGTGAGTAGTTAGTAAATCTAAACAAACCCTAGACACGCAATATACTTTGGATTGTTATATAGTTATAATTATGGAATCATGTACTTAATGCTTTAAATCGATTCATACACGTCAATCATAAATAAAACAAGTTGTTTTGTGTATTACAACTAGTACTTCTTTATGTTGAGCGCATAGTGGCCAATATGTTCCTTAATATAGAGTGTTCAATTCTATGAATATAGTTATTAACAACAATTATAGAATTAGTAGCTAGGATTAATCTACAGGGCTTTTCTCGAGTGGATGTTCTAGATGATTGTGTTTTAAGTTGTTTATTATGCGGCTTTCGTTAATATTGGCTTAGATTAAACATGATTTCAATTGAGCGTAATGCTATTATATTTCTACGGTGTTGCATTTTATCCAATGAGTATATTTACAAAGATAAGAATGTGACATTTTCATTGAGTTTAGGAAAATCGGTGGCTGGCTAAAAGCTATTAACCTATTATGAATTAGGATTTAATGATTCAAAAATTTCATGTGATATAATTATAACTATGATAAGTTATGTTATTATAGTGTATGAAAACAATCCAAGTATATTATAATGTTTAGTAGTGGTTTATTTAGTGTTTGTTAGATATTTTATTTACATTAATTTATTGATTATTCGAATATATTATTTTGAGTTATATTAGGTTACAACAACAACAACAACAACATAGCCTCAGTCCCAAATTAACTGGGGTCGGCTACATGGATCAAACTTTTCCATTGTGCTCGATTAAGTGCAACTGATGGTGAGCTTTGCAAACCATTCAAATCTCTCTTAATTAATGCATCCCATGTTAACTTTGGTCTACCCCTACCTCGTCGAATTTCTACAGTTTCTATTGAGTCAAGTTTTCTAGTTGGGGCATTTGTAGCCGTATTTGCAGGTGACCAAACCATCGCAACCGCCCTTCCCTAATCTTTGTATCAATTGGTGCTACTCCTACTTGTCTTTGAATTTCTATATTTCTTATTCTATCTTTACGAGTTTTACCACACATCCACCTAAGCATCCTCATTTCTCGCTACATTCACTTTATGTAATTGTTGTTGCTTTTCGCCCAACATTTACTTCCATAGAGCATAGTGGCCTAATTGCGGTCCTATGAAATTTTTTTTTAACTTAGTAGGAACATGTCGATCACAAATCACCCGTTGCACTCGCCATTTCTTCCATCCAGCTTGGATTCTATGTTTGACATCATTTTCAATGTTACCATCATTTTGTATGATTGAACCTAGGTATCTAAAGTGGTTTACCCTAGGAATTTCTACTTCCCCTAATTTTACCACTCCGTCATCTCGATGTCTAGTGTTTCCAAACTCACAGTGCATGTATTCAGTTTTCGTCCTACTCAACTTAAAGCCTTTAGATTCTAATGTATTTCTCCAGAGTTCTAATTTCCTATTCACTCCATCTTTAGTTTCATCCACTAAGACAATATCATCTGCAAATAGCATACGCCATGGTATATCCTCTTGAATATGCCTAGTTAATTCATCCATAACTAAAGTAAATAGATATGGGCTTAAAGGTGATCCTTGATGTAGTCCTATCGTAATGGAAAATTCTTTTGTAGCTCCTCCAAATGTCTTTATACTCATTACTACTCCATCATACATATCTTTAATAGTGTCTATGTATCTAGCGTGCACTCTTTTTCTTTCTAGAACCCACCAAAGAACATCTCTAGGGACCTTATCATATGCTTTTTCTAAATCTACGAATACCATATGAAGATCTTTTTTCTTTTCTCTATATTTTTCTAACAATCGCCTTACAAGGAAAATCGCCTCCATAGTTGACCTCCCAGACATGAAACCAAATTGGTTCTCTGATATTGTTGTTTCTCTCCTTAGCCTATTGTCAATTATCCTCTCCCACAGTTTCATAGTGTGACTCATGAGTTTAATTCCCCGGTAGTTTGAGCAACTTTGAATGTCTCCTTTGTTTTTGAAAATTGGCACAAGCGTGCTTCTTCTCCAATCCATTGGCATCCGTTTTGATTTTAAAATTTTATTGAAAAGTTTTGTCAACCAAGTCAATCCGATTTCTCCTAAGCATTTCCAAACCTCTATGGGTATTTCATCCGGGCCACATGCTTTCCCTATTTTCATTCTTTTCAATGCCTCTTTAACTTCTACAATTCTAATATTGCGTGTATAGTTTACATCTCTTTCTTGGTGTGGGTTTTCATCTATTATAGCATCAACTTGGCCATCATTAAATAAACTATCGAAGTAACTTCTCCATCTCTCCTTAATATCCTCCTCGCACGTTAAAACATTTTGATTTTTGTCTTTAATACATCTTACATGACTTAGGTCTTGTTTCTTTTTATCTCTTAATTTGGCTAGCCTATATATATTTTTCGCCATCTCTATTACCTAACTTTGTATATAAATCTTCCATGAAATTTGTTTTAGCTTGACTAACTACTTTTTTAGCTTGTTTTCTAGCTTCTCTATATTGATTGTACGCATCTTCATCTTGACACTTAGGTATTTTCCTATGCATATCTATTTTAGTCTTAATTGCTCGTTGGACATCCTCGTTCCACCACCATGTTTCCTTCTTTGGAGGTCCCAAGCCCTTAGATATACCTAATATGTTTGATCTCACTCCTTATGCAACTACTCATTTCTAGCCACATTGTATTAGCATCTAAGTCAAGATTCCAAACATTTTCCTGTAGTAGTTTTTCTCTAAACTCTACTTGTTTACTATGTTTTAGGTTCCACCACTTTATTCTAGGGTCGCTAACTCTGTTATTCATATTTTTTCGTTGTGTTAGCTTAATATCAAGTACTACTAACTTATGTTGGGTAGTAAGTGCTTCACCATGTATTACTTTGCAGTCTCTACATAGTTTTCTATCAATTTTTCTTGTTAAAAGAAAATCTATTTGACTCTTGTTATGACCTCTACTAAAAGTAATTATATGCGACTCCCTCTTCATAAAACTAGTATTTGCTAAGACAAGATCATATGCTGAAGCAAATTCTAAAATTGATTCTCCTTCTTCATATCTATTACCGTAACCAAAACCTCCATGAACTCTCTCAAACCCATCGTTACTTACCCCGACATGCCCATTTAAATCTCTTCCAATAAAAACCTTTTCATCTAATGGTATACTCTGCATAAATCCATCCATATCATCCCAAAACTTGTGTTTGATGCTCTCGCTTAATCCTACTTGTGGTGCATATGCGCTAAGTATGTTAATTTTTTCGTCTCCGATAATTAATTTAACTAGAATCAATCTATCCCCCATTCTTTTAACCTCTTCGACCTTATCCTTATAATCATTATCCACCACAATTCCTACTCCATTGCATTTCCTATCTATACCAGTGTACCACAATTTAAACCCTGTGCTTCCTATTTCTCTACTCTTTTCTCCTACCCATTTTGTCTCTTGGAGGCAAGCAATATTGACTCTCCTTCTAATCATGGTATCTACTAGTTCTATTGACTTCCCCGTAAGTGTTCCTATGTTCCATGTTCCTAAACAAATTTTTTCTCCCATTTGTATTTGTTTTTCTTTTCTATTTCTATTTTGTCTAAAAGATCTAGTGTTCGTATCTATGATTTTGTTTTTGTTTTCGTTTTTGTTTTTGTTTTGAACTAGCTTCTTTACCCACACCCGTCCTTTGTGTGGGAACCCTTGCTCATTTTTCTTCACATCCGGGCGACGATGTGAAGGAACTAGCTTCTTTTCCCACACACGTCCTATGTGTGGGAACCCTTGCTCATTTTTCTTCACACCCAGGCGGCGATGTGTTTAATTATTGTTTAATTAAATTAATTAAATTAATTAAATTAAAACAAGTTAAATCTAGTAAAACTTTGGGTTAGCCTTAATTTTTAAGAGATTTGAAATTTTTTTGTGGAGACGATATCTCATTTACTACTACTATAAATTAATAGTAAAATATGAGAAGACACGTGTCACATTTCTGCAAATTTTTTAACTATCCCTAGTCTTTATGTTTTTTGAACCGTCTCATGGTAAGGGTGGGTTTATTAATGGTGGATTATCGAGGATGTGACTCTCCATAGTACCACATCTTTTTTCTGCTTATATCCCTCTTATTTTCTTTCGAGTTGGTCTGATTATTTAGGTACCGGTGTCATTTTCCAAGTGTTCTGCATCTCCTTCTTGTTGTTCATCGAATTGCTTCTTTGTGTCATTTATTACATCTCTTGGTTGCATTAGATCATTGATTTTTTTGCCACTCCTTAACTGGACTACATGTGCATTTGTCATGTAATTGCTAATATTGTTACTCAGAAACTGTTCTTCATTTTATGAGTTCCAAGCACTAGTAAGCTTGCCAATTTTTCTCTCAAGATTCTTAATGGATTATGATTGCTCATGATCCATCCTCTTCATGGCTTGCTTCACTCCTTCCATCTCTTTCTCGTACTTCTCATGACACTCTCTATTGCTCGTGTCCATGGCTTGCAAATACTTCTCAATTGACTTCAATGAAGTCATCTCTCCGCTCTGCCCCAGCTTCTCCTGTTGGACTTATCGACCAAAGCCTTAAAGTAACTTCAGTGCATTATCAAAATTTCCGTAAAAGAAGTTCAGGTTGTTGTATCCTTAATAAAACCATTGAGGAGTAATTCTTTTCGTCCTGAAGTTGTTTCCGTAGCCTTGGTTGTTTATGAAGTTGATGTCATCATACATCATTCCCTGCTTTATTTTAATTTGGATGACCACCATGCATTAGTGATTAATAGATTGTTGTGCTACGTGTGGACCTTGGTGTCCATTTGAAGTTTTGTCATGTGATTGCTCATATTCAATAATTGTGTCATAATTGCTCAGATTCAATAATACGTATGGACCTTGATCTTATGTCTCATATACGCCTGCCGGCTTCCTTACTATGGAACGAGAACAGGCGATAGAATTTTGAGACATAAGATCAAGGAGATCCAATGACTCATTCGCATCTTTGGTAAGTATAGAGCCACCTAATTCAACATCTATTAGGGTTCTCATGTTGTGGTTCATTCCGTAGTAGGAAATTTGGAGTTGTGTCCATTTCATCTATTCGTGTCCTAGACATCTCCTAAACATCTCTTTAAAATTTTTCAAACCTCGCATTCAGTGCTGAGGGAAAGAACTAATCAAAAAATCTTTCATTGAATCCCGCCTATGAGGTCATACTTCCTGCATTCAGCGCTTAGAACCAGGATTTGGCTTTTTCGCTCGATGAGAATGAAAAAAGTTGCATCCTAATCACATCTTTTTTAACTTCGACGATGTGCACGGTATCGCACTTCTCCAAATAATTCTCAACATGTGCAACTGGATCTTCATTAGATAGCTCGTTGAATAGGCTATTTTGCACAATATTAATCAGAGACAGTATCAGTTATAACTCGGTGATGTTAGTTGGAAGCCTCGTCACTCTGTTGTAAGTCTCCTGAACTTCTGGCTTTAAGTACACGAAGGCATCTCTGTCCTCGTGCTCTCTTCTGCACTACCATATCACCTGCGGATTGGTCATTCTCGCAGTCTTGTTGTTGGTTTGTAGCTTCCTCCTCAATCATCTTGACTCCTTTCTTTTTCTTTTTTTTGTTGATTCTTTCAATCTCCGGGTCGTAAGGCACTAGGTCATTTTCTCCTTTGCTATGCATGCACTAAGTATCCCTAAAAAGAAAACACAAAAAAATAAACTGCAAAAAATCAAACTTGAAACTTAAGCCTTTTTTTTTTATGAACTGCAAAGTAAAGAAGTGAAAATAAAACTTAACCATTCAAATTAACTTAACAAAATCTAATGGCTACCCATCACCGGCAACGGCGCTAAAAACTTAATGTGTGCCGCAAGTATAACGACTAGCTTGTAGTAATAGTGTAATTAACTTACGTTGATCACATATATCTTCCTCATGAAAAGGTTTGTGTACTAGTGATTTACCTACTAAACTTTGAACTATTGCTAAGAAAATCATTTTTTATTCGTTTTAAACTAATCTAACAAATCAATTTAAATTTTACTTAAACTCTTATATTAATGATATCTTAATTCACAACTTCACTTAGGTAATTTAATACTACGTTTTTCAACCATTTTTCCATTTTAATATGTTATGTACAATGTCTAATTAGAATAAACAGATTTCCTTTAAATCCGCTTCAACCCACTGTCGTGACGAAAGAAATTCTAATATGTAAACTAGAACTTCATTTATCGGTGTGAATAACATCAGCTCCATATTGTTTTAAGTCACAAATCATTGGATTCATAACCAACTAAATTTACTATCGGCGCCTCCCTAATAAATAATTATTGCTCAATGTTGTGTATTTTACGATTGTACCGTTCATGTCCGAATTAAAAGCTTCAATAGTCATAGTAACTCCTAAAGCCTAAGTTCATAAAACACGTAATCAAGATGTCCAAAGCATTACGCTTAGAATCAATACAAATTATAACTGTTGCGCTTGTTAAATTCACTTTTTATTCATATTCAAAGCATAGCATTCATACCATAAGATCCATTGATTCCTAAAATAAATGGACTAATCGCACTTCATTGAAAAAACATGTTACAATTCATAATGAAAATCATTGCAAATCAAAGATGAATATAAACATTACCTTAAATTTAATCAACGAAACTAAACTTGAATTGCAAACGTAAAGTTGTCAATATTTTCTTCACACAATACTCTTTCATACTCAAAGTCAAAATAAATCATATGCTAAATTACTCTAATAGTAACTAATAGTTAGTATGTGGTGAGTTTACCACGTCCTAATACATATTTATACTCTCTAATAACAAAAACCCTAGTTTAAAATTTAACTCGAACTAAAACTCCAAATTTCTATTTTTTGCGCATCATGTGCCATTACTAATGTCTCAGAGCTGTGCCTTATAGGCCATTGCACCACCACTGCGTTGCCACTGCATGTGTATTTTTTACTCTCTGGTGCCCCATCGATGTCACTCTCTTGCCAGGCGCCGTCCCTATTATGCCACAGAGTCGCCACTACATCGGGCCTCTAGACTTGATTTTCTTTACTTTTTCATCCCTCCTACGTCGTGTCTTTCCTTCACACGTTGCGCCTTGTATTCCCACAGCGCCAACATGTGTGGTCACAACACCACGTATGTTTTTATGGGTTTTTGCTCTGTTTCTTCTAATTTTTCATCATTCTCTTCCTTTACACCTTAATCCCCTGAAAATTCAATAATACCATGAATTAGAACTCATTTAGGGATATTTACACTAAATATACAACTAAACTAATGTCATATATAAGTATAATTAATCACTTATCACCCACTCACTTGTGATTAAATGTTCATAAACAAAATCAAAATTAAGACACCTCATGTTCCGACACTCTCCACGCAAACACCAAATCTTTTTTAGGTTCCCTTCATTTACTTGAACCCGATTCGCAAATGTACTTGCTCCATTTATATATTCTTTTGAAACTCTTATTATTAAAAATATTGTTATGAATAATTGGCACACACGATTTATTAATAAAATATAAATGTCTAGCAAAAACTAAAAACTTATTTACCTAGAATGTTTGACCCAATTTTTATCCATCTCGGCCATGAGAGATCTTCATGCCGAGAACGTGAAACATCATTACTCATTTGATGTAACAATCGACATGTGTCTTTAAGTATGTGATTAACTATAATCAAAACACTAATTGACCCGAAGGTAGTTGTTGACACGCTCGATGAATTATAGGTGAGAAAATACATAAGTATATATTTATATATATAATTGATATATAAATATATATAACCTATAGTTTGAATTGAATTATTTAAACCCTTACATTGCCTCGAGGTAAGTGTAGTGTATACATCGAGGAGGGGCATAGTCCAAGGAGGCATGGGTTGATGTATTGATGGAGTAGTGATGCCTTGAGATGTGTGCAAACACATCTCCTTGAAAATCAAAGGGTGCATACATAAGCACTCATGGCAAAATAAAGGCTTTAGATTTTCCTTGAGATACGTTTTATGATCTGTAGATGGATCAAATGTTGCATTGAATGAGCTAGGTGACAAGCATGAGTAGATAAGGTGACTAATGATGGGGTTTGTTAATAACCATAAATATCTACCTCGAGATATGTTTTATCTCGAGTCAATGTGTTTAATCGTGAGTAAGGCAATTAGAAAGTGATGGGTTGTTAATAGCCACAAAGATCATCCTCAATAAACGCAGCATGCATCTCGAGCAAGATCAAAATATAAAATGGACGAAACTAAACCAACTGATCTCCCTCGAGATCCGTGTAATATGAATCTCAAGGAAAAACAAAAATACAAACCAAAAACCTCAAACATCTCTTTATTTGATCGAATGAGAGAGGAGAAATAGTTGAAGGTTTTGTCAATCTGAAGAGAGAATTGTTTGTGTAATTCGAAGGAATAAAAAATTCAAACCACTATAAATTAGTGATCCTCACTGATTGAGTAAGTTTAAAATTAGTTTTTTAGTTGAATTCATAAGTAGATGGTGAATTCGTTGTTAATTGATGTTGTTGATTTGAAATGGACTAATACCTTATTAAAGATCATCCCTGATGTTGTGGGGAGTTATTTGAATGTTATTATGAGAGTTGTTGATTGAACATGGGCTGCTGCCCTGTTCTCTGTTGGACGCTCGACGATAGAGCGCACTCCTTATAGCAGGGAAGCGCGCTCCCATCAAGAACTGTGAGGAGCCCAGTTTGTGGAACGTGTCCCACCAAATGAGGGAGCGAGCTCTCGCCCTAGAAAACAACGAAGTTGTTGTAATTTATCCGAGTTTTGATGCTAGTTTAAGGAATGGTTTAGGGGTCCTAAGCATATGGTATTCGACCTGAATTGATAATAACTAGTTTATTTTAGGTGTTTGATCGAGATAAAAAGGTTTAAGAATGCCAGGAGTTGCGTAAGTCGATAAAAGTTCGAAAAACCGATATAGGTAAGTGAGACTCATTTATTTTATCAATTATGCTACGTAATTAATATATTAGCTCATGTAGCTTATAGACTAGATTTGGGGCATTGTACTGTGACTCATGTAATTTAAAATGTTTTATAACTCAAACTTCGAAAGTGAAATGGATAGGGGAACAATAACTTGAACGGGATGAAGTTGGTGGATAAGTACCAAACTCAGAGGAAGGTGGATAAATACCTACCTCAAATAAAATGATAATTAGAATGGATATTGAAGTTGGCGAATAAGTACCCGACTTCAATGACTACACGAAAGCGGTGGATAAGTACCAAGCTTCAACGACTAACACGAAAGGGGTGGATAAGTACCAATCTTAGAGGAAAGTGGATAAGTACCTAACTCCAATAAGGGTAACTGGAATTTAATTCCAGTTACAATTATGATACACTGTCCATTCATTATCCATTTAGAGTTAAAATCTCAATTAGACGTTAACGCATTATATTTGATTCTATTTAAGGCCTGTGTAGAACCCCTTAGACTGTATTCTCGTGTAAAGGAGAGGAAAATTCTCATTTTCTTTAAAAATAATTGGAAAGAAGAGTTCCATTACAATTGCAATATACTGAATAACTTGCATCTGATATGTATTCTTTATATCGTTTTCATTACCCTGAATAGTTATTATTAGTTCATGTTGTTATTCATTGATTATTAAAAGATAGTTGATAGGTAAATGATTGTCGCTCACTGCGCAAGGTGGAACACTCATTCCCCTTAATATTTCAGGTACATGGTTTAGCATTAAAGAGAAAGGAAAAGGGAAGATCTAAAGGCGTGTTCGGTAGGCATGACTAAAAGGTTAATCCTAGGATTAACTTTTAGTCCAATGTTTGCTTAAGCGAACTAGGTGGTGAAATGGATTACATAGGCTTGTATCCATGGGACTAAATAAAGTGAATCTCAACCCACTCACTAGCTAATCCAACCTAAGGAAAATGTTATTTCCCATTTTGCCCTCACTTGTTTTAAAACACTTCACACTCTATACTTCATCAACATTTTCGGCCTCCCCACCTCAAAATCGAAATCAATATCTCCTTAAAATTGAAAACGTCGAGCATCTCCTCCTCTTTCGTTCGGCTCTGTCTCATCCCTTTCGTTTATGATCCAGCGGTTGTGTTGCATTTTTTGTTGATTTCCTAGCTCTTCAACAAAAAGCACGAATGCTTATAGCGTGCTGTGATAAGTTAGGCGGTTTAGCATCAATTCTTGATTATTGAACTCATTTTTATAGGTTTGAGATCGCGAGTGAGGTGAGTTCGGTTGTGTCGGGATATTTATATGGAGAGGGGTAGAAACATCATTTAGGCTATACTACTTAAACTCCAATCAACCCAACCGAACAAGTCCCCACATTTGTATTACCCTTAATCCATAGCCAACTAATCCAATCAACTTAGTCCAACCCTATCAAGACAAGCCTATCAACCCAACCGAACACACCATAAGTGTTTAGATATCTCCTCTAATGTGATGTACTTTTTGTATATATATATATATATATTGCATTGAATTAATTTTTTATAATAAACAGGATGAAGATATGATTTTACGAGCGATATTTATGCTAGTTTTTGCATATCTTGTTTTTAATAGAAAAAGTTTTAATTCCGCTGCTTTTTATTTTAATTATCATTCGATATTTCAAGATATACAGGATGTGAATATTAGGTTGGAAGGTAAGGCTGCTGGCTCTAGTTAAGTTTTGATGTTGTAACGGGGTTTAATTAGGGTTTCAGGCCGGGTATCGCCCTAATTGGTATAAGGGGTGCTACATTTGAGCCATTTTTCATTCATATTAGATTATTGTTATTTTTCATTGATATCGGATTATTGCACCCGACTGAATTTTGACAGTAATTACCTCCACCATCCAAATATAAATGCACTTTTAATTGATCATAATGCACAACTTCACTAAATTATTGGTTTATTAGGCATGAAAATCAATAAAAGTGGTACATTCGAAGAAAATTTGAAGAAAAGCAATTTAGAATAAACCGAGCACAAAAACCTTATAAAATGAAGGTCAACTAACAATTAATTCATCCACAAAACTATCCAAAATAGACAATTCAACGATTATAATTATTAGACAATCATGACAAGTGCAAATAAATTATATTCATTGAACGAGTAATTACTACATTGTTGTCTTAACGATAGAAGACAACCAACAAGCAAACCATAGAAGACACTACAAAAAATAAACTTTTCGACCTATACAAGTAAACCATCCAAACAGACCACTAACAAGCTTGAACATTCTATAACACAACCTAGATATATAGTGGATTGATCAATAGGTGATGTGTTGTAGAAGTGCCAAAGCATCTCTAGTTGAAGAGTGAGATGGAGGAGACATCACTTGTCAAAGGCAAGGTTGAGGTCCGACTCATGTTGGAGTCAAGTGTGTTGTAATTTAGTTTCTTTAAAAAAAAATATGTTGTGGAAACTAATTAAGATTGGATTTGTAACTGAGAAGTTCAGTTGAAGTTTTAACCAATATGATTTTTAGAAGCTCAATAAGCCATCTGAAGTGTCAATCTAGAAATCAAGCAACTTGCTAGGTAGAGAAATGTACAGGAATTGGTCAAAAACAGTCTAGAGGAACGGTTTAGGCACACAAGGAATCCATGTTCCCTAATGTATAGCTAATTCCAGTTGGTTCGATTGCCAGAATAAAGGATGGCTAGCTAGTACTTAATTAGAACAGATGTATAGTATAGCCTTGGATTTAATTAGGTGTTCAATGAAGTGAACTCAGGATGGCTCATGTGACATTGAATTAATCTGTCAATAGACTAGCGAAATGCAATTTGAGTTAGATGGTTGACCCTGTTATTGATTCTTTCCTTTTCCTTTCATGAATACTGATGATGCCCGGAGACCTACATGTAGTGGAAGTTGGAACTACATCTACATAAACATCGGGCGTTAGGTCCCTAGGGAAAGTGAGTCAAAAATAAAGGCAATTAGCGAATCAATTTCATTACAATTAAGAAGATGATCCTTATTAGAAAATATTGATTTTATGATGGCTTAGCCTTATCATCAAGAATAGGATTTTGCAATTAAAAAATTTGGGTCATTCCTATCATCTCTAAGACTTGAAGTTTATGTTGTAGATAGATAGGTAGGAAAGGTTCTTCATCATGAAGTCGATGAAGCCTTTGTTTTTATTTCACACTCAGTTCAGTTTCTTCTAGGAAAATTAAAAAGGATATATACTATAGTTCAGTGCTGCATTTTCATATCATAACACAATCAAGTTGCACACAATTTCTTATAAGAAAAAAAAAAACCTTCATGTATATCTAATGCCAATACTAAAATACTTGTTATAATGATTACTGTTCCTCTCCTAACCAAAGTATTATATCATTTATGTATTTGCTTTAAGAAAATTAAGTATAGGTACTCTCATACCATATGAACTTAAAGAAATGTTTGGTGGTGATTATCATGGTTCAGCCTAAAAATGGGATAATGAAAGGAGAAACAATTCCTTCGAAAGGTCCCACATGTTGTCCCTATACTATTGATGCAGCTGACGCAAATTAAAGTGGACAAAATAAAAAGACTGAACAGGGGGATTGTGATGTCTCCTTCATCTCACTCATCAACTAGAGATGCTTTGGCACTTCTACAACAAATTTCCTATTGATCAATCCACTAAAGTTTGAAGCATAGTGTTATACTGCTTAGTATGTGGGGAACATGGACTCACTAATTTGGCACAATCACATGAATATGAACACAAGTTTATAAATAGCTAAGAAAAAATCACAGCGAAACAATCGATTACTGATAGAAAAACCAAAACTGGTTCAGATGTCTAAACTTCCAAACAAGCTAGCTTTACACGTATACTTTGCAACTTCACGTCTGAATTGCATGGTAAAGACAAATTGACAAATGGTTCCTAACTTGAATGACCTACCAAATGGGCAAGCAATAAATCAAAAATGTTTCCTGTAGATCAATGAAATGAATGAATAATATGAAGTTCACTTTCAGTATGCTTACCTAAGTTCACAAATCAGAAGCTCAACAACGTAAGAACAACAAAAATGCTGAAAACACCATCAATGAACAAACAACGGAGATCGTTCAACAGAGAGGACACAGAGAAATCAACAAACACTTCTCAAATCACGATAGAGAGAGTGAAGATAATTAAAATATAGGGTTTGTATACCTGAATCAACACAGATCTTCCGTGAATTGCAACAAAGCCAGAAATCAACCGAAACTTCTAAATGGTCGATACCTCTCAAGCTCTTCTCTCAATCACTTCAACGGCCGATCTTCGTTCGTTCTTCGTCTTCGATTAAAGTTCCTTCCACACAAATCCTCAAATCCACTTCTTCGCCTTCAAACCTGTTTTCGTTCCACACACGAACTCCAGCCCTTATTCACCACACCACCACAATTGAAGCTTCGAACCAAAATCTCAGACTGATTTAAGGTTTTTGAAGAGCGAGAGAGCAGGATAAGAGTGGGATGGAGATCGACGGAGACGAGTCGCGATAGAGCAGGAGAATGGTTGGAGATCGATAGAGCAGAGACAAGAGAAGTCGTCAATCGAGCCGGGACTTCGGATGCTACTTCGCATTCCTCGCTCTTCGCCTTCTCTGAGATCTGCAGAGATCGTGCGAGAGATGTCAAGAGAAATCTGGTGAGGTTGCACGAGCGATGGCGAGAGATCTGGTGAGGTGGGAGATCGAGAGGGATTGCACCCTGTCAAAGAAGGGTTTAGGGCTTCGATTGGTCATGAGAAACAGCGAAAAGGGTTCGGGACAATAGAAAATGGGGGTTTTTCTGAAAGTGGGGTATAGAATATATTTCCCAAAATGTGGAAGTTTACTTTTAAATTACGAAAGGATGTGATAACTGTTGATTCAATCAATCTAAATAAGTATAAAACCGAACATGGCATTGTTAACACAAACAACTTATCATGCTGATTTCAATAACTAATAAGATTAATAAATAAAATGTACCAGAGGCTTGCAGAGAGCAATGTCCTAAGACAGAAAAATTTTCTCCAACTCGGTGTTGAATTCAACTAGGAGTTATGTCCCCGGGATACAACTGGCCTATTTTTTGATTAAAGCACCAATCAAAGAACCTTCAAACTGCAAATCGTCTCTCTCTAAGTAAACACAAATCACATAAAATTTGATTTCGGAAAAAGCATGTTTTCTCTGTCAAAAGACTCTTCTATTATAGATAAACATCTAACTGTCCAATTAGTGGACAGTTTTTCCATAACTATCTAATTAGTGGTCTTAATTAGTGTGCCACTAATTGATAGTTATTTAACTCCTAATTCGAACTTAGCAACTGTTGGTGCTCTTTTGTTTTATTTCAAAAACGAAAATAAAAATAAAAAATGAAAAATAATAACTATGTTTATGAATGGCTAAGTCTTGAACAAACCAAAGCCCCAAAGGCCCCAAAGGCCCCAAGGCCTAAGGCCATTGTCAAAGATTATTTAAATAGGGTGATTACCTAGTGAAACCCCATGGTCCACTCACTCTAACCCACTTCTCACTTAAACAATAGTGAAGTGTGTTGGAACATATATTAAGTGTGAAACCAAACCTTTTCTCTCCTATGTAGGACTAAAGGTTTTGTTATTTTTCCTATACAAAACTTGAACTTCAATGTTCAACAATTCCCCACATTTTGTATTGGAAATTGTAACACCCCATATGTCTTAACTTTGCCACTTCATAAACAAAAAAAATAATAATTATACACGAGAGAGAGATGATCAAGTCATGCTTATAAGGAAGAGTGTCGTAAAGACTTGAACTAACCTTAGTATGACATATCGGGTTTACTTTGTGACGCAGTTGATGTATTTATTTATCTTGAACTGTTCACCTTTATAGTAAACCAAGACAATATGTCTTACTCATTACTTGAATCCAAATGCGGTTCATACGTTTTTGTTCATTTTCGTCCTGAACAGATCCTGGTTTCATGATAGCTTTAGAGAACTTAGCCTAATTTCATTTTCATAAATGCGACCCCACATTTACTATCATATAGGTGACATTACTATGTCATTAAATGCATATTGCATACCCTAAACATCTTATCAACACACTTACTTCATCATAGGAACAGGTAATTGTGTGTCCTGTTTGTTAATTCAAGTCTAACCAGTTTGCCTATTGAACCTAGACCATGGGATCTCCAATCAGCTAGGTTAGGTTTCCGCTAGACTTGAATTACTCTATAAGCTTTAAGCCCATTCCTCTCGATAATATCTTCACTTGATCTTTTGGTAAGCCTTTAGTCAAAGGATCTGCAATGTTTTCCTTAGACTTAACATAATCAATACTAATTACTCCGCTTGTCAGTAATTGTCTTATAGTATTATGTCGGCGCCTTATATGTCTCGACTTACCATTATATATGTTGTTTTTAGCTCTTGCTTGTGCTGCCATACTATCACAATGTATGCATATTGTTGTGACTGGTTTTGGCCAGCAAGGAATATCTTCTAAGAAATTTCTTAGCCATTCAGCTTTTTCAGCCGCCTTGTCAAGAGCAATGAGTTCGGATTCCATGGTGGATCGTGCTATACACGTTTGTTTTGTTGATTTCCAAGAAATTGCTGCTCCACCCAATGTAAATACATATCCACTAGTTGACTTGGTTTCTGTATTATCAGAAATCCAATTTGCATCACTATAGCCTTCAAGCACTGGTGGATTCTTTGTATAAACTAATCCATAATTCAAGGTATACTTGAGATACCTTAGAACTCTAATCAATGTTGTCTGATGATCATCATTTGAACTACTTGTGTATCCGCTTAACTTGCTTACTGCATAAGCAATATTAGGTCTAGTAGAGTTCATCAGGTACATTAAACTCCCAATAACTTGAGAATATTCTAATTGACAAACCGACTTTTTAGAGTTCTTCTTTAGATCACAATTTGCATCAAAAGGAGTTGGAGCAGGTTTGCAACGAATTGACTGAATCTTTTTAAGATTTTCTCAACATAATGAGATTGTGTTAGGATATAACCTTCGTTATTCCTTTTGATTTGAATTCCTAGTATTACATCAGCTAGACCTAAGTATTTCATGTCAAAACTAGAATTCAACATCTTCTTTGTTGACATTATGGCATCCTTGCTTGAGCTCATAATTAACATGTCATCAACATAGAGACATACTATGACAAATGAGATCTTCATTTCTTTAATGTACACACATTTGTCACATTCATTTATTTTAAAACCATTTGCCATCATAGTATGATCAAATTTCTCATGCCGTTGTTTTGGAGCTTGTTTAAGTCCATACAAAGACTTAACAAGTCTACAAACTTTATTTTCTTGGCCATTTACTACGAACCCTTCAGGTTGATCCATATAAATCTCTTCTTCTAATTCTCCATTTAAAAATGTTGTTTTAACATCCATTTGAAGTATTTCCATGTCGTACAAAGCAGCTATGGAAATTAACATCCTAATGGAAGTTATTCTTGAAACAGGAGAATAAGTGTCAAAGTAAAATCCAAACCTTCTTTTTGTCTATATCCTTTAGCAACCAAACGTGCCTTGTATTTCTTAATAGTGCCATCAGCCTTAAGCTTCTTTTTGAAGATTCATTTATATCCAATTGGTTTGATTCCCGATGGTAGATCAACCAATTCCCACGTATTATTTTGTAAAATGGATTCAATCTCACTATTGATAGCTTCCATCCAAAATGGAGCATCTGGTGAGGACATAGGTTCTTTATAAGTTTGCGGCTCATTTTCAGTTAACATGTTAACAAAATCAGGTCCAAAGTTTTTTGTGACCTTAACTCTTTTACCTCTTCTAGGTTTTAACTCTTGTTCTTGAACCTTAGAATTAGATGGTTCATCTAACCTCTCTTCAGCAATTCTTTTCAGCGACGAACCACTTTGATTTTCCTTAAAAGGAAAAATGTGTTCAAAAAATTCAGCATCAGTAGATTCTATAATAGAATTTTCACTAATATCTGAAATATGTGATTTAACTACTAAGAATCTATATGCTGCACTATTCTTAGCAAAACCAATGAACACACAATCTACAGTTTTAGGTCCTAACTTAGTTCTCTTTGGTAAGGGAATTTAGACCTTTGCCAAGCAACCCCACACTTTCAAAGTTTTGTAAGTGGGTTTTCTGCCTCTCCATATCTCAAAGGGAGATTTATCTAATTTCTTGAAAGGCACTCTATTCAAAATGTGATTTGCGGTGAGTAACGCTTCACCCCACAAATTCTTAGAAAGTCCAGAATCATTCAATATGGAATTAATCATATTTTTTAGAGTTCTATTTTTCCTCTCTGCTACACCATTCTGTTGAAGTGTATAGGGTGCAGTCGTTTGATGTATAATTCCATATTTGCTACATAATTATGCAAATTCAGCAGATTCATATTCTCCACCTCTATCTGTTCTTAATGCCTTAATTTTCTTGTCTAATTGATTTTCTACCTCTGACTTATATATTTGAAACATATCTAAGGCCTCGTTTTTATTTCTAATCAAATAGACTTGGCAATATTTACTACAATCATCAATAAAGGTAATGTAATAATTTTCCCCCTCTAGTAGGGATGGATTTAAAATCACAAAGATCACTATAAATCAATCCTAATAATTCATTTGATCTCTCTTGGACTGATTTGAAAGTTTGCCTAGCAAATTTTGATTCGGTGCATATTTCACATTTTTTATTTAAATCAATGTTGAACTTAGGCAATAAGTTTAATTTAACCATTCTGTAAATAGATCTTTTATTCGCATGTCCTAATCTAGCATGCCATAAATTAAATGAATCAACCATATACGCAGAAACGATCATTCTATTACCAGTAGAGTTAACAATTACAACATTGAGCTTAAAGAGACCCTCTGTGAGGTATCCCTTACCTTCATACATTCCACCCTTGGTGAGAACAAACTTGTCAGACTCAAACACCAACTTGAACCCTTTCTTATTAAGTAAAGGGCCAGATACAAGGTTCTTCCTGATCTCAGGAACATACAACACATTGAGTAAAACGACTATTTTTCCACTAGTAAGCTTCATCTTAACAGTACCCTTGCCTTCAACCATTGAAGAGGATGAATTTCCCATATAAAGCTTTTCTTCACTATCAACAGGAAGAAACTCTGAAAATAAGCTTTTGTCGCTGCAAATGTGCCGAGTTGCACCGGTGTCAATCCACCTGACCCGAGTGTCAGAAACCATATTAGTTTCAGACACAACAGCAATGAGATCAATGTCCGTTTCATCAATTTGGACATCAGCAATATTCGCTTGGTTGTTCAAATCAGAATTGCCATGATTCTGATCTTTCTTATGACGACAATCTTGGGCCCTATGACCCTGTTTTCCACATACCCAACAACTTCCTTGGATTTTCTTAAAATTCTTCCCCTTCGGTGCAAACTGTTTGATGGGTGCTCCTCTTTTGAAATTCTTCTTCTGGAATTTCTGAACTTTGGAATTGCTTCCTTCCACCATGTTTGCTTTTGCATCAATGTCACTTCCTTCCATCTTGTCTCCTTTCCTGTGATCTTCTTCAACACGCAACCTCAAGATCAGATCTTCAATTGACATATCTATGCGCTTATGCTTCGGATACACCTTGAAGTCATTCCGAGATGGAGGTAATGTCTCAATGATAGAACCAGTTTGAAAATGCTCATTCACGATACATCCCTCAGCATGTAACTCACGAATCAACATTTGCAGTTCTTCAACTTGCTTCACCACAGACTTTGAGTCGACCATGTTATATTTCAAGAATTTGCCAACCACAAACTTTTTTGCTCCTGCATCTTCAGTTCGATATTTCTTTTCCAGCAGATCCCAAACATCCTTTGCAGTCTCACACTCAGAATAAACATCATATAGAGTGTCATCAAGTCTATTCAGAATATAGTTCCCGCAAAGGAAGTCAGAATTTTTCCATGCCTCAATTGTCATCATGGTTTCCTTGGTGATCGAATTCTCATCCGTCTTAGGAACCTCCTCTCTGATGACATTGGCTAAATTCATAGTGGTCAACCAGAAAATTATTTTCTGTTGCCATCTCTTGAAATCTAGTCCCTTAAACGTTTCAGGCCTCTCATCCTTAGAATTGGGTGCAGTAGTAGAGATTGTCTTATCATTAACAATATGAGATGATGCCATTTCAGATTCTAAAACATACAAAACAACAAGTATGTTCAACTCAGAAAATAATAATAAAAGAACGAAAATAACCAAATACATAGTAAATAATATATATATATATATATATATATATATATATGTTTTCTGTCTTAGATTGTTGATTCAATCAATCTAAATAAGCATAAAACTGAACATGGCATTGTTAACACAAACAACTCATCATGCTGATTTCAACAACTAATAAGATTAATAAACAAAATGTACCAGAGGCTTGCAGAGAGCAATGTCCTAAGACAGAAAAATTTCCTCCAACTCGGTGCTGAATTCAACTAGGAGTTCTGTCCCCAGGATACAACTGGCCTATTCTTTGATTTAAAGCACCAATCAAAGAACCTTCAAACTGCAAATCGTCTCTCTCTAAGTAAACACGAATCACATAAAATTTGATTTCGGAAAAAGCATGTTTTCTCTGTCAAAAGACTCTTCTATTATAGATAAACATCTAACTGTCTAATTAGTGGACAATTTTTCCATAACTATCTAATTAGTGGTCTTAATTAGTGTGCCACTAATTGATAGTGATTTAACTCCTAATTCGAACTTAGCAACTATTGGTGCTCTTTTGTTTTATTTCAAAAACGAAAATAAAAATAAAAAATGAAAAATAATAACTATGTTTATGAATGGCTAAGTCTTGAACAAACCAAAGCCCCAAAGGCCCCTAAGGCCCAAGGCCATTGTCAAAGATTATTTAAATAGGGTGATTACCTAGTGAAACCCCATGGTCCACTCACTCTAACCCACTTCTCACTTAAACAATAGTGAAGTGTGTTGGAACATATATTAAGTGAGAAACCAAATCTTTTCTCTCCTATGTGGGACTAAAGGTTTTGTTATTTTTCCAATACAAAACTCGAACTTCAATGTTCAACAATAACTCCTTTTGAAAAGGAGGTATTGGTGATGAGTTGGCATCCATGGTGGTGAGGTGGAAGTGAGGTGGAAGGCAATTGTATAGATAGCTACTTTTGAAAAGGAACTATCTATACAAAATTATATACTCTATGAATGACTCCTTTTAAAAATGAGCTATTAATATAAAGTTTTTTCTCCATGAACGCCACTTGCATATGGAGATGGACGACCCGCGTCGCTCGCGTATCTCGAGGTAGACAACCAATGTAAACAACGCGCATGCATATCGACGTGGACAACCAATGGAAACTTCACCCATGTATGTCGTGGTCACTATAAGAGATTATAGTTTTTGTAACGGCTTCAATTCCGTAGGGACAAGTTATTTTTCCATCACATATAGTTTTTGTCACGGTATTGTCACGGTATTGTCACGAAAAAACTAAAGTTGCGTATACTTCGTTGCAAAAACTTTTTTGTCATGAAAATTAGTGTGACAAATACCTTTTATGACGGATCTCTGACATATTTGTTACGAGATTATTGCACGTAAAAAAAAACACATTTTTATTACGACTTTATTTGCATCACAAACGTTTCATTAAACAACAAAGAAAAATGTTTTACGTCACGAGTTGTTATCCATCACAAATACATATAGTTACGAATTTGTACTGGTGACAAAAATGATAATATTTTATAAGTACATTGCTCCGTCACAAAAAAAGTTTTTATATAAAATTTGTTGTAACTATCTCACATCCGTCAATATAAAAAAATTGCATCTATTAAAATATTAAGAATTTACTTTACTTGCATTACAAGACCAACATTATCAATCTATTCAAAGTTTAATTATTGTGTTTTTGAATCCAAAGTACCAAAAAAATGATAATACTCAATTTAGAAGTCTAACATAGCAAAATAAAATAAAACTATGACAGGTTTCTTCATGGCTTAAGTCTAACATAGCAAAATAAAAATAAATCCGTGTTTTCTTCAATACTTTCACTCCATGCTTCTTCAATTTCTTCTTCACGTGAAGGTTTCTTCTAGTCCATCATCTTTACCCTTTGAAGTCTCATCCAATTGCGCATCTAAAATTTCAAAGTTATAAATATAAGTAATTGCACTTAAACACTTTAATAAATAAAATATAAATCTTTAATAAATCATTACGTTGTAATAAAATCTCAACAGAACCTCCCCTTAAATTAAAAATTAGAAAAAATTTTAAACATTTTGCAAACTTCCGCATGCATCAAATAATTGTACAAGTCAAATATAATAATCTTCATGAATCATAATGTATTACAGAAATTCCAGCAGAACCTCCCTTTAAGTTTAAGATTTATAAAAATTTCAAAACATTTGAAAATTTTCACTTGCATCAAATAATTCTTCAAGTCAAATACATTATTCTTTAGTGAACCATAAAGTATTACCAAAATTTTAGCAGCACCTGCCCTTGAATTACAGATTCACAAAAATTCTAAACATTTTGCAAACTTCAACATGCATCAAATAATCATCTAACTCAAATATATTCAAACCATAGTGCTTAAATCATCGGTGCAAATTTATGAGTTTCATTTGTATACAACATAAAATAGTAAAAAAACTCAAAAAGTCATCAAAAGGAGGGTCAACATATACTAAAAGCATTAACAATTCTTGAAATAGTAGTTTAGCTAGCAAATGTCATTCAACTCAATGATAGAATAAATTGTCAAGTTTCGGAGATGAGTTAATGCTCAAAATAATAACGATTAAGGTGGATGCTCTTAAGTTAGTCACATGGAGGTAATTTAAGATATTCCAGCAAAACTTAAATTATTACCTTTTTGATCATTCGCTTTTGAATAATCAACGAGTAAGAGACATCCATCATGAAAGATGTTTGAACATGATGCTTATGTGAGCTTCCAACATCTAAGTCTGTCATGTAATCGAAAATATCAATTAATTGTCTCATTTGTAATTTGAACATAATTAATAAACTTCAAGTATCAACAATAATGTCGATTAATTACTTGATTGGCGTTGATAGGCAATTGAATTCCAGCTTTCTCCAAACATGCATATATGTTATCTATTTGTGACTGCATGTTTGTCTATAAACAATAAATTTGTAATAGATTGTTGTATTAAATTCATGAAATAAATGATAAAAAAACAACCGAAATTGATGAAATATTTACTTTCGTCGCAACAAGTTCCTCGCGAAGGAGCTGTTAGGGCATGTGCCCTAGGTCAATCCATTAACTGTCTTTATGAATACTTTAGTTAATAAAATAGAGGATTTCATTTGCTGTTTATTATAATTAATTTGCATGTTTACATTACAATAAGATCCATGGGTATTCTGAGAAATATCCTAAATGTCCCTAGTCGATCATTATACTGGGAACTATAATGAATTAAGACTAGTGTGAGTCTTGATTGATGATCATATGATGATTATACGTATAGGGATACGAATCAAGATCACGAGAACTTGTTAGGGAACAAAGTACTGGACTGACCCGCTATGAGAACATCACATGGATTAAGTCATAGTTGTTTCTCATAATAGGTATATTTTTCAGTCCTCTGACTTGAGATTACCAGACTTCAACATTAGTAACATAGTGATTTGACACTATCAAACGTTGTCTTTAACCGGACGATTATAAAGGTTGTGATTGGTTACTGTGTGATCAATGTGATGAAGTTGTGTAATCGAGATAAGATTTGTCCCTCTCATATAAAGAGAGATATCTAGCGGATTCCTCGATGTGTTAGATTGTTAAAAGGCCTAGTCTAAGTGAATTGATATTGATCAATGTCACTTGGATGTTTTTAGTCTACCTAGAGATCGAGACTAGTACGATTGAACATGTTGGATGACAATTCCATGCCTTATGATCAAAAGGATATCGTGTGACAAAAGGATGTTATATACACTATTGATTAGGTTGTATCGATTTGATATTCGTACAACTTGGGTAGTCATAATGTATTGCTAGAGGCCGCTTATGACTTGTATACCAAAATGTGTTTTGGTACACTGCCAACGTTGTATGAACCTATTGGGTCGCACACTTAGAATGGTTTTGCAAGATTTTAAGATGGTTCAGAAAAATGAATTTTATATGATAAAATTCATGACGGAAATGTCCTTGTGGTGTATTACACTTATACTTCTTTAAGTATGGGTATATGTGTAATTTACTTAACCGTCTATATACAAGGGTTGTATAAATAAACGCTTTAAGTTAGAATACACGTACTAAAGATTAATAGGCCGAAACTCTATTTTCGTTTTAGAAACGACTTAGGGATTTTGGTATGCTCTGGATCGCTTTAGAGAGAAACAAAAGGTTTGGTATTCTCTCGAAGCTAGCACTTCAAATCTCGGCTGCCGTTCGTGTGTGGACTGCTGATAGAGGGCGTTCGTCGTTGGCAGCGCCTTAGAGATCGATTAACCTTCAGAAATGTACATTGTGACTGGGGTACGATTAAGTTTTTCATGGTTTAAACGTTTTTAATGGAATTAGATTCGGATCCTGTTGGGGTTTTTGTCAAAAATTGTTTTGTAATCTCCGCAGCGCATGAACCCCAAAACCCAACGGGAGCTCATTTGTAGCATTTGCCTTTTCTTGTGCTCTCCGTATTGCGATATTTGCCGAACATTCAGAATATTTCCCAAAAACATCTTTAAATGATGGTCCATGACCATAAGTTAGCACACGCCCGCGTTTTTCATCTCCTATTACCTTTTTAAATACTTTCTCTCGAACTTCTGCCGTTTGCTCTGACTCAGGAATTTGTGAAAGTTCATTTTGCAATCGCAACTAAACATAAAATTTGATATTAACATAAAAAGTAATTGTTATGATGCAAACTAACTATGTATTACTGGTTATGAAGAAATAAATCTTTTCTTACCACGAATTCTTATGTATCTTCATTCGATCTAGCTCCTGCCCTTTTGCAATAAGCTATCAACCAGACTAAAGCACGATTTGTGGGTAGACCCTTATTTTCTCTCTTAAAGGTAAAATTGTCAAGTAAGAAATAATTATCTTTAAAAAATAGAGAACACTCAAAAAAATTTTAAGAACCTACTTGATTACCTTATGACGTATGTTCGCGAAAGACTTACGACCTGTTCGATGGCAAATAGTCTTTTGTTTTTTATTTTCAGCATTTGTTTTAGCAATTTTCTGCAGCAATATTAAAATTCTTATCACACATATAAAAATGAATTAAATTTAAATCCAACTTATTATTCATTTCTAAAAAACTAACTCAAAGATCTACAAAATTATAAGGCAATTGGCTAAAAGGAAGCATTGTATCCAATGGGATGGGCTACAAAATTTTAATGAGCTGAAATCAAATGCAAGAATAAGAATTTGATTTGTACCTTAACTTCATCTTCGTTCCAATACCTCACAAATATTTTCCATTATTCATCTTGTACGCGCTCATCAGGCACTCGAGTAAGAATATCTTCATCATCTTTGTGCTTCTCGTAATGCACTTTTAATGTATGCTTCCACGATCTCCAGGTATTGGCAACTTTCTCTAAACAATTGTCGCGAAACTCAAGTGGGGCATCAGTACTATTATCCTGTACTTAAACATTATGAAACTCAAACTCAAACCAATTATAGAAATAATATATTATTTTCATTTATATAGTTATCTTCTTACCTGTACCTCACGCCAAATGGCATTCTTATTTTCTTCAGGCACATCATTCCATGATTCATATGTTAGTGTACTAAATACCCATTTCTAGCCATGACGCCTAGTTTCATTGAGAATTTAATTGAGGTTTTTTTAATAGGTTGCATAAATTCATTAAATTGCAGCTTCAACCTATTTCCGGACCCCCAAAGACGAATTGGACGAGCTGGTCCTCTACCTTTCTTCGTTGATGTAATTGATTGTTCCTTTGTATGCATAATTAATTAGAAATAGTGTTTGTAATATAAGAAATATTGGATATCAAAATTCAAAATTTTACCTTCTTCGGATGTATGCATCAATGCTTCACTTGTTTCATCACTTTCATGCAGTTGTTCAACTTGTGCTTGTTCTTTTGAATTTAGATAATCCTCCATAGTTCTTTTCGAAGACTTTCCACGAGCCATGGACCTGAAATGATGGTAATTATTATGTTGAACAAATCATCATGAAAATAAAAAATAATAAATTAAGTGACAATAATCAAAGGTGGCAAAATAATGACTCACTGACTTTCACAATATGGTACATAAAATTTTTATGAATAATCATGCACAATCCATTCTTCTTAATCTTCAACATTGTTTACTTCTATTGTAGTTCCATCGACATCATGTCTCATGCATACGAAATTACTGTTATCTTCGCTTTTATTTTCAGCTAACTGTTGATGTTCACAATCTTCTATTCGTGAAATATTATCGAAATAATCCCTGATTGTCACTTTGACAACAACATGCCAATCAGGATGTAGAAGATCTCTCACAAAGAAAGCTTGTTTTGCTTGAGCCGCCAAAATAAAAGGTTCATCTCCAATTTGATTATTCTGATATAAAGACGATTAAAATTCACTAAGGTGAATTTATAATCATCTATTTTCCACCCACTCTTATAGTCAATCCAATCACCTTTGAACAAAACAAACTTGAGGTTGGTAGGGTAAACTATCTCTAAAATATCGGTAAACACTCCATAGTAAGTGACTTCTCCCCAACGTGGATTCTTATCATTAATACTGGCATAACTCATGGTACCTGCATCCATATAGATACCACTATTTTGGGTTGCTCTTCTATTGTCGATTTCTTTAATGCGAAAACGCATACCATTTATTATATACCTCTTAAATCTCCGAGCATATTTACTAGAGCCATTCGCAAGCTTTTCAACTTCCTCTGAAAGTGTTCCATCTGAAGACGTTCACAAATTGTGGACCTATAAATTAAATTGATTCATATTTGCATTAATATACATTGAAAGTATATTATTTGAGTAGCAAAAAATGAATAAAGATTACTTACATGATTCATAAGCCATGTATGGAATGTTTCATTGTGTCTTTTTTTCTAATAGTGCGTTCTGATGCACTTGACATTTCTCTTGCAAGCTCCTCAAGGTGAATACTGAACATAATAATAGATAAAATTAGTTATTATAGTACCTATACTAATATTAAAAAAAAACTTAAGATATTTATGTACCTTTTAAATGGTAAAACCTCATCAGTATTAACAAGCACACATCTATGGACTTGGAGTCATGTGATATTGTCGAGCAATACTACTTCTTCTTATCCAAATGGTTGTCCACGGTCGTTTCTACCATCATAATTTCAAAGTGTTTTATTCATTTTTGTCTCCACATTTTTGTCAATGTATCTTGAGCAAAAATTCATACACTCATCCATCAAATAACCTTTTGCAATAGAACCTTCCGGATGAGCTCTATTCCGCACATATTTTTTAAGGGTGAGTAAAAAAACCTCTTAATCGAATACATTGATCGAAATTGAACATTTCTTGCAACCATTGCTTCTTGAGCTAAATGCATTGGCAAGTGTTCCATGACATAAAAAAAAATGGGGAAATATTTTTTCTAAATGACATGACGTAAGTGATATACGTTCATCAATGACCTTTAAATAAGAAAGTCTATTAACTTTAGACCACGGTTGCTTGAAGAAATGACATAACTCAATAATTGGTGCAACAACATCGTTTGACAACACTCCTCGAATAGCCAAAGGAAGTAATTGTTGTAAGAGAATATGGTTGTCATGACTTTTAAGACCTTGAATAACATGTTCTTTAACATTAACGCATCATGAAATATTTGAAGAATACCCATCTGGCACTTTCACACTCTTCAATCTCTCTAAAAAGATAGCTATTTCTTTTGTATTCATTGAAAATCATGCTGGAGGTATATAAAATTTATTAGAACCCTTTTTTTGAACATGTAAAGGTTTTCTAATACCCATTTCCTGCAAATCACGTATTGCATTCAAACCGTACTTAGATTTTCCATCCACACCTAATAATGTAAAAATCACATTGTCGCAAACATTCTTCTCAATATGCATCACATCCAGATTGTGGCGCATCAAATTATACTCCCAATATGGAAGTTAAAAAAATATACTCTTTTTTTCCAACTATGCACCTTACTTTTGACAATAAGAGGCTCCTCATCTTCTTCTCTTCGTCTTTTAACACTGCTTACTTTAATTTTTTTTCATAAGATCTTCTTTTCTATACTCAGTAAATATCTCATACTTATGTAGCTGATGTAACACCCCACTACTTGTCAAATAGTTAGACACATTATCCTACTCCCACTTCCCATCAAGAAATTTATCCCTCCGAAACTTATGATCCATAGGTAAAAATCTTCGGTGTCTTATAAAGCAATATTTACCATCATACTTCAACCATTGAGATTTTGTTTCTATATTGCAACAAGGACATGCAAACTTTCCTTTGGTGCTCCATCTTGAGAGACAAGCATAAATGAGGAAATCACTAATGGTCCACAACAATGCAACATGAAGTTTGAACATTTCGTTTGTGGATGCGTCATATGTGAGTACGCCTTTATTCCATAGTTCTTTCAACTCTTCAATAAGTGGTTGCATGAATACATCTAGCTTATCTCCTGGTTCATATTTCCCATCAATGAGTGTTGATAAAAATAAAAATGGTTGTTTAATGCACAACCAAGGTGGTAAATTGTAACACATCAGTACAGCAGGCCAAGTGCTATGAACTAACGACACATTCCTAAATGGGTTAAATCCATCTGTTGCTAGTCCAAGTTTTACATTTCGTATCTAACTAGCAAATAAAGGATTTTTTCTATCAAAAGCCTTTCAAGCTTGAGAATCAGTAGGATGCCTCAATACACCATCATCAATTCGCTCTTTTGCATGCCATGTCGTGAGTGAAGATGTTTTCAATGACATAAATAATCTTTTCAATCTAGTTTTCAATGGAAAATATCTCACTTGTTTAGCTGCAACTTGCTTTCCCCCATTTTTATTTGCATTTGTATTTTTATTTGTATGGTCATTAGAATCATCTTCCTTATATCTTGATGCATGACAAATAACACATTCACCAATATCCTTATTTTCATCTTTGAACAACATACAATGATTAGGACATGCATCCCATATTTTATAAGTAAAATCCAAATTTGTGGTCATTTTGTTTGCTTTGTAATATGAATTAGGTAGTCGGACGCCTTCAGGAAATGCTTATATCAACAACTCAAGCAACAAAGTAAAGGACTTATATGTCCAACCACTCATTACTTTCAAGATCAACATCCGTACAATAAATGAAAGTTGAGTGAATTTCTCACATCCTAGGTATAATGGTTGTTCTGCAAATTTTATAAGGTTAAAAAAGGATTTTGTTTCTTCGTTAGGTCCAAACTCTTGTATAGATTCACTCGAGTTTCCAGTCTCCACATCATCAATATTAGGAATCCCAAATGCATCATGTACCATTCTAACGATATCATCATGAAACGATTTATGTCTTTCTTCATTATCTTCATAACAATCTGAAGGAGTAATAGATTCTCCATGATAAATCCAATTTTTGTAATGATTTAAGAATCCATTTAAAATAAGATGTCCTTTACCTTTTCTCTTGACTTTAAAAATCGATTGCAACACTTCTTGCATGAGCAATAAATTTTTTCCTTTATCCAGTTATTGGCATAAGCGAAATCTAAAAATTGTTTAGACCCGTCCATACATTCTTGAGAATTTCGATCAACTAAAGATATGCAACTCTTATCCATTATTTCTGCACTGGGATTATCAAACATGACATTAACACAAATAAATTAAGATTATTACAATAGAGTATATTGATCATCCCTCACAAGTGTACGAACATGAAATTACAAACAACTATAACATCAAAGATTAAGCAATTACATCAATACTTGATTCTAATAAATCTTATTTTTGTTGATCATGACATGCTTTACTGGTGAAATAAATATGAGCAATCCTACCGAAAACACACATTGTAGGAATCTAAGAAAATTAAAGTACATTGGCAAATTCCACAAAATATATATAAAAAAGAGAACTTTGCCTGTTCACCTCATCTCCATTTTGCATTATGTACCTATATTTGTTGGTACAGGCCTCTTATTGGTCAAGTGTTTAGTAATTTTAGCTATATATAATAAATTTAAATGTCTTAAAAAGAGGAAATTCTTTTAATCTTACTCGTAATTAATAGTGCCTTAAAAGTGAAATGTATATCTACATGCTATGTCCTTACCTTCACTGTGTTTAATTAGTTAATTTATGCATTGCTCATTGCCTTCTTGACTTATTGTAAACATATTAGAAGATGTGAGTTTTTTTAAAGACTTTGTTCAATTAAGAGCAATTGGACATTTTTCTGGCAAGTGTTTGTTTGTCCTCTCGTAGATTTTTCTCAAAGTTTGTTTTCCTTTTTTTTTAAGGCAAATTCTACATAATTTTAACCATCTACAACTTGAGTTCATTTGTTGAGCCTTTCACTTGTAATTGATCATTCACTTTCGAATAGTTAAGGCTTTATAAATCTTATTTTATACCTTTCACAACTTTGCTCATATCTCAATCAGTTTTATCATTGTGGACTTCAAAATTCACATCCAATTCTACTTTATTAATTCACTTCTTGATTTCTTACTAATCTTTCCTCTATATTGGCCATTCAACACACTTTGGAGATGTTGAAATGAAAATCATTAGACTAAAAATCCAATTCACATAATCCAAATTTCACACCAACGATTCATAATCATTGTTATTGAAATTGAAGAACACATGTTAATTGGGTCAATCATCAAGGAGGTATTTGGATTTACCTTATAAGTTTCTAAAAAAAGATTCTTTACGCAACATTGTGATCGAACTATAACTCACAAAAACAATAAAATCTCAAGCCCGAATTAAAATCATGAATCATTGTAAGATCGAACAAAATAAGAAAATAAAACATCAAACTGTAAATTAACCAAAAAAGTAAACAACAAACATGTTTTGAGATGAAAAAGGGAGAACTCACGACGAAGGAATGCGAAGATGATCTGGGAGCAAAGCAATGCAACTAGGGAGCAGAGGCGCGAGGGTGAGGAACACGATGACGTAGAGGGGTTTGGACGGCAGGGAGCAGAGGCGCGAGGGTAAGGAACACAACGAGGCAGAGGCGCTTGGACGACAGGGAGAAGAGGTGCGAAGGTGAGGAACACGACGACGCAGAGGCGTTTGGACGACAAGAAGCGAAGGCATGACGAAAATGAATGAGCAAACAAATTGACAGAGATGCAAGATGACCAAGGTAAAGAGGCGCGAGGATGAGCAGAGGCGTGAAGGAAGATGAAGTAGAGGAGCGAGGATGACGAGGGATCAGAGAGGATGAAGAAGTAGAGGCATGAGGAGTGTGATGACGACGATGATGAAGTAGAGGCGCGACGACGAGGATGACCACGATTGCTGATCGGATGCTTGGGGACGATGATGGATAGTACGGCTTGTTAAGAAGGCACGATTTGAATGAAGGAGGTGGAGGGGTGGGACGAGAAGGGCGTGATTAAGTTAGTTAGGGAACAAAAAATGGGAAGGAGATTGCGGGGGTTTCGCACATGAGTAAAAAACTGTGTTTTCTTTTGTTACGGTAGAATGATTATGAGCAAACACACTTTACGTGACAAAATTCTCTTACCTTTTTGTGATGGAAACATTTTCTTCTCTAAAGCTTCTTTTCATTACGCAAAATCTAAATCGTGACAAAAATAAGTGTTAATGTATAAAAGCTTTGTTTACGATTAATGTACCGTCACTAAAACGCCTATTGGATACGCTTATTTAAAACCGTGACCAATGATTCGTCAAATTTGTAGTAAAAGCTCAAATTTCTTGTAGTGGGTGGAGATTTCATGCAAATGTCAAGCACGTATGTCGAGGTAGGTGACCCATGCAATCTTGTGCAACTCATGCAAATATCATGCATGTGTCTCGAGGTGATAAAGTCAATGCCAACGTCACACACGTAACTCCTTGTTGACAACACATGGAAACGCCATGCACGTATGTCGAGGTGGGCCAACCATGCATATCCGCTACAGACCATGGACCCCATGCAGACGCCACACACGTATCGCGAGGCGGACAACCAGTGCAACCCATAGTAAGCATGCAACTCATCCTTTAAACATTTGTGTTACTTTTATATCGTGATGATAAGTAGAGAAACGAAAAATAAAATAATTGTACGGCAAAATCATGTTATTTTTTGGCGAGAGCTTAAAATTAAAACAACAATCATCTATTAAGAAATAAGTTTATTCAATGAGAAGGTTGTATACATCAACTTCGTTTACCCAAGATATAAAATGAAAAACATCACCATGACATCAAGAAAACTCATCATGACGACGGATACGTTGACGTTGTTGCTCGGTGATGCAAACCGGACGTACTTTGTGTCTAGTTGGACAATGCGTTTGTACATCCGGTTGAGGTTGTTGAGGTTGCTGGTCTTGCATTGAATGGCGTCAAGTCGATTGATGTTCTTTCTCTGGTGTTTCACTCGACTCACCTTTGCTACTGATGCTTCAAAAAATAGGAGGTTGAACCATCCCAAAATAGTGGCTTCTTGTATGCGGTTGGGGGAAAGGAACATGAGGCTGCGACATGGTCAACAAGTTCATGAATGAGCCATCTCCACTATATGGCATATTGTAATTATAACATGGTGGAGTATATGGACTCGGCATGTATTGAAGCAATTACGGATACATTTGATGTCTAGGCATTCCATGGTGCACATATGAAGACGACGATCCGGGTGCATAAGGATCAAAATGGTAAGGAGGAAGATTCACGATCTGTGGCCTAGGTACAAACATTTGAGGTTTTGGTTGCATTGTGGAGGATGCATGAATGCACCCATGAGAATAACGACTTGGTGGGGATGATCGTTGGCTACTCTCGCCAACAGTCTCTGTTCTACTCGCTCTCGAACGAGATGAACGTGCTGGAGGAGGACGTCTGCTGCTATTTGCGGCAATCTCAGTCTAACTAGATGGACGTAGTGGACGAGGACGCTTTGGATCTCTCGCGCAAGCATGTTGGCGTCAAGTTGGGCATGACCGTGTTCTACGTCGGCATTAATACACGTGTGCGGTACTTCTGACTGTGTTATCTCCCATAATTGTATTTTTTTTTCTCAAACAAGCACGAAGACGCCACATACACCTGTTTTACGCACTGCTGCACTTAATCGCCCATGTAGTTGTAGTTGATTCCATCACATGGTATTGACAATGTATATTAACATGCCGCACTTTGATGGCATGTTGTATTTTTTTATTGTCAAAGTACATCCCTATCTCCAAATCAAAATTAGACATGTCCCCCCAGTTTGTTGATGGGAATGTTGGGTCACAGTGGAATTAGCCACCTCCCAATCGATTTCGTTATATACTGGTATTGGTTGGTGAACTTCATCATCGTTTGCTTCCTCCAACAAAATCTCTTCATCGATAGCAAATTGCTCATCATCTTCCACATTTTTCGCACCCGGAGGTTCGTATCTTAGATTATCCGTGCAAACATTGACGTTATCCCAATCGAAAGCTGTTAGAGCATCTTCGTTGGGACGTATGTCCTCATATGTTTCATTATTAGCGTCCTCGTTAACGTCATCGTCATTAGAGGCATTAATATCTTCATGTAATGGACTAACAAATCCCTATTCCACGACCTCACCTTGTGGGGATTACATATGCAGTTTTTCCATCATTAATGTTACGTCTGGAGTGCCGTCACGTTCATCATGAACTTGCGTATGAACAATACGATTTTGGCCTGAGTTGATTGACTAGAATGTTAAATAGGTATATACCGTTGCAGTTATTGGTAAATTGGCCAGCGTCTCCTACATCAAGTCGAAGTGTGTCGTATCATGCAGCAACACAGAGATGAAATAATGCGAGCCTCCAGGGAGGATTATCATGTGACGATAAGTCATCTGAACTAGAGTCTCCATAGATGAGATATTGAATACGTTACACACGTCATCCATCAATTGACGGCCACTCGTCCCAAACTTAACCATCAGCACTGCTGATGGGGGTGCGTTGTACGCGATGCCATTTAAACCATTAAAAATTCCACCGTACGCATATAATAGAAAATGGATGTTCCTATGTTCCATGACCTACATAAGTTTTTAACATCGATGTAAAAGGATTACACACAAATGCACAAATATGTTAAGCGAAAAAGTTGATTACCGACGGAAGTTATAGCGCAATCGAACTTTGTGATGTAGAAGATCGCAATAAGAGTGCAAAGACAGAGCATACTCATTCGTTTGCACTCACATGTTCTGTGTAATAACTCATACTTGCATGTCAAACAATCAAATCTACTTAACTGGTTCACAAGGAACGCGATTTTCATTTAAAAATTTAAGTCAAGAATTTTATTGAAATGGGGGGGATGTGTAAACACCAATGGAACCTTTTGATGTAGATGATCGCCTTAATGACAGAGCTACTCATTCCTCTGTGTTTGAGTTTCTTAATGTTTTAAACGCACATACCATGAAATAAACATATCAACCATTTTTCAAAAACACAACACCTATGTCACTACATATCAAGTAAATCATAACAAAACCAAATAAATAATTATGAAAATACTAAATTTGTAAACTTACTATTTTCCTCCGCTTTTTGTCTTCAACTTAATAATCCTGCAATAAAATTTTATTTTCTTTAGTTTATAACACAGGGAGTAAAATATATCAACATCAGTAAAATCTATTCCACTTGTGTGTATATTGAAGGACACACGAGAACGATAACACGGTTTAACATGATAGTTTACCAAACTTATACGGGTCAACTAAAATAAACTAACTAAAGTAACAACCTAAACTATGCTAACCTAAAATAACCGAACAACAAAACTAAGTAGTAAACTAATCAAACATAACTAAGCAAAAACCAAATTAAACCTTTAAAAAAATAAAGAGTCTTAAACTAAACTCAACTAACCTAACCTAATCTAACCTAACCTAACCCAACCTAACCTAAATACCTCAAATGTAGCGCACATAATGACTTGAAATGCACAAACAAGTTTTCAAAATCCTTGCACTCTTACACCTTAAATCCGCCCCATGCACATAGCGTAAGTGAAAACATTGCTTTGTAAAAGGATCGTGGAATTCTTGATTCAACAAAGTTGACTACCAACTAACGAATTTTACAAACATCTCTTGCAATTAACCTAACCTAACCTAACTACCTAAACTTAACTAACTAAACAAACTACCTAAACTAAACTAACCAAACTCCGTAAACTAAACTAACTTAACTAACTAAACTAACTACCTAAAGTCAATTAACTACACTAAACTAAACTAACTTAACTAACTAAACTAACTACCTAAAGTCGATTAACTAAACTAAACTAAACTAACCTAACCTAACCTAACCTAACTTAACCTAACCAAACTACCTAAACTAAACTAACTAAAGTCGATTAACTTCCTCAGCTCCAGCACCTCCTTGCTCCGGTGCCCCGTCAACTCCCTCTCCTCCTTCTCCGTCGTGCGTGTGCTTTGCCGCGTCTTCTTCAAACCCAACTCGTCCCCTTCCCTCCGCGGTGTCTCCTTCCACCCGCCATCTTCCCCCTCCCCTCCTTAAATACATGACGCCCCTCCTCTACAGCACTCCCGTGACCCCTACCACCCTACCCTACACAGAGTTGTACCTCCTTCTTCATATTTCCCGAAAGACGAAGATAATATATTCTCAGCGTCATTTTCGGGAAGGAGAAAAAGGACACGCAGATAACGCCTTCTCAGAAGGCGCTATCTGTGTACCCCTCAGACCAGAGGTTCGACCATGTCCACTTGACCGTCCCACGTAGGCATTTACACCAATAGCGCCTTTTATAAAGGCGTTATTGGTGTACACACTGTCCACGTGGGACGACATGCACTGATAGTGCCTTTTGAAAATGCGTTATCAGTGTATGTCGTCCAACATGGCCCGGACACATGGATATCGCCTTTTGAAAAGGCGCTATCCATGTGTCTACATCCGCAAACAAAATACACCTACCTTGATAACGCTTTTTGGATGGGCGATATTGCCTATTCTTGGAAAAAAACACAACCTTATTTTCTTCATTTAAAGTAAAAACATTTGTACTTTTGCGATTTTTTCATAGAAAATGTATTGAGATGACTCACAACTAGGGGTGGGCAGTGGTTTCCATAAAACCGCTCAACCGCATGCTCTGGCTTGGTTTTTAAAATTCGTCGTTTCGGGGTGATTTGAAAAACTTAAAAACCGCGATTTTGCGGTTTGGTGGTGGTTTTCATTCTTGAAAAATCGCGGTTTCACCAAATCGAGGGTAATTTAGTAAATTTACTTAATTTACATCTCCAAAGTTCAAACAACAATCTAAACAATAAAAACAACATTGTACACTCAACAGTTTTCTCTCTCTCAAAATCTTTTTTTCCTCCAACCACCTAACCCATCGTCCGCCTCCTCCAACTAGCACCTCCTCTTACCAACGCTTCCCACTTGTCGCGGGCGCCTCTTACCAGCGGTCGCGTCCAACCAGCCACGCCAGTCGACGCCTCCCAAGTACTAGTCGCATACTCGCCTCTCCCACCATCGCCTCCCACCATCAGTGGCCGCCTCCTACCATCACCTCCCCCACTAGTGGTTGCCTCTCGCAAGTCCCTCCTCCTACTACTGCGCCACCCACTAGTCACCCCCCTTCCATTAGTCACGCCCACCGCCACCGCCTCCCACCACCAATAACTCCTTCTACCAGTCTTACATCCCACTAGTTTGTTAGAAAGCCGCGAAACCAAACCGTGCAAACCGGAGTCTGGTTTGGTTACGATTTTGAGGGTTCGTGGTTTGGTGATGGTTTGCAAAATGGCCAAACCGCGAACCCTCGATTTGGTGGTGGTTTGATGGTTTTCACTACTAAACCGCAGTTTGTCCGCCCCTGCTCAGAATCCATTCATATCAGTAGTCGTAACAAAAGGCTTGATTGTAGTGATATTAAAACCCCTTATTGTTATAGTAGGAACAACTACACATACTAGGTAACAAATCTCATCTTTTTAATTCGAAAGTTCAGCTATATGGGTGTATTTGAATCCAAAAACGAGTAACATTTTCGAAATATGCTTTTCATGGTGATAATACAACAATTAAAAAAATTCTCAACTTGGTTTTGAAATAAAAAAAATGAATTCTTGAAGTTCGTGAAGTTGTAAAACAAAACTTGAATTTATGCACGTGTAACGGCTCGAAAAAATTAAATCCTAATTACATGTGAATCTGAAAATAATGACCCTTGATCTAGTCCCAGAAATACTCGATCAAACTCTGGGCATCGAGACCGAAATATAGTAGTGCAACGTGTTAAATTAACTATATAATTGATAAACTATATAGTAGGAATACAAATAAATAACAAATTAATTAATGTGTTCTATAATTAATAAATATATAGTTCAGCTAAATTCAATTGTGCCATGATTTTAAATAAAGTGATTAATTAAAATAATTTTGGGGTTTAAAGTAGGGAGAAATTACAGACGTATAGTGAAAATTGGTTTAAATGAGTAAAATAAGTTGGTATTTTTTTTATTCGTTAACTAAGGTAAAACGCCTTTTGAAAAGGTGTCATTCATAGACATTCATATCCACTTGGCAAGTTTAATCCACGTAGCTACATCATTTGCACGAATAACGCATTCCTTAAATGCGCCATTCGTGCAAAATAGGTGCCAAAGTGGCATTGCAAGAATGGCACATTCGTTGAATGTGCCATTCTTGCAATGCAATATATATTCTATATATTAATAATATAATCTATATTTTCTATAGTTTATATATATATATTATATATAACTTATATATATATTATATGGTACTATCATTAGGTGAATAATAAAAATATCTACCATGTAAAGTTTTATTAATGAGCGAGGCCAGTTAAGAATAGATAGGAGGTGGGGTGCAACTGGCTAGCTTGATAGGCGGTGGGCCGCATGGGGTTGCATAAGTTTACAATTGTAATTGCTATGCGAGTCGTCCATATTTACCTCAAGATACGTGCGCGACGTTCGCATGATTTGCATGGGTATGCCCAGGTTGTCCACTTTGAGATACGTGTGTAACGTTTGCACGAGGTTGCATGGGTTGCCCACCTCGACATACGTGTGTAACGTTTGCATATATTGTCCACCTTGAGATACACACATGTCATTTGCATGAGTTGTCCACGTCGAGATACGTGCGTGACGTTTGCATGGTTTGCATGGATTGCACGATGCTGCATGAGTTTTCCATCTCGAGATAAGTGTGTGATGTTTGCATGGTTTGCACGAGGTTGCATAGGTCGCCCACCTCGACATACGCATGTGTCATTTGCATGGGTTGTCCACCTCGAGATATGTACGTGACGTTTGGATGGTTTGTATGGATTGCACGAGTTGTCCACCTCGAGATATGTGTGTGACGTGCGAATAGTTTGCACGAGGTTGTATGGGTCTTCCACCTCGACGTACATGCATGACGTTTGCATGACTTCTCCATCTTGCACTAAAAAAAAAAATATTTAGAAACAGAATTAGCAACGGAATTTAGTTCTGTTGCTAAGAAAAAATGGTTTGAGACTGAATTAAGACGGAATAATTCAAAGACGGAATAGAGAGAGACCAGAGACGGAAATAGAGACGGAATTAAATTCTGTCTCAGAAAAATGGTGCCAATAGTCCCACCAAAACTATCTCTTTTTATAACCATTCATTAAGTCTCGAGATTTGTACGTGCTTCGATCTAGACGGCTAAAAAATGGGGACCGACGTACTCTCACTGAAATCTCTCTCTCTCAACTCTCTTTCTCTCTCACCGCTCTCTGCTCTTTCTCTTTCACCGCTCACCGCCTGCTCTCACCGCCTACTCACTGCTCCTTGCTCTCACCGGTCACCGCTCTCTCATTAGTCATCTCCGCTCACCGCTCCCTGCTCTCTCTCTCTCTCTCTCTCACCGCTCTTTGCTCTATCCTCTCTCTGTGCTCACCGCTCTCTGCTCTCTTTCTCTCTCACTAGTCTCTTACCAATGTTTCCCAGCTCACTCTCTCTCACCGCACTCTCTCACTGAAATCTCTCTCCCAAACCCTAAATCTCTATCGTCGCTACGATTGCGGCTACGACGAGGCCGTCGGCTCTGCCGTTGCTGACTGCCGGAGATTGGAGCCTTCGAAGCCTTAAGTCGTCGCCACTGTTCGTCGCATCCTAATTTCGAATTCACTTTTTTTCGTGTTCAATTTTGGTTCAATTGTTTTTGTGATTCGATCATTCTGAACTTGATTTAGTGGATTTGGAGCCGATCAATCTGATTGTTTATTTTTTAAGGTTCTATTTGAATTCTTATTTTGTTTGTCAATGGCTTTATTTTCTGTTGAATTAAATGTATGATGATGAGTTTGACAGTTCAAAGTTTGGAAATTGTGGTGGAATTGGGTGTGGATTTGGAAATTGTTACACTAGATGCCCATTTGGAGATGGGAGATGGGTTCGGGAGTTAGGAAATGGGGTTTAGGGTTTTTGCGTTAAGTTCGCGAGATAATTTCATCGATTCTGACTTTGTGTTTGATTGGATTGACTAAATGTTTTCACCTGGATGTTTAGTTGCATAAATTTTGCACCTATAGTCCAACATTGCACCGTGGATCGGTTTAGTTGCTGCACGACAAACATCATGATGAGATCAAGATCTCTTATTTCTGGTGTCGTTGTTTTGAAGTTGAATTTATAAGTTTCTTTGCGATAGGTCTTTCGTAGCATGCTCTGTGTAGAAGATTGCTAGTGTTCCTTGGAGGTTACAGTGTATGAATTTTGAGATTTGTGGTAGGTCTCGAAAATGGCCTTAGATGCTTAGCTATTGCTGGCTGTGACTTTTGAGTCAAGGCGTGGATACCAAATGGGGACCCCCCTCCGCCGGTTTGTTTAGTCATTGATTGTATTTGAATGCCAAGGTTATTTTTGCAAAAAAACTTGAGCACTGCACTTCGGATGATTTTTCCTTCTGTCCAATTTGATACACCAAGCTTTTGGTAGTTATTTAGTTTATTACAATAAAGTTGTGATTTAGACACCAAGTTATTGCAGTTGTGCTAATATCATGTTCATATAGATTTTTAGGCCTCGCAACTTTATTTTCGAGGACAGCGTATCTGGTTGGCTGGCATGGAAGAGTTGATGGCTCAGGGAGTGCACAGTGCTGACCAGGTCTTTATCAATTGTGCTAATATCATGTTCCTGTGTACATTGCATTTACTATTGGTCTTTATCAATTCAATTGGCCATTGCTCTATCCCTTGGCATTCTTGATTTAATACTGATGTTCCACTTATAAGATTGATGTATCTGGTAACCGCACTATGAGAAATTTGTATGCGGGTGCCGTTAAATTGCAAGTAATTTATTTGATACGTTCGAGCTTAATGTCAGCATGCTTACTCTTAGTTGATAAGATAGCCAATGCCATTGTTGGCTTATAAAGTATGGATCTATAGTTCCTTTTGATACCCCTGGTATAAAGCATATCTTGTCATCGTTTGATAGTTTCTAATAGAAGCTAAAGCTAACCTCAACAGATTTATGGTCTTAAAGTAATTGCTTGAACCACATCAATTTCAAACAACATTTTGCTACTTGTGAACCAATGTTAGTGCTCAGGAAGAAGGGTAAGCACCGGTTTTGATTAAACCAATTTTTATTATTATTTGCACTAAATCAAGCTCAATGGAAGAGTTTGATCATTGTAGCCGACCCCAACTAATTTGGGATTGAGGCAATGTTGTTGTCGGGTGGTTGTTATCTCTAGGGTCTAGTCTGTAGAAGAATGAGAACCCCTAAGGAGGACTTGGTTCGTAAAATCTTAGAGTAATTCAATATTAATACCCTTAAGTCCCTTGTGTGTTGCTCTTGAAGTAGAAATATCGCTTGAGTTCCATAATCCTGCTTTGCAGTTCTGTTGCATGAAGTTTTAATGCATTTAAAAAAATCGTATGACAAGGAGCTCAAAAGAACCTGCCCCGCAGTTGTACAGACCAATTGGACCCAACTTTGGTAACACTTCTTGCTTCCTGGACTACACATTCTTTGCGCAATATCGGATTATGGTAAAATAAATTGTTTTCTTTTGTCTTAAAGCGCAGTGTTTTTTTCTCAAAACTTTATCGATGATAAACTGTTGTCATGTTATATCCTTACTAGAGCACTGCTAGTTTCACACAGACGCGCTAGTAAAATCTTTGAATCTATTGTCATGTTATATCCTTACATGTCACATTGTGTAGTGTAATGTTTTTTTTTACTATTTGGTGAGGTATTTGATTTGTTTTCTCTTTCATAAGCTCTAGGAAAGTCTAGCTCCTCCTGCAGCTGACCCTAATAATGATTGGCATGACTGTAAATTTAAATCATGCATGGTGCAAAGTATCTCAGATCCGATTTTTGCAAGGTAATTAATCGCTTTACCTTTGTTTGTTTAAAGCTTTATTGGATCAGGCTTCTCTTGTAAAATCAGGTGGATTTACCATTTGTTCAAATGAAGCAGGCTTCAGGAACCAAATGCTGGAAGCAATTAAGGGTGTTTCAAAATCAAATAAAAATGGGCTGTTCGTAAATTCATGTTTTGCTCACCGCCAATCCAAGAGACAAGACAGTGGTTTGCAGATGATTCTCCTATGATTCAAGACAAGGTACATTTTTTCCCCTTAATCTAAAGGCACTTGTTCTTTTTCTTTGCTATGAATTGTGTTCCTGCTTTCCTGAAAGGCTTGCTATATTTACTAATATCCACTTGAAGAGACTTATTAGTTAGTGGATCTTAAAAATCCCTTGCAAGAGGAGGAGTTGGTTTTCACCATTTTTAATTACTACGCACATTTTTTGAAGGTTCTTTTACACTAGTAATACATTTTGGGAATATTAGCCTACATGTGAGTTAAGTTAACGACAATGGATTTTCATCAGCGAAGAAAGATTTGCACTGTAAATGGAGATAGTTTTTTTGCGGTTTCGTTTTGTTTATCATGAGTTTGATCCATTTTGCAATATTTGCAGAGTGTGGCCCTATCAGTAGGTGACTGGTTCTTCGATCGAGTGGGAGTTAGTGCCATTAATTGCCCATATCCCTGTGATAATACCTGTCATAATCTGGTTTTCAAGTGAGAGATGATAATTTTGCTTTTGTAGATAACTTTTATAGTTGTTTACATGACTTTTAGATTGATACTTTTTTTTGTGCATATTTAGAGGATTGTAAGTTTTTTTTTGGTGGTTGTTGAACAATAGGATTGGTGGTTTTTGTGAATACTTAGAAATTTGGAACATTTATTATACTTGACAAGCTTTAGTGGATATATAAATCTTTTTCAATGTCGAATTGTACATATTTTTTCTCTCATTTGAATATTTGTTGATATGTATTGTCGATGCATGTATGTCAAATTTTTTTTTTTTTTTGGATGTTAGCACCCCCAAGGAGTTGTTGGAGGGGGTGCAGGAGATGGAGTAGGTTCTATAGTTGTATTTTCAGGTTTAGAGGTTATGGAGAACCTATTGGATTGAGCTTAGTTTTGAAAACTAAACAAAGCGGAATTGAAACGGATTAATTCAGAGATTATGTTGCTATTCCGTCTCTAATTTCCGAGGAAATAGCCGAGCCTAACTGGGCAAAACTAAACTTTCATACTAAATAGCAACGGATCAGAGATGGAATTCATGAATTAGCAACGGATCAGAGACTGAATTATCGCATTCCGTCAACGTTCTTATGCTAATCAGAGACGGATCAGAGACGAAACGCAATTACAATTGTACCCTTTAGAAGAATGTGAATTTATGTTCCGTCTCTGTTCCATTTCTAAATTTCATCTCTAATTCATCTCTAATCAGCGACGGAAACACATTTCCGTTGCTGACTAAATCAGCGATGACAATTTTATAAATGGAATAGATTCCGTCTCTATTCCATTGCAGAATTGAATTAGAGATGGAATTTATGCTAATCAGCAATGGAAATTTCCATTTCTGTTATGTTGTTTTTTGTAGTGTTGAAATACATGCGTGATGTTTGCATGAGATGTCCACGTCGAGATACGCGTGTGTCCTTTACATGATTTTATCTACCTCAAGATACGTGCATGACGCGGGTTGTCCACCTCAAGATACATATGTGATGCGGCTTGTCCATCTCGATGCACGCATGTTGTTTGCATGAGTTCTCCACCTCGAGTTGAACAAATAACTCCTTTTGAGAAGGAGTAATTAAGACTGTTTTGTATTTCGTATATATGACTCCCTTTGAAAATGAGACATTCATTCCACCTCGTTAAACACACCATGCCATACATCCATATCATCATCGATGATTCCTTTTGAAAAGAAGACATACTTTAATTTTGTAATTTTAAAGTAACCCTCCCTATTTGATAAATAAAAAAGTAATGCAACCTTACTATGTGAAAAACTGTACGATATGATTATTTAAATGAGAGATATATAATGCAACTAGGGATTGGTTAAGTGAATGAGTAAACAATTAGAATGAATACAACTCATACAAATAAATAAAGTAAATAAATAAACAAACCTCTCACAACTTGACACATAGCTAGCTACCTATCCTATCCCATCAACCCAGCTCACCCCATCCCCTCTTTCCCTCTCTCCCACGTCACTCACTCTCTCCCTCTCCAATTGAACCAGTATCTCTCTCTCTACCCGAGAACCCCTCCTCTCTCTCTCATTTTCTTTTTACTCTCCTCCACTATTCATTACTCCCGTCACTCATCCCTCCCGGCCTCCATCTCTCTTTTTCTTTCTCTTTCTCTTTCTCTTTCTCTCGTTCACAATCTCCCAACCTCATCATCACCTCTCGGCCTCCTTGCGGCTCCACATCACTACCTCTAGGCTTCCTTGCGGCTTCGGCGACCATCATCGCCGACGGCGCCCTCCACATCTTTCGGCTCCCCTCTCGGCTCCTGTGATAACTCCCACTTAATGGCGACCACCTTTATCAAGGTAAGCGTCGTTCTTTTGTAAATTTAGTTGAAGAAGATAATGTGTGTGCTTGATATGTGTGGGGTGGGCTTAGTGTATGTGCGTATATGTGTACCTCAAGACTTATGTGGGGTGTTGACTGTCTTGAGATCCGCATTGTGATGTGATGATGTTAACGGATGTCTCGAGATTTGTGAAAAATTTGAAACATAAACATTGCCTCAATATGTGTGCATACGCATATCGAAATTGCCTTGAGATGCGTGCTGGTTTAAAAATAAAAATAATAAATATACATACGCAACGTGTGTATATATAACATGAGATTTATACATATACATATACATATACATATACATATATATATATAGTTACATACACATATATTGTGTATTTTATGTGTAGTATAATCAATAAAATAAAATAATATAATAATTAATTGGTTAAGAAGAAAAAGAATAAAGGCCAAATTTGAAAGAATTTGCTAAACCGAAATCTAACCAACGTGACTCGATCCAAGGCGCCTCTAATGCGGTCACAACCCGGGAAAGCTCATATTTTTGGAAATATTTGAGGTAAATGGAAAGAAAATAGTACCAAATAAATTAATGTTTAAATTGAATTGTCGGATCAAAATTAGGGACCTAAGCTATCGATAAGACATTTGTTAAATTGATGTTGGGGTTCAACCGTATATACCATAATTGGATTTTATCTCGAGATACGGGCAATAATCGAAAATGTCTCTAAGGCGATTCGCATTGAGATCGACCTTGTAATGTGTGCGTAATTAAAATAAAGTACGAATATAAATCATAATTGTGTCTAATAATAATCATGAAATTATTTAGGGAATTCAGACGCGCCAAATACGGAACAATAGTATGAACTTCGAATACGTCGAGCGGCCTACGTGACTATGTAATTCACATGGTTATTTGTAAGTAAATCAATAGGAGCATTACCAGTTGTTCTTTTCTACTTCTTGAATCTAATTTCTTTAATTGTGCCTATTTATGGAATTTCACTCCTAATTAGAGTGTTCAAGTAATGAGGGAGCAAGGAAGATAATCTTTTAGGTATGACGACTAACTCGCAACCAGAACCATACCTCGGGTTACTAGATTTGGGTCGTGGATGGGAAGTAAGGCATTCAAGGCATCGTTGATACGTCTATGTTCACGAAAATTTTGAATCTAACGGCTCTGCCGCGATTCCAGGAAGTCGAGCTAGTTTGTGGTTGTATAGTCACAACTTGATGGATTTGAGACCACTTGGCTTCTCTCTTTTGTCTCCACGACACTATCCTTTCACTGCTTCTATTTCAATTTATTTATCATGCACTTACTTTATTTCCTGCTCTTTTAGACTCCCACATGATTTATCGACTATTTATTTAATTTTTGAAGCACTGTTAAGGCTCCTCTAGACTTATTCACTAGAATTGTCTCCTTTTGCAGTGACAATTGCAGACCCCTCGTCTTGCAAGGGCAAAGAGCCAGTGCTTGGTGACTACCTCTGACGTCTCTCAGAGCGGCTCATACTTTTTGAGATACTATAGGTTTTTGTATTATATTTATCTATTTTGATGATTTGTAAACTTTTGGGAAATTTAGGTTAAGCAACACTTTTTATATATGCTCCCTTTTGCCATCATATTTATACATCGTATATGTAACGATCCGAAAATTTGACTTTTGCCACGTGCCAGGTCAGGGTCGTACGTGCGACCCACTCATCGGAATACCTATATCCGAATCTCGGGTGGAGACACCGAGGTATGATACTTTTCTGTGATGTGTGTATTAGTTAGTAATATCCAATTTGAGATTATAATGCTAATTGTTGAGCCGTTTTATGAGTTGGTGTACGCGAGGAATTTGGTGAGCCGAAACACAAACAAGGACGAGCTTTGAGTCGCGTGTCGACGTGAGACTGAGGTAGCGACTGAATGTGACTATAATCATTTTAGTGTGGTCACATTAAAAAATATACATTGGATGCGCCTCGTGATGCATGTGGCGCGAGTGTCGAGATTGTGAAATGAGGTGGAAGTGGGGTGAATATTTCTGGTGCCTCGAGATGCGTGATGTCCAATTTTTAAGGAAAACATATGAATAACTATGTTTTTGGTTTGCCTCGAGTTTCGCTTCGTGTGAATCTCGAGGACACATTTGTTTTCTTCCCCAAGAAGAAAAGAAAAGAGAGAGAGAGAGAGAGAGAGAGAGAGAGAAAAAAAAAAAGAAAGAAAGAAAGAGAGAAAAGATGATGAAGAGAGAGGGAGAAGGAGATCGGTTAGTGCGGACGACCTCCCCGGCGACTCTCTAGCACGACGGCACGGAAAGGTGGCCGCAGCGGCAGTGAGGACCCGCAGCGAGGATGGTAGGAATGGCTCAGCAAATAGGCGGTTCGCAGCAACGCAGAGGCCGCGGATGAACTGCAGCGGCAAGCGCGGCGGCGCATTAATTGGCGGCGGATGGCGAGATCAAGAAGAAGAAGCAGACGGCGGCAAAGAAACAAAGAAGCAACTTGGACTACGACTGGTGAAGTGACGGGCACACTACAATGGCAGCGTGGATAGGATGGCAATGGCAGGTGGCGTAAGCGAAAGCAGCAGCCGTGACGAACCCGCACTGCGAGGCAAATGATGGCGAAGCGATGGCGCGACGTGGCGGCGTGGCGGCGGCGATGACCGTGACACGGTGAATGGCATGGAGCAGCTGTGCGGTGGCAAGTCGTCAGATAGATCGATCCTTGACGAGAGGCGCGACTTTGATGAAGCTCGACGACGCGATGGATTTAAATGGAGTCACTACAAAAAAACAGCAGATCAGAAACGGAAATTTTCGTCTCTGATTTGCATAAATTCCGTCTCTAATTGAAATCTGCAGCGGAACAGAGACGGAATAAATTCCGTCTCTGAAATCATCGATGCGGATTCAATTAGCAACGAAACTGTGATTTCGTTTCTGATTAGAGACGGAATTTAGAAACGGAACAGAGACGGAACAGAAATGGAAGTTTTTCTAAAAAAATTCGTTCTTTGATTCCGTCTCGATCCGTTGCTAATCGAGATGGAAACAGAGACGATCTAAAAAGTCTTTGAATGCATCCGTCTCGATTAGCTCGGATCGAGTCGAATGCATGAATTCGTCTCGTTCGTTCGTCTTTGATTAGCAACGGATCAGAGACGGAATACAATAATTCCGTCTCTAATCGTTTCCTGATTTATGTAGCTTTGCCTCGAAAATTAGAGATGGAATAGCAACGAAATATTCGAATTCCGTTGCTAATCCGTTTCAATTCCGCTTTGTTTAGGTCTCAATCCGTCTCAATATATATATATATATATATATATATATATATATATAGGTCTCAATCCAACGACATTTAACCTGCCAATATATAATACAAATCATAGCTAAATAATATATTGATATTGCACAGTTTATATAAACTTAACATATCCTTAAAATTATCTTTTCTCAATGTATTGTACACGAAACAACAAAAACAATCTAAAAAGTTTCTATTTCGTATCTTTCTACAAGAGTAAAAGCAAAAATTGTTCTAAATGAAAAAAAAAACAGCAGATGAAGAAGTGTTCCGAAATTATATAAAGTTGATTGTGCTTCGAAAAATACTTGACTTCGTACAAAACACCTGAAAAAAATCAAAAAGAAAAAAATCACTAAATTGTACAAACAATAATAGGAATATAAACAATATTATGGGAGAACTACGTATCATCACAAGCACAAGTGTATGATCCAAACACAACATAAATAAAGTAATAAAGAAAAAGAAATTCGTCATTATCCAGAAGGAAAAGAAATTCATCAATATTAAAGCTGTTCAAGACCCAATAGACTAATTACTCATGATCCAAGCTAAATGAAAAAAATACATAGCCAGCCCAGTTGTAACAACACCATTTCAGGTTTGTGATTTAAATTTTGGGACGCAAGCAAAAAAGTAAAAATTCAGAAACTATCTTTTTCCTGCCAAGAAAACAGTGGTTTTTTTAAATAAAACTTTCAAAATCCTAATTGAACGAGCTAAACAAAAAACCTTAGCTATTAAATTTTGTTTTACAGAAAACTGTGTATAAATATTAAACCAAACAGAACCTGACATTTTATCATGACTCGCGGGTGATGTGTTTTTCCTTAAAAATGGAATGGCTCCGAATCGTAGAAGCGTGCAGAATTGCATAAGAATTAAAAACTAAGAAGTTATCTTCTGGCCTAACAATCATCAGCACACCCAACCCAATCAAATAACAGTTTTAACTTCAAGGAAGGTTTAAAACCTCAAATAGAACTAGGAACAATTGGAAACAAGGAACAACATATTATATATATAATATGCTACACAAGACCCAAAAAAAAAATCAGTCATATTAGAGCTACACAAGACCAAAGAACTGGATATGACAAATCTCATTCAAGATAAATACATGTCCAATCAATGGAAAATACAATCGAGCAATATATAATTTATCCTCCTCAGCTTCACGGTAACGAGCATCAAATTCATGCTCGCACATCGGGACTACCAAGATTCGAGTACTGGATAAAGAAAAGAGTAAATTCCATATATTCATGATTACAGTGAAATACTAATATCACATCACAAGTATGCAGATCTCACTTTAGCACGTTGAGATAAATCATCATGATCCCAAGTGAGGAAAAGCTCTTGTATTAGAACAGATGAAAGATAATTTCTGCAAGACACAGAGAAACTCGTCAATTGATAGAACTCTCCATAATTATTGTTCTTTTTTTTTTTGAAGAGAAAAACTAATTCATTTTACATGAATAAAGTCAGCTATATCACAAATACATCAAATGACAAGAAGAAACTCCCCATCATCATCTAAATTTCAACTTTCCCACTATCCAGGTCAGCATATTTGTAAAAGCAGAATATAGATATGTGAGTATCAAACTGAAGGAAATCTTTTGTAATAGCACGGAGAAAAGATCTCCAAGACGCCAAGGAACTCATTAAATAATAACTCTCCTTCACAATGTAAAGCTTTATTTTATAGTTTACAGAAGGAAGCATCAAATTAAAGGATGTTCCATGAACTAAACTATAACTAGAACTACATTAAATTAAGTAACCTATCATTAGTCCCTCTACAGAAGGAAGCATCAAATTAAGCATATGGTGGTTTGTCATGCATCATTATAAGATAATTTTAAGTATTACAATATCATCACTTGTACACATACTCTGATCATGTTAAATATACCCCTGGTTGTGTAAGAGCGATTGCCATGATCGCTGCTGCTTCCATGACCCATGGCAGAGGATTCCACATGAATGCCAAGAATTTGAGTATCTTACTTTCCTGAAAACATGATCATAAAACAACTAATTGAGGATATCGAACTTTCCTGAAAACATGATCATGAATGCCCCCTTAATTTCCTACAAAATATTTTAGCTATTAGTAAAAATGTGTTTCAATAGTAAAAATTAGGAAGTAGCGCATAGAATGAATTAGAATATGTTCCATACACCATCTGATTTAATATAGATAAAAGATACATACAAATTCAGTTAACCTTGAGACAATACCGATTTCTTGTCTCATGGTGAATCTTTGATAATCAACTTGCGGATCATATAAACTACTATTTGAAGCACGACAACGCACTTACTATAGTTAAAATTGATAAATCGGGAGACATCAAAGCTTGGTAAAACAACATGCCCAAGATTACAGTTTACACACGGACAATTTCGTTGGTGAAATAGCAATTTACACAAGAATTAGCTATGCCAAAACATTCCAATAGCATTACAAAGGAATAAGCGAATATCTAAGTATGACCAAACAACAAAATAAGAGGAGAAAGCTACCAAAGAAACCAATATCCCAAGATTACTAGTCTGAACCGTAAATATTGAACTACTGAATGCCCAGGATCTAAAATAAGGAGATTTTGCACATTGCGAGTTTTGTTCACCTTAACCTTATAAACAGCTGGTTTTAATCCTAGAATGTAGAGTGTGTATTAGGTAACCGAGAGCCCAAAATATAACTTTGTCAAAACCTTGTTCAACACGAACTCGTTCACCCATGTAATAGGGTAAAGGTTTTATTCGGGTAGTTGCTAGTTCTCCATAAGCTTGCTCGATCACAAGAATGCATTGAAAGGATATCGAACTTAATTATTAACCCTTACGAGTTACGAGCTATGAGGGCATATAAGGTCCAATGCATGTAAAAACCATGAGATGAAACGAAGGAAAGAGAACTAAATGGTAAATCCACATTGCTATTCTATCCAATTAATCAGAGTAATGGAACTATGCAAATAGATCAAGCCGTTAACTGATATCATATCTCTTGCTCTTATCTTGTGAAACTGCAACCCGACGAAGCTCCAATAACAAGCATGCTGATTTGGGACTTAGACATTTCATTAGATATTGCAACTGGTACATCATCTGCTTCAATTTGTACAATCTCCGCTTCCACCTTCATGTATCGCATTAGAGTGAGTTTATTTTTTTTCTTTTCTTTTTTTTCTCTTTCATAATATGCTTTTTTTTATAGGCTTGAAGGTTAACATAGAAAACTTTACCTTTTCTCACTACAAAGTTGCTTGTATGGGAGAAGCATTTTACTGGCTTTCCATTCCATTCCCTTCTTGTATGCAACCTCTACATCATCCCGTACTGGCGAAATTGGAATATAGTTTCCCACTTGAAGGACAACAATTTCAAATGGCATTAAAAATTAAAGGATTGACATAATGTAGACATGAGCTCAAAACTTGGTTTAGAGCACAATATTTGGAGAAGTGTTACTAATTTGCAAAAACGAAAGAAAGAAAATGAAAGAAAACTTACTTGGCGTCGGAACTGTAGTGATCCTCACACAAACATGCAACAACTTGAATAAAACTTTACCCTCACTACTAAATCTCTCCAAAGCCCCCTTAAGAGTATATTTGTTTTTCCTACTTCCATTAACAGCCACAACAACAGTTGAAGATGACGAAAGCATCAGTGAACGTTTATCGACTTCAAGAACCTCCATTGACTTCCCTAACATTTTGATCACTGCAACAAAGCAACATAATTCCAACCAAGAATCAAGCTTTCAGCATGTAATATATTTTGGTGATATATACAATTGAATGTTTATGTTCTTAAGCAAATGAAGTGGATAACAACACAAATGCTTTCTTCAAACAATTCAAAGTAAAAACATTCCAAAAGTCATTGAAATTATAAACATCAATGCAACCTTAAATTCTAGGACAGTTCAACAACCAATAGAGTTTCAATTTGGTGAAATTATCCAAAAAAACAAAACGTACCCAAAAAAGAATGAATGAAATAACTTAAGCCATAGAGATGTGGCTTCGACAAATGCAACATAAAAACATAATTTACCTCTGCCTCAGACTCAGCGTCATCCAATTCTTCGTCATCATCTTCCATAATCCAATCTGTATTAGAAATTGTCTGAAGCTTATTGTGATCACCATCTTTCATAGCCCGAATAAGTGCATCCATCAAATCTGGTTCCACTTCTCGCAGTAGTCTACCTGAAACACATTACAATAATTGAGTTCAGAAATAAACACAAAAAGATAAAAAATGAACAGATTATATAATCAATGGAAGCTAAAATTCTGCTATCAATACAAACTCGTTACTTCTCTAGTAAAAACCAACATAAATGGATGACCACCAATGAATGTAATAAACTGCATATGCTTCACGAGAACAACAACATAGCCTCAAACCTAAAATTAATTGGGGTTTGCTACACGGATCAAACTCTTTCATTGCGCTCGATTTAGTGCAATTGATGGTGTACTTTCCAAATCGCGCATATGCATCACAACAAAGAATTGAATCAGGTGAAAATACATCAAGGAACCATTTATTGAGGGAACAAACTTGAAACCTATAAAAACCTAAGCCAACCAACAAGGAATCCTACAAAGTAACGATTATCGAATAATGTCGACAATTAAACACCGATAGGGTCGAAACACGAGTGTCATTCACATTCCTACTGATTCACTATCCAATGAATGACCGGAGAAAAAAAATTGAACTTGTGTAGTAAGAAGTAATTATTCTGTATATAGCCGTGTATTATGCATTCACAACTACTTATTCAGGGAACCAAACTGAAACCTAAAAACCCTAAAAACCCTAAATTACCGATGAAACACCTATAGAGTTGAAATACAACTAATACCAAAAATTCATTCACGTTTTCGCCAATTCAATACCCAACTATCTCAAAATCCAAACAAAAAACTGAATTTTTACGAATACCGAATCGCTTACCAATGTAATTGAATTGCATTCGTCGGCCTTCTCGGACATCAGTTCCCACTCTTTTCACCAACACGAGGGCTTCAAAAACATCCCCATCGAGCGACGCTAATCTGCCACAATAACAATCACATCAAAACCCCCAAAATCCAATCTTTCAAACAAGCCCCTCAAAAAACCCTTACTTGAGAATCTGCGTAACTGGGAGCTGTGAAGGTCGCGAGGTCCATCCCCCACTTCACTGCGCGCTTTGCCTCTCTCTTTTTCTGGTTCCGGCTCTTCTTCGTCGATAACAGAGAGAGCGGTGTGAGAGAGAGAGATCTGCCATCGAGAGAGATGGATTTTTGGGGAGATAGGGGTTTCGGAGAGACAGAGAATCGGGAGAGAGAGATGGAGCGCTGGGGAGATAGGGTTTTTAGAGAGAGAGAGAGAGAGAGGGAGAGAGAGGGAGCGTTGGGGAGATGGGGTTTTCGGGGAGAGAGAGAATCGGGAGAGAGAGAGGGAGTTTTATTTTTGAATCATCGAGATCGAAGGATGCATGAATCTCGAGATTTGTTGAACGGTTATAAAAAATGAAAGTTTTGGTGGGAATGTTGGCGCCATTATTTAGAGACGGAATTTAATTCCGTCTCTATTTCCGTCTCTATTTTCGTCTCTGATCTCTCTCTATTCCGTCTCTGAATTAGTCCGTCTCAATTCCGTCTCTAACCATTTTTTCTTAGCAACGAAACTTAATTCCATTGCTAATTCGTTTCTAAATATCATTTTTTTTGTAGTGAGTTTTGAAGGCCATGGTGAGTTTTACTTCACCTAATTTGGTTGTAATTGGAATGATTTAAGTAACTTAGCCCTAAATGGTATAAATGGACACCAGGGACTTTTGAGGCAATAGTCGGATGTCGGGGGGGCTAATTGAGGTGTAAGCGAGACGTTTTGAGGACGACTTGCGATTTTTCGAGGTAAGTAAAACCAGCTAGGAAATGCGCAGTAGCTCATTTTAGCTTATATTTTATTGATGTTGTACTGTCTCAATTCTTGGATTTTCCACCCACTCATAAATGTTTGAGGGCCAAGCGAGTCATACTAATGTCTTTGATTGGAGTGGTTGTTGGCTTGCAACTGGGGTCATGACCTCGAGTCACTTGAATATTTGGACGGAATGAGATATGTTTTATCCAGGGCACCGTTGATATCCCTCATTCGAGACGTTCTAGGTACAGCTGGCGATGCCGCGTCCTATGACCCGAGTCTGCTTGGCGTTGTCGCGACTCTATGACCCTGACCCTGTGGCACCCGCATTCGGTGGTCTTAGACTACTTGGGCACCTCTCTATTGTTTCCTTTGACACTCATTTCTCGTTGTACTTTCATTTTTACAGTCTCATTATCATGCATTCCATATAGCTTTCTTTCTATCTGCATAACTTTTGGACTGCTTCATTTATTTTGAATTACTGTTTAGATTATACTGGATTTTACTTACCTTGGCTCGTCATTCTCGTGTTTGACTGAGTGCAGAGTCGCAGACGAGTGAGGGAAAAGTACCAGCATTATGTGATTTACTGTAAGGATATTAAAGTAACATTCCCTTTCGAATTCGTGTAGGTTTTGTATTACCTATTTATATATTGGTTTTTTTTTTTTGGGTTGAGAGATATAAATGAATGTACATGTTTATAGGGTTCTACAATTATGTTGCCTAACTCTTTTACATTATTGTTGAGTTATTTAATTAATTGCTTCCTCTAAATTGTAAAAACTTGAAAAATATTAATAACTCGACTTAAGATTATGAATTTACCTGTAATAATAGATTGGAAGGCTTACAAAGCCTGCGTTGACCTTGCGAGACTGGCTCGGGTGTGGGCTTAGGCCGAGCGGTGCCACATTTGCAGGAAATTAGGGTCGTCATAGTTGGTATCAGAGCTCGGGTTTTACATTTAGCTATCGATTAGCCTACAACTAGCATAACACACAAATTAGTAATAGAGTTAGGACACGGTTGAAATTTAGAATAAAACCCTATGATCTTGACTTAGAGTTTTAGTTGGGAAGTAAGGAGAGTTTGGGAAATTAAAATTTGAACTATATGGGATATTTGATGTGTTGTATTATACTACTATCGATAGATATACAAGATAAATACTTTTATAATCGTGTTCACTCTTGTGTATCACGTGAGACACGATGAGTATAATTGAAAAAGATTGACGATAAATTTATCGGATTCAGAGAAATTTATAATAAAGAAGATTTTTGGTAATGATTAATTTTTGTATAGAATTAGAGCGAGTAGATACCAAAGTACAAAAAAAGGGACGAAGATTTGTGAGACAAGTGGGTTAATGTAGACTCTAATGGCCTGTTTGGTTCATGGGATTAGCCCAGATTAGCTACACTGGACTAGTTAATCCGCTGTTTGGTTGGAGGATTAACTAGGCCAGCGGATTAGTTAAGAGGCATGGGAGTGGATTAAACAATACCACCATTTTTGGTGGGATTAGCTAATCCATTGTAAGTGAAAGAGGAGATTACCACTTTACCCCTCACATTAACACACCACTAAATCACAATTCCCTGATCTCTTCTCTCTTCATCTTCTTCCTTGCCCCTACCTCACCTCCCTTCATTTTGTTTTTCTTCTACCTAACGCTCACCTCCCTCTTTTCTCTGTTTTCTCTTCTCCTTCCTCCTCTCGCCATTAATGGCCGCGGCAGCAGCTCTGCTGCTATTTTTTTAAAACTATTTGATTGTTGTTCGTATTGTTAATCAACTCTCCCTCTCTCTTATTTTTCGATTTCACAATCCCCATACCATTTTAATACAAAATCAAATCGAAATTCGATGCTCAACTTTGATCGATGTACCCCTAACAGTCTCAGTTTTGCTCTTTTTCGTTCTCCAGTCCAAACGAGCGAGAGAGATAAGAGACCATAGACACGAGAGAGATATGATTGTGAGAGATGAGAGTGTGAGACACTCGGGAGAGAGACAAGCAGCGGTCTTCATTGGAGGAGACGAGAAATGTGTGAAATGGGGGGATTTTTGGTATTACGCCAATCTAAGGGTATTTTGGTAAATGTACATGTACAACCTCATTTAATCTGAACCTTAATACTCCCAACCAAACAAGATACACAAATGGGACTAAACTATCTAAACTCATGTGTTAGTCCCATCACTAATTAATCCCATGTGTTAGGATTCACTAAAATGTGAACCAAACAGGCCATAAGGGAGCAGAGTGTTGAGATGACTTGAGAGCTAACGATTACATCATGTACGAACTCCTTTAGCTTTGACAAAAGCTTTGGAGTAGTAGTGTTGGATCGGAAGCCCAAGTAACTCCACTTTAGTGACACTATGCAGTTATAGTCTCAGGGTTAGTGAAGTCGACCACCACCTTTAGGGACTTGTAAATGAATTAATGTTACGAGTTCAGGTAGAGTTTGCAAATCGTTCTAAAGTTAGAGGCCACCAAAATATAAATCCTACGAGATTGTACATTTCTAGAATTCTCACATTCTAAAATTTGTTCAGATGCGTTTGTAAACAGACCGAAAGGAATTTTCGTTCAAGTAGTGCATGTTGGAAAAAAAAGAAATTTAAATTGTTGTAAAGATAATCTTACATGTTCATCAACTCACGCGAATTATGAAGATTATATGAATGTGGATGCTTAGAGATGATCGTAAAATAGTTGCCTGAACTCGCTTGCATTTTTTAAAATTTTATTAATGTTGATGGGCACTAGAATACATCTAAGTATGGCTTTTTAGTCTGACAGGTTATATTGCAATAGCCGATCAACACGAGATCAGTGATATCGGTTCAGGTGATGTTCAAGAGAGGTTAGATGCGACGTCCCAGCTAACACCTCACACGACTAGTAACTGCAAGAGATTATTCGATTGTTAAGGGCATAGGCTACACCGTCATCGTCTATGTCAGCAGCGCTAGTTATTCGGGCTAGGTGTGCTTTTATAGTTCACAACCCACCTGAAACATCTCCAGTTCAGGTAGGGCCTATAATGGCCGAGAAGGCATAATTTCAGGTTGAACTCGTATTTCCTACATCTAAGACACTATGTGAGGATATGCTTAGCACGCCGACTGATACGAGTGTTAGGGTTACAGCTGAGGTGAGGCAGGCTCGCAAGTTTTAGAGGCATTATTCGGAGAAGTTGCACGGGGGTACTAACCTTGAAGCGACATATATATAGCCACGTGAAGATACATGATGTAATGGCCAAACCAGCGCAAATGCAGCCAAGTATATCATCAACTCCACTGGTCGGCGAGGTCAATGTCTGGCGGCGTACTACGGAGGTGTCGATGTGGAACAATCCGTAACCTGAAGAGGGCAAAGTTTCAGACCATTCTACAGAGGACCGGGGAGTTAGTTGCAGTACATGGATCAGTATATATGCGTGATGAAATATGCTAGGGGTGCGGCTGACACGGACACTAACCAGGCGTATTAAGTCAAACACGGTTTCCTGAATTTTATTGGTTATATTGGGTGATGACAACTCTGAGCACAGCACATGAGGCTTAGGAGAGAGCTATGGCTGGCGAGAGCTTTGGGAGCACACGCACCTCAGTACCCATCGCATTATCGACATCGTCACATTCAGTGCGAGGGTATGGAAATGATCAGAAGAAAACGAGAGTTAGACGGTCGTGGAAAAGAGATCAAGCTCAAAGCATAGGATCTGTTGAGTTTCCGCCATATGCAGCATATACTACGTCAGTGTTAGTTGGTCCTGCGCAGTGTTACGCTAGTACATTACAGCAGCCAACACCGTCAGATCCTCAGCATAAGTACCATCAGAGGGCTCATGGCAGTGGTAGTGGCCAGAGACATCAGAGTTCCAGTCAAGTGCACAGACAGGGACAGAGGTCTAGTCATGCACAGGGACATGGACAGAGACGACATGTTCCATTTGGATCGAGATTTCAACGTACCTATTTGGAAGTTTGGATAGCCAGGTCACTTCACCCGTAGGTGTTCACAACGGCGGGCGGGCATAACAGAGTTAGGAGCAGATTCATGCTATTGCCGCTCCAGGTCCGATTACTAACCATCGTAAGCTGATAAAGGGTATAAGTTGGGTTGACACCCACTCGATCAAACAGACTAACGAACAATCAGAGAAATTGATTTACATTCTCGCGGACATACTGCGGATATGAATATGTTAGTGACAGTGGATCATTGGACTAATATGTTCATTTGTATTCCAATATATGATTCGAGGATGTTGCCCTGACATATATTGACGGGAGGAGACAGATGGTGTGTTCTTTGCTTGGAGGTCTCGGAGGAGCCCAACTCATCACAGAGGAGCCCGGCTTGTCGCGGAGGAGCCCAGCCCTACAAAGTAAGATGGGGGTATGGTCTTGGACGAGTATGGCCTTCGGCGGGTATGGCCTTGGGTCTTCATTCATAACACACTATCTTTCTTTGAGAATTCCGTCAATTTTGAGGACAAAATTCTAATTTGTTGGAAAAACTGTAACGGCCCGAAAATTTGACTTGTGCCGAGTCAGAGTCGTATGTGGGACCCACTCGTCGGAATACGTATGTCTGAATCTCGGGTGGAGACACCGAGGTATGATATTTTTCTGTGATGTGTGTATTAGTTAGTAATATCCAATTTGAGATTATAATGCTAATTGTTGAGTTGTTTTACTAGTTGGTGTACGCGAGGAATTTGGTGAGCCGAAACACGAACGGGGATGAGCTTCGAGTCGCGTACCGATGTGAGATCGAGGTAGCGGTTTAATGTGGCTATGGTGGTTATAGTGGTTTTAATGTGGTCACATTGAAAGAAATATACATTAGATGCTCCTCGTGATGCGTGTGGCGCGAGTGTCGAGATTGTGAAATGAGGTGGAAGGGTGAACATTTGTGGTGCCTCGAGATGCGCGCTACTTAATTTTTTAAAGGAAAACATATGAATAACTATGTTTTTGATGTGCCTCGAGTTTCGCTTCGCGCAAATATCGAGGACACATTTGTTTTCTTCCTTAAGAAGAAAAGAAGAGAGAGAGAGAGATGGCGGAACCAGAGAGAGGGAGAGATAGAGAGGGAGAGTGAGATAGAAAGAGATAAGACATAAAAGAGAGAGGGAGAAAAAGATCAGCTACTGTGGACGACCTCCTAGGCGACTCTCTAGCACGGCGGCGCGGATAGCCGACGGCAGCAGCAGTCAGGACTGACAGCGACGATAGCAGGAATGGCTCCAGCAGCGTGGCTCGCGGCTACGCTGAAGCCGCGGACGAGGTGCGGCAGCGGCAGGCGCGGTAGGCACGGTGGCACGTTGACCGACGGCGGATGGCGGGATAAACAACAGCAGCGAACGACCATCAAACAAGTAGGCGAGTTGGACGGCTGGCGCGGATGGGGTACTGCTGCGGCGCGGTAGCGGTGACGGCCGGCAGCGGCGGGACCGACAGCGGAGGCGGTGACGGCCGAAACCTGCGAGGCAGCGGTGGCACGACAGCTATGGCGACGTGGTGGTGGTAGCGACAGCCGCGCGGTCAATGACGTGGAGCAACTGTGCGATGGCGCGTCGTCGGACCGATCGATCCTCGACGAGAGGCGCGACTTCGACGAAGCTCGACGACACAATGGATTCAAATAGATTTTTGAAGGCCATGGTGAGGTTTACTTTACTTAATTTGATTATGATTGGAATAATTTAAGTAACTTAGCCCTAAAATATGTAAATGGACACCAGGGATGATTGAGGCAATAGTCGGGTGTCGGCTGCGCAAATTGAGGCTTAATGGAGACATTTTGAGGACGATTTGCGATTTTTGGAGATAAGTAAAACCAGCTAGGAAATGCGCAGTAGCTTATTTTAGCTTATATTTTATTGATGTTGTACTGTGTCAATTCTTGGAATTTCCACCCACTTATAAATGTTCGAGGGCCAAATGAGTCATACTAATGTCTTTGATTGGAGTGGTTGCTGGCTTGCAACTGGGGTCATGACCTCGAGTCACTTGAATATTTGGACGGAATGAGATATGTTTTATCCAGGGCACCGTTGATATCCTCATTCGCGACGTTCTAGGTACAGCTGGCGATGCCGCGTCCTATGACCCGAGTCTGCTAGGCGTTGCCGCGACTCTATGACCCCGACCCTGTGACACTCGCTTTCGGCGGTCTTGGACTACTTGGGCACCTCTCTGTTGTTTCCTTTGACACTCATTTCTCGTTGTACTTTCATTTTTACACTCTCATTATCATGCATTCCATATAGCTTTCTTTCTATCCGCATGACTATGGGACTGCTTCATTTATTTTGAATTACTATTTGGATTCTACTGGATTTTACTTACTCGGGCTCGTCATTCTCGTGTTTGACTGAGTGCATAGTCGCAGACTAATGAGGGAAAAGAACCAACATTATGCGATTTACTGTAAGGATATTGAAGTAACTGTCCATCTCGAATTTGTGTAGATTTTGTATTACCTATTTATATTTTTTGTTTTTTGGCTGAGAGATATACATGAATGTACATGTTTACAGGGTTCCACAATTAGGTTGCTTAACTCTTTACATTATTGTTGAGTTATTTAATTAATTGCTTTCGCTAAATTGTAAAAGCTTGAGAAATACTAATAACTCAACTTATAATTATGAATTTACTTGTAATAATGGATTAGAAGGCTTACTAGGCCTGCGTTGACCTTGCGAGACTGGCTCGAGGGTCCACGTGGGCTTAGGCGGGCGGTGCCCAGTTTGTGGAAAGTAGGGGCCGTCACAGTATATATTATTGGGTTTCACACTTAGGTTGTCCAATTTTACATGTTTTAGAATTATTTAAATTCCTTCATTTATTTTCCTTTCGCCGCAAACTAATTTAAATCTTGTAAAATTAATAGCTCAATATTAAAATAGAAAACTAACGATAAAATGGTATAAGAATGCTGACTAAGCTTGTGTTGACCTTGCGAGAGTTGACTGGGGGTCCACGTAGGTTTAGGCCGAGCGGGGCCCAGTTTGTAAAAATTGGGCCGTCACAGCATGTTGTTGTTATGAACCGGCCTATGTAATTTAGTCATAACTTTCTCATTTTAAATCAAAATGGGCTCATTTAGTGGTATTTGAATGGTAACTCAAAGGGGAACAATTTTTTCCCATCGAAAGATTTTGAAATTCGAATGTTTTCATGTCTAAAAATCTTTGCAACATTGGTAATGAATATGAAACTTCTGAGTTCACAGTTTCACTAATGTCATATTATCTAGAGCATAACTCCCTCATTTATTGTTGGATTGGGCTCATCTTTTAGTATAATATTCTACCATATGTTTGTAGGGCTTAGTAAAACAATCATGAGTTTTAAAGCTATGGTTTAGGAGAAATGAATTTTTCAAAGTTGTTGGTCAGAATATAAAACTGTTTTGAGTCATTGTAGTAAAATCCCCATATCTCCCTCGTTGCTTATCGAAATTGCGCAAATTTTATTATTCTGCAAAGTTTAGACATAGCTCTAAAAACTTCTCTTCAGACTACAATACATAATTTTAATGTTTTAGTAATTGAAATCAACTCACAAATTGTTGCACTAAAACTGTCTTTATTTGATAAAATAGGTTTCAACATAACCAAAATATGAAGGAGGTTGATTGTGAAAAATTAGAATTTTAAACCACTTAACTAACCTTAAAAAATTAAATTTTGTTAGGAAACCTTGGAGCTTAGAGAGGACTTACAGGGTGTGGAACACGAGTTTGGATTGGTCGAGAGCCGGTATAGGCTAGGAATTGCGTTCATTGAGGTAAGTAAACTTGCAGGGTAATTATCTCAATTTCTTTTCTTATATTCGATTTAATTACAATCGTTTGAGCTGTTTATTTTTTAAAAAATAAAATAAAAATTTCAAGTGTCATGACTTGTAATGTTCAACTTTTTTGCTTGTTTTAATGGTTCATGGTATGACTTTATTTGCGATGGTTCCTTTTTTTGAAAACTTTTTCTCTTGTTCAAATAAAACTTGTTGTGGATGTGGTTGTTGTTGTGACATCGGAGAATTTTAAAAACTTGATTAGGTAGCTAATTAAGTATTTTCGAATTTAATTTGGGAATTAGGCATTCGAGGTGGGACCCACATGTTACGGATCGGAGATCATAAATTTAATATTATTTTTAGTGTGTCGTGTGCCTATTTGATGTATTATACATTATTTTGATGCAAAATAGGGTTAAGTGTAGTGTATATGCGACGTCCACAAGTTCCGGAGCGTGTTGAAAGATTTTCTTCAATTTTTATAATTTTGGGGTATTGTCTCAAGATACGTGTCGACACGACTTCCGTGGAAGTGTAAGTGTTGACCCGAGTAACTATTTCAAGTTTCGCGAAAACTATTTACAAGTAAGTTTGAAAATTCAAAATTTGGACTTTAAATAGACATAACGAGCCGACGTGAGTCCCATACCTTGATTTGCATGCGTGACTAGTTGTTTGAAAGTTTTGAAACGATTTGGTAAATTCTTACACTTATGGCGAAATTGAGGTATTTTTCAAGGATTTATTTGGATGTAATTGAAAAAACAATCACAAAATAAAATAAAATAAAATAATAAATAAATTGGTGGGCGCCTAACGACACGAGTGGGATTTACAATAATGTGCACCCCCAACGATGGTCGTCGGCGTGTGTGGCAAATTTATATGCGCGAATATATAGGCGTATATGTATTTATATATAATATAGTTTATATGTATAAATATATAAATCAATCCTATAGTTTGAATTAAATAAAAAATATCCATTGGGTGTGCATCGAGATACGCGTAGTGTGAGTGTCGAAAAAGTGAAAGAGTTGATCGATAGGGGTGGTTGGCATTTGTGATGCATCGAGATGCGTGCGATCACATCTCAATAAAAATCAATGAGATTTAATTTTATTTTTTATTGGCCTCAAGATTCGTACCTCACGAATCTCGAAAAAAGTTTAATTAAAATAACCCCAACTCGGTCAAGGGGATGGGTTAGTTGTTGGTTATTAGATTGGCTCCGAGATATGTATTACATATCTCGAGAAAAATCAAAATAAAAAGCAAAACATTGGATCAGCCTCGAGATTCGTATGGTACGAATCTTTAGAACATCTTATATTTATCTTCTCGAAAGTTCGGACGAGAGAGATGAAAAAATCGAGGATCCGAAGGAGAGGGAATCGAGACCGATTAAGATAGAAGGCGAGTTATTGTGGTGATTGTGTTGTGTTGATGTTGATTTCGTTGGGTTGTTGATGTTGTGATGTGGCTTCAATAGAGGGGTAGGGAGACTCGCACAAACTGCTTAGCAGTTCTTGCGAGGTAGGAGAGGGCAGGGGTGCTCCCCTGCCTAGTGAAATAATTTTTTTTCTACTTTGTCGAAATAGAGAAGAATTTTGAGGGAGGAAGGGGACGACAATTAAAATAATATATATGGTTTTAAAAATAGGAAAATAATTAAATAAGATCCCTAAAAATTATAAAAATCATAAAAAATGGAGTTTTTGGATAAATTAATGGGAATTGAGAGTTTTATGAAAAATGAGGAATTTGTGATTTTCTCGAGGATTTATACCAAGATTTTTCTCATAAAGCGTGTTAGATATCGAAAATGTCCGAAATTTAAAAAATTATTTTTAAGGTTAGTTTAGATCAATTTTCAATTGTGAACCACAATTTGGAGTCAAAATTGAGATCTGGACATCCAAGGAGTTAATTCGTAGGGATTCAGGGGTTTTCGAGTCGAGTAGGAGAGATAAATGTATAAAAAATGGAAAAATTATATTTAAGCCTAGAAAATGTAATTCTCGATACCGAACAATAATTTTGAGTCAAAAATAAATTTCAGGCATCGAATAAATTATTTTGGAAGAATTTGAGGGGTTTGAGACGCGATTGGTTTAAATTGCAAATAATTGAAAAAAATGGTGATGTTGTTGTGGAGGCTTACATAATGTATTAATGAATTGTAGGACCATGATTAGAGCCTCGTCTTGACTAGTTTACTGACTCAGAGCACAAGTGAGTTGCGATGTCGCGTTTGTAAGGTTAAGTAAATCCTATAGTAACATTTTCATTATACGATTTTAATTTTGTATACATTGCATTGATCCTTGATATTGCATTTTTGTTGTACATGCATACATGGGTTAAGAGGATAAGGTAATTCGAGTATCCTTATAGTGTCTGCCTAACTGTATTATAGGGTAGAACTGTTTAGTGTCTACCTGACTGTGTATAAAGTAGAACTTACAGTGTCTACTTGACTGTGTATTTGGTAAAATTATATTATGCTTGAGGGGGCTAGAGTCACTGATACTTTACATCACGTGATTATCATGAGATCACGTTGAACCATATCATACTTTGATATACTCGAGATACAAGACTCAATTTGTTATTCTATCTACGCGCGAGTTCTTATTATTGTTTACTTACCACTTTCAGAGAACGTTATCTAATTATGGTCGAATAACAAAAATGGGATGGATTCACGGCTGTATTTAAGTTTTTTGGATTATATTCTTCATTTAATCTCTTAGATTATTATGCATTTGATCATTATAGGTGTACTGGATAGTGTGGGGTTTACTTATCTAATATTATCGAATTATTATAACTGGATACTGACAAGTTCTGGCGACGACAAAGGAAAGGAAAAGTTTTCCGACTGAATGTGACTTGTTTAGTTCTTTTCTATATGTATGTATTCGTTTTTGAATATATTATATTTTATGAATGGGTTTATGGGTTCGAGTGTGATTAGGATATTCTTTGGAATGGTTGGAACAGTTTTAGGATGAATTGAAATAAATTTTGGAATTAAGGTAATGATATTTTAAGGATTTTGAAAATCCGAGATAGGTTAGAATGAATAAATAATTCTTGTGAATGCAATATCTATTGTTATGGGTGGATTGTGAGTCCTTCGGAATTTCCACCAAGGCTAAACATGTTTTGTTGAAGATTTTTAAAGGCCTAGATTTCGATGTAGGCTTAAAAATAGAGGAGATATTGTCGAATGATTTTTAGGAAATTTTGAGGATAATGTGATCAATCTAAATGAACTTTGAGGATTATTGAATTCATTTAAATGTAATTTAAGACTAAGTTTAGAATCCTTAGTGATTGATAATATTTTATAATTATATCTTAATCTTAATTGTTTATAGATGAAGAGGTTAAATGTGGTGGCCCCGTCGCCTCGGGGTGACGTGTCTCCATGAAGAGGTTAATTGCGCGTTATGAACACACAACCAGGAAAATCCGGGAGAGTAACCTCAACCCACATCCAAGTAACGAAATATAGTAGAAACAACAAGAAAATGATGGAAATGAAATAGAAAACAAAATCAAATACTCATAGTTTTTTAGTTAGGTTTTACAAACCTCAAACCGCTCTCCGACCTCCCCGGACTCCCATATCTAACTTGACAAGCTCTCGACACCGAGCTACTGTCCCCCAAGTCACTGAAGACCAAGTTTTATAGGTTTAGTTTATTTCCTATTGTTTAGACATGTATTAAGTAGAAAATTATCAAAACATCCTTTTAAATCCATATTTAATCTGTCATTAGCGCGCTAAGGGGTATACATAGTGTGCTAGGTTATGGAAGCACACTACTGTTCTTCAGGACAAAGAACAGTTGCAAACCTAGAACGATTAGCACTCTAACCATTCCAGGTAGCGCGCTATTTGTCCTCTAGGACATAATTTTTAAGTCGAGAATTCTATCTTTCTCCTCTTAATTGGCTACTTTATTAGTTTACACATGTTTTACATACAATATTAACTTCAAAGTAACATCTAGCACAGTCCAAAATGTAAATTTTAACCCAAATTCTCCAAATTAATGCATTCACATAATTTCCCAATTTCATCAATATCAACAAATCCAATTAAAACGGTGGTAAATCCTCTATGAATATGATCTAATAACATGTAATTCGTCAAATTTTAACAACAAATCAGAGATCTCACCATCAATTTCGAATTTCACTAAACATAGCAAAAATGGGTCAATTGAATAGTGTAAGAGATGAGGAAGGTGATTACCTAGGTTTAAACTCTTGAATTGATCTCAAATGTCTTAAATTCCCAACTTAAGATCCTTCTTCTTCTTTAGATTTCTCTGATTTTGCAAGAGTAGTTGAGTGGATTTGAATGAAATCTCACTTACTTGTTATATGTAGTTCTCGTATTGATCAAGTGTGCATACGCATCTCGAAGATTATTTTGTGGTTCATAATCATGCTGTCCTACACCACCTGATGACTCCAATAGTACATTCCCGTCTTAGTACTACTCACTGTGCTCATCTAGATATCCATCTTTTGGTCCTCATTATTGAACGCTAATTGTAAGCTTAGCTTATTTAATTGATGTCTCATTACATTAAGCCTTATAAAACAATATGGTTAGTGTTTTGTTATCCAATTTAACCAACTCATAGTCCCACTAACCTTCGGCTACCCGGTATCTGGTGCCCCTCGCCTCAACACCCATTTCAAGGCATGCCATAGTCTATTATTTAAATCTCAATATAGTTAGCATATGGTTACATTGCCCATTTCAATTTAATAACTTTGTCATATTTATGTAAGTTCGTTGAGTTTTCCTAGTGTACCTATACTTCGCTCTCAATACTCGCATTGACACGCGCTTCCAGGCGACTACTTGTCACACACCCTCGTACGACATTGCTATTCAATACACAAATGCGATGTATTAACAAATAAATTTATGAAATGCATCGCAAAAAAGCAATCCAACACCAAATTTACTAGTGTACCTAGGTCGACGTGTGTCCTAGCCTACCCACGGTATCCACGAGGATCTGAGCTGGCGTCCATGTCTGAGATTATGAGATGAATAATGACATTAACAAAATGGGTCGTTACATTTCTTCCCAACTAAATAAAATTTCATCCCAAAATTTAACTATATCTTAAATTTCATACCAGGAAATAGCTGAGGGTATCGCTATCTCATCGTCGACTCAAGCTCGTAGGTGACTCCCTCTATCCTATTATGCTGCCAACGAACTAGGACCTTAGAGAGCTCCCTAATTCCTAAGAATTCGAACTCTGCAGTCAACGATCTCTATCGACCCCTCTTTGTAAGTTACGTTAGACTGAACCTCAATATGCCCCAAGTCAATCATCGATCTTGGCCCTGGCCTAGCTAGTCTCGACATCGAAATATGAAATGTTGGATGAACCTCAGCTAACTCAGCAGGTAAATCTAGGTGATACACAACATTGCCCACTCGCCGTGCAATCTTGTATGGCCCAATGAATCTTGGCCCTAGTTTCCCCTTAATACCAAATCTCTACCGACCCTTCAAAAGGGAAACCTTCAGGTATACCATGTCGCCCTCCTCATAGCCCAGACCATCATGATACCGATCCGTGTATTTTTTCTGTCTATCTTGTGTAGCTCGTAACCTCTGACGAATCCGTCTAATCTTCTTTTTGTGATTAACAACTATCTCAGGCCCAACGGTCACTGTATTTTCCGGCTCTGCCCAACATGTAGGTAATCTATAGGGCCTCCTATATAGCACCTTAAATGGTGGCATGATATGAAAACTCACACAAAGGCAGATAATCCCTCCACGAACCCCCAAACTGCAATATACAAGCCCTGAGCATATCCACTAGAATTAGTATCAGTCGCTCTAACTATCCATAGGTTCGAGGATGATAAGCCAGACTAAACTGCAGTCTAGTGCCAAACTGCTCATTCATAGCCTCCTAGAGCCTCGAAGTCAACCTGGATCTCTATCCGATATAATGGAAATCGACACCCCGTGCAATATAATAATCTCCCGTTCAAATAGCATGCTCAGCTGCGGGAACGCGACCCTCATAGAAATCAGAATGAAGTGAGCCGATTTCGTTAGTATGTCAATCACAACACAAACTGCATTGTGACGCCTCGATGTCTACGGTAGTCTACCGACAAAATCCATGGTGATGTGCTCCCATTTCCACTATGGAATGTGCAATGGCTATAATAGTCCACCGGGTCTCCTGTGCTCAGCTTTCAGCTGCTGGCTTATGTGACAACTCCTGATGTACGCCCCTACATCAGCCTTCATCCCTAGCCACCAGAATAGTCACCTCAAATCATAGTACATCTTGGTACGACCAAGATGAGCTATGTAATGTGACCTGTGTGCATCCTCCAAAATGTCGTCCCGTATCTCCTGATCTTTAGGTATCCACAATCTCCTTCGGTTTCTCAAACACCGATCCGTGGTCTTTGTCCAATCAGTGCATTCCGGATCCCGAGCCAGACCATTGAACCGCTCGTAAAGCCCATCAGCCATTTGACACTTGGCAACCCTCTCAATCGATACGGTCGAAACTCTAATCTAACCACAAAAGTGTTGCTTAGCTGTAGTAGATACCTATATTATGCACATAATTGATGCCGCCTATAATAAGCCAAGCTCGTGTGTCAAAGGTTGTAGAACAGTTTGACTATCAATCCCGCTTTTGCTCAATGCGTCTGCTATGACATTTGTTTTCCCGAGGTGATACTCAACAGCGAAGTCGTAGTCCTTCGACAGCTCAAACCATCTCCTATGGCGCAGATTTAGATCCTTATGAATGAATGTGCAACGTGAATTCTGGTGATTTGTATACAATATGAATCTCTATCCATATAGATAGTGCATCCAAGTCTTTAGTGCAAAGACGATCGTTGTGATCTCCAGGTGGTACACTGGATAATTCCCCTTATGGAGTCTCAACCATTTGGAAATATAGGCAACTAGTCTACTGTCTTGCATCAACAGGCATCCATGACCAATGCCAGACGCATCTGTATAAACTATCAAAGTTTTTCCCTGCTCCGGTAATGTCAATACTGGTGTGGAAGTCAACCTCCTCTTCAGCCCACAAAAAGCGTCCTCGCACTCCTCTAACCAATCAAGTCTAACATCTTTCTTGGTCAGTCTCGTCACCGGCACTACAATCAAAGAAAAATCCTACTCAAATCGTCGGTAGTATCCTGTCAGTCCGAAAAAACTTTGTAAATCAGTAATAAACTTAGGCGTCCTCCAATCAATGATAGCCCAAATCTTCTTTGAAAAAACAGAGATACCCTAGTCACTGACGATGTGTCCTAAAAATCTCACTGCACTTAGCTAGAAGTCACGCTCACTGAACTTGGCGTACAATCTGTGCTCTCTCAGTGTCATTAAAACTGCCCAAAGATGTTTCTCATGATCCTCACAAGTCCTATTATAGATCATGATGTCGTAGATGAAGACTATGATGAATCTGTCCAAGTACGATCTTAAGACTATGTGCATTAAATCCATGAAAATCGCTAGGGCGTTAGTCAGCCTAAACGAAATGATTGTGAACTCGAATAGCCCGTACCTAGTTCTAAAAATGGTCTTCTAGATATCCTTTTATCGAATCCTCAACTGATGATAACCTGAGCGAAGGTCAATCTTCGAGAAAAATCTGGCACTCGCCAACTGATCGAACATATCATTTATCCTAAGAAGTGAGTAACGGTTCTTAATTGTCACCAAATTCAGCTTCCTATAGTCTATGCACATCCTCATCGAACCATCCTTTTTCTTCACAAATAACGTGGAGCTTCTCAAGGTGGCATATTAGGGTGAATAAAACCCTTATCCAACAACTCATCTAGTTGTCGTCTAACCTCCTCCTGCTTCGATGGTGACATCTTACAAGTTCTACTGGTGATCATCTGCGTCCTTAGTATCAACTCAATGATAAACTCAGCAGCTCATGCTGGTGGCAATCCTGATAGGTAATCCGGAAATACGTTAACAAATCTCTAACTACTAGTACGTCCTCAATCGTGACCTCCGTCTTAATATCCGGCTAAACTATCATTGTAAATGCCTCAATCTCCCGCGTCGTAGCTAGTCGGCCTCTTGTGATAGGTAAGTGAGTCGCGGATCCAACTAGTGAGAACTCTGGTATCCCAGGAATATGACACTCTATCCTCTTACAATAACAATTTACTAATGCATGATAGGGTGGCAACCAATCCATCCGGATAAAAGCGTCAAACTCTAAGTACTTTAATACTTGAAAATTTATCTGTAATTGGTGTCCATCAACCTCTATCATCTCGTCCCTACATATCCGGTTAGGGTATATCTTGTCCCTAGCGGCCGTACTAAAGGCAAGGTGTGTGTCTCGTGTCTGTGTATCTAACCTTAACTCTTCAATAACACGTTCAACAATAAATGATAAAGTGCTACCAGAATCAAACATAGCATGCATAAGTCTACCAAAAATACACAACGTACCCTCGAAGAGGCGTCTGGTCGCCCCACCATCCTGTTGTGCCACCGTACGAGCTCTCTCTGGCCTGCTCTGGCTTTCGACGTGGCAACGGTGGTATCCTACAGTTTATCCTCAAGTGTCCTCTCTGACCAGATCTATGGAATCTACAGTTATCCTGCCTACCAGCCTGTTCGTCTCCAGATCTCGGACCCTAAGCCCGGTCTCTTTAACCACTATCATGTCCTCCCTGTTCTCAACCCATCGGTCCATCTATGGATGCAGCCTACGCTGATCCACCGGTGTTGGTGCGATGGCATGCACTGGCTATCTCTCCTCATATTAAAACTAAATGCCCTAGCGATCATCCCTACAATTTATTTCTAGTCTATCATCCCTTTAGCCTCTATCCTGATGATCCTTCTGTCTCTTCGGCCTCTGGTCTGACTGAGAACTCTGCCCTATCTACACCAAAGTCCTAGTCATACGTCTGCAATATCTATGAATTAGGTAGGTTTCATATTCCAACGCTCTATCAAAGATGTCCTGTAGAGTAGGTGCCCCAGAAGATACTACTACCGAAGCAATCCTATCCTCAACTCCTCTAGTAAAGTAATAGATCTGCAGATGCTCTGTCCCAGCGACATCCATCGAAAACTGGATTAGGTACCGAAACCTCTCCATATACTGTATCAAAGTCTGGTCACCCTGTCTCAGTGTCAAGAACTCCTCCCTTAGTCTCAATCTCACCTCCATAGGTATGTATTGATCATAGAACATTTCCTTGAACTCAGCCCATGTCGTCGGTTCTGGATGAATATCCTGATATGTGGTCTACCATACTACGATGTGGCTTCTCAAGCATGCTCCCGATAGTAGTGCCTGAACACTCTCATTATTCCTCATCAGCTTATGGAAACGTTGATGAGATGTAATCCATTTCCCTGCAACCTTGAGGTCACCACCTCCATAAAATAAAACTTGGCTAGAACTTCAGAATCTCTATCAACATATTCACCTCTGAAGCTAAGATGAATCCCAATGTAGTAGCAGTAGTAATAGTAGCGGTAATTTGATCCGTAGTCCTGGGTGGAGGTATAGGAGTTGGCGTCTCCAGTGGAACGACCGCTGTGGTGGCTCTATTTGCTTGTATCTCCATTACTACCATCTCAACGAGTGTTTGGGGAACAACTGGATAACGGCTGTCCCCATAGGTATAGTAACCGTTACTGGCTCTTTGGGTGCAGAAATCGCTGTAGCAAATGCCGTCAATACAATAGTCTGATCCCGTAATAGGCGTAGTACCTTGGACATCTTAATCTCAAGAGCCGAGATTCGATCCTCTATACTAGTTATAAAAGGGGAATCCCTAACAGCATCACTAGCCTGACCAGTCTCATGAGGCGTAGTCAACTGTCCGTCCATAGTCTGCATCGAGAAGCATGCTTCGGATTAGCCTCGGTGTATATACATATATCATATATATAAAATGGAAATATAACACGTATATAAGCCTTATCTCTACCCGCCTCACATCATTTCCCAACTAAAGTTTTAAAGCAATAACATCGAGTTTCCATAATTAAAGTTTATTTATTAAATTTTATGCTATTTTAGTTTACATTCCCAAGTTCCTAGAACTCTTTACTCTGATATCAACTACGGCAGTCCTGTCGCCTCGGGGTGATGTGTCTCTATAAACCCCTTGCCCAGTGGGCCCAACTACATGTGTCCGCCACCTACACGTCCCCATCTTGTCTCAGAATTCATGTTCACGTATGTTTTATCAAATTAGTTAGTTAATTATCAATATTTGCTTAACTTATTCTCCTTAAGTATTTAAATGTTTACTCTAATGCCTAACCATACTAGTTGGTTGTATCTTACAAGTTAACATATATATCAGTGGAAGCCTTAATTCATACATTTGGTAAGTAATTTAACATGGTAAACATTATTCATAAGAGCAAATTCTACTGTGAAAAACTCGAAAAAGTACTCTGTATATAAGTAATAGAACCATAAATAGGGTATATATACATGTAACGTGTCATTACAAGTCTCCCAATACCCAAAATAAAACGAAATATCAAAATAAGCTCATACTAGTAGGTCCTTGACTTCGGGCAATCAAATGTAGTTGCCTAGGATCCCCTTGCCCCTACTGGTACTAAGATCTGCACTCAATCATCACAACAAGATAGATGACAAGTACACTAAGTAAAATCCCAAGGAACTCCTCTGAGCATTCACACAATAAAGTAAATGAAATGCTAAAAGTATTGTCAAGTAAACTTACGGAATATAACAGACAATTGTAAATGGCTTATCACATGAATATATAATAGATAAGCTAACGAATGTGTGTGCTCGCTCTAGATGGACTAGACTGTACTTCGGGTCACCAAATTCCCACCAGTGGTCGCGCCCAATTGGCCCGACACTTGGTCCCTCGTGCTGCGGGCCAAATCCGCTGAGTCACCGACACGTGCACCAAGGGCAAGCTCAGGTTTTCATTCACTAAAGGTCGGATGACACGTCCAAGTAATAGAATAGAGTAGTAGAAACAGAAAGAAATGATGGAAATGAAATAGAAAACATAATCAAATACTCATAGTTTTTCAGTTGGGTTTTACAAACCTTAAACCGTCATCTGACCTCCCCAAACTCCCGTATCCAACCAGACAAGCTCCCAACACCGAGCTACGGTCCCCCAAGTCACTAAAGTCCAAGTTTTATAAGTTTAGGTTATTTCCTAGTGTTTAGACATGCATTAAGTGGAAAATTACCAAAACAACCTTTTAAATGCATATTTAATCTGTCGTTAGCGCATTAAGGGGTATATATAGCACGCTAGGTTATAGTAAGGCGCTAGGAATTCATTTAGCGCACTACTATTATTCAGGATGAAGAACAGTTGCAAACCTAAAATGATTAGTGCGCTAACCGTTCCAGGTAGGGCGCTATCTGTCCTCTGGAACAGAATTCTCAAGTCGAGAATTCAATCTTTCTCCACTCAATTGGCTACCTTATTGGTTTACACATGCTTTTCATACAATATTAACTTCAAAGCAACATCTAGCACGCTCGAGAACGTAAATTTTAACCCAAATTCTCCAAATTCATGCATTCAAACAACTTCACAATTTCATCAAAATCATCAAATCTAATTAAAACAATGGTAAATCATTTACGAATATGATCTAATAACATGTAATTCATCAAGTTTTAACCACAAATTAGAGATCTCACCATCAATCTTGAATTTCACTAAACATAGCAAAAATGGGTCCATTGAAAAGTGTAAGAGATAAGGAATATGATTACCTAGGTTTAAGCTCTTGAATTGATCTCAAATGTCTTAAATTTCTGGCTTGAATTCCTTCTTCTTCCTTGATTTGCTCTGATTTTGCATGAAATCCCACTCACTTGTTATATATAGTTTTGGTATTGATCAAGTGTGCATACGTATATCGAGGATTATCTCGTGGTTCATAACCATGTTGTCCCACACCACCAGATGACTCCAATAGCACACTCCCTTCCTAGTACTACTCACTGTGCTCATCTAGATATCCATCTCATGGTCCTCATTATTGAGTGCTAACTATTGGCTTAGTGTAACAACCCATTTTATTAATATCATTAATTATCTTGTAATTGCAGACATGGACGCCAGCTCAGATCCACGTAGACGCCGCTAGTAGGCTAGGACATACGTCGACCTAGGTACACTGGTTAAATCGTCTGTTGGATGGCTTAATTGTGATAGAATTTATTCATTATTTGTTAAATACATCACATGTGTGCATGTTAAATAACGAGAGCGTGCGAGGTTGTGTGACGGGTAGCTGCCTCAAAATGCGTTCTAACTTGAGTAATGAGAGGCGAGATATGGGTACACTAGAGAAAACTCAATAAACTTACATAATTATGTCTAGGTTATCAAATAGACATAATTAATGTAACAATAGGCTAATAGAATAAACTTGAACAATAGGCAAAAGTGCATCCCGAAATGCGTGTCGAGACACGGTACACTGAGTACGGGTAGCCGAAGGTTAGTGTGACCATGAGTTGGTTATATTTGATAAATAAAACACTAACCATATGGTTGGATAAGCCTTAATGTAATGTGAAATTAATAGAATAAATGAAAACCTATAGTTTACATTAAATAAAAAGGGTCATGAGATGGACATCTAGATTAACGTAGTGAGTGATACTAGATGATGAGTGTGCTATTGGAGTCACCAGGAGGTATAGGACAACATGCTTGTGAACCACAAGATATGCCTTGGGATACGTACGTACAATTGATTCTCACAAAACATATAAATAGAGGGCCTAATGGTGTGTTTGATCATAACACTCGCACATTTATGCAAAGTCAGAGAAATTTAGAGGAAGAATTAGGATTTCCAGCTGGAATTCAACACAATAGAGACCAAAACAAGTGATATAAGTTAGGTAAACATTTTCTCCACTTTCTAAACTTTCAAATGAACCCGATTTTGATATGGTTGTTGGAATTTCAAAATTTATGATGCATGCTCTGAATTTTTGTGAAAAGTTGATCAATTGTATGTTGTTAGATCGTATATAGGGGAAATTTATTACTGGTTTAGATAGATTTGATGAATTTAATTGTTAATGGGGTTATGGTGCATGCAAGAATTTGAAGAATTTGGGTAAATTGAATGTTCTGGAGTGTTCTAATTGATGTGTTGAAGTTATTTTAATGAGGATAGGGTGTAAGACAAATTAGAGAAGCTAATTGAGAGGGCTAAGATAGAATTCTCGAATTGAGAATTCTGTCACAAAAGGCAATTAGCACGCTAATTGGAACGATTGGCATGCTAGTTAAATTTCCTAGCGCGCTAATTCGATCTAGCGTGCTAGGTACACCCCCTGAGCGTGCTAACTCAAAAACTAGCACGCTAGGTATACCAGATTAGTGTGCTAATGACGGATGAACTATAAAGTTAAGGGCTATTTTGGTTATTTTCAACTTACATGTCTAAACACTTATAAACAACCTAAACTTATTAAATTGGACTTCAGGGACTTGGTGGACCGTAGCTCGGTGTCAGGGAGCATGTCGAGTCAGATCCAACAGTTTGGGGAGGTTGGAGAGCGGTCTGAGGTTTCTAAAACCCAACTTAAGGGCTCTTAGTATTTGCTATGCTTACATGTTGTTTCTATCATTCCTTTACATATTCTATTCGGTTACTTGAACTTGGGTTGAGGTTACTCCCCCAGATTTCCTTGTTGTGCGTTCATGAAGTACTGGATTGTAGCACGTGTGACCCGACCCTCAATGAATGGCGACCTGGGCTTACCTTGGCCCACATGTCAGTGACTCAACGAATTTGGCTAGCGCCGTGAGGGCCCAAGTGTCGGGCTAATTGGACACGACCACTCGGGGGAACTTGGTGACCTGAATTACAGTTTAGTCCATCTGGAGCGAGCACACACATTTGTTAGCTTTTCTATTGTTTATTCATGAGATGAGCCACTTACAGTTGTCTATTTTATATTCTGCATGTTTACTTGACATCATTCCTTGTATTCCATTTACTTTATTATATGAATGCTCGGAGGAATTCCTTGGGATTTTACTTATTATACTTGTCATCCGTCTTTTTTGTGATGATTGAGTGCAGATCATATTACCACTAGGGGCAAGGGGATCCTAGGCGACTACATTTGATTGCCCGCTTTCGAGGACTTACTTGTACGTATTTAATTTGGATATTTTGTATATTTTGGGTATAGGGAGACTTGAGATAACACCGTACATGTATATCTACCTGTTATGGTGATGTCGCTTATATACAGAGTACTTTCCAGGGTATTCCACAATAAGATTTGCCTTTGAAAAATTTGTATCATGCTAAATCACCTTATTTAAATGGTATTAATTAAGATTTTCGTTCAATATGTTAACTTTTAAAATACAACTGACTAGTATGGTTTGGATGTCAATAAATTGCCAACAAGGTAACAGTTGAAATTATTATATTCCCATAGAGAATGGATAAAGATTATAAGGATAATTTACTAATTTATTGAATAATATACTTGTGGACACGATTTACGAGACATAAAGTGGACGGGCAGGTGTCGGACATGTGTAGTTCAGCTAGTCAGTAAGGAGTACACAGAGACATGTCACCTTGGGGCAGGTAGAGTTATAATTTATATAGGTGTTATATTTTCATTATATATATGATATGCGCATATATACCGAGATTGATTCGAAACACGCTTCTAGATGTAGATTATGGACGGACAGTCAACAACACCTCAAGATATTGGTCAGCCTAGTGGTACTGCTAGAGATTCCCCAATTGCACCTAGTAGGGAGGATTGACTCTCGGCATATGAGAGGCAGATGACCGAGGTGTCTCGGTTACTATGGGATCAAACTGCTGCATTGAAAACATTGGCTACAGCAGTTGCTACAATTAAAGGGCCGGTAACAGTTCTGGTACCTACGGGGATAGTTGTCCTCCCGGTTATACCCAAACACCAGTTTAGAGAGTAGTAGAGGGTGCATAGATGGAAAAAGGCACAACCGTTGTTGTTCCCTTGTAGACGCCGACTCCTACGCCTCCACATAAGGTTACGGGTCAAACGACTACTACCACTACTACTGCTACTACATTAGGATTCATCTTAGCTCTAGAGGCGAGAATCTTAAGGGAGTTTTTAAAGTTTCAGCCAGGCTTCTTTTACAGAGGTGGTGACCCCGAGGCTGCGGGGAAGTGGATTGTATTTCATCAGCGATTCCATAAATTAATGAGGAATGATGAGAGTGTTCAAGCATTACTTTCAGGAGCATGTTTGAGAGGTCACACTGTAGTATGGTAGACTACATATCAGGATACGCATCCAGAGCCGACGACATGGGTTGAGTTTAGAAAGCTATTCTATGACTAGTACATACCTATGAAGGTTAGATTGAGACTGAGCGAGGAGTTCTTGAACCCGAAACAGGGTAAGCAAACCTTGATGAAGTACATGGAGAGGTTATAAGATTTACTTCAAATCTCAATGGATGTCGTTGGGACTGAGCGCCTACAGATCTACTATTTCATAGGAGGGGTTGATGACAGGATCGCTTCAGTGGTTATATCAACTAGGGCATGTACTCTGCAGGACATCTTCGACGGAGCATTGGCACATGAGACATCTAATGTAGAGAGACGGTAGGCTAGTGACTGGTATGGAGATACAAACTCGACAGAGTTCTCGATCGGACAAGACGCCGAAGAGACAGAGGGATCATCAGGGTAGAGGCCGAAGGGATGATAGATGGGATATGGGCCATATGGATGATCATCAGGGCAGTCAGTTCCAGTATGAGGAGAGACAACCGGTTCATGCCATCACATCAGGACCAGTAGATCAGCATAGGCCACAACCACAGATGTACCGTCAAGGTCAAGATCAAGAGGGACATGACAGGGGTCAGAGAGATCGGGGTCAAGGTCCGAGTTCTGGAGACGGAAAAACTGGGAGGCATGATAACCGCAGATGCCACAGGTGTGGTCAAAAGGGACACTTAAGGGTCGACTGCAAGACACCACCGTCACCACGTTGAGAGCAAGAGCAGGCTATAAAGAAAGCTCATGCAGTAGCATAGCTTGATGGTGAAGCGACCAAACAGCTCATCGAGGGTACGTTGCATATTTTTGGGTGACCTATGTAGGCTATGTTTAATTCTGGTAGTACTTTATCATTTATTACTAGACGTTTTGTTGGAGTGTTAGGGTCAGATACATAGACACTAAACACACACCTTGTCCTCATTACGGCTGTTGGGAATACGATATACCCAAATCGAATATGTAGAGACATGATGATAGAGGTCGAAGGACATCATTTACCAGCCGATCTTTGAGTATTAGAGTACCTAGAGTTTGACCTACTTCTTGGGATGGATTTGTTGTCATCCTATCATGCACAGATTGATTGTTATGGTAAGATGATAAATTTTCGTATCCCTGGGATACCAGAGTTTGCATTGGTTGGATCTGCAACTGACTTACCCATCACTAGAGGCCGATAAGCTACAACACAAGAGATGGAAGCATTTGCAACAATAGTTGAGCCAAAGATCAGAAGGAGGTTAGGATTGAAGATGTAATGGTGGTGGGAGATTTTGTTGATATATTTCTGGATGACCTACCAGGATTACCACCGCTACAAGCTGTTGAGTTTATCATTGAATTGATACCAGGAACGCACCCGATTGCCAGTAGACTATATAGGATGTCACCATCGGAGGAGGAGGAGGTTAGACGACAGCTGGATGAATTACAGGAGAAGCGTTTTTATTCACCCTAGTATGTCACCTTGGGGAGCTCCAGTATTTCTTGTGAGGAAGAAGGATGGGTCGATAAGAATGTGCATAGACTATAGGAAGTTGAATCAAGTGACAGTTAAGAACCGTTTCCCACTTCCTATGATAGATTATTTGTTTGATCAATTGGCGGGTGTCAGATTCTTCTCGAAGATAGACCTTCGTTCAGGTTATCATCAGTTGAGGACTCGAGAAGAGGATATCTAGAAGACTGCTTTCAGCACGAGATGAGGGCTATTTGAGTTCACAGTCATGCCATTTGGGCTGACTAACGCCCCAGCGATCTTTATGGATTTGATGCACAGGGTCGAGACCATATATAAAAAGATTCTTCATAGTGTTCATCGACAACATCTTGATCTACAGCAAGACTCGTGAGGATAATGAGTGAGGGATATCTAAGGGCAGTTTCGACGACACCGAAAGAGCATAGATTGTACGCCAAGTTCAGTAAGTGTGACTTCTGGCTGAGTGCAGTGAGGTTTTAAGACATGTCATCAGTGACCAGGGTATCTTGGTGGACTCGGAGAAGATTCAGGCTATCATTGATTGTAGAACGTCTGAGTCTGTTGCCGATATACGTAGTTTTCTCGGACTGGTAAGATATTATCGACGATTTGTGCAGGATTTTTCTTCGATTACAGCACCGATGATGAGACTAACCAAGAAAGAAGTTAGTTTTGATTGGTTAAAGGAGCTTCAGCAGGCATTCTGTGAGCTGAAAAGGAGGTCGACTTTTGCACCAGTATTGACATTGTCGGAACCGGGCAAGACTTTGATAGTTTATACTGATGCATCGGGCATTGGTCTTGGATGCGTATTGATGCAGGATGGTAGACCAGCTGCCTATCTCTCTAGACACTTAAGACCCCATGAGGGAAATTACCCCGTGCATGACCTGGAGTTTGCAACGGTTGTCTTTCCACTGAAAGCTTGGAGGCGCTATCTCTACGGGGAGAAGTTCATCTTGTATACAGATCATCAAAGTTTACATTAAATTTTTACTTAAAGGGATCTGAACATGCGCTAGTGGAGATGGCTGGAGTTGCCGAAGGGCTACGACTTCGCTATTGAGTATCACTTGAAAAACCAACGTCTTAGAGGATGCATTGAGTCGGAGTGGGGTTGACAGTTAGACTGGTTTGCGAGCTACGACGTATGAGTATAGTCTGTTACATGCGCCATCAATTACGTGTATTACAGAGGTATCCACTACGGCTAAGAAACACATTTGTGGTCAAATGAGGGTTCAGATAGTATCGATTGAAAGGGTTACCGAGTGTCAAAAGGCTGATGGGCTTTATGAGCGATTTAGTGGTCTAGCTTGGGATCCGGAGTGCACTGATTGGGTAGAGATCATGGATCGGTGTTTGAGACACTGAGGAAGATTTTGGATACCCGCGGATCAGGAGGTACGGGATGGGATTCTGGAAGATGCACACCGGTCTCGCTACAAAGTTCATCCTGGTCGGACCAAGATGTACTATGATTTGAGACGATTATCCTGGTGGCCAGGGATGAAGGCTGACGTAGGCGTATACATCAGGAGTTGTCACATTTGCCAGCAAGTGAAGGCTAAGCACATGAGACTCGATGGATTGTTACAGCCATCGCGCATTCAACAATGGAAATAGGAGCATATTACCATAGATTTCATTAGTAGACTACTGATGACATCGAGGCGTCATGATGCAGTTTGGGAAGTGATTGATAGACTAACGAAATCAGCTCATTACATTCTAGTTTCCATGAAATAAACGTTTCCCTAGTTGAGCATAATGTTTGAGAGGGAGATTATTAGATTGCATGGATTGTCAGTTTCCATCGTATCAGATAGAGATCCCAGGTTGACATCGAAGCTTTGGGAGGCTATGTAGGAGTAGTTTGGCACCAGGTTGCAATTTAGTATGGCTTATAATCCTCAAATCGACGAACAGTTAGAGTGACTCATACAGATCTTGGAGGATATTTCTAGGGCTTGTATATTGCAATTTCAGGATTCGTAGGAAGATTATATGCCTTTGTGTGAGTTTGCATATAATAACAGCTATCAAGCGAGCATTGGCATGCCATCATTTGAGGCAGTGTATGGGAGGCCTCGTAGATCACCTGCCTATTGGGCGGAGTCGAAAGATACGGTGGCAGTTGGACCTGAGAAAATTGTTGATCACATAGTGAATATCAAACAGACTCGACAAAGGTTACGATCCGTACGAGATAGATAAAAGAAATACGCGGATCATTATCATGAAGGACTGAGCTATAAAGAGGACGACATGATATATCTGAAGGTTTCCCCTGGAAGTCAACAGAGGTTTCGTATCAAGGGGAAATTGGCGCCGAGGTTCATTAACGTGAGACTAGCTAGGGCAGGACCGTGACCAATTATTGAGTTGGGATAGATTGAGGTTCCTCATAACGTGACTTACGAGGAGAGGCCGATAAAAATCGTTGATCGCAGAGTATAGATTCTCAGGAACAGGGAACTCTCTAAGGTCTTAATTCATTGGCAACACCATAGGACAGAGGGACTCACCTGGGAGCTCGAGTCGACGATGAGAAAGAGATTCCCTTAACTATTTTTTGGTATGAGATTTAAGTTACAATTAAATTTTAGGATGAAATTTTATTTAATTGGGAAGAATTGTAACGATCCATTTTATTAATGCTGTTATTATCTTGTAATTGCAGACATGGACGCTAGCTCAGATCTACGTGGACGTCGCGGGTAGGTTAAGACACAAGTCGACCTAGGTACATTGGTTAAATTATGTGTTGGATGGCTTAATTGCAATGCAATTTATTCAATTATTTGTTAAATACATCGCATATGTGTATATTGAATAACAAGAGCGTGCAAGGTGATGGGCAGCTGCCTCGAAGTGCGTGCTAATGTGAGTATCGAGAGACGAGATACATGTACACTAGAGAAAACTCAATAAACTTACATAAATATGTCTAGGTTATCAAATCGACATAATTAATGTAACCATAGGCTAATGGAATAAACTTGAACTATAGACTATGACGAGCCTTGAGATGCGTGTCAAGATGCGGTGCACCGGGTACGAGTAACTGAGGGTCAGTGTAACCATGAGTTTGTTAAATTTGATAAATAAAACACTAACCATATGGTTGGATAAGGCTTAATATTATCTGACATTAATAGAATAAATGAAAGCCTATAGTTTACATTAAATAAAAGGGGCCATGAGATGGACATCTAGATTAACATAGTGAGTGGTACTAGACGATGAGTGTGCTATTGGAGTCACCAGGAGGTATAGGACAACATGCATGTGAACCAAAAGATATGCCTCAGGATACGTACGCACAATTGATTCCTACAAAACATATAAATAGAAGGCTTAATGGTGTGTTTGATCACAACACTTACACATTCATGCAAAAGCCCAAGAAATTCAGAGAAAGAATAAGGATTTCTAGCTAGAAGTCAACACTATAGAGACCAAACGAAGTGATCTATTCTACGTAAACATTTTCTCCATCTTCTAAACTTGCAAATGAACCTAATTTTTATATGATTGGTGGGATTTCAACATTTATGATGCATGCTCTTAATTTTGGTGAAAAATTGATCAATTGCATGCTGTTAGATCGTATATAGGGGAGATTTATCACTGGTTTAGATATATTTGATGAATTTGATTATTAATGGGGTTATGGTGAATGCATGAATTTGAAGAATTTGGGTTAATTGAATGATCTGGAGTGTTCTAATTGATTTAATGAAGTTATTTTGATGAGGAGAGGGTGCAAAACCAATTAGAGTAGCTAATTAAGAGGGCTAGGACATAATTCTCAATTTGAGAATTATGTCCCAAAAGGCAATTAGCGCGCTAATTGGAATGATTAACGTGCTAGTTAAATTTCCTAGTGCGCTAATTCCATCTAGAGCACTAGGTACACCCCCTTAGCGCACTAGGTAGACCAAATTAGCATGCTAATGACAGATGAACTATAAAGTTAAGGGCTATTTTGGTTATTTTCAACTTAATACATGTGTAAACACTTATAAACAACCTAAAACTATTAAATTTGACTTCAGGGACTTAGTGGACTGTAGATCGGTGTTGGGGAGCATATCGGGTCAGATTCGAGTGTCTGGGGAGGTCAGAGAGTGGTGTGAGGTTTGTAAAACCCAATTGAAAGACTTTGAGTATTTGTTATGCTTACATGTTGTTTCTATCATTCCTCGTTGTTCATTATTCTATTCAGTTACTTGGACGTGTGTTGAGGTTACTCCCCCAGATTTCCTTGTTGTGTGTTCATGATGCACTGGACTGTAGCACATGTGACTCGACCCTCAGTGAATGGTGACCTAGGCTTGCCTTGACGCACGTGTCGGTGACTCAGCAGATTTGTCCAACACCGCGAGGGACCAAGTATCGGCCTAGTTGGATGCGACCATTGGTGGCAACTTGGTTACCCGAATTACAGTCTAGTCCATCCGAGGCGAGCCCACACATTTGTTAGTTAGTTTATTGTTTATTCATGCGATGAGCCATTTACAGTTGTATGTTTTAAATTTTGCATGTTTACTTGACATCATTCCTTGGATTTCCTTTACTTTATTATATGAATGGTCATTGGAGTTCCTTGGGATTTTACTTACTGTACTCGTCATCTATTTTTTGTGTTATTGAGTGCAGATCCTAGTACCAGTAGGGGCAAGGGGATCTTGGGAGACTACATCTGATTGCTCGCTGTCGAGGACCTACTTGTATGTGTTTACTTTTGATATTTTGCATATTTTGGGTATTAGGAGACTTGAGCTAACACTGTATACGTATATATACTTGTTGTGGTGGTGTCGCTTATATACAAAGTACTTTCCAAGGTTTTCCACAATAAGATTTGCTTTTGAAAAATGTGTATCATGTTGAATTACCTTGTTTAAATGGTATTAATTAAGACTTTTGGTGAATACGTTAACCTTTAAAATACAACCAATTAGTATGGTTAGGATCTCAATAAATTGCCAACTAGGTAACAATTGAAACAATTATATTCCCACATAGAATGGATAAAGAATATAAGAATAATTTACTAATTTATCAGATAACACACTTGTGGACACAATTTACGAGACATAAAGAGAACGGGCAGGTGTTAGATACATGTAGTTGGGTCAGCCGGCAAGGAGTACACAGAGACACGTCACCCCGGGGTAGCAGGGGTCGCAACACTTAGCTTATTTAATTGATGTCACATTACATTAAGCCTTATAAAACCAAATGGTTAGTGTTTTATTTATCCAATTTAATTAACTCATGGTCCCACTAACCTTCGGTTAGCCGGTATCTGGTGCCTCGCATCACAACATGCACTTCGAGGCACGTCGTAGTCTATTATTTAAATTCAATATAGTTAGCCTTTGGTTACATTACCCATTTCAATTTAATAACTTTGTTATATTTATGTAAGTTAGTGTAGTTTTGCAGTGTACCTGTACTTCACCTCTCGATACTCGCATTAACATGTACTTCGAGGTGACTACCCATCACACACTCTCGCATGATATCGCTATTCAACATACACACATGCAATGTATTAACAAATAAATTTATGAAGTGTATTGCAAATAAGTAATCCAATACCAAATTTACTAGTATACCTAGGTCGACGTGTATCCTAGCTTACCCGCGGCGTCCAGGAGGATTTGAGCTGGCGCCTATGTCTTAAATTATGAGATGAATAACGACGTTAATAAAATAGGCCATTACATTAAGGCTGCTAGATTATCAATAGATTAAGGCAATCTAGGACGGTCAGATGCCCTAATTAGGTGGGGTCTGACAATATTGGTATCAGAGCCTAGGTTTGGATCAATTTTGGATCAAACTTTAGTTAAGAAGAAAAGGGTGATTGAACACGATTAATTCGGAAGTAACGTGACGGATCGAGGTTAAAAAGTTTTAAAAACTTATTATTGTGTTATATTTGTGTTTTATGTTTGTATTATCGCTAGATATGCGATTGGAAGTTTATTCTTCTTATCCATTGGATACTTAACTCGTAAAATATGACGAGTAAGTTTAGAAATTGATAATTATATGTAAGAATAAACATATGAAACGAAACTGATCATGTTTGGATATGAAATAGACTTGTGAAGTTTGAGTTCACAAAGGTGTTGTATGTAGTTTGGTACTAATATAACTGATGAAAGTATCAGTTATAAAATCAATAGGAAATTGGTTAAAAGGGGAGGTCCAAATGATTCATGTACGTAAGTATTGAAAATGGATTCCTTTAAAATTGAAAGTATCGAACTAATTCAATTTTTAAACGCTTAAAAAAATATTGGAATAGACTTAAATTAAGCCTAAAGCAATTGAGAATCGTTTGGAAAATGTAATATGAAATTTGTACTTTTGTGAAACACAAGATATGGATATCTTCGGTTTTAGAATAAGGTTGGTACCAGTTACATGGTTAACTCGGGAAGACTTATTTTTAAAATATCGGTATAATTTATAACCAATTGAAATTGCTTTCAAACGAGTCTCAAATGAAAGGAAAAATGAGGCATGTGGTTATCAAAAACGTAAAATGAGAATTGATTAGACAAATTAAATCTTGACTTGGAATCAAAATGAGATTGTGATATGACAAGTCAAGTTGTCTAAGATAATTTCTATGAAAATAAAATACTTTGAAATAAAGTATTGTCTCTTTTTCAAAACAAAACGTAAAGTTAAAAATGGAACAAAATCATATTGTAAAACAATCAAATGACGTATATGTAGAAGTAATGAAAACCTTGATTATTTATTACTCAAGTTACTTATCCATAAGTGACGTAGAGTATATTGGTTTTATGAATTAAATAAAATACTAAAAAAATGAATGAAAATACACGAGTTAGAAGTAATATTCATTAACACCAGATTATGTGTTGTTATGAAACAAAGATCAGTGAAATTTCTAACTTAAAAATGAGAAAAATGTAGTGATAAGATCAACGTATTAGAAGTTAAGGTATTGGAAAAATGGTCTAATGATAGCTTGGGTTTGCTATTAAACATCAACACAAATGATTGTGTTTTAAGATTCAAAGTATCCAATAGTCACTTCTAATCAAATTAAGTAATGATATTTATCACTATGACATAAAATATAACCAATAAAGAGATAGATGTACTGATTGATTATCAGTAAATTGTATAGGACGTTAGTATAAGATCTTATATTGCAAAAATTTCTATTGATAAAACTTAAGGGATGAAATAACATCCTTTAAGAATTTGACTAGTCTTTAAGTTAATCAAAGTTTGAAAATTCAAATTCTTATATCTCTTCAGTGGAATAATATTGGAAAGGTGAATTCATCAAAGTTAATTTGATGAATAATAAGATATAAAGTTATCTCGCACAATTTTTTTTTAAAGTACTGAATTTCTTTTTCAAAAAAAAATCTGGATATTTGAGATTAAAGGAAATAATGTAAGGTAATAATAAACAATTTAACTATTTAAGTCTTGAAGCTTCTCTATTTCGAATTAAGATTAGCTAAGGAAGACTTTGATTCATTGAACGATAATAAGAAGTCGCACCATCCTTAGCTAAGCGTTCGAAAAGAGAAGAGATATAAATTGCTTTTCTAGATCAAGATTAAGGAGTTGTAAGTGGCTTGGTTGTTGAGCAAAAATCGTGGTAATTAAGCAGAAAATGAAGTTTTGAATCAAAGTAATATTGTGACGACCCCTTTTCTAAACTAAGGCACCGTTCGGCCTAATCCCGTAATTAAGCCCAAGTCCTAATCCCACAGGACTTAACTATGTATTAGTCAGCCTTTCTATCCAAATCTCCTCCATTCTCATGTTCAGAATAAGTAACACACCTATCATCATATTATTAAATTTCGAAGTAATTTAAAACTATATATAGTTTATTAGTTATAATGGAAGACTTAACATATTATCGGAAGCAATTATAATAAATCTTAAATGTGTGGAAACCAGGAAATTATGATCACATGCATATGTAAAAAGTAGCGAATATAAACACTGTAATGCTCATCATAAGTCATGTAGTTAAATACTCATCTCGATATATAACCCCAAAACATATTAAAACATAAGTACATAATACATGGAATACTAAAACCCATAAAATGTTGAAGCACATGTATGTCGCAAGCTCAAAGGTAGTCGCCAATCTTCTCCTTGCTCGGCCTGCTCGTCGACGACACTGAACCCACCGTCATAAAAAGGATTGTGAGTACAAAAAGTAAATGTAATCCTCGTTGACCAATTTATTCACATTTCCAAATCAAACTAAATGGTATTTAAAAAGATATGTTAAAAAAGAAAGACAAGTACCACATTCACGCTAAGAAATACCGCAGTTAAACAAATGAAACTGACACAAGGCTAAATAATTATGATCTAGATCCAGTCGGTCGTGACCTACGTCAGTGAAGCCTTAACCACTATAGGACGTGCATGGTGTCACACAATCTAATCTAGATCAGGGACTCTAACCTCAGAATCATCAGGGACTTTAACCGCATATATGAGCAACCCCAGGGACTTTAACCCCGTGTGCCTCATCATAGTGGGGAGTGCCAACATCCCCAGGGACTCTAACCGCGTGTGTCGCTCAGCTCTAATGTAATGGACTCTAGATTCTATAACTACTTTATATTTCCAAGAATATGATTCAAAAGGAATTCAAGAATTGGCTATGCTATAAAGCACAAAGTTACCAAAGAATGCAAAAACCCAATCATAATTTCTCAACTACTTATAGCATGCTATTTACACTACATCCACTATAAACAACAAGAAATGACATACCACATGAATGGATTTAAAAGAATTCAATTTATTAAAATACCGTGGAAACTAAATGCAACAAGTGGGGGATAACCAATCAATCCATGATATGAGAATAAAAAGCTGGACATAGTCAATATAGACTATAATAAACAAGTATAAACTGGAAATGAACTATAAATAAACAATTAACGGGTATACTCACAACGACAAACTAAAGTCCTACCTTTACTAGCCTCCCAAAACTCCAAATCTTGTATTCGCTCTCCCGTGCCCTTTTCCTAGATTCCTGATATCATATAACATGTTTTTGAATGTGTTTAAGCCTTTACTTAAGGTTTTAGACTTTGTTATAGTGTTTCGAAAGTTTTGGAAAATTGTTGATTTTTTGTCCAGTCATGGAAATTAGCATGCTAATTCTCAAATTAGTGCGCTAATTTCTAACTTAGCACACTACCGCGTCTTATCTAGCGCGCTAATCAATATTGGCGTGCTAGACGTTAAACCTAGCGCACTATATGTAGTAAAACACATAATTCTACAATCAGAATTTCGAGTTTTCTCTATACATAGGATAAGTTAATGCACAAGGAACCCTCGCACACATTACTAGAGTTCCCCAACATCAACTGCAACACAAAACAACAACTAACAACATCAAACTCATGAATTCATCAAGTTCAACTAAATGAACTAGTGTATGTAATTACCTAGTTGATATTTATAACACCCAACTTGATCTTCCTGACCAAAGCTTCTAATTTCCGCAACTTCTTCTTCCTCTTTGATACTCCGGCAAGCTTTCTTCTTGTCTTCTTGGTCACTCCAGCAAGTTTTCTCACTAAGTTAGTTCATGAAATGAGAAAACTTAGCTTTCAAGTTTTCATTCAACATATATATATGTGAATGGATATGGTTAAACCATAGCCACACATCCATTTTCACACATGTATCCCGAGGCATAACTAATGGTATATGTTGAAACACATGTCTTACTACCTCTCCACTAACTAATCCTAAGTGACAACAATTATAACTCATTTTTTCTCGATATGTGTCAATACGTGTCTCGATGCGCATCAAGTGGCCATTTCAATAAATCCACTAACTTAGGCACATTAATTATATACTAACCATAGCCACATTAAGGCTACTATAGAAATACATTTAACTCAAGTTAAGCTTACCCCATAAATCTCTACCTCGGTCCAACGTCGACTCGCAACTCGAAGTACGTCTCTACTTACATCTCGACACCTATACAAGAGTAGGAGTGACTTAAATAGTCTACACATATACAATACATTAGGCTTACACCACAACAAATGTAATATATACCTCGACCCTCTCGCCTCGGTCAATAAACGTATCACGGTGTGGGTCGCATCTCACAGGTCGGTGATCATTATTACCAATGATAAATGAGATTATAAATTTTTGTAGTGACAATTCTTCACAACTAATGGAAATTTCATCCTCGAAATTAAAATTTAGGTTAGGTTAGTACCTGACTCGAATAGGTACATAAATCTATCTATCAAATAGTCTTCCCGCTCCCAAGTGAGTTTCGTATCGTCGTGGAACTGCCACTTGATGAGAACCTTCAGGATAGACTTATTCCTCAATTGTTGTACCCTTTGGTCCACGATCTGAATAAGCTACTCCTCACACATAATATCATCATTGAGGTCTATCTAACTTAAATTCATAGTCGGTCTATCACCTGCTCTCGATTCAGCTAATTGAAACATGAAGATACGAAAGACTGGATGAATCCCTGACATCTATGGAGGTAACTCAACCTTGTCTGCGACTTTCCTGACCCATTTCTTAATCATGAAAGGCCCGATGAATTTGAGTGCAAGCTTACCTTTCACTCCAAACGTCTGAAGACCCTTCCGAGGGGAACCTTTAAATATACAAAGACTCCCTCGGTGTACGCGAGATCATCGTGATATCTATTTGTATACTTCTTTTGTCTATCTTGGGCTCATGTAAACCTTTATCAAATCAGTTTGAACTTCTCCGTGTGGTCAACAATAATTTCTGGCCTCACAATCGCTCGGTCATCTAGCTCAGCCCAACACGACGGCGAGCGACACGGTCTCCCATACAAAGCTTTAAAAGTGATATCTCAATACTGGTTTGATAACTGTTGCTGTAAGCAAACTCACACAACGGCAGGTACTCCTCCCATGATCTGCCAAACTCCAAAAAAAACAAATCGCAACATATCATCGAGAACCTGAATAAATCTCTCAATCTACCCGTTAGTCTAAGGATGAAAAGTCGTGCTAAACTGTAGGCGCGTACTGTACTACTCCTGCATACTCCGTCATATCCTAAACGTCTACATAGCATCTCGATCAGACGCAATAGTCAATGGTACTCTGTGCAGCCTAATAATCTCTTACTCGAACAATATTCTAAACTGATTAAATGTATACTGCACATCCACTGATAGAAAACGAGCAAACTTCGTAAGTATGTCGACGATAACCCAGATGGGATTTGTCTCCTGGCGGTTCTCGAAAATACCCTCATAAAATCCATAGAGATGTCCTCCTATTTCCATCGTGGAATGGGAAAAAGCTGTAACAATCCTCCAAGTTTGCGATGTTCAGCCTTCACTTGCTAACAAATCCCAAAGCTCCAGATGAACTTAGTCACATCTGCCTTCATCCTAGGCCACAAAAATGTCTCTTCATGTTGTGGTACATTTTGGTCCTACTCGGATGAATGGTGAATTGGGAACGCTGCGACTCCTGAAGAGTCTTCTCTCTCAGCTCTGGCACTGATGGCATCCACGGTCTGTCTTGAAATCTCAAACACTGATCAGCCGTCTCCGTCCAATCAACATAATCCATACTCTGTGCCAACTCACTAAACCTCGAATACAACATGTCTATCCTTTGACCCTCTCACACTCTTTGTCTAGACACTGTCTGTACTCTCATCTGTGTGCAAATCCCAACATCTCTAGTCGGTATCCTACTCGGTGCATCTGCAACTACGTTATCTTTTCCTAGGCGATCTCAATATAAAATTCGTAATCCTTCACAAACTCCAACCACCTATGTAGTCTCATATTCAACTCCTTCTATGTGAAGAGATACTTCAAACTCTTGTGATCAGTAAAGAGTGTAAATTTCTCTCCATACAGATAATGTCTCCACACCTTTAGTGCAAACACTACTGCTGCCAACTCCATATCATGTGTCGGGTAATTCTTCTCGTGCACCTTCAACTGTCTGAAAGCATAAGCTATGATACGACTACATGTATCAACACGCATCCCAAACCCATATGAGAAGCATCTGTGTACACCAAGAATATATGTCCAGCCTCTGGCAACACTAACATTGGAGCAGTAGTCAACAACCACTTCAACAGGGCAAATGCGTCCTCGTATTCCTCAAACCACTTAAATCTAACATCTTTCTGGGTCAACCTATTAATTGGTGAAGCGATCTTCGAGAAATCCTTCATAAATCGACGATAATACCTTGCCAAACCTAGAAAGCTTTTTATCTCAGTCACTAAAGTTGATGCGGGCCAATCCATAATTGCCTGAATCTTAGACGGATCCACTGCTATCCCTGCTACTCCGACAACATGCCCCCGAAACTTGACCTCTGAAAGCTAAAATTCACATTTTATTAACTTTGCATAAAGTCTATGCTCCCTCAAAGTCTGCAATGTCTCTCTAAGGTGTTACTCATGATTTCCTCTAGTCCTCGAATATATGAGTGTGTCATCGATGAAGACTATCACGAAATGGTTAAGAAACGATCTAAAAACCCGATGCATCAAATCCATAAATATGATAGGGGCATTGGTCAGCCCAAATGGCATGATCGTGAAATGAAAATGTCCATATTTCGTGCTAAAAGCTGTCTTGGACCTATCCTCATCCCTGATCCTAAGCTGATGATACCCTGATCGTAAGTCTATCTTGGAGAAAAATTGTGCTCCTCTCAGCTGATCAAATAAATCATTGATCCTTGGCAGTGAATATTTGTTCCTGATTGTGACTTTGTTCAACTGTCTATAGTTGATACAAAGTCTCCAAGTGTCATCCTTCTTCTTCACGAAAGGACGAGTGCTCCTCGTAGCAACATGGAAGGTGTGATAAATCCCTTCTGTTATAAATCTTGAACCTAAGTCTTCAACTCCGCTAACTCTTATGGTGTCATATGGTACGGTGGTATGAAAATCTGTTTGGTGCCCAGTACCAACTTAATAATAAATCAACCTCTTGTAGCGGCGGCGAAAACCCAAGTAAATCCTCTGGAAACACATCTGAAAACTCTCTATCAACTGGTATATCCTCAAGTCTAGGTCCTTGACTCTCTAGTACTGTGTATAGTGAAATCAGTGCCTGCATTTCCTCACTAGTCACAGGTCGACCTCTCGTATCAACTATCCTCGCTGCACTGCCTCTATAAGTGAGAATCGGATGCCCCGGGATCTCAAATATCACTATCTTACTAAAATAGTCGATATGAGCATAGTATGCTGATAACCAGCCCATCCCTAAAATCACATCAAACTCTAAAAACTCGAGGACTCTAAAGTCAGCAGGTAACTCTACCCCACCTATCTCAACCAGACATCCCTCAATAAAACTATTAGGGTAAACCCAATCCCCAATTATGGTACTCATTATCAAATGTATGATAAGCCTAACAGGTGACAACCCTAGGATGTCTATCATGTGAGCAACAATGAATGAAACAATAGAACCATAATCAAATAATACATAAACATCTCTACTAGAAATAGAAATTGTACCCTCAATAAGATCTCGTGTCGACCCTGGATCTTGCTATGCTACCATGTGGGCTCCCTCTCTGCCCAGCCGTGGATAAGGTGTTGTTGGTTGTGTGCACTCTCGGGACATATGGCCCATCTGACCACATCTCCGACATGAAATGGGTCTACACTGACTAAACTATTGTCTCTATCCTTGGCTAAAATCTTGGCCCTACATTGTTGTTGCTGCTACTGTTGATGGTGTGCTGGTGGTGCTGGTAATGTTTGTCTGGCGGGAGGGGGTAAGGGTGGTCTAACATATATATAATATGTGGGAGTCGGTGGTGGCGTATGTGCTAATGGATGAATATACGCACTATGTGCCCCGCCTATCTGGAATCATCTATCTCCTCTTATCTGTCTCTTACCCCTCTATCCTCTTTGCTCATGATCATCTCCTCTTTTTGGTAACTCAGCACGTCCATCCTCCTCTTTACCCAACTTATATGTCTCATAGGAGAGAACCCGCTCATACATCTCTTGAAGAGATCTAGCTCCGGTACTCGTAATAGATCGTGCCATATCTCATCTTAAACCATCACCAAAATAGAAAGCATAATCAACATCATATGTAACTAAGTCTCTGGGAAATCGTCTAAGGTAACCATATCTATCTATATAACTCATGATTGTCTCCCCTTATCCTATCTCAGCTTCATGAACCTATTCTTCATTCTCTTAACCATAGAAGTCAAAAAATACTGCTTGAAAAACTCTTTCTTTAAATTATCCCATGATGTAAAACTGCCTCTACTCGCCAATATGGCCCTCCACCAAACATCTGCACCTTTCTCTAAGGTGTAGTATGAGAAAACGGGATGTAACCTATCCTTAACACCTAATAGTAGATGTAACTTCTCCTGTAAGAGAATCCACCACTCGATCTTCTCATAATCTCTCTCTCTCTGGCAAAGAAAATTGGCATAAGCCTGATGAACTCCTTCACCAGCTTGGCATCCCTCAATAGTGTTACTGCCTCAAACGGCGTAGGCGTAGAAGTAGATGCGTCCCCGGTTAGAGCTGTCTCCTATGCAGTCACTATCGATAACTATGGTAGATGTGATACTATGAGGTATACACGTGGATGTGGCACTGATAGTGCGGGTGCTAGAGGTCTTGAGGTAGTAGTATCTAGTATAGTCTCAATCCTAATAACCCGGGGTGTCATTGTAGTGGTCTAAGTGGCAAGAATGGCTGGTGGGACAGCCGCCATGTGCTCTCTCGTGAAGGCAATGAAGTCAGCTAACCGCTGCTCTTGAGCAGTTACTCGGTCAGACTGCCTTTGATAGTCGTCAGCTGATGTAGTAGGAGGATGACTACCGCTAGCTCCGGTATCTCCGCCATCGCGTGTATCTGCCATCGATGTCTGCAGGTAGATAATGAACGCGAATCAACTACTACGTGGCATATTTTGTAGATAAATACATATAGAAAATATCATGTACATAAATAAAACATCCCCTCCTCACTTCCCAACTACTAGTTTCTAGGCAAGGATCATCTGGTTAGCACATCTAAGGTATGTTTGTACTTTATTTAAGTTTGTGTTTCACTTATTAAGAACATGGCTCTAATACTAGCTGTGATAGCACCTTCTCTACACTAGGGCACCGCTTAGCCTAATCTCGTAATTAAGCCCAAATCCTAATCCTACTGGGCTCAACTACGTATTAGTCAGCCTTTCTATCCAAATCTCCTTAATTCTTATGTTCAAAATAAGTAACACACCTATCATCATATTATTAGATTTCAGAGTAATTTAAGACTTTATATAGTTCATTAGTTATAACGGAAGACTTAACATATTATGCGAAAGCAATTATAATAAATCCTAAATGTATGGAAACCAGGAAACCATGATCAGATGCATATATAACAAAGTGACGAATATAAATAGTGTGATGGTCATTATAAGTCATGTAGCTAAACATTCATCCCGATATACAACCCCAAAACATATTAAAAACATAAGTACATAATACATGGAATGCTAAAACCTACAAAATGTCGAAGCATAGGTATGCCACTAGCTCAAAGGTAGTTGCCAATCTTCTCCTGCCCGGCCTACTCGTCGACAACACTGCACCTACCATCATAAAAAGGATAGTGAGTACAAAAAGTAACAGTAATCCTCATTGACCAATTTATTCACATATCAAATCAAACTAAATAGTATTTAAAAGCATAAGTTAAACAAGAAAGGCAAGTACCACATTCATGCTAAGAAATACCACAGTTAAAGAAATGAGACTGACACAAGGCTAAATAGTTATGATCTAGATCCGATCGACCGTGACCTACGTCAGTGAAGCCTTAACCACTATAGGACGTGCGTGGTGTCACACAGTCTAATCCTCACCAGGGACTCTAATCCCAGTGGCATCAGAGACTCTAACCCCTGAATCATCAGGGACTCTAACCCCGTACATGAGTAACCCCAGGTACTCTAACCTCGTATATGAGTAGCCCTAGGGACTCTAACCCTATGTACCTCGTCATAATGGTGAGTGCCGACATCCCCAGGGACTCTAACCCCATGTATCGCTCAGCTCTAGTTCAATGAACTCTACATTCTATAATTACTTTACAATTCCAAGAATATGACTCATATAGGAATTCAAGAATTGGCTATGTTATAAAGCACAAAGTTACCGAGGAATGCAAATCCATAAAACCAATCATAATTCCGCAACTCCTAATAGCATGTTATTTACACTGCATCCACCATAAACAACAAGAAATGACATAGCGCATGAATGGATTCAAAAGAATTCAATTTATGGAAATATCATGGAAACTAAACTCAACAAGTGAGGAATAACCAATAAGTCCATGATATGAGAATACAAAGCTATACATAGTCAATATCGACTATAACAAACAAGTATAAACTGAAAATGAACTGTAAATGAACAATCAACGGGTATACTCATAATAACAAAGTAAAGTCCTAGCTTTACTAGTTTCCTGAAACTCAAAATCTTGTATTCGCTCTCGTATACCTTTTTTCTAGGTTCTTGATATCATATAACATGTTTTTTAATGTGTTTAAACCTTTACTTAAGGTTTTAGACTTTGTTATAGTGTTTTGAAGATTTTACAAATTTGCCGATTTTTTTTGTGCTATCATGGAAATTAGCACACTAATTCTAAAATTCGCACGTTAATTTCTAACTTAGCACGCTACCACGTCTTATCTAGCGCGCTAATCAATATTAGTGCACTAGATGTTAAACCTAGTGCGCTATGTGTAGTAAAGCCCAGAATTCTGCAATCAGAATTCTGAGTTTTTTTTACACATAGGCTATGTTAATGCATAAGGAACCCTCATACACATTACTAGAGTTCCCCAACATCAACCACAACACAAAACAACAACTAAAAACATTAAATTCATGAATTCATGAAGTTGAACTAAATGAAATAGTGTATGTAATTACCAAGTTAATATTTATCACACCTTACTTGATCTTCCTCACCAAAGCTTCTAATTTCCCTAACTTCTTCTTCCTCCTTGATACTCCAGCAAGCTTTCTTCTTGCCTTATTGATCACTCCAGCAAGTTCTCTCGCTTGGTTAGTTGATAAAATGAGAAAACTTAGCTTTCAAGTTTTCATTCAACATATATATATATATATGTGTGTGTGAATGGATATGGTTAAACCATAGCCACACATCCATTTTCACACACATATCCTGACGCATAACTAATGGTATATGTTGAAACACGTGTCCCACTGCCTCTCCATTAACTAATCCTAGGTGACAAAATTTGTAACTTATTTTGTCTCTATATTTTCCAATACGTGTCTTGATGCGCATCATGTGGCCATTTAAATAAATTCACTAACTTAGGCACATTAATTATATACTAACCATAGCCACATTAAAGCTACTATAGAATTACATTTAAATCAAATTAAGCTTACCCCATAAATCTCTACCTTGATCCCACGTCGACTTGCAACTCGAGGTACATCTCCACTTACATCTTGACACCTATACATGAGTAGGAGTGACTTAATAGTCTACACTGATACAATTCACTAGGCATACGCCACAAAAAATCATATATATACCTCGGCCCACTCGCCTCAATCAATAGAATATCACAGTGTAGGTCCCACGTCATGGGTTAGTGATCCTAATTACCAATAATAAATGAGATTAGAAATTTGGGCCGTGAAAAATATACAATTAATATAAGTGAATATGTTGTATATTGGTTCAATAGTAGTGCTGCAGCTCCTGATTAATTAGTAGTAAAATCTAAAGCACTATTTATTGTAAATTGAAGATGATGTAAAATGTTTGTATGTTGGTGAAGATATGAATGAAATGAATAGAAATGCGTGACTTACAGCTGAGTCAGTTAGTTTTATTATCCGTTAGGTTGAAAATATTGAATAGAGTACGGTGTATCTGACTTGATATGTTTGAAGAATTGAATATTCTTCAGTTCTAATTGAGTAGAAATGAAAAAGAGATAACATATTTTTAAACTTGTATGAGATACGAGGTTAATGATTATACTATAAGAGTATAATCATTGAATATGTTGATATCTTTGTTTAGAAATGTATATCTACTCAAGTTTAGGATAATTGTCTCTATGCAGACAATGAGAGAAGTTGGTGAATAGTAAGTGATTAAGACGTGGGTTTGTAGGAGGTCTCAGTTAAGTGAAAGGAATGAGGTTCTTGATGAACTTATCATTAGAGAATGATTTGAATAAGTTAGAAAAACTGATAATTTTCTAACCAATTATAGAAGAAGTTAAGTGAATTAGCTGATGAGTTGGAATTAATAATTGTTTTTTAGTCAACGACAACAACAACAACAACAACAACAACAACAACAACATAGCCTCGGTCCCAAATTAATTGGGGTTGGCTACATGGATCAAACTTTTTCGTTGTGCTCGATTAAGTGCAATTAATGTTAAGCAGTCCAAACCATTCAAATCCCTCTTACTTAATGCATCCCATGTTAACTTTGGTCTACCTACCTCGTCGCATTTCGATAGTTTTTATTGAGTCAAGTTTTCTAGTGGGGGCATTTGTATGCCGACTTTGCAGGTGACCAAACCACCACAACCGCCCTTCCCTAATCTCTGTATCAATTACTGCTACTCCTACTTGTCTTTGAATTTATATATTTCTTATTCTATCATTACGAATTTTACAACACATCCACCTAAACATCCTCATTTCTGCTACGTTCATTTTATGTAATTGTTGTTACTTTATCACCCAACATTCACTTCCATATAGCATAATTGGCCTAATTGCGGTCCTATAAGATTTTTCCTTTAACTTAGTAGGAACATTTGGATCACAAATCACCCATGTTGCACTCTACCATTTTTTCATCCAGCTTGAATTCCATGTGTGACATCATTCTCAATATTACCATCATTTTGTATGATTGATCTTAGGTATCTGAAGTGGTTCACCTTAGGAACTTCTACTTCCCTAATTTTACCATTGCATCATCTCGATGTCCAGTGTTTCTAAACTCACAGTGCATGTATTCGATTTTCGTCCTACTCAACTTAAAGCCTTTAGATTCTAATGTATTCCTACAGAGTTCTAATTTCCTATTGACTCCATCTTTTATTTCATTCACTGAGATAATATTATCTGCAAATAGCATACATCATAGTATATCCTCTTGAATATCCCTAGTTAGTTCATCTATAACAAAAGTAAATAGATATAGGCTTAAAGTCGATCCTTGATGTGCTCCTATCGGAATGAAAATTCTTTTGTAGCTAATCTAAATGTCTTTATACTCGTTACTACTCCATCATACATATCCTTAATAGTCTCTATATATCTAGCATGAACTCTTTTTCTTTCTAAAACCCACCAAAGAACATCTTTAGTGACCCTATTATATGTTTTGTTTAAATCTATGAATACCATATGAAGATCTTTTTTCTTTTCTCTATATTTTCTAATAATCGTCTTCATAGTTAACCTCCCAAGAAGCATGAACCAAGTTGGTTCTCTGATATTGTTGTTTCTTTCCTTAGCCTATTTTCAATTATCCTCTCCCAAAGTTTCATAGTGTGACTCATAAGTTTAATTCCTCGGTAGTTTGAGCAACTTTGAATGTCTCCTTTGTTTTTTAAGATTGGCACAAACGTGCTTCTTCTCCAATCCATTGGCATCCGTTTAGATTTTAGAATTTTTTTGAAACGTTTTGTTAACTAAGTCAATCCAATTTCTCCTAAGCATTTCCAAACCTCTATGGGTATTTCATATGAGCCATATGCTTTCCTTATTTTCATTCTTTTCAATGCCTCTTTAACTTCTAGAATTCTAATATTGCATATATAGTTTACATTCCTTTCTTGGTGTGGGTTTTCATCTACTGTAGTATCAACTTGGCCATCATTAGATAAACTATCAAAGTAACTTCTCCATCTCTCCTTAATATCATCATCGCGCGTTAAAACATTTTGATTTTCATCCTTAATACATTTTACATGACTTAGATCTTGTTTATTTTTATCTCTTAATTTGGCTAGCCTATATATATATATATATATATATATATATATATATATATATATATATATATATATATTATATATTTCACCATTTCTATTATTTAACCTCGTATATAGATCTTCCATGAAATTTGTTTTAGCTTGACTAACTAATTTTTTAGCTTGTTTTCTAGCTTCTTTATATTGATTATACACATCTTCATCTTGACACTTCGATATTTTCCTATGCATTTCTCTTTTAGTCTTAATTTCTCATTGGATATCCTTGTTTCACCACCATGTTTCCTTCTTTGGTGGTCCCAAGCCTTTAGATATACCTAATACATTTGATCCCACTCTCTTTATGCAGCTACTCATTTCTAACTACATTTTATTAGCATCTAAGTCAAGATTCCAAACATTTTCCTTTAGTAGTTTTTTTCTAAACTCTACTTGTTTACTATCTTTAGGTTCCACCACTTTATTTTAAAGTCGGAAACTCTTTTATTTATATTATGTCATCATTTTAGCTTGATATCAAGTATTATTAACTTATGTTGGGTAGTAAGTGCTTCACCAGGTATTACTTTGTTATAGTCCATAATATAAATAATATTGTGAGTAGACATTTAGAGAATAAGTGAAAGTTACACGATGTGTCAGGTTTCTATTTCTGATCGGATTGAGAATTCGAGATCTCTTGTCATGGGATGACATATGTTTACGAGATCTATAGTTATGGGGTGACTTGTGTAATTCCATGTTTTTGGTGGGAAACACTGGAATGGTGATGGATCAGATAGACACACAGCTCTACTTGGTATTTAATGTTATGCTCAAATATTATTTGCATCAATATGTAATTTTAGACTGATGATAGTCTAAGAATTAATCGCCTAATAATGAAATAAAAAGGATTATTAGTGATGAGAAAGTAAACAGAAATGTGTACTAGAGTTTGAGTGGATATGGAAAGAATTATCAATGGTTCGTGAAATAGTATTTAGATTAGAATGAGAATTGTGTTATGAAAAGCAAGATAGGTTAGGTCTTGCTATGTATCGATACATGAATGTAATTTAAGGTACGAAATGAGAAATGAAATAAGGTTATCGAATATTCCACAAAGTTGATTGTTTAACTCATCAGAAATTCATAAATTGCCTAGATTGGCAAGGTAATACTAATAATTTTTCATTAAACCAAGGATTTGAAAATAAAAAGTTGAAGTATTTATGATCTCTATCACCGAGTTGTTAAATACAACTAAAGTGATTGGGTCGAATTAACGGTTCACTTTGAAAATGGTTTTACAGGTTCGAATTAAAAGAATTATATATGAAGAATTATTTTCTCATACCTCTTTTGGTTCAGTAACCTGTAAGTTTAAGTTTTGAGGATGAAATTTTTATTAGTTGGGAAGATTATGACATTCGAGAATTTTATAAACTTGATTAGGCGGCTAATTAAGTATTTTCGGATTTAATTTCAGAATTAAGTATCGAGGTGGGACCCATGTGTTACGGATCGGAGATCATAAATTTTAATATTATTTTTGGTGTGTCGTATGCTTATTTGATGTATTATACATTATTTTTATGCGAAATAGGGTTAAGTGTAGTATATACGCGTTGTCCGTGAGTTCTGAAGTGCATTGAAGAATTTCTTCAATTTCGATAATTTTAGGGTATTATCTCAAGATAGGTGTCGACACGAGTTTTGTGGAAGTTTAAATGTCGACCCAAACATCCGCTTCGAGTATCGCTAAAAATATTTACAAGTAAATTTGAAAATTTAAATTTTGGACTTTAAATAGACTTAATGAGCCGATGTCCACACCTCAATTTGCGTGTGACACTAGTTATTTGGAAGTTTTAGAGCGATTTGGTAAATTCTTCAACTTTTGGCGAAATTGAAATATTTTTCGAGCATTTATTTGGACGTAAATTGAAAAATTAATCACAAAATAAAATAAAATAATAAATAAATTGATGGGCGCCTAGTATTACGCAAGGTCGAGGGTGACACACGTGGGATGTACAATAGTGTGCATGTCTGAGGATGGTCATTGGCGTGTATGACGAATTTATAGCCGCGAATATATAGGTGCATATGTATTTATGTATATATATGTAATATAGTTTATATATATAAATATATAAATCAATCTTATAATTTGAATTAAATAAAAAATACATTGGATGGGGCTCAAGATACGCGTAGCGTGAGTCTTAAGGAGGTGAATGAGTTGATCGGTGGGGGTGGGTGGCATTTGTGATGCATCGAGATGCGTGTGATCATTTCTCGATAAAAATCGATGAAATTTAATTTTGTTTTTGATTGGCCTCGAGATTCATACCGCACGAATCTCGAACAAAGTTTAATTTAAACTAACTTTAAGTCATTCAAGGGGATGGGTTAATTGATGATTATTAGATCGACCTCGAGATACATATTACTTATCTCGAGAGAAATTAAAATAAAAAGCAAAACATTGGATCTGCCTCGAGATTCATATGTTACGAATCTCAAGGAAATCTTATATTTATTTTCTCCTTCAACAGACGACTCCTTGTTTAAACAAAATTAAAATTGAAGAGGAGAGAGAAAGAACTCGAGAGTTCAGATAAGAGAGAGATGGAGAGACCGAGGATGCAAAGGAGAGGGAATCGAGACCGATTGAGATAGAATGTGAGATTATTGTTGTGATTGTGTTGTGCTGATGTTGATGTTGTAGATGTGGCTTCACTAGGCAGGGGATGAAATAATTTTTTTTTCTTTTCTATCAAAATATAAAAGAATTGTGAGGGAGGAAGGGCCCCTTATAAAAAAATTAAAAGTAAAATAATATATATCATTTTAAAAATAGGAGAACAATTAAATAAAATCCCTGAAAGTTTAGAAAATTATAGAAAATGGGGTTTTTGGATAAATTAATGAAAATTGGGGGTTTTATGAAAAATGAGGAATTTGTGATTTTCTCAAGAACTTATATCGGGATTTCCTTGTAAAGCGTGTTACAATACTTAAAAATGTATGAAATTCAAAAAGTCATTTTAAAGTCCAGTCTAGATTAATTTTTGATTCCGAACCACAATTTGAAGTTAAAATTAAGATTCGGATATTTAAGGCGTTGATTTGGAGGGATTCTGTGGTTTTCGGGTCGAGTAGGACCGATAAATATATAAAAAATAGAAAAAGTTATATTTAAGCCTAAACAACGTAATTTTCGATGCCAAATAATAATTTTGATTCAAAAAACAAAGTTTGGGCATCATATAATTTTTTATGGAAGGATTCGAGGGGTTTCGGGACGCAATTAAGTTTAAATTGCAAATAATTGGAAAAATAGTGAAGCTTTTGTGGAGGCTTATAGGACGTATTAATGAATTGTAGGACCGCAATTAGAGCCTCGTTTGGACTAGTTTACAGACTCGGAGTACAAGGGAGTTGCAATGTCGTGTTTGTAAGGTTAAGTAAATCTTATAGTGACCATTACATTGTTTGATTATAATTCTGTTTAAATTGCATTGATTCTTGATATTGCATTTTTGTTGTACCTGCATACACAGGTTGAGAGGATAAGGCTATTCGAGTCTTCTTATAGTGTATGTCTGACTATATTATAGGGTAGAACTATTTAGTGTCTACTTGACTGTGTGCATATGGTATATTAAGGTATTTGACTATGTATTACAGGGTAGAACTTATAGTGTCTACCTGATTATGTATAAGGTAGAATTATATTATGCTAGAGGGGCTAGAGTCACTAATACTTTGCATCACGTGATTATAATGAGACCACGTTGAAGCTGACGATACTTTGATAGACTCAAGGTACGAGACTTGATTGATTATTCTCTCTGATTGTGGTCGGATAACAAAAGGGGATCGATTTACAGATGTATTTAAATTCCTTCAATTATATTCTTTGTTTAATCTCTTGGATTATTATGCATTTGATTATTACAGATGTACTAGATAGTGTGGGATTTACTTATCTGACATTATCGAATTGTTATAATTAGATAATGACAGGTTCTAGCAGCGACAAAAGAAAAGAAAATTTTTTCAACTATATTTGACTTGTTTATTTCTTTTCTCTATGTATGTATTTATTTTTGAATATATTATATTGTATAAATAGGTTTATGGTTTCGAGTGTGATTAGGATATCCTTTGGAACGGCTGGAACAATTTTAGGATGAATTGAAATAAATTTTGGAATTAAGGTAATTATAGTTTAAGGATTTTAAAAATATGAGATAAGTTAGAATGAATAAATAATTATTATGAATGCAATATATATCGTTATGAGTGGATTGTGAGTCCTTCAACATTTGCACCAATACCGAGCAGGTTTTGTTGAATATTTTTGAAGACCGGGATTTTAGTGTAGACTTAAAAATAGAGGAGATGCTATTGAGAAATTTTTAAGAAATTTTAAGGATAATGTGATCAATCTAAATGAACTTTGAGGATTATTTAATTCATTTAAACGTAATTTAAGGTTTAAGATTCAGTTTAGAATCCCTAGTTATTGATAATATTTTATAATTAATGATTACAATATCTTAATCTTAATTTTATATTGATGAAATGGTTAAGACTGCTAGATTTATCAAGGGATTAAAGTAATCTAGGCCGGTCAGATGCCTAATTAGGTACAGTCTAATAGTTATTCTTAGTTGAGTGTGACTTGCGTAATGTTGTGATCCGAGAGGGATGAGGTTTCGATTGAACGTTTCAACTAGGTATATTATGCAGGAATGTTTAGGGCCGAGTTTTTAGTCTAACCAAGATGTTAGGGCTGGATTCTGATAGTATATCAAGGATACCCTTACAGGCTTTTAATAGGGCCTAAAATTCTTGCGAATGTATCGGGGAATCACCCTATGAGGTTGGGGCTAGGTTCCTTCTGATGGTCTGAAGAGCCACTACTGGTGAGTACTTGGTTATCTTCTTGTGGAATGAAGGGCAACCCGAAGTTGAGTCTAAGGTACCCCAAATATGTCCGAGCTTAGTTTCACTCCTATCACTCTTTTAGTCTTTGTATCCTCACTCACTGATTTACTAGTTCATCCTGGTAACTTCTTGCATGCAATTATTTTTTGACGTACTTTTAGTTACCTATCTTTCTATTCAAGAAATGTGGATAAGTGGCTTCAGAATTTACTCATTGGGATTGTCATTTATGTTGATAATTGCGGATCCATCGTGTAGCAACCCGGGGAAAAATAAGATCGACGACTACCTCTAAGTCCTCGGCGACTGTTTGCTACTCTTTTATGTAGGTTTACTTGGCCGTGTTTACGATATATGTCTTTGATACATATTTCGTTGTATATTTGGGTTGAGAGACTAGACTCCCTGATTGATGCGTGATGTTACACTGTTTATCGCCATTTTTTGATATACATACATGTGATCTTTTACCTAGTTTCCACATATACGTGTTTTATGATTGCTTCTGCAGTATTGTAAGACTTCTATTAAATTATTAAGAGATTTTTAAAAAATTGATTAACTTTGAAAGTTATGAAGAATAGGAAACGATAAATACTTATCATAAACAAAAGTTACGAGGAGAATAGAATAAAAAAGGGTGACTTATACGTTGTTAAGTCCTACGTAGTTGGAATTAGGTCTTAATGACGAGATTAGGCTGGGACAGTGCACTGATTAGAGGATCAGACCGTCACATAACTCCTAATTGGAGTACAACACATTAACGTAGTTTGTATTCAATTACTAATTAATCACATGTGTAATTATTGTGTATGCATGAATTCATGTAAGACACTAATTTGAGTCCCCCCTTCCCCCGATCATACCCTTGCTAGCGCTCCAACTATTATTTGTTGCTCTTTATTTTGTCCTGGGCACCCATTTGTGGAGAATGCGCCCTTGATTTGCAAATCATTTTATTGAATGATGTTTCTGGCGTGTTAAATTTCCTAAATATTGTGGCGATAGTACTTGTAACTCTTGGGTATTCAAGCCCCCTCTCAATCGTAAAGAAAAAAACTACTAATTGTTGATCATCTAGTTGAAGAGAAAATTAATTAATATTTTACTTAACCAAGTCATTTACTTTGACATAAAAAAAACCAAATTATTTACTTTATTGATTACTATAAGTAAAGTTCCTAAACAATTTACTTTATCGATTATTATAAATAGATTTCTTAGACCACAACAAAACTATATATAAAGAGAGATCCTAGACTATTTTAGGCATGACACTTCGGGTGTTGTGGCGGTGGCGTGTCCTTGCGCATTCATGCATATAGCATGACAATCTTCTGTTCCAATGCCAACATGATCCATGATAATGCCCGTGCATGGCGCAACATTGCTGCATTTCAAAACAATTGCATTTTTTGTCGAAGAAGAACCATATAGTCTTGTGTATGTTACATCGCTCACTGTTACACCTCCCTTCACATATAATAAAACATATAACTATTAGTAAACAATAACTCTCAACGCAGATTATATACGCGTGTTATACATCAGGATTTGTGTTTGCCTGCATCTTGAAGCACATATAGACGACTCTTGTGCTCAATGCGACTTTGAGTGCGGTTTAGGTGATGTCATTAATCTAGCATTTCCCATATATTTATCAAAGAAACATCTGATTGTATGTGTGTGTGTGCGTGTGTGTGTATATATATATAAATATATATAGGGAACTTCTACTATGGGTATCAAAAAAATACCCATGACATGGGAACTACTGTAATGACCATTAGATAAAAATCTAACGGTTCAAATTAAATGTAATACATGAGTTTAAAAATAAGGTAACATGTTGTCCTTGTAAATCGACAATTATTAATTACGTATGAATATAATGCAAGGATAATTATGTCCATTAATTACTTATTCAACCTAATAAATGTACAAGTTTTACTAAACATAAACTTGATTGATGAAAAGAGAAAAAATCTCAAAACAAAAAATGAAAATATGTTTTTTTCTTTCAAAATATGTGTTTGGACTCTTTGAGTCCGGACTCAAAGATTTTTTTGTTAACAATTTAAGATATCTACCTAAGTAAAAGACATAATTACCCTCTACCTCCAAACACTAATAATGAATTTTAATTAAGGGTCTTTATGTCTTTTTGGTTGTTTGAGTCCGGACTTTTTGAGTCCATCTAGCATTACCCTTTAAGCAAAACGAGATTTTTTAGATATACTAGTAATTAATACCAAACTATATACTTATAATATAATTTGGTGAAACAAGCTATGAAATTATTAAATATAGAAAATAAGAAATATACATTAAAATTAAGTTCAAGTAAAACTCCTCCATATGTTTCTCGCTCATTTATAGATTTTTATCACAATTATTTTATTTAACAATTGAAACATAAAATGATAATTAATCCAAATTAGATTTAAAATGATAAATATATTATTTGAACTGAGTTTTTTTTATTATTGACATATTGATAAATAACATACAAAAAATAACTCAATAATATATATTTTTTAAGAAAAAGACTTAATGACGTAAATATATGTTTTCGAAAAAAAATTAATATATATATATAGAAATTTACTACTTGACTTTGCATGTTAATCGTTTACTAATCTCGAATAGAAGTTCACTATTCTAAATATATTATAGTATTTGGTTTTTTCAAAAAAATATAATGTTTGATAAATATTATTCTAAGGATATTATCTTATATTCTTCATGTTTATATTATAAAATAGTTATTTTAGGATAATTAATTTTTGTTTCATGTTATAGGATTATATATTCTTCATAGATTAATTTACGTGTGATAATAAAAATGATTCTCATTACCAAACATATAGTAGGAAATAATATACTAACAATGTTTTAATTACTAAAAGACAAAATTTCATGTTTATACATGCATTTAAAAACTATATGACATCGATAACAATGTACAATCTATTATTTTTTTGTTTTAAATAATGATCTTTAACTTTGAAGAAAAATTGTAGTTCATTTTTTTAAAATAATTAATAATGCAATATGATACAAAAAAAAATAGTGTAACAATAAATATTAAATGAATGACTTAAAAAAATAAATATTAAAAGAAGCCAAACAAAATATTAAAAGAGAATTAATCAAGAATATCCGTGATTTTATTCAATTCATACTTTTTTTTATAAAAAATATATACTCAAGCTTTTTTTAGGCCCAAACAAGCAATATATATAAACTTTTAATATACCAGTGATATGTATAATTGTCAAACTAGAATATCTTAATTTAATAAACATTGATCATAACAAATAATTTAATATTTAATGGGTACATGATTATAAACGATAATTAAACTATATTCTTATGCTAAAAATGAAAATAAGAAATTAAGTTTAGTGTTGCATTTTTTTTTGAAGTTAAAATATTTTATTTTTATTACATTTTTTTTACAAATGAAATACATATTATTTTTAAAAAGTACACAAAACGAAATATACATCATAATTTAAATTAAGTGTTAATTTTTTAAATCATGTTGTATTCTTTAACTATATTAATAATTTATTTTCTTAATTTTTATCAATATGTAATGTGCCAAGTGGCATGATTTAACTAGCTCTTTTTCTTCTTGAAAATAAAACTCAAGCTTACATTAAATGTTTTTGAAAGTTCCAAAGTGAAATTTATATTTATAATAATTTTGTTACCGTCATTACCTGCTATAGTAGGTCACCTTAGAAGCCTCCATGTTAATGGATATATTTTCAATAGTCACGGTAGAAGCATATAAATATATATATATATATATCAATAAATCTACTTGGACTCATGAGTCCGGACTTACGGGGAGGTTTTTAAATTTTTTGTAAATATTTAAGGGTATAATAAGAATTTTACAACTGATTATAGTTGTTTCATTAATTGCTCGAGGATGTATTTGAAATTAAAAAAAGTTTTGAGTCCGGACACACGAGTCCAAATAGCACTACCCTATATATATATACACACACACAAAACTGTGTATATATGCTTTTTCCGTTTGTTTATCAAGGTCTTGCCTCCAATTAATCAAAGTTTTAATCAACATAAGGTTTTCGTTAACATGCTCAAATTAGTGTTAGAGATATGATTAATTATATATATATATATATATTGTAAAATTGTGTATATCATCATTACATTTAACACTACTAATGTTTGATTCAATCAAATTATTTTATAAATGCATAATATATATATATATATGTTGTTGAACTTTAAAGGTTCTTTGAGTTTGTATTGTATCTAATTTTTAGTCCCACATGGGAAAGAAACTTTTTGTTTCTTTCCTTATAAGAGATCTTCCACTTGAAGTAGTAAGTAGTTAAGTGAATGTGGGGTTGGAGGAAAAGACCATGTCTTTGATAGGGCCTCGGGCCTTGGGGCTAATGATTAAATAACTTAGCCAATTCCAAATGCATTTTATTTTATTTTATTTTTTACTTTTTACGTTAAATTTAGTTAATTTCGTAGTTGGTAATTAGTGGTGAAGAGTTACAACCTTTAGCCTGTGAAAAGGTGTTTAATTAGTGGGATAATTGGTGGTTAATGAACCACACCACTAATAACCTCGTTTTGAACAGTCGTAACTGTTCAAGAGAGACAGTTTTTTGGTTTATAAATGAAAATGGTCTAAACTTCATAATAAAGGAAAATTTTCGAAATAGAGTTTATTTGATCTGGTTTTTTGAGAGAGATTTTCGCTGTTGCAGAAGAAATGATTTTTGGTTTGTGTGTAATCAAAGATCAATCCAGTCGTATTCTGGAGATGAACCTCTCGCGACATTCATACACCGAATTAGAGGAAATTTCGTCTTAGAACATTGTCATTAAGTGCAAGCCTCTAGTATTATTTTATCTAATTCTTTGTAATTGAATTCAAACATGATATTTTATAGTTAATATGCATGTTTTTGCATATGTTCTAACATATATTGCATAAACAAGTGATGATGTAATATAGTAAAAATGTTGCTATATAATATATTTTACATAGTAACATAGTTCTTACTATAAAATGTGTGTGTGTACACGTTTGATTACATCTGTACGCGATGAGTGATCAGCGATGAGCGATATGAACTGTTCCTGTTCTTAGAAGGTAACAGTACTATTAATTTACTCATTACCTCTCAAAATATTATGTTTTGATCTAGCTACAAAAAACTAAAATGTGATTATCATTTCAATGATTTTTTACCCTTATTTTTGTGCCTTTAGAAATGCAATAAATATAAAACATCAACAAATATAACGAGGGTATATGCATTCATATATAGAATATATTTTGTGTCGCTAATTCTTCTGTCATGTTATAAAATATTAGTGAATTTTGCAATGCTTAGAGATTCACTATAGCTTTCTCCCAATTTTTTATGAATAGAGAGAGAAAATAAATGAGACTTACTTGTGATCCATCATTATTATCAGTGTAATATTGATCAATGATGATTGGATTCTTCACTGAGTTAAAGGAAATGTCCTCAAATGTGATAGATCGAGCATAACCCGAACCACCCTTAATAAGAACACAAAGTTAAACAAGTATGTATGTAAGAGATATGAGAAAAAAGAAATTTATGAGAAATCAATTTACTTGGTCCATTAAACAATAAAATAGCAGATTAAAAACCTGCCATGTCTTGATTCTAACTCCATTTTGTGTTCCTGTCAAATTGCAGTTTTTCACATTAACTTTTTCTACTGTGTCATAAGCTCCGCCTTCCCCTAGGCTTCCAATACTGCATTGAGAATGTACAACAACAATAACATAGCTTCAGTCTCAAATTAACTGGGGTCAGTTAAAATTAACTGGGGTCGACTAAATTAAATTTGCATTTACACATTAGTAATCGACATAATATTTAATATGATAGATTAAAGTATAATTAAAGCTTTCCTTGTAAAAAACAAAGAAAAACTTCACGAAAGTAATTCTTAAGGAGAAAATCACTATTAATCTAACTCAATATCAATAAAAAGTCAGGAAGAAAACGAGGATCTTTTCAACTAAAATAGTCTTTCTTATTTAATAAATATCAATTGTACTATAAATTCTATGAGAAAATAGGAAGGAATATGTATAACGTTTATATTTATCTATCAAACCATCACTTATATAAAGGCCTTGATTGTTTGGTTTGGCTTTGCTTTTAACTTATAGTTTGAAGATGTGGATGAGTCTTTATATAAAAAGCAAAAAGCATGGTGGGGATGGTTTTCAAAAGGAGCTTGATAAACACACCCCCAATGCCCGTACACACACCATTCTATATTTTTTTGACAAAATTACCCTTCCCTACATGCACCTCTCACTTTACACATACCACCTTCCTCCTCGAGAACCTCAGCCCTTAAAGCTGCCATCAACACCCCTATCGGCACTGTCGCTGCCACCGCCCTGGCCACCATCTTCGTTGCCGCCTTTGTCAGCTCTCTCTCTTTCTCTCTTTCTAAATCTAACTACAATCACTCTCTCACACTCTCCAGATCTCACCACCATTACTTTCTCTTTAGATGCGACGACCATCACATACAAAGTTAATTTGCGGTGTCGTCAAGTCCAGCGACGCAGGCCAAACACAATAACCGTGTTCGGCCACTTCGGTCGAACATGTGTTGAATGTTATGCCAACAATACATGTTCGGTTAGCATGGCTAAACATATCTTGAATGTTTGGCCAACATGGTTGAACATGTGTTGAATGATTGGCCAGCATGGTCAAACACGAGGATTAGAGTTGGTTGGACAAAACTTGTGGGGAGAGAGAAAGAGATCAATGACGGTAGTGGCAACGATGGAGGAGATAGAGGTCAACCATGGCGAATGAAATCAACAACACTGGCAATGACGACGATGGTTGAGAGTTGAGGGTGAGGGCAGTAAGTAAGGAATGTGGTGTGTGTGATATCTAAGGGTAATTTGGTCAAAAAATTGAAATAGTACTGTGCGTGGTGTGTGTAAAAGTATTAGTGGTGTGTTCGGTTAGGTTGATTGGGTGGTTGGATTAATAAATATGTAAGGAAGGTAGTATTAGTGGTGTGTTCAATTAGGTTGATAGGGTTGGATTAATAAATAAGTATGGAAGGTGGTGTGTGTAATATGTAAGGGTAATCTGGTCAAGAAATTAAAATAGTATTGTGCGCGGTGTGTGTAAAAGTATTAGTGTTGTGTTCGGTTGGGTTGATAGGGTTGGATTAATAAATATCGGATTAGTCAGCTATGGATTATCAGAAATGACCTTTTTACACCTCCTAATATAAATACCCTAAAACTCGTCCTCATTCCCAAACCCTAGTCTTGGTTGAACAAGGAAAGAGTGTCGTGGGAAGAAGTCGACCTCACCATTTTAATAAAACTCTAGAAAATTCTTAAAGATGGTAGGAGGGGAGTAACTGATTAGATAAACGGCAAGGAACTGGTGGAGAGAAGGAAGACGACAATAGGAACAAGGAAAAACGCAAGGGCAGGGCTGCAATACGCTGAATTACGTCAGTAGAGGAGATGAGAGCGAAGAACACGATCAGAGCGTATATATTCACTAAGGAATGAAGAAAACAAGAACGACTTGTGTGAAGGGCGGAGTGGGAAATTTTCAACTCCCTCGCGTTGGATTAAGTAACAAGTGGATTGAGGGTCACTCGCATTAGTCGCCTGGATACTTGATTGAGCAACTTGTTTCGTTACCTAGTCTAGCTTCCAAGTGACACTGGATTAAAAATTAAGGAAAGGGTTAAGTAATTAGTCAACTCAACCGAGCAAATCATAATTAAGTGTATGTGTTTAACAACCCCCTTTCAAAATCACAATTATTTTGATAGTTTTAGGTAGTTTTGGTTGCCATGTCAACTCAACACTATAACGTCAACCACCGCAGAAAACATAAAATGGACATTATGAAAGCTTATGGAATGCTACATAAGCAATAAGTAATATCAAAAGTTGAACCAAACAGAGCTAAAGTACTGTAGAAAAAATTGAAATCAAATACAGATCATGAAATGATACACGGTCATAGAAGCTCAAGATTGATTTAATGCAAAATCGATGTACATATATATCATAATAAAAGATTTGTAGCAATTAACTAATCGATTAATTTAATTTTTTATAAGAAATAAACAATTGCCCCCACAAAAGTTTAAACTCATGATCTATGACTCATAAACACCATACCAATTTGTTCGGTCAATCAATTGGTTGGTAATAATGAATTAATTTAATGGATCTAGCTAGCCATAAACTTTGTACCTAAAATTTCATTGTGCATGAAAATGTCGTTAAAATTCTATAAGTTTTGATAGAAATCAAATAATGTGCCATTGGCTTGTACAGTTAATGGCATTTGTAAATGTCATAAAATCTCAAAATGCATCTACAAAAGAAATATAACAACATTCAAAAACTAATGTGATGACATGCAAAAAATGTTATTAAAGCTCCAATACTTTTGACAACATTTTAATAGAGGATGTATCGTCGTGTATCGTCTTACGCTTAATACGATAAACATTGCGTGTGATTGTAGGGTTAATTTCTTGTAATGGATCTTCATTGATTTAATTTACATACCTTATACCGTGACCAGGTCCACAAGTGATATTTGTGATGTTAATATAAGAGGATCCACCGTTAATAGCAATACAATCGTCGCCTTCAATATCACAAGAAATTATACTTTAAATATAAATCTACAACTTACTCAAAATAAATAAATAAATCTATAACAATACCGAAAGAATAAATGTAAATTATCAACTTTTCCTAAATAAAAGCATAAATAATTTGGTTTTACCTGTTCCAATGAAAGAATCTAAAATTTGAATGCGAGTAGAGTCGGAGATATCAATGCCATCGGTGTTTGGACTAGTTGCAGGTGCAGTTAAAGTTAGGGTGTGCAACATTGCATCAGAGCATCCATTTACACTTATATGATTTCTTGGGGTATCCACAATTGTAAGACCATATACTTGGAGCCCGTTGCATTTATGAAACGATATAAACTGCGTAATTATATAAGTGTACAAAATTATCAAGATGGTTATGAAATACCACTAACATTAATATATAATTGTCAAAGTATCTCTAGTGAGATGGACGAGACATCTTTTGTCAAAATGCAAGGTTCAGGGAGGTTGTGCGTTTAAGTACTCTTGCTAAAGTTAAAAAAAAAAAACCTAAAAAATTATTACTTTATTTATAAAATTACTCTAGATACATAGTTGTACATAAAATATATCAATTATGAAGCAATTGACATAAAATCTCATTTAAACATAATCTAAATAAAACTTCATTTTACATGTAAAAATGGTAGAATTTAAGCCATTTTAGTACAAAAAGTATGGCAAAGCTAGAGTAATTGGATAAACCCCTTGGATTTATTGTATTTTTGGAAAAGGTACATTAATTAGTTTTTTTAATAAGTGACTCCGATATGAGTACTCGAACCTAAGACTTCCTCCAACCTTGACTTTTAGCAAGTGATGCATCTTCCATCTTGCCATAGAATCAGAGATGCTTTAATTGGCACATCAATTAGTATTATAAGAAATTTGGATCAAATCAAATACATTAGTTTTGTTGAGTATTTCCCTATTATATATTTCTCAAATTAAAATATATTAGTTTTTACTTAATTACGAAGTGATGTTTTTAATAAGAAAATTAGCAAATAGTTATAATAACTAGTGTTGGTAGCTAGGATATACTTAATCGAGCACAATGGAAAAGTTTGATCCATGTAGCCGACCTCAGTTAATTTGGGACTGAGGCTATGTTGTTGTTGTTGGTGGTGGTAGCTAAGATATCATATATAACTTAATATGGGAGAAACAACTAATTAGAGTTGGACAAAAAAAATCATATGCATATATACCTGAGGACGGAAGCAATCTTTGTCACCCTACAAATTAAATACACAAGTAAAACATAGAGTAAGTATGATAAAAATTTGACCCATAAAAAAAGAGAAGATGGTTGTTTAAATGCGGCAGGAATGTATATAGCTTGGTCTTTGTTTATATACTTAACAACGTATGCCAGTCATATTAATTTTGGATTTGTGTTAGGTCATCAATTTGCTTACTAATGTTCCATGAAAACTTTTAGTGTGTATGCAAGGTAGATTCCACCATTCTTGACCTCGACCATCTAATTTCCCATTTCCATTTACAATGAGCCCATTCACATTTGAGAACCGAATCCATCCTTTAATCCCAGGGGCTTTCCAAAACGGATTAGTCATTTCAGGTGCGACCATACTCCCTGAAACCTGCAAATTTTAAATTAGATTGACAAAAGTGAATACTAAAAAGAAAATATATCATATAAATATAGATATAGAAGTTATCATACGTATGTATTAGCTAGCTATAGAAACAAAAAGAAATAAAATTAGATTGAGAAAAGTGACTAGTAATATATATTTGTGAGTTCAAAATAGTAGTTATTAATTGCAATAAATTAATTAATACGAGTGTCTCAACTTTCTTTTTTTCTTTAATTAGTTCTTATAATACAGTTTCATTCATATCAAGAGATTGCATATAAAAAAAATACAAAGTTTATCTTAAGAATATAATTAAGCAGGCGATGATACTCTTGATAGAAGTGATTGATACTTCCTAAAAAATATAGCTAGATTGAAACTCTAATGTGATGCTGGTGTATGGAAGTTTTTTTTACTGATTAGAAAATAAAGTGTTTTCTTTTAAAAATGAAATGTTTATTACTCATTAGAAAGAAAAATAGTTTACCAAAAGAAAATCACATTATATATGAGGCCTCAGGCCTATATATTTAAGCATGTACATGTATAAAAGAAAAATAAATGCTTTTTATAATATTAACGATTTATATATATGCTCAATAAACTCTTAATTAATTAATTGAAAAACATTAATTAACAAATCTGATCGATTTATTATTTAAGTACTAGGTAATTACCTCAACTTGGACGGATGGAGCAATACAAGGTCCTGAAAGCACCACCGGGCTTAATAAGAAGAGTTTATTAGTGGGAAACTGGAGAAGTGTACTAGGGGCATTTGCTTCACATGTGGCCTTCCATGCTTTCACTAATGCCTTCGCAAGTGTTGCTAAATATGTTAGCTTACAGTTTGTAAGACTATGATTCGAAAGAAAAATAAAATCAATTTTTAAAAATATTCTTGAAGACATTCATTTGCTACACAATGATGATCGCGCTCTAAGGGAATATGCACTATTTTGTATTAAATATATGTACCAAAAAATTGTCAAAAACTCATTTTTTAAAAATAATAATAAAAAGACTCGAAAGATTTACTTGTGAATCATCCGCTCGTCCATCACCCACCGCTCCATAGTTTAAGATATTGAAAACGGAAGGAGTTCCATCACAGCCACAAATTTGAACAACACTCACAATCAAGCAAATCATGATAAAATCCTGCATACAAAATGAAAAAAAAAGTCATGATATCAAATTAATTAAAAAAAATATTTTATTTCTCATTCAAAAAAAATATCACCATTATTTGTCTAATGTTTCTTTTTGGTTATGGTATTGTCTATTTCTATTATTTATATAAAAATCGATAAATCCGTCCTTATAATTAAGAATATGTATTATTTATTTTTTATAAGAAAAAAATTATATATATAATTTTCAATTATCGAGAGTTGAAACCCCAACCTTCTTACACAATTGACCTCATATGAAACCACCAAACTAACCACTTGGTTGATATAATTAAGAATATTAATATTTGTATACTTGATTATTGCTAATTTCATTATTTTTTTATAAGTTACTTTATTATTTAATTTGCACATATAAGAAAATTATTGTTGCCTTGCCCACCGTGTGCGCACTTGCCTCACTTATGCTAGGTTACAATAAATTTGTCTAAGAAAATTGAAACATTATAAAAATAATCCATACTTTTACATAGTGTATGATGTAATAATCCTAAACTTCATTTAGACACGTAGATGGAAATTAAAACATGCTAAATTAGCAGAGTTGCAAAGTTACCACTTGATTGACGGACTTAAATTAAAAAAAAAAAAAAAAAAAAAAAAAAACTTAACAAGTAGTATAATTAACACGATGAGTGTAAAAGAAAAGAAAACAGTTGATGAAAAAAAAAAGCATTTATTAATTAGTTTTCTTTCTTTATTGTCAAAATCACTAATGGCGATCACTGGACCCAATATATTTTCACTTCCACTTGCATGATCGTTTGAAACTAATAACTGATCATATATATATAAAAGAAATAGGACGTCGATGACTAATATTAGGTTAAAGTGTTTAGGTCTAGGCAAAGTAGCCATATGTTTACCATTGTAGTTGAGTGCTCCATGCTAGAAACTTAATTAATTTGTGTCTTCGACACAATAGCAATCTGCTTGACTAGCAATTGTATGCAATACTCTGCAATACTCACTACTATATTGTATATATATTTCATAGGCTCGTCACACAAATATATATATACTATAATTTACATTATAATAGGTAAGAATCTCATAACATGTATATTACTACCACGTCAAATGAGTTTAAACCTATATCATATTAAGCTTGGTCGAGCTGAAAAATTAATACGTTCATTCGGTTTGAATGCACTCATTAATTGTATACAATGAATTTTGTCACATATTAATTAAAGAGTGGAAAGTATCACGATAATATTTAACTACTAAATCTTTAATTGATATTTAATTTAAGTCCAACTAGTTGTAGCGGGCAAGACGGGTACTAATATATCAGATAAAAATTAATTTGATTAGAATAAAAAAATAAAAAAGAACTTATTAGACAACCTTGATGGTTGCCAAAGCATTTATGGTTAAATAGATGCGACATCACTTGCCAAAAGGTAATGTTTAGGGAGATCGTGAGTTCGACTCCTACATAAGTAAAAAAAAAAAAAAAAAACCTCGATGATCTCGAAGCAACATCATCCAATTTTCTTGGTAGAGAAAATGAGGTATACAATTCAAAATACACTTCTTATACATATACGTATTGAGTAATTATTTGGAGGAATTCAATTTCCTTCAAAATATCACCAAATTGCATTAATCACCTCCACAACAAAATAGAAAACCACCTATCACATCTAAGAAAAGTATAAACCTCACTCAACAATAACTAACGATGACATCTTGTGCTTCGCGACTTGCCCGATATCAATATCGATCTTGGACAAAAATGAATTAATTTGATGAGATCTTAGAAAAAATAGTCGCTATCCAAACTATTGTAAGAATGTAAATAAATAGGGTACTATGAGATTTTTGTAACGACCTTAAAACTCTAACTCATACCACGTGTCATTTTTAGAACCTTGACGTGGACTTGGTGCGACGTGGCTGGTCTACCCCGTCGAAGGCACTAATTAATAGTGTCTCAAATTCACCAACTACCTTAGATTTGTAGTTAGGTAAGTATGAGGCCGAATCTATAGAGATTGGGATGTTTCTTTTTAGATTGAATAAAAACGGGGTTTCTTGGAAACAAAAACTTAACTACAATAAGAATTAAATGCAATAAAATAAACTCAATTACTTAGAAAACGGAGATCACTAAATATAAGACTCTAGAACACAATGTGAATTGAAATTCAAAAGATCGATCAGATTCGTTTGTTGATTTTAAAAGCTTGTTTTGGTACTAATTTCGATAGATAGGCTTATAGTGACTCTCGCCACCTTGTTCTCCTCATGTTAATGGAAGGAACATGCAACATAACTACATACTATCTAGATTGCAAAACCTCCGGATATTCTGTATATTTTCAATGAACTAGCAACATTAAACTCTGTAAGAACGCCTACCACAAGTAGTAATTAACTAGCATCAAATTCTTTCACCTGTCACGTGGAGATTATAATACGCCGCTACCTGTCTCATATCTCAACAATACAAAGGCACATCGATTGCCAACAAATAAGGTTCCCACTTGTCACATAACATGATCCCCTCTACCGAGTGGCAATATAATTGTTGGCGATAGCTTTTACCCAAACCAGAGTGCACGTGCACTTACACTACAAGAAAGGAAAAAAATTTAAGCTTTACAATAACAATGTAATCAAGAATACGAAAACTAGAATCAAAAGCACAAAAACCCCAGAATCCTTAAATCCCTAGAGCTCAATCCATTTGTAACATTCCAAAATTTACTAATAGAAAATTAGTCCCTAATCAGGGTCACCGACCCGTGACATGGCCTAATGACAGGTGCACGCTCCTAACACTCAGCTCGTAGAATGAGAAATATATTATTCTTGTGTGATGGATGCTTAGTGTGATGTATGTGTGTACACTATATCCGAATTTTTAATTAGTTCGATTGTTTCATTAATTCGACGCACAAGCGGAGACACTCCTCTTGATGCGTGTGAGGATAGGATTCAGGTAGAAAGTGATATGATTAGTCTCTAATTTGACATTATATGTTAATGAGATCAAGTAAATTACTTACTTAGTGATAAGTCGGTATTTATATATTATTAATAGTTTATTTTAATATGTTTAATTGTGGAAAATCTCTAAAATATATATTTAATTATATTTTCTGGTCGTTTTCAGGTGAAATGGAGTATGCGGTTGAATTCATGGCGAAAAAACACTTAGAATGGAGTATTTACTTGCAGTGATCAGGCGTCGGACAATTTGCTTCGAGTTACGCGCTGCGTAGTGGGTAGAATGGAGGATCAAAAGACCATTGACACATGACAACGTGCCATTAGCTTTCATGGGACATGTGGTAGCCCTCCATTGGCGGTCAGCATCTTGACAACGTCACACACATACAAACACACCAATTCTTCTATCTTCCAGCTGCCAAGTGTCAGCTGCGCACCCTCTCCAAGCACGTCATGCAAGCAATCTCCACCAATCCTGTGATACCATGTCAACGGTCTCATTTTCTCCACCAATCACCATACGCCACATCACCATCAAATTACACACGTCACAAACCATTTCTTCTCCTCGTTCAGCAACTCTTCAATTTTCTCGAGATGCGCGTCAGCATCGTCTTCCTGAATTTTGGTCAAGTTCATGCGATTCTCACTACCGCCTCTTTGCTCGCCACATGTCATGCACACCACATAACACCACGTCACGACAGCAGCTTTGGACTAATGGGAAAATGCCACGTCAGCTGCTCTATAGGAAATGAATCAATTGCACTGCGACACGTGGACAAAACGTGATTTCAAACCAAAAAAGCCATACGATGCTCCTCGGCACACGAATCACCTCCCCAACCCCCAAAATTAGCATCTCTCACCTCTTGGGACCAATTTTTAGTAACTTTATATATTATGAACTTAAGGTATTATTAGAGAACACCGATTATTATTGTTTTGTTATGGACTTTCTTCGACGATGATGTTCGGCTAATCGACTCATTGCCTAGGTCGGGGAGGAAACATGTCGGGATTATGGATTCATGACATATTATGTGAGATCTTTTATTTTATTATTTTAATTTAGTTTAAATTCTCCTATTTTGTTGTCGTTCCTTTTAAGGATTATGGTTTAGATCTAGGGTATGTATATGGTCGATGCACATTTTTAGGGGGACAACATATAGTTATTTGGACCATTAGTATCCGTGTAATTGTACTTTTGGACTAATAAAGTGACAAACACTCACCCGTTTGCCGCATTCGGTTCTTGAGTGTGCAACAATTGAATCTAGGTTAAATTGAGAGTGGATGCGATTCATTTATTTTGGATTAGTGTTCCCACAAATCTATATTACTGCGTTTAGTGTGTTAAACCTGATTGGCGGGTGTCTAGGGTTATGCATTAATTAGGGAAGTAGTTAGTGGCGGACGTCCTGACTATCGAGATTAGGGGAACGATGAATTTCTGGCGGATGTCGATTTTCTATAACTAATATAGGAGAATTTAAATTAATGACTTTTTGGGAAAGATTGAAGACCATGATTGCCATTGAATCATGATCCTGATTTGTGGAACTGTAGACTTAGGTGCTTTCTTCGTGTTAATTAATTATTTTGAAAATTAGTTTGGTTGTTTTATTTTATTTAGTTTAGTTAGATTAGTTAGTTAAATTAATATTTATTTTAAAACCCTCGATTTTCTTTTTTTGTTGTGTTTAACCTAAGAAAGACTACCAATCTCCGTGGGATCGACCCTTTGCCATTATTATGCAAAATATTTGGTTTAGGAACATTAATGTGTCACTTAATTTATAGTTTGGGTGTGAATTGATTAAAAGCCTAAGTTTTATTAAAAAAATGAACCACTTGATTTCCTCGAGATTCACAAGAAAATGGAATCCTAAGAGATCAAATATTCTTGCTAGTGGAAAGAGAGGGAGAGTTAGTGAAAAATGATGGAGTTAATGGTGGCCATTGATTTACCATGAAATGAATGGCAAAAATTAGAGAAGAAATCCATACATAAGTTGTTTTTCTCTCTAAATATGCAAAGAACAAACAAAGAAAATAATGGGGCTGAAGTGATTTTGCTTGATGAAATTTCACAAAAGGAGATCAAGAAGGGTTTTTAAAGCTCAATTGAGAATCATTCAAGTGCTATGATTGATCTACAACTATAGGTAACTAAAATTTTACTCTTTTATGTTGAATTGATGCAATTGGGATCTCTAATCATGGGGTTTTTATCTTAAAATAGAACTGGAGTTGTAGTTGATGAAGTTTGTTCACTTATAAGCCCCAATTTGAAGTCTCGAGTCCCCATTTCCAAACTTGAAGTTTTTGGCCAAAATGAGTTTAACATCAATTCTATTTTTTTACTATTTTTGTAGGGTAAACAAACTTATTTTCAAAATTATTTTGTGTATTTGGATTCCTTGTGAAATCTTAGTAATCCAACTATTAAAAAGTTCTCAATTTGGTTTTGAAATAAAAAAGTTATAGGATTTTGAAGTTTATCCATGTTTTTAGAACCAAAATCCTGGTTTTTATCAAATGCATGTCTTAAACCATGTAATTTGGAGTGTAAGCTATTGTTGTTGTTATTGTTGTTGTTGTTGTTGTGTTGTTCGGAGGAGGTCACAAACCTTTGGCAAAGGGGAGCGAGGGTCCAAGGTGATAGAGACGAGCCATGACACGATATTAGACAAACCAGTGTGCATCCCGTACCTGATGCCGTAGTCGACACCGTGAGTTTATATACACAGCGTCGGACATGGAGCAGCATGCAAGAAGAGGGGTAGAGGTAGTGCGTCATCACGGTGCTGTGACATCTGAATGCACGACGCCATGACAATGTCGTGTCCTCTCTTCCTTAAGAAGGGGCGGCGCCGCAAATGGCACTGTGAGTTTGTAAACACAATGCCACCGATGACGCCACACCATAAAATTTAAAAATGTTTTTAAAATAAAACATTAATTTTCTTGCACCGATTCTTATCGACATTTAACTATTCAAATAAATCCTAAATTGATATAAAAACACTCAAGGACTTAAGATATGTTAATCAGGTGTGAGATGCATATTTAGGGAAACATAGCGATCAATTTAGCTAGGACTTGGTGTGGTTCGAGGTAAGTAAACCCGTTAAGGCGATTCTCTCCATTTCACTCCATTTGAGTAATGATACACATTCACTTCAATTGTTTTTATTGCTTTCTCTTATTCCAAATGTCATGACTTGTGTGTGTTCTCTATTTAAATCTATTGGATTCATTTAATCATGTTATGGCTTAATGAATGGCATTCCTTGTTTTGATCTCGTTCTTCGTCAGATCCTTTTATTGCTATTGACTATAAAATGTTGCATTTTATTTTCATAATAGCGTGCTATGATATGTTCATTCCTTATTGGTGGCTGTATACCTCGATGTCAATATGCTTGTTGTGAGATACTTGTGTATATGTAATCTACAACTTCACTTCATTGTCAATTAGGTTTAAATAGTCCACCAGTCTAGTTCCCTATTATATGAGATGCACGACTCACAAGGTTAGATTCAGCGAGAATGTTGGCACTCATCATAGCTGATATATTTATATCTTATGAGTAGCGTGGCTCAGGGGTTATATTCCTTGGGGATGTTGGCACTCCACACAACTAATGTTACTAGTGCAACATACCGGGTATGGGATCTGAGGATGTCGCCAAACTTAGATTTGCGCGACTTATCAATTTGTTACCCTTAGTAGTTTGGTAACTGTTTGCATACCTTTCTTTCAGCTATCTTTCTTCATAACTTTCATATGCTTTCAGTTACCATTTTTTATATATATATTGGAAATGTGGATGACTAGTCTTCATGATTTGCTTTCTACTTTACTATACTCACTATTTTTTTATGATAATGGGTGCAGATACTTTGAGTAGTAAACCAGGGAAAGAAAAGATCGACGACTACCTTTGAGCCCTCGGCATTAGTTCTTACTACTTTGTAGGTGATCATTTTGTGTATTTATTATTTATGTCTTTCTATATAATTTTTGGTTGTATATTGGGTTGAGAGACTTGACTCCTTAACTGATCTATGTGTTACTCTGTTTGGTTTCATGTGATCGTTTATTTGTTAGGTGTTTTTATAATGATTTTGAAAAATTTTATTAAGACTTCCACTGGTAATATTAAAATGAAAAAAAAAGTTTAATCAACTCCGAAAATCATAACTAACGAGAAATGAATAATACTTATCTTAAACACGTATAATGAGGTGAATGAGACAAAAGGCTGACTAATACATTATTAAGTCCTACGTGGCTGAAATTAGGACTTAATGACGGGATAAGGCCGGGCAGTGCCCTGTTTAAGGAAATAAGTCATCACAACATTAGTCTAGAACGTGGAACTTAGCCACTCATTGACATAGAAAATAATGCAAAAATAAATAAAGACTTACTAACGAAGCCTAAAAGAAGTCTTCTCCCCTTCTTCGATGTTTATATCTAAAAGTTCGTGCCAAAGAAGAGATGGATGAAAGATTTTTAAGTCATTCTAAGGATTCCTATTCATAGTAGAAGTGTGATAAGAGGTAATCTAATCCCGAATCTTGCAAATCTGCAAAATAAGAAACTGTCAATCTTCGGATATGTTTAGCATCATATGTGTAAAACTCAAAGGTGCTAAAAATCGCTGAGAAGGCACTTTGATTCTCTATTTTTCTCCTTTGATTATGTCCCGACTCGTGTCCAACACTATATGTGACAATCCTAATTCTTATAACTATGGCCGCCAGGCCTAAACTATAACCAAACCTCTCGAGATAACCTAGCGAGTCAGGTGATGATCTAGTATGACATAACCAACGAAAATAATATAAGACAATATACTAAAGACTACTAAGACATAAATAATGTAGAAATAAAAGTCTTCCAAGTCTATTAGGTGCGAAAAGAAAGTAGAAAGTCTTACAAAAGTTTAGCAACTAACATATGTGTTTCATAAAGTCTACACATGGTAAAATCCCATGTTTATTATATAATGTCTCAAAATCAATAAAATATAAATAGAACAACCTTACAAACAACAAAAGAGCTTCTACGCTATGACCTTGCTCTTTATTTGTCTTGAACAGTAGCCGAAGTACCTGGAGGGGAAAAATAGTGGGGTGAACAATTTGTCAATGGGCTTAGTAAAGCAGAAGCCTGCTTTACCCTTAATCATCCAAGTAATACCTAATGTGTACTAACTAGCATGAAGAAAAATATTCATTAATTCCTACTATCATTCAGGGCATGAATGAATAATATTGATAAGTATACTATACACTGCAAGACATATGAAACAAAGCCCGAACAATATAGCCGACAAGATAATAATGATAACATGAATGCTATAGAGTCAACGGAGTGGAAACCAAATACAAATGTGTGATGTGACAACCAATTGACTTCAACGGTGTCATAAATGACTTGGCTTTAACAAATTGGTGTCTAAACAACCAACTAGCTTCAACGGTAGCCAATAAGACCCGACCTCAACAAACTGGTGTCCAAGCATAGCGGAGGGAGAAAACCAGTGGCTGCCGACTCTTCAGTCCAATATACCATTAAAATTATTCATTCCAAGCACATTAGTTCTATAAGCATTCATAATAGAGAGCTCAATGGGCAAGATAAAATGGAAAGACGAGATATACATTAAGTAGATTCCAATAAGATATCAACCATTTACTATCATTAATTCTAGCATAACTAGTAGCATGACATGATTGAAGATGAAACAAACCACACTTAACTCTAACAGTACTTTGCTAACCAAATACTTAACCTCGAGAAGTCCTTGGTGGCGTTCCTTGAGTATTTAAATTATATACATGCTAGGTAAGTTTTTACGCCAAATTATACTCGGGATTTCCAACATGCTTTTGAGTTAGTAAAGTCTTATTTTGAGTGATTTATCAATTTCTTATTGTTAAGATTTCCACGAACTTTCCAATGGTATAAAGAACGTCAAAAATGGAGATAAAATGAAAAAGTCAAACCACTTTTATGAACTAATGACAATCAATATGATTGGCACCGTGGGTTTATGTGACGGTCTCTTCTTCTAAATAGGGCACCATCCGACCTAATCCCATAATTAAGCCCTAATCTGAACCACCTAAGAGTTAACTACATATTAGTCGGCTTTTCTTTTTTATATTCCTCGATACATGCGTCTAGAATGAGTAATACATATGTCATGCTATCATTAGATTTTAGAGTTAATTAAAACTTTTAATCATTTTAATATTATCATGAGAATTTTAAAGGTTATGCAGAAGTATTTATTATTTAAAAATCATAAGTGTGGAAACTATGAAACAACATCACATACATATAAATATCATAAGGATACTAACATAGTGTGATAAACGAGTCTCAAGTCGGGGAACTATATGTTCAACCCAATATACAACCCGAAATGTACAGGAAAGACATAAGAATCAGTAATACAACAAAAGTTAAGTTACACACAAAATGAGGTAGCAGAGTCGCCGAAATGCTCAAGGAAAGTCGTCGATCTTCTTTTTCCACGGTCTGTTGCTACTCGACGGACCTACACCCACCGTCACATGCAAGACGGTGAGTATAGTGATATAACTATAGAATTTTATACTACATTTTCAAAACATAAGATAGGTATTTAAAAGCATAAAGTAGCGAAAAAGTTGCTAAATCAAGTAATGCAAGTAAATACCATAGTTAAAAATGTATAGACTGACACAGGCTATGTCGAGATGATCTACGTTCGATCGAGTGTGAGAACTATCACCTTGCCTTTTCCACTACTATAAGGAGTTGTGCTCTACATATTTCATAAATTCTATCAATCCTCAAATGACGGAGCTGCGCTCTACGCGTATAAATCATCCATCTCATTCTTGCCGACAATCCCGAGTCCTATACCTTGCGTATCGCGCAAGTGCAGTGGTGAGTGCCGGAACATCAAGGATAAGCTAGCCATGACGTGGGATGCGACGTAGCGGGTAGTAAGACAGACTGGAATTTGGGGCCGCCATAATTTGGTATTAAAGCGAGGTTTTGAGGAAGCTTTGGGAGTAGTTTAAGGGAAAGATAATAAAACTGAAGCAAATAAACCTTAAATGTGGAAACCTGATGATCTTGACTTAGAACTTTAGTTGGGAAGCAAAGTTGAGATGGGTAGTGATAGGTTTATATACATGTTATATTTTGTTATATAAAGGATATATGTCTATATATATCTAGGTTGATTTGGGGTACGCTTCACGCTGTAGATCGTGAACGGACAATCTAGTATGCCTCGTGAAACTGGATAGACTAGCGATGCAGCTAGGGATTTCCTTGTTATGGTAAGTGTAGAGGATCGACTATCGGCTCAAGAGACTCAAATGGCTGAGTTATTAAGATTGTTATAGGATCAGACCTCTACACTGACGACACTTGCTACGACAGTTGTAGCACCTCGAGACTCAATAATAGTTACAACACTTACAGGGATAGTTGTTGCTCTGGTTGTTTCCTAGATACCAGTGGAGAGAGTAGCTATAGAGATATATCGAGAAAGAGCTACAGTTGTTGTTGTTCCACTGGAGACATCGACTCCTACTCATCCATCCACGACTATAGAGTAGACAACTGCTACTATGTTAGGATTTAATTTTGGCCCAAGAGGCTAAGATGTTGAGGGAGTTCTTGAAGTTCCAACCAAGTTTCTTCTACAGAGGCAGTGACCCTAAGGTGGCAGGGAAGTGGATAGTGTCTCATCATGGTTTCAATAAGCTGATGAGGAACGATAAGAACATTCAGACGCATGTTTCTGGAGCATGCTTGAAAGGTCATGCAACTGTCTGGTAGACTAAGTATACAAATACTCATCCAAAGCCGACGATGTGGGTTGAGTTTAGAGAGTTGTTCTACGACCAGTATATACCAATGAAGGTGAGGTTGAGATTGTGGGAGGAGTTTCTGACCTGAGATAGGGTAGTCAGACGTTGATACACTATATGGAGCAATTTTGGTATTTACTTCAGTCGATGTGGCCGAGATTGAGTGACTACAGTTATTCTGCTTCACACGAGGGCCTTATGACAAGATTGCTGAGGTAGTGGTGTCATCTAGAGCTTGCACTTTGAAGGAGATATTTGATCAAGCTTTGGCATACGAGACCTTTTCGATGTAGAGAGGGTAGGCATATTACTGGGTTTTAGGTACATACTAGATTGACGAGACAAAGAGATCAGGATGATAGAGAGGATAGACAGTACGGTGGAGATCATAGGGATGATGATTGGGTAACTATAGCTTATGCTGTACCTATATTACCAGCGGCGCCACTGAGACAGGTACATGACTAGGGAGGCAGGGACTGGAGATTGCAGAGTCAGGACTAGAGGTCAGGATATGGTTATCCGATTGCAAGTTGGCAGTGCGGACAAGAGGGCACATCAGAGAGATTGCCCGAAGAGATCGGTGACTCCAGCAGTAGTGACACCGGTGCAGACTCAAGAGTCGGTACATGTGGCGACTTAGCCAGGCTGGGAGATGTCATAGCAGTGGGTTCAGGGTATGTGAATTCTTAAATTCTTAATCATTACAGCTTAAGTTCATGTATGCATGATAGATTATTGTATTATGGCATATGATTGTCAAGTCGTAGCATGGCATGAAATTGTCATGGTGTGTAAGGATATGTCGTAGCATGGCATGGGATTTTCATGGTAAGTAAGAGTAAGTCTTGGCATGACATGGGATTGTCATGGTGAGTTAGAGTAAGTCATGGCATGACATGGGGTTTTCAAGGTGAGTAAGAGTAAGTCGTGGCAAGACATGGGATTGTCATAGTGAGTAAAGGAGGATATGGCATGGGATTGTCATGGTATATGATGGTTGGTTAGGACTATTGTGTCGGGATATATGATAGGAGAGTTTTACAGTTACATGTGTTAGGTAACTGGGTTAGGGAAACTTGAACACGAAAATTGAACTGAGAATAGGTTGCGGGGATGTTGGGAAGATAGCGACTGATTTTGACCACCTCATCAACACGCACCTATGTCTCAGGGTAACACTACGATCCCCGTAATGGAGTAGTGGAGGTGTTTAAGGGACTGTAGAGAAAGACTATCAACGTGCGAGGCATGGTCACACAGAATTAGGATAGTTACATCAAAGTTTATTCGAGAATCATATTTTGAGGACAAAATTCTCCTAGTTGGGAAGAATTGTAACGACCCAAATTAATTAAATTAGGGTTAGCGTCAATCTCGGAGATTAACGGTCGTAATTCGAGCGTTACGTAGACAACTCGGTTGACGCGGACACGAGAACCGAGGAGATATGTTATTTATGTATGGTGGTTGTATATATGTGGTGTTTAAAAAATTATTATTATTATTATATTGCACTGCATGTGTATGTTTCTATCGAGTGAGTTTGTGTGATGAGTGCTCGCCTTGAAAGGCGTGTCAATGCGGATGTTGGATAGGCTAATAACGGGTATACTGGGAAACTAGACTAATCCATGTCAATATAACTAGTTAATCAGTTAAAATGGGTAATGTGACCATAGGCCAAGTAAAATCCAATTAAAACAATAAGCTATGTTGAGCCTCGAATTGCATGCCGAGACATATGGCATCCAGTGCTGAGTAGTCGAAGGTTAGTGGGATCACATAATTTGTCAATTCGGTGAATAAAAACACTAAACATATATATTATAATGGGCCTAAGCTAATGTATTTGAATCAAATAAATCAATGTCTATAATTTGGTTATTTAAATTAGAAATCATGAGATTGTTCTAGAGATACATGTTGACACATCTAGGAACTATGTGAGTAGCAAATTAGTGTCACTTTGATTGGATTAGTGGGAGTTGGTGGAATACATTTTAAGGTGTCGATCATTAGATGAGATTCTAGATAAGTAAATACATGGAGATCAATGGCTAGGAATCAAAATTACCTTAATATATAAGATCAACACGTGCGAGGAAACCATTTTCATTTTCAACTTTTAAGTTAAGAGAACTTGCTAGAGAAGAAGGAGGTTGATGGAGAGAAGGAATCCATTGAAGATTGTGAGAATTTCTCAAGCTAGGAGATACATCAACTAGGTACACTTTTATTTATGTCAGATTGAAATCATTTCTGGTTTTCAGCTAATTCTAGAGGGTAGATGATTGAATATTTGCAATTGGTTTATATATTTGACTCTTCATTTGAAGCTAATAATCTAAGTATATTGAGGTTCTTAATTTGGATTTGGAATCATAAAAATATGAATTTTTGAAGTTGCAAGACCAAAATTAGAATTCTGCATGTTATATTAGGAATCGACCTATGTAATTTGGTCATAACTTGGTCATCTTAGATCCTAATCAACCCAATTGATGGTATTTGAAAGCTTACTCAATGGGTAACAATTTTTCTTAACTAGGGAGGTTGTATTTCACTTGTTTTCATATCACAAAGTGCTCTATAAATAGGTGGTAGAATTCAGAAGAAAAATTTTGAAACTAAATTTGTTAAAGGCATAACTCCCTAACTACTTATCCAAATGAGTTGATTTTTTAGTATGCTGTATGTGGATAAGCTTGCTGCCTTGTGATGAAAAATAACCTTTTTTGAAAATATAGATTGAAAGGAATATATTTTTTATGTCCGCTAGTCGGATTAGGTTCCAATTAGAGCTATGTTTAGTAGAATCATAATATCTTTTTCATTTTAAATCGTAAATTTGCAAACTAAACCTTTTTGGAAAGCTAAGATAGAGACATAAAATCTTTGTAGTAGTGGAGGATTTTGAGATTTGGACCATTTCATGCCTAAAAAATTGTTGTAACATAAGACTGAAATCGAGACTTAATTTAGTCTTTAGGGCTGATTTGGGAAGATCAATTTGAAACATATTCAACCAATTTGAATACACAATAAACACACTCAACTGACTTTAGGGACTTAAAGGACCGTAGCTCGGGTAACAAGGAGCTTGTTGGCTCGAGTTCAGGTGTCCGGGGGAGTCGAAGCGCATGTTGAGGTGCGTAAACCCATTGGAATGCCTCACTGAATTCATGATTTTGTTTATTGATTTCGCTTTTCGTGTGTAACTGCTTGTGGGCACACATGGGGTTTTCACTCATATTTTGGTGTACGTATATATTGGTTGTGGCTAAATCGCATGCATGGGTTATTTGTGATAGTGCTCGTGCCGATGGCACTAGAATATATCTACGAATGTCGGGAGGGATTAGGGTGGTCCTAATATGTAATAGTGTTGGGAAATGATCATGGCGTTTACTAAAGTTGAGGTTTAGCCACTATAAGCCTGTAAGTATATACGTGGTTCCTATTTGATTTATAGATTATTGGTTGATGTAGGTCAGGGTTTTCTCATGATTATATGGATGTTTACTGATTAATGATTTATTTCTGAACTGATTCAATTTGGTATATATCGTCGTTTATTTATTTCACGTTATTGCTTTTGCTTGTTGTGTGCTGCTTACATTCATAGGAATATGACATATTGTTTCCTAGTGTTATATTCGCATGTTTCGTAGTTTATCAATTTTATTTCATGAATATTGTGTGGAATTCTCTTGGGACTTTACTCATTGGACTCGTCACTGTATTTGTTGGGTGACTGAGTACTGATTTTTCGATAAGCAAGGGCAATGTAGTACTGGGCGACTACTTCTAAGATTGTGGAGCCAGCTCATGTGTGATATAAGTATGCATTTATTTTACTTTTGTTGGATTTTAAGGACCATATAACTCTAATTACACTTATATGAAACTTTTGTTATATTTAAATCGCCTTGCTATATGCGTGGTATCTTTTACCGGGTTTTCCACTACTTAAGATTGTTGAATACTATATAACTTAGTTAAGACTTCCGCTGTAAAATCTCATTATAACTTGATAAATTGATTAACTGACTAATGAAATCATTAATAATTATATGGAAATTAATTAGCTAAGTAAGGAATAAATGGAAAAGTGTAAGTAGCCAGGTAGGTCCCAGAACGTTAAGGATAAGCGGGGCATGAAGTAGGAAGGGTTGGCGACGTGGGATGCGATGTGGCGGGTAGCAAAGCGGCCTGGAATTTGGGGCCACCACAATTGGTGACTTATCAAATACCCCCAGGATTAGGCAATTGCTTATCTTAAGCAAAAGATGATAAGACAATCAGCTTGCATACATAACATACATTTCAGTTTCATTAATACGCAACTCTAGCTTCAATTTTTTTGTCTAATTTTCCACTTCTAATTATTGTTGGGGCATGTGCCCTAGGTCAATCCATTAACTGTCTTTATGAATACTTTTAGTTAATAGAATAGAAGATTTCATTTACTGCTTATTATAATTAATTTGCATGTTTACATTATAATAAGATCCATGGGTATTTACAGAAATATCCTAAATGTCCCTAGTCGATCATTATACTGGGAACTATAATGAATTAAGACTAGTGTGAGTCTTGATTGATGATCATATGATGATTATACATATAGGGATACGAATCAAGATAACAAGTACTTGTTAGGGAACAAAGTACTAGATCGGCTCGCTATGAGAACATCACATGGATTAAGTCATAGTTGTTTCTCATGATAGGTATATTTTTCAATCCTCTAACTTGAGATTACCAGAGACTTCAACATTAGGAACACAGTGATTTCACACAATCAAACGTTGTCTTTAACCGAACGACTATAAAGGTCGTGAATTGTTACTGTGTGAGCAATGTGATGAAGTTGTGTAATCGAGATAGAATTTGTCCCTATCAATAAAAAGAGATATCCAGTGGACCCCTCGATGTGTTAGACTGTTAAACGGCCTAGTCTAAGTGAATTGATATTGATCAATGTCACTTGGATGTTTTCAGTCTGCCTAGAGATCGAGACTAGTACGATTGAACATGTCGGATGACAATTCCATGCCTTATGTTTGATTAAAAGGATATCGTGTGACAAAAGGATGTTATATACACTATTGATTTGGTTGTATCAATTTGATATTCGTACAACTTGGGTAGTCATAATGTCTTGCTAGAGGCCGCTTATGACTTGTATACCAAAATGTGTTTTGGTACACTGCCAACGTTGTATGAGCCTATTGGGTCGCACACTAAGAATGGTTTTGTGAGATTTTAAGATGGTTCATAAAAATAAATTTTATATGATAAAATTCATGATAGAAACGTCTTTGTGGAGTATTACACTTATACTTCTTTAAGTAGGGGTATATGTGTAATTTACTTAACCGTCTATATACAAGGGTTGTATAAATGGACGCTTTAAGTTAGAACACGCGAATAAAAGATTAAGGGCCGAAACTCTATTTTTGTTTCAGAAAAGAATTAGGGTTTTCTTGTACGCTCTCGATCATTTTAGTGAGAAACAAAAAAAAGTTTGGTATTCTCTCGAAGCTAGCACTTCTAATCTCAGCCGTTGTTCATGTGTGGACTGCTGGTAGATGGCGTTCGTCGTTGGTAGCGCCTTAGAGATCGATCAACCTTCAGAAAGGTATATTGCGACCGAGGTATGATTAAGTTTTCATTGTTTAAACGTTTTTAATGGAATTAGATTCAGACTCTGTTGGGGTTTTTTGTCAAAATTGTTTTGTGATTTTCGCCGCGTATGAACCCTAAAAAACCAACAATTATAACCACTCATATAGTATGTTTGAGAGTTTGTGTTGGGGCATGTGTTCAAGGACAATTAACAAACATTATTTATGTTGTGTGGCGGCCCCAAATTTTAAGGTAACCTTTGGCATCGCCACGTTGCATCACCCGTCATTATGCCTTGCTACGTATTGGCCGGCTTATCTATGATGCCCTGCTACGTTACTAGTTGGTTACATTTTTTTCATTGAACAATAGCTTAACTAATTAATCTTCATTTAAGTATTAATGATTTAATTAAGTAGTTAATGAATTTACCAAGTTATATTAAAATTTTACAGCGGAAGCCTTTAAGTGAATAAATTATTAAATATTTGACAATCATAAATAGTGGAAAACTCAGCAAAATAATATTATGTATATAACAAAGGCGAAATAAGTACATCAAAAGATCCATATACATGTATTCAATGTTCTACAGTCCCCGAAACCTAACAAAACATAAATATATACATACTGTAGACAAAAGCGAGCTGACGTCACTATCTCAGAGGTAGTCTCCCAACACCTCCTTGCCCTTACCTTTGCTTGTCAAAGGATATGCACTTGGTCACCCTACAAATACAGTGACGAGTCCAGTGAGTAAAATCCCAAGAGAAGTCCACACAATATTCATGAAATAAAACCGATAAACTACGAGACATGCGAATATACCATATGGCAACAATAAGTCATATCCTCTTGAATGTAGGTGTCATATGACAAGCAAAAACAACAACGAATAATGTAACAACAAATACAATAAAACAAGCTCAGAAATGAAGCAATAATAAATAAATAAACAATCGAATAATATGAGAAAACGCCAACCTAAACCAGCCAGTAATTGATATAACACGATAAGAACCACGTATATACTCACAGTACAGTGACTAAACCCCAACTACGGTTAACGAATAAACCCCTTCTTGATGTTATTTCAAGTAAAAGAAACACCTTAAATCCCCCCGAGCACTCCCATGTGTGCCCACTAGCAGTCACACATGTAATTCGATACTGATAAAACAAAACCATGAATTTTATGAGGCATTCTAATGGGTTTACGCACCTCGATACATGCTCCGACTTCCCCAAACTCCCGAATCTGAGCCCGCCTAGCTAGCGACACCCGAGCTACTATCCCTCATTACCATGAAGTCAATTATGTGTTTTAGAATAAGTTGTAGTGGTTTTAGGCTAGATTAGCGTGGCTTAAGTCCTAAACCAAATTCGATACAATCCTAAAAATAAAAAATTATTATTTTCTCAGCTAAATTCCTTTAAATAGCACAAAAAACACTTAAAACAAAATATCGGCGTGTCGAAAATGGGTTCTTGTAAGTTACATTATTAAAAAATATTTTTTTAATCTTTTGGTGCTTAGATAGCATGCTAGAGTTGCCCAATAGTGCCCTATCTAGGTCGAAACCCATAATTCCCAACTTGGGAATTATGTGATTTTTTTTTTCTTTCGTGGACTTCACCAAAGACGTCAAGCCATGCCCTTTCTATAGGGGAATCACCACCTCCAAATAACAACCAATAACAATAATCATACAACAATTTGCATCAATTTATAATATTTCATGCATTCATTCCAATTTTCCCAATTTGAGCAAATTTCTCAATTTTGATGAAAATCAATTTCAAAACTATAATATGTTGTTGAATTGGACTTAAAACCTATCGAAGACTTCTTCAAAACAACAAGCTATGAGTAAATTTTGTTTTTCTAGAAAACCCCATTTTTAGCTACATTTGATGACTTGAAAAAGAAAGTGATGGAAAAGATGATTCCCTTGTATTGACTAAATCCAATGGATCTCTCTAAGCACCTTGAATTATCTGGATTTTCAGCTTCTCCTCTTAGTTTTTTCTAGATTTACATATAAAGAATAGTTAATCGTAGCTACAAACCTACTACGAGCCTTTTTATACTTTGGATGATAAAATCTTGATCATCGCGTATTTCGAGGATAATCTTATGGCTTTTTTCAAGCCGTTCCACTTACTTTAATGACTCTATAGTGACACTGATTAGCTTATACTAGCACCAACCCACACTCGACAACTCAGCACCCAGTACACGCATCTCGAGGCATGCCATAATTTACATAACTAAATTAACTAACTTAGACTATTGCTCAATTATACACCTTATGATACTAACTTAGCCAAGTGTTTAATCCCTAAGTAACTCGAACTTAATCCTGCATTGGTACGCATTCCAAGGTAACTCCCCATCATTTCAACTCGCCCGATAACAAAGTACACACATGTGATGCAATACAATAATAATTTAATAATTTTATCCCCACATTATAAGCAACCATCATCCATAGATAACATATTTTTTCGATTCTCGCGTCTTGGTCAATCGAGTTCTCCACGTAATGCCCGAAGTACGACCGTTACTCCCAAAGATTAATGTCAATCCTAGTTTAATTAATTTGGGTCGTTACATCTTTTATTTTTGGTTAATAAAATAAAGGTTTTCGTTTGATATTTTACTATAAGTGGTTGCATGTTTAACTTTTAATAAGATCCATGAGTATTTGTTGTCAGCCTCATCGTCATTAAAACGACTGACTGGCCTAAATTAACTTAATCCCATGATAATCTTGTCATCCTATTCGATTCATTTAACTCTGATCTTCAAATAATTTTTATTTCAAGCTTTAATAATGCTCCAAAACTAAATTTATACCCTCGATGAAACTTAATTCATGATTTGATTAATTGGAGAAAATTGAAAGATTATATCCATATTTCGAATAAATTCTGGCATCACCAACATTAAAAGTAGCCTATCGAAAAACTTTCGCCTAATAGACAATAGAATCGAAAAGAGACTTATAAGGGCTAACGACTCCCCACAATTCAAAATATATATAAAACTCAATTTATAATATATACCTTAAAGTTTTCGATAGCTTAACTAATATTTAAAAATCCTAAATAGACCAAGATTGAAACATAAACCTCTCAACGAATTTTAAACTAACTTAGGAGACTCTCATAACCATTTAACGAAACATCACATCCTACACACACTCAAGAATCCCAAAACGACATATATAAACAATTTAAAACAAATATTTACTTTAAGTTTTGAAAACAATCACCATAAACTTCGAGCGTCCCTTGTCTTCATATATAATCTGACATCATAAAAAAACTTGAAGATGTCAGATAAGTAAATTCCTACATTGATCTGTGCTTTTGCAATTGTTAGTCTGATACATGAAGACATGTAATTTCACTTCCAAATAAACAATAAGATATATGCATTAACATGACATGCAATCCACTCTGTTGTTGTCTCTTAATTATAATCAGATGTCAACTTCCAAAAATAGTACAAAGATAGTATTAAGAGATCAACAAATGCATAGATACCTTGTCGGCATTAGACTCTGCTAGTCTCACTAGATGGCGTAGAGGTAAGATTGAAACCTAGTTTCAAGCAAATCAGACTCCAAAATAAGCTTATCCCCCTCACTTTCTTTATGTATGAATGACTAAGAATGATGAAATACAATGCAGACTATTATGCAATTACAGGTACAAAGATATTCAATCAATATTAAAGATCACTGTAGGGTTTACTTACTTCTAAACTAACTCAAAGTTGGTTACGAAGCCTCATAAAACATTTTTTCGGCTTTCACATACTTTGAACCTATTCCTCAAGCTTCGTTAATCTTTGATGTTACCTAAAACCATTGAGAAATCCGAATAAGTTCTCTATTTGAATTTTTAAAGTTTTTGACTAATTTCTGAGTTATTTAGGTACTCTCAAGTCCTAAGAACCCGAAATCATTCCAAATCAACTCCTATCACAATTTTGACTGCAAATCTTGGTTTGAAATTGAAAATTAACCTTGATTAGGCTTTTAAACAATTTTAAATTTTAGATATTTTTTGTTATCAAAACACGTATTATGAGGAAAACCCTAGTATAAATCCTCGAGAAAAATCTCGAAATCATCATTTTTCATAGAAATACACAATTTCTATTTATTTGTCCAAAAATATAATCTGTCAGATTTTTTTTTCCTTTTTTAGGATTTTTTTCCAAAATTTCTTGCTTTTTCCCCTTTTTAATTTTTATGAGGAGGGTTTAACATCTGAATCGGACCGATTTAGTCTGGTTTAGGAGATCAAGCCCCCTCTTTTTCCTCATCTCCCCTGTGTTAAAATCGATCTCTATTTTTTTTCTCTAAATTTGCTTTTCGGTAAGGTTGGGCTCCCAACCCAAGCCCCAGGTGGGGTCTTAGCAGGGGAGACCACTCCCTTCCCATCATCTTCCTCAGTTGAAGTGCCATGGTAGTTCTTCTGAGCCTCCATCAACCAACTCCACAATACATAACGACAACCATCGACAACAACAACAACAATAACACAACAACGCCACAACCAATAATGACTCACCTTCTCATCACCTCTTGTCTCAAGATCTCTCTTTGGTTCACTCTGTCCTAGTCTTCCTCTCGATCTCACTGTCGAAATTGATTTCAAATAGGTGAGGCTGTGTGTAATGCTATGTTCTTGTAAGGATAAATATTAGAGTTCCTCAAGGCAGTTCTAATGACTCATTTTCAATATTTCGATCTTTCTTAAAATACATGTTGCATATCTCGATGTCGATATTGTGGCTATTAACAAGATAATCACTTCTTAATAGACTTATATAATATCAATTATATTGATCTCCTCGAGATACTTATCACGTATATGTATCTCAAGGTAGATCTTATGATTTTATAACTAACCATATACCACTTCGATTTTCTTGAGATGTGGTTGCACGTATCTCGAGGTGTAAATAGCTATCCAACATCACCAATTGTTTACTATTTCTTTCCTCAACTCACATTACACGTATCTTCAGGCGAATCTAAGATTTAACATTTAATTTGATTTAAAGTGTAGGATTCATTTATATATATTTATACATATAAACTATATTATATATACACCTATTAATTTTCGCGGCTATAAATTCGCCACGCTCGCCAATGACCACCTTTGGGCGTGTATAGTATTGTACATCCCACGTGTGTCACCCTCAATACCGCATGTCACTAGTCGCCCATTAATTTATTATTTATTCTATTTAATTTACTGATTATCTCTTTAATTTATATCCAAATCAAACTACAAAAAATACCCCAATTTTGCCAAAATTGGATAAAATTCCCAACGCGTTCCGAAACTCGCGGATACCACACTTCAACTTGACCCTATAATACATCCACTAATTATGCGTCACACAAAAATAACATTTTTAACTTATGATCTCCTGTCTGTAACATATGGGCCTCACCTTGGATACTTAATTCTAAATTAAATTTGAAAATACTTCATTAGCATCCTAATCAAGTTTACAAAATTCTTGGATTTGACAATTGTTAAAGTATTCTAAATGTCCCTAGTAGCTCATTATATTGGGAACTATAATGAATTAAGACCAGTGTGAATCTTGATTAATGGTTATGTGATGATAATGAGTATAGGGATACAAATCGAGATCATGAGTACTTGTTAGGGAACAAGGTACTGAACCAACCAACTATGAAAACACCATATGGATTAAGTCATAGGTGCCAGTCATGATAGGTATATCATTTAGCCATTTGTCTTTAGATTACCAAAGACTGTAATATTAGGAGCTTGGTAATTTGATACAATCAAACATTGTCTTTAACTGGACGATTATAAAGATTGTGATTGGTTACCATGTGAATAATATGTAAATGCATGTAATCGAGATATAATTTGTCCCTCTCGTATAGAGAAATATATTAGTGGATCCCTCAATATGTTAGACTATTAAATGGTCAAGACCAAGTGAATGGATGTGATCAACGTCACTCGGATATTTTCAGTCTACTTAAAGATCAAGACTAGTACGATTGAACATTAAGGTTAACTTTTCATGCCTTATGTTTAATTAAAGGATATAACATGACAAAAAACATGATATATGCTATTCATTAGGTTGTGTCGATTTTGATATTCATGCTACTCGGGTAGTCATAATGCTTTGCTAGAGACTGCTTATGACTTTTGTACAAAAATGATTTTGGTTAACTACCAACGTTGCATGAACCTATTGGTTCGCACATAAAGAATGGCTTTACGCAATTTCAATTGGTCTGAAGTAATGAATTTTATATGATAAGATTCATGAAATAAAAGCCCTTACGATTTCTTATATGATAACTTACTAATAGGGGTGTATGTGAAATTTGCTTAAATTGCTTAAATACAATAGTTGTATTACGAATTGGATTTTAAGTGAAGGCTTATCTACACTTATAAAAATAGATTGATACCCTAAAACGTATTAAGATTTTTTTTATTTTCTATTTTTGAGTTATCTGGATATTGGGAGAGAAAGAAAAATATTTTTTTATCTCTCTTAAGGCTAGCACTCCAAATTGTGGTCACCATTTGTATATGGATTCTCGATAAAGGACATGCGCTTAAACGCATTAGAGATCGAACAATCAGAGAAAGAAATCACGGATTAAGATATGGTTTACTTTTGTAGATCTAGTGTAATGGAATTTGTTTACAATCATTGTGGCGTTTCTCAAAATTGTTTTGAATTTTTCGTTACATATGAACCGCTAAAACCTAACAGTTTGGGAGAGGAGTGGAGAGTACAGGGGATAGAGGAAGAGGGGAACATATTTTAGGAGTTGAGTAAAAGTAGGTGCGACAACAGATGAATGTAATGGTGGGATGCCAGTATGGGCGACTGCGAGGGTCCGTCAATCTTAACGACGGCAATAAGGTTGGCATCGATGGTGTCATTGACTTCGACAATGGCAGTATAGCGACAAAGAGGTTGTCGTTGGTTTCGAATACATGGACGAGAATGGTAGATCTCATGTCGAAATATCTCAAAGTTGAGAAGGGTTTTGAGGGATTTGATTGGAGGAAGTACAGGGGTGAAAACATTGAGATTACCAACAGAATGTAAGGGACCCTTCAAGTTTTTGACTTTGTCACATTCCGTTGGTAATCCTTCATGAAAAACAATTGCAACATAAAATTGAAATTCCGATGCTAATTCATTGCAATATTTTTTTTGCAACGGATTAACAGTAGAATGTAAGGGACACGTCAAAGTTTTGGTTTTGTCAAATTTCGTTGCTAATATGTTGATAAAAAATTGCAACAAATTAGCAACAAAATTTCCATTTATCGTTCCTATTATGTTGCTAAAGGAAAAATCGTTGCCATTTCATTGCTAATTAGTCGCAAAGTAATTTGCAATGGAATAACAAACTGTATTTGCAAGACATTTTGGCAGGATTTTTAGCTTAACTGATCTAGATTTCCTACACCCACCTATGCATTGGCCACTACACAAGCAAAACATATTTAATCTAATCTAATGAGAAAAACCACTAGATTTATGATCAATACAACCAAAGTTACAAAATCCCAATGAAAGGAATATTCACTTTGAAGAACAAATCCTCATATCACAAATACTTGCAATTGCAGAAAACTTTCAATCTAGCGAGAACTTAGTTACTAGTACATATATAACTAATTATAGCAATAAAAAAATTAAACAATACCTTAAAAGTAAAAAATGAATACCTGGAAATAGGAAAACAAATACTCTAGAGAGCTTCTTCCTTTAAAACTTAAAAACTAGTGAAAAATAAGATCAAATAGATTGATTTCCTTTCGCACGTCCAACCTTATATATTTATATAGGTCGAAAACACAACCGAAAAGATTTCCCAAATCCAATAAATCCATCGAATCCGAGATTTAAAATATCTAGATTTGTTTAGCATCGTACATAGAATAGACACATCTCTGAAGTATTGCTACCAAATCAATGTTGCTATGTTTTCTGCTCAAGTTGTTCCCAATCGAGCCTAGTGTCGTTATACAGCCGAAGGCGCTAAGTATATCTTGAATCTTTGACTCTCGATTTTCTCTTGGGTCTTCACAAGGCTTTTTCTTATCCAAGTTCAATATCAAATCTTCAACACACATAAGTTAAGCCCAGCAATTCCATGGCGATGTTTGACCAACTGGAGGCACTGCACCATCTCTTGGCTTTTTTCAATGATGTTTGTGGAAAATCTCTCTTTTTTGTCCAATAGCCATTTTTAACCTTATAAACACAAAAACAAAGATTTTTTAGTATAAATGATGATAAAAGTATATGAATTCATAGCTAAAGTATACAAAAACATAGCATATTTGATGACTTATCAAAAACTCCTAAACTTAGACAATTGCTTATCCCAAGCAAATGAGTATGAGACAATCCACTTGTATACACAAATTTCAATTTAGCTCCTCTATTGCCTAACTCTAACTTACTTAATCTAGCTACAAGCACTCGAGGTAAATTTTTTAAGGAGCTTTTATAAACTTGCTATGTATTCTCCATTTTTTTCTAAATGTATTTTTTAGTACGGTTGTTGCTCCATTTCCACTGGATTTCGTTTTTTTCTCATTTTTCTCCACCACTGGATTCCTTGCTATATTTCCCGTGGAACTTATGGGACACTCTATTTTTTATTTAAAAACTGATGATAACACTTCTCATTTTCACTATGATTAAGTTAGCCTTCTAATGTAGGTTAAAGTATTACAAGGCTTTTGGCTATAGGTTTCGCGTTAAGTGATGAAGGAGTCAGGTTGGGTTGGCTCAACTGGGCTCACGAAGGATAAATTATAGGTGGTCTAAAGCTAAGGGCTAAACAAACAATACCTATATCTTCCTCCAAACTTATTCTTAAGTCACACTCAGTATCAAATGGATGCAAACCTATCCTGGAATATGTAGAGATTAAGTTGACTCTTGTCCTTTTGTGACCTTCTACCCGCTTTCATGTCTAGCATCGAACCTTGACCCCACACTAACACTCTTTAGTGTAGACTCAGTTAGTAGTCCAATTACAAGAACATTATGTTTCACCTATGCTCTACCTAAGGTCTTGTCCATAATTGGTAACATTATTCCACATATGAATCCAAAAATTGCTGACCATTTTCCTAATCTAGAATTGGGCATTTATATTAAGCTCAAAACAATAGATAAAAAACAACAAAGAAAAAATTCTCAAGTTATGGAAATGTGTTCAACCTACCAATACATCAATCCTTAAATAAAATGGGACCATATTACCTGAATTCCGCCAAAAAATCGTGAAAATTTTACCTAAAATCCTTAAAAATCTTTATGGTTCATCCATGCATTCCATCCAAACCTTCATAGCTACATACTCCCAAACTTTTCTTGAATTTCGTCCTCATGGTTCAAGAAAATAGAACCACTATTACACTTTCTAAAAGGAAAAAATGAAATCAATAGATTAAAAGTAGAAACTAAAATAGGCAAATGCTATGAAACAAAAACTTGAACTCATCAATCAATAGATTAAAAACAATCATCATTATTGCACTCTAATGAATTGTCACCAGGCAAGTGAGTACGTAGAATTTCTCAAATCTAACCCGAATTTTTCCAACTGTGGCATCCGCCACTCATTAAAGCAATAAATAACTAAACCTAATCCTAACCTAAATATCTAGGCTACCTCTTAGGAGCGTCCGTGTTTAACATCGATGACCCGACGTTTCAACTGATATTCTCAACTGGTGATATATCAACACCTATAAACTCAATCATTTGGAACTTCAGGTTATCAAAATATGGAACCATGGGTGTCGGCATTGAATCATACTCTTCAGGAAGAGCGATAACTTTTCCATCTCTCATTAGAATGATGTACTCGTGCCATCTCAATAAGACAACTTTACTTTTCGTATCAATCAACATCTTAGCAGAATGTATGAAAGACCTCCTAAGTATCGTGTCATTCTCCGCAAAATCTTAAGTGTCATGAAAGAGAAGCCATACAAAATCGAGTAACATACATTTGTACATTCTTCGTCATCTTAATTGCTGTGATGGTCTTGCTATTTTCCAAAGTGATTTCCACATTGTCAGTGTTAATGGAAAAATCTTGGACCTTTTGAAGAATGATAAAGGCATGATATTGATTGTAGCTCTAGTGTCCAGAAGTGCCTTCTTAAAAATCTCTCTATTGACTCTCATATGAATCTCTATAGGGCATGCATCCTCCATTTACATAGCCGGCAGTATCTCTACTTTCTATAATGACATCCTTTTCTTTTTCTATTTTTTTTTTCACTCAGGTCTTTGGTGCTTTTGGCTTCCTCTGGATAAAAACCTCAACTTTCTCTGTATTAGTTTCCTCTTTGTTGCTTCCTATTATGTTCTCCTTAGTCTTCTCCCCTGGACTTCTTTTTACTCGTCATTCTCGCTTTGGCTTACTATCCAAAGTCAAGAAATATAATGCCTCACGAATCCCTCTTGTATGATCAGCTGGTGCTTCAATTGGTTCCAAGTTAGCTTCGTCTTTTAGGATGTCGAAGTCCTCATAGAAGGATTTCAACCCGTGTCTATTTACTTTGAAAGTTTTCCAACTCTTCATACTCAGTATTTCAACATCACCATTGAAAAAGATATTAGTAACAAGAAATGAACCCACCCATCTAGACCTATAGATACCCTGGAAGATTTTAGACCTAGAATTAAAGAGAATGACTGTTTGACCTATTACAACGAATTTCCTCGTCAAATGATGATCATGATAAGCTATTGTCTTATCCTTGTATGTCCTTGCATTCTCATATGCATCATTCCTAATCTATTTTAGTTCTTGAACATCTAATTTTCTTAACACATATTTTGTTATAATTCATGTTACAACGTTTGATGCCTAATAAGTTTTATGTTCTAACTCTACAGGAAGATGACATGCTCTTCCAAAAATCAACTTATATAGAGACATCCCAATATGCATTTTAAAAGCCGTCCTGTTTGCCCAAAATGCATCATTAAGGTGTAGATTCCAATTTTTCCTCAACGAGTGAACAACCTTCTCAAGGACGGATTTGATCTCTCTATTAAAGACTTTGGCTTGACCATTACCTTGAGAATGTTAGGCTGTAAATGTCCTATGAGTGACATTATATTTCCTGAACAAAGACTCTACAATCCTATTGCAGAAATGAGTTCATCTACCACTGATGATTGAGCGTAGAGGTCCAAATCTTGAAACGATTCATGACTTTAGGAACTTGACCACCATTTAAGAGTCATTACTTTTGGTGACTTTAGTTTCAACCCATTTTGAGACATAATCCAATATTCCTATCAGAAGGTGGGAATGGGCCCATGAAGTCAATGACCCATACGTCGAAGATCTTACAAAAAAGATCTTAGTCATAGGCATTTGATCTGCTAGTCGTAATGACTTATATTTCAGACAATTATTAAAAGATTTGGTGAAGACATAAGTGTCATGGAGCAGTGTAGGCCAATAAAAAACCACATTCTAAAAGTTTTCTAGTTGTATGTCGTAGATCGAAATGATCGATGCATGCGTATGAATGACAGTGAAATAAGATAGAATGTATTTCCTACTGAGGAATACACCTACGAATCATTTGATTTGCATAGAACTTCCATAAATATGGATTGGCCCACACATAATGCTTCGATTCATACACAAGCTTTAACTTAAATAAAACATCTAATAATCATCTAAAAAACCCCCTAAACACATAATATACTCAATTTGTTATCAAACTCTTAAACATAATGCCACTTCGTAGTATAGTTATAATTATTTTATGGAGCGGCTAAAACAACCTCAGTTTTTGCTAAACGTACCCCATTTTAGAATTCTTACTCCATCGTACCCCATTTTTTACTTAGCGTACCCCACTTTTTTTTCAAGATTTCAAAAATACCCTTGCTGTACCCCATTACCATCACCCTTACCCCACCACCCCTTCCGAAGATGTTTCGGACACAAAGGTCCGATACCTCTAAAAAAATCTTGGTTGGATTCTTTCATCACCCACTAAAACTCAGTTATTTTTGCAATTTCGGTCGAAGTTGACTGATACATCTTTAGAGGTGTTGATTTTATGTGTCTAACACCTCTAAAGAGGTGTCAGCTCTATATGTCCGAAACCCACGGGACAACCAGAACGAAAACAAATTTCAAAACTCCAAAAAATCACATGAAAATGACCAAAAAATTATGGGTTTTGCTCAGAATCGTTTAATATCTCCGATTTCATCCAAACTTTGCGCTCAAAATTCAAGATTCAACTCCCCAATCAAAGCCCTAAACCTTAAAACAATCTTCTGAAATACCAACTCAAAAAAGTAAAATAAAACTCAGAAAACTTCAAAATTGGCACTAAAATAAATTAGGAATGCACCTATAGCGTTGAATCAATGTGGTTTTGCTCGGATTTCATGGGATTTGGGTTGGTGGCGAGATGTGATGAGAGAGTGGGGCGGGTTAGGTACGGGGTAAGTGGGGAGAGTGGGGTATGGTTAGTAAAAGTCCTTTTATATAAAGGCGAAGTTGGGTCATTTCATTTAGGTAGGGTACGTTTAGGAAAAATCGGGGTCTTTTTAGCCGCTCCCTTATTTTATATGGAATCTTAGAATCATTAAATCTTAATTCATAATAAGTTGATAGTCTTTAGCCGGCCATCATTTTTTCATGATTAAATGGAAATACCATATTCTTATCATTCTATGTCTACCCATTGGATAAAATGCAACATCGTAGAAATACGATAACAATAAGTTCAATGAAAATGATGCTTAATATAAGCCAATATTACTGAAGAAATATAAGAATCAACTTAGAACATAATCACCTCAGACATCCACTCAAGAAATGTCCTATAGATTAATCCAAGTTACTACTTCTATAATTGTTGTCAATAACTATATATGTAGAATTGAATACTCCATATTAAGGATCATATTGGCGACTATACACTAAACATAAAGAATTACTAGTTGTAATACACAAAACAAGTTGTTTTATTAGAGATTGACGGGTATATATTAATCTAAAGCATTAAGTGCATGATTCTATAATTATAACTACATAATAATCCAAAGTATATTACATGTTTAGGGTTTGTTTACATAATTAAACTACTCGCACATGTTGGAATTAATCAATACATAAATATAGACAAAAGACATATGGTACTAATAAAAAAATGATTACCTTTAAATCAATGCTCGAATATCGCTTCACATAAAACTAAACTCTTGTGTAATGGGAAATAAAAGAAAAATTGGGAAATAGAGAGAATAGAGAGTTATTTCGAAGCTCTCTAGTCCTATATATAGTTCGCCTAAGAATACATCTCATAGATAAATACAAATTCCTCATATTAATATAAAACAACTGTCACCAACCTTAGCGATTTCTCAACGATTACTTAATTATTTATAAATCAATGAGCAAATCACTAGATTTATCTCTTAATGCTCCGTTGATTTCACTAGTAATTTCTTGTTCATTCTCCAATTCGCTATGGATTCGCTGGCTTCCTTCTACTGCTGATTTATATGGCAAATTCTAGTGTTAATACAAATCATTGACTAATTGCTGGTGTTGTTTTCCAGTTAACTATTTTGTTTTTCTTTCTCTTTTCTTCCATTTTTTCATTTCCTCTTTAAAACCTGAAATCATTAAAATGAGAGAATACCTAGTGTAATATACTCATTTATACTAGAAATCAACCTAAATTACACTATAAATATGTTTAATTATTGACTTGTCAAGCATGGCTCCCACAGTATAGTTGATTGCATCACACGTAATCTCAAAACGAAGTAACCAATTAGGATCTCTAATGATCGCGGTTGAGATGAGTATAGTCTTTAATATGGAAAAAGACTTTTTACATTCATCATCAAAGACAAATGGAACATCTTTGCTGAATCAAGTGACACATAAGTTGTGCTATCTTAGAAAATCCTTGATAAACTGCTTGTAGAATCCTGCATTACCCAGAAATGCACGTATCTCTCTCACAGTTGAAGGATGAGGCAAGGTACGAATGACATCTATTTTCGTTGGATCAACTTCCAAACCTCTAGATGAAACAATAAGACCCAAAATTATCCCTTGGCCTACCATAAAATGGCATTTCTCAAAATTAAAAACAAGGTTCTTTTCAATGCATCGGGATAGCATTTTAGCAACTAACAAAGAATCTCCATAAATAGTGAAATCATCCATGAAGATTTCAATGAAGGTTTTGATAAAATCAGAGAAAATGCTTACCATGCACCGGCGAAATGTTGCATGTGGATTGTGTAGCCCAAATGGAATGCACTTGTAAGCACATGTTACAAAATGATACGTGAATATGGTTTTCTCTTAAACTTCTAATGCAATCGAAATCTGATGAAACCCTAAATACCCATCTAAATAATAGTAGTGGGATTTTCTAGCCAGACGCTCAAGCATATGATCTATGAATGTCAAAGAAAAATGATATTTTCTTGTAACCGCATTGAGTTTTATGTATTCAATACAAACTCACCACTCGGTTTAGAAATAAGTAGGTACCAACTCTCCTCATGCATTGGTCACAATAGTTACTTCAATTTCTAGAGTACGACTGGTTCTAGACTTATCCACTTGTTAATGGGATATATTATCCCTGCATCAAGAAGTTTCAGAATCTACTTGTTAATTACTTCCATCATAGGCGGGTTTAATCACTGATGAGCTTGCCTCGAGGGTTTATAGTCATCTTCCGATGTATTATATGTGTGCATATGGAAGGATGCAATTTTGTTGATGTTCACTAGTGTCCACCTTATCACTTCCTTGTAGTCTCGCAGGATGCAAACTAGTCTTTTCTCTTCCTATTTCGAAAGCTTACTGGAAACGATTACTAGAAGTGATTGTTAGATTTTTGGGGTTCATACGCAGCGAAAATTACAAAACAATTTTGACAAAAACCCCAACATGATCCGAATCTAATTTCATTAAAAACGTTTAAACCATGAAAACTTAATTATACATCGGCCGCAATATACCTTTCTGAAGGTTGATCGATCTCTAAGGCACTGCCAACGATGAACGCCCTCTACCAGCAGTCCAAACATGAACGACGGTTGAGATTCGAAGTGCTAGCTTCGAGAGAATACCAAACATTTTTTTTGTTTCTATCCAAAATGATCCAGAGCGTACCAGAAAACCCTAATTCATTTCTGAAACGAAAATAAAGTTTCAGCCCTTAATCTTTCATGCGTGTGTTCTAACTTAAAACGTCTATTTATACAACCCTTGTATATAGACGGTTAAGTAAATTACACATATACCCCTACTTAAAGAAGTATAAGTGTAATACACCACAAGGACGTTTCTGTCATGAATTTTATCATATAAAATTCATTTTTCCAATCCATCTTAAAATCTTGCAGAACCATTCTTAGTGTTCGACCTCATAGGCTCATACAACGTTGGTAGTGTACCAAAACACATTTTGGTATACAAGTCATAAGCGGCCTCTAGCAAGACATTATGACTACCCAAGTTGTACGAATATCAAATCGATACAACCTAATTGATAGTGTATATAACATCCTTTTGTCACACGATATCCTTTTTATCAAACATAAGACATGGAATTATCATACAACATGTTCAATCGTACTAGTCTCGATCTCTAGGTGGACTGAAAACATCCTAGTGACATTGATCAATATTAATTTACTTTGACTAGGCCTTTTAACAGTCTAACACATCGAGGGATCCACTGGATATCTCTATTTATATTAGAGGGACAAATTCTATCTCGATTACACAACTTCATCACATTGCTCACATAGTAACCAATCGCAGCTTTTATAATCGTCCGGTTAAAGAAAACATTTAATTTTGTCAAATCACTGTGTTCCTAATGTTGAAGTCTCTGGTAATCTCAAGCCAAAGGACTAAAAAATATACCTATCGTGAGAAACAACTATGACTTAATCCATGTGATGTTCTCAAGGCAGGTCGGTCCAGTACTTTGTTCCCTAACAAGTACTTGTGATCTTGATTCGTATCCCTATACATATAATTATCATATAATCATCAATCAAGACTCACACTAGTCTTAATTCATTATAGTTCCCGGTATAATGATTGACTAGGGACATTTAGGATATTTCGGTAAATAGCTATGGATCTTATTATAATGTAAACATTCAAATTAATTATAATAAACATCAAAATAAAATCCTCTATTTTATTAACTAAAAGTACTCATAAAGACAGTTAATGGATTGACCTAGGGCACATGCCCCAACTTCTCCCACATGCACTAGGGCCAATCATACATGCATCTAATGCCTTATGATCTAACATGACCATCATGTTTTGCTTGTGGAAGAGCTTTTGTCAATGGATCCGCAACATTTTCTTCTGTAGGTACTCTGCAAATCTTCGCATCTCCCCTCTCAATAATTTCTCTAATGAGATGAAAACACCAGAGTATATGTTTGGATCTGTGGTGTGATCTAGGTTCCTTGGCATGTGCTATTGCCCTATTATTGTCACAATACAAACAAACAAGGTTAGCAATACTTAGAACCATACCTAGTTCAGAAATGAGTTTTTTGATCCAAACTGCCTCCTTTGCTGCATCGGACGCAACAATATACTAGGCTTCTGTTGTAGAATCTGCTCTTGTGTTTTGCTTCGAACTTTTCCAGCTTACTGCACCCCCATTCAAAGTAAACACATATCCAGATTGCGATCTAAAATCATCTATATCAGTTTGAAAACTTTCATTTGTGTAACCATTTACAACTAAATCATTTTCAAAAGCTTTATAGACCAAAAACACTTCCTTAATCCTTCTTAAGTATTTAAGAATGTTCGTTACTGCTATCCAGTGACTCATACCAATATCTGACTGATATATGCTTGTAGTGCTAAAGCATATGATACATCAGGTCGAGTGCATAGCATGGCATGCATGATAGACTCAATAACTGATGCATATGGAATCTTATTCATACGGTCTCGCTCATCATTTGTCTTAGGACATCGAATCTTGCTGAGATTTATGCCATGAGACATTGGCAACAATCCTCTTTTAGAGTCTTGCAGACTGAACCTATTCAACACCTTGTCTATGTAAGCACTCCGACTTAGACAGATTAGCCTTTTAGATCTATCCCTATAGATCCTTATCCTTAGGATATAGGCTGCATCTCCTAAGTCTTTCATTGAGAAACACTTCCCTAACCAAGACTTGACATTCTGCAATATTGGGATGTTATTTCCAATGAGTAATATATCATCGACATATAGTACAAGAAAAACAACTACAATCCCACTGACCTTCTTGTATATACAAGGCTCATCTTCGTTCTTAATAAAACTAAAATCCTTGATTGCTTCATCAAAACGAAGATTCTAACTCCGAAAATCTTGCTTTAATCCATAAATGGGTCTTTGAAGCTTGCATAGCTTCCTAGAATTCTCAGGACGAACAAAACCTTCAGGTTGTATCATATGCACGTCCTCAAGCAGCTTTCCAATAAGAAATGTTATTTTTACATCCATTTGCCATATATCATAGTCATAATATGCCGCAATGGAAATTAAAATTCTTATGGATTTATGCATGGCTACCGTCAAAAAAGTTTCATCATAATCAATACCTTAAGTCTGCCTGAAACCTTTTGCTACAAGTCTTGCTTTAAAAGTATGCACTTTTCCATCCATGTCAGTTTTTTTCTTGAAAACCCATTTACATCCAATGGTCTTACCACCTTCAAATAAATCAACCAAGTTCTAAACTTGGTTATCATACAAAGATCGCATCTCAGAGTTCATGGCACTTAGCCATTTATCTGAGTTTGGTCCAGACATAGCTTCCTGATATGTGGTGGGCTCCTTTTGATCCATAAGCAACACATCACGACTATCAGTAATGAGAAATCTGAATCTCTCTAGCTCATGTCTTACCCTACCAGATTTACGTGGGCCTTGTATCACTTGTGAAGGTTCAATTGGTTCAGAACGTTGTTGAACTTCTAGTAGCAGTTCAGTGTTTATATGTGATTCTTGAACTTCTTCAAGATTTATTTCTCTCCCGCTAGTGTCTTTTGAAATAAATTGTTTTTCCATAAAGGTACCATACCGAGTAACAAACACTTTGTTCTCAGCGGGATTATAAAAGTAATTGTTCTTTCGTTTCCTTAGGATACCCCACAAATAAACATTTATCAGATTTAAGTGTTAGTCTTTCTGAGACTTGTCGCTTTACATAAGCCTCACAACCCCGAATATTAAGGAAAAAAAAACTAGGTCTCTTCCCATACCATATCTAATATGGTGTTTTATCAATTGCGTTAGAAGTAACTCGATTTAGAGTGAAAGCTGTAGTTTGTAATGCATAACCTCAAAAGGATAATAAAAGATCTGCATGACACATCATAGATTGAACCATATCTAATAAGGTTCGATTTCTCCTTTCAGAAACTCCATTCCATTATGGAGTTGCTGGTGGATTCAATTAGGAGACGATCCCACAATTTCTAAGACGATCATCAAATTCTTGGCTCAAATATTCACCACCTCGATCTGACCGAAGTGCTTTCATAGTTTTACCAAGTTGATTTTGCACTTCATCTTCAAACATTCGAAACATCTCAAATGATTCAACTTTATGTTTCATAAGTATATATAACCATATCTGCCGAAGTCATCAGTAAATGTAATGAAGCACTGATAACCTCCTCTAGCCCACTACGAGGAAAATTAAATTTAGAAACGGAATTACAATGGAATTAAGTTCCGTTGCTAAAAAAAGTAGTTAGAGACGGAATTGAGACAGACTAATTCAGAGACGGAATTGAGACAGACTAATTCAGAGACGGAATTGAGACGAATCAGAGACGGAAATAGAGACGGAAATAGAGACGGAATTAAATTCTGTCTTTAAAAAATAGCGCCAACATTCCCACCAAAACTTTATTTTCTTATAACTGTTCATAAAATCTCGAGATTCGTGCATCAAATCTCGAGATTTGATGAGTGGCCCCTCCAACCCCCCTACCCCCCAAAATCCCCAAATCCCATAAGTTCGGTCTCGGTCTCGTCTATCTCTACTCTTCGATCGTCTCCTCTGTTTTTTCTTCTTCGATCTGCTCTTCGATCGTCTCGTCTGTCTCTGCTCTTCGATCGTCTCGTCTCTCCGTCTCTCTCCGGTCACCGCACCCCAAATCCCTAACCCCCAACAAGTCTCTCGTCTCCTTCATCGGCTCTCAACTCTCTCTCTCTGGTTTCTCCGTCTCTTGGTCGGTCACGGCTCTCCGATCTCGCTCCGGTCACCGCTCTCTGCTCTCTTCTGTTTGAGCCCTAACCCTCGCGTCCCCTCTCGCCTCCGTCAAAGCCGCTGCCCTTGCCGACGCTGGAGCCCTCGCATCTGCCATCTCTCCATCGTTGATCCTCCGTGATCTTCTTCAAGTCTCCCGTCTCCTTGATCAACGATATTGGTATAGTGCAAGACTTTGAACTTGGTTTTAGAGATTTGGTTTATAACAACTTTCAAGTTTAATAGATCGACTGTTAGTATTTCTCGATCTTCATTTGCATATTGTGACTTGTATTTTCTTTTCTCGTTTGACCTCCCGTGACGGGGTTGCACATGAAGGAGGGTGTTGTGGAATGGCAATGCATCGATTGTATTTATTTTCCATTTGATTCATTGTCTAGTTTCTAGCTTTCCTTTGCTGTTCATTCTTTCTGTTATAAGATTTTAGGGAAAACTCTTCTTTCCTTTGCTTTGTTTCTTACTTGTATATGTTGGTTCTTTGCTAATAGGAATTGAACCATGGACTTTTGTGTAACAACTTGGAGAAGCAGTCTTTATTCTTGCTGGATGCCCTCATCAAGTTCGAAATGTTAAGGTAAAAGTGCACTTGATGACTCTCTTTTGGTCTTGCTTCTGAAGTCTTAGTAATGCAGATTAGACTGAACTTATTATGGTCTGTTAAATAAATGACGGTAGTGGTGCAACTTGTAGTATTAACTGCTTTGCAAATGCATGAATCCTAAGTATGCCATCCAATGACTTCCCTTCCTTTTTTAAATTTCGTGAAAGTCCCTCCTCTTGACTTATTTATTGTTTTATTATTCATTACAATTCCTTTTCCATTATGCCGCTATTCAATCCATCTGTTGTAGATTAAGTATGTCATTTTCATTCTTTTCTAATTTTTTGTTATTTTTCAGTCATGTTTAAAAGTTGCTCTTGATTATGTATCACCGGAAAATGTGGAAGAGTGCATTTGTTTGACTGAGTTTTTTTTTTCTTGAGATGACTCATTTGAAAGCAGTAAGCTTCTTTGGATGTATGTTGTGGATTTTTTTTTTTTTAAAAAAAAGATCATAATTCCATTGAAATTGGTCTTAGTTTGATCAAATGGATTCTTGCTTGAGTGAAATTGACCGTTTAATGTGTCGGGAGCTGGAATTGATATCTTGTCTCTCAACGTGATGGAAGGAAAGATTTGTTGGGACCTTTACATAGAGGGTCTTGTGATCAATGCTGATGGAAACCTTTACATAGAGGGTCTTCAAATTGATTTAATTGCACTATGTCAATTGCAATTGTTACTGGGTGATCAGTTTCAATGTTTCCAACACCTTAGAAGTTATGAGTACGTGCTATTAGCCTCATTAGACACTTAAAATTGGATAAACTCAACTTTGGTTCAGAAGAAATAAAAAATGTTAGACAGAAACTGAAAGTCTCTATTGCCATTCAAACTGTGATTAATTCATAGTTGATTGAATAATTAGACAAGACATGTACATACATATCAACATTATTGATATAAGAGGTAAACCCTTATATTTTATTTATTTTTTATTCGATCTGTCGGTTTTTCCTTAGGCTAGAGTTCAAATTTCTCAAGTGTCATCTGCTTCCAGGTTTCCACAAAACACAACTGGTATTTTAGCCTGTTAGAAAGTCATGAACGCTTTCTCCTTTTTATTCTCTAATAGTGTTTAGATTCTATTTGTATAGGTTCATTCGTTTGGATTTTGGATGTGCACGAAGTGTTAACCTCGAACAATCTCCAGTCACACAGCCGAGGTAATCTCAAATCCTTGTATGCCTTTTGGTCTAAATATTAATGCTCTAGATGTATTCAAAAATGTCTTTATTAACAAAAGTCTTTTACCTTTTTTTATTTCTATTAGCCAATAGGCTGTCTGCCACTCGTAGAACAACGGCGCATCAACGATAATGCTTCAGCCTTCAGATTTGCGTCTAAAATGAATACTGGGACTAGGAACATGGTAATTTTTGCTAAAAATTTATATCAATCAATCTCTAGTTGTGCCACTGTTTATATTCTTCATCCTCTCAATTAATTAGCTGATGCGATATGATGCCAAGAGGCATAAGGTCTTACTCTTTAGTTTCCGCATGAAATCCCTACTAAATTGCTTTTGCTCATGTTTATAAGCATCTTTTAATTTTCTCATACATAAACATAATCAAAGATTTACGAGTAGCGCGCGTTTTAGAATGTGTAGCAAACCGACTCACCTTACACAAGACTCACGTAAGTCTTATTGGTGTTAGGTGGGCTTTGAAATTGAGGATAATCAAGAGCCACCTGCATAGTAGTGTATTTCTTGATGTGCAGTGTTGATCAGCCAAACTCAAGACTTCTTTATTAGCTCGCATTAGTGAACACTTTGAACTGACCAAGTTCAATGCCTAAAGTAGCCACCTTAGGAACCAAAATCTAGTTTCTTATCCAAGTAACTTCAACATACAGTATGTAGACCATCACACTGTTGTCCTTCTTGGTCATCCTTGGCATTAGAAAACAGGTTTGCAAGGCTCTCCACTTGATTTCACTTGTGGTTAGAGAAAATGTATCTCATTCATTTCCGCCCGCAATCCAACATTATTGAATATTGCACTTTAGAAGTAAAGTTATCTGTCAATTAAGCTGATTGGAAATTAATTGACCATTATGATTTCTACCTCGCTTCGGACAGTTTGTGATTAATTCATAGTTGATGCACATGTCTATGTATATTTTATTGATTTGGTTTTCTCAGCAAAGTCGCATTGACTTGGATGACAAAGCGAAATGTTTATAAGTAGCAAATCACAATGGTAGGCTTGATAATTGAAATAAAAATAAAGAAACTGATTACTACTAGCTTCCTGTATTTTTGTAATCAAGACTAGCAATTGTCAACTAGCTGAGGTGCCAAAAAAACTTTAACATTCAAGACATTACTTTGGTGAACCAGGCTTAAATGGGGTGGTTTAGGTTATGTCCTTACCAATTGGAATATGGTGGACTCATTTACCATACAGTTTGATTTAAAAATTAGCAAACATATGGAAGTGTCGAAAACCTTGTATAATTTTACGTATCTTTCTTTTTCTTCATGTTGTATAGTTGTTCTTATTCATAGTTCTAAGTGCAATGTATTTTTTTTCCGACAATTAGTCCAGCGCGCATTATACAACACTTTCTATTGGTAGCAATTTTTTGGTTTAATTGGAAAGATTGGTTTCTCACTTTTCTTCAAATGTTGTAGATGCTCAATGATAAGATATTGAAGATCAATGTAAGAAGATGCATAAGCACAGCTATTAAACTTCGAAAGAAGTACTTATACATGAGTAGCCATGTACCTTCGGAAATTCTAGTAAAATATACTATTTTCTTTTGCATTGTAAATGGAGATAGTTTTTTTGCGGTTTCATTTTTTTATCATGAGTTTGATCTATTTTGCAATATTTACTGAGCGTGGCCCTATTAGTAGGTGACTGGTTCTTGGATCGAGTGGGAGTTAGTGCCATTGATTGCCCATATCCCAGTGACAATACCTGCCATAATCTGGTTTTCAAGTGAGAGATGAGGAATTTAAAGCATATCATGTAACTTTTATAGTTGTTTACATGACTTTTAGATTGATAATTCTTTTCGTGCATATTTAGAGGATTGTAAGTTTTTTTTTGTGGTTGTTGAACAATAGGATTGGTGGTTTTTGTGAATACTTAGAAATTTGGAGCATTTATTATACTTGACAATTTTTCGTGGATATATAAATCTTTTTCAAATTTTGAATTTTACATTTTTTTTCTCTCATTTGAATATTTGTTGATATATATTGTCGATGTATGAATGTCAAATTTTGTTTTTTTGGGGGATGCTAGGACCCCCAAGGAGTTGTTGGAGGGGGTGCAGGCGATGGAGTAGGTCCTATATTTGTATTTTCAAGTTGTAGGTTGGAGAACCAATTGGATTGAGTTTATGTTTGAAAACCAAACAAAAAGGAAAATTAGAGACGGATTAGCAACATAATTCAGAGATTCCGTTGCTATTCCATCTCTAATTTTTGAGGAATAGATGCATGAATCAGCAACGGATCAATGACGGAATTCTTATATTCCATCTCTGATTCGTTTCTAATCAGAGACGGATCAGAGACGGAATTAAAAAATTCCGTCTCTGATCCATTTCTGATTAGCAAAGGATCAGAGACGGAAATAATGCATTCCATCTCTGATCCGTTGCTAATCAGAGACAGATCATAGACGAAATGCAATTACAATTGTACCATTTTGCAAATCAGCATTTGCATAAAATATGCCTTTATGAGAAATGGAACATCTATTATTCGCAATAATAAATTCAAAACCATCCATATCCAAACATGAAATAGAAATGATGTTTCTGCTCATGGCATACACAAAATAACAATTATTTAAAGTTAAAATAAGTCCACTAGGTAAGACTAAGTGATATGATCCAACAGCTAGGGCAGCAACTCTTGCTCCATTCCCTACGCGGAGGATGACTTCTCCTTTCTTCAACTTTCTACTTCTGTTGAGTCCCTGTACATTTATACAAACATGAGATCCACATCCGGAATCTAATACCCAGGAGTCACTAGTAGATAAATTAATTTCAATAACATAAATATCTATAGTGGTAGTCACACTACCCTTTTTCTTCTTTAGATCTTCCAGATAGAGTTTGCAATTTCTAAACCAATGTCTAGGTGCATGGCAGAAATGAAAATTTCCTTCCTTTTCTTTTGGGTGTTTTGAAGCAGGAATAGGTTGGGGCTTGACTCGTTCCACAGGCTTTGTGACAGGTGCAACAGCAGCCTTGACAACTTTAGCCTTGCCTTTGCCTTTCTTCTTCATTCCTTTTCCTCTTTGAACCATCGACACATTACTAGAGGGTTTCTTGATATTTTGTTCAGCAGGTTTGAGCATCAAATGCAACTCTGAAATTATTTCTCCATATTATTCATATTGTAGTTTATCACAAATTATGAGTAACTCTCTAGTAATGAATTTAGGATCAAATCCGTAGCCAACTCTTAGCTTATGGGAAATTCGAGTCTATCAAGCTGGTCAACATAGCCCTTCATTTTTAGAACATAAGGACTAACTGACGCACCCCTCAATCATCTTGCAAGAATGTTGGTTCTTGACTGTCTCAAGCTTTTCTTGCCCAGCTTGCTGTTGGAACATTTCCTTCGGCGTTACAGCCATGTCGTACACTTCCATTAGTTCCATGTCTTTCTGAAGTTCGGAAACCATAGTTGCCAGCATAATATATGCAAAATCAGTAAAATCATTGACACGCTTATTATGCGCATCCTTCACAGCTTTCGTAGCATTGGTTGGTGGGTCCTCAGGGATTGGAGCATCCAAGACATACAACTTACATTTATGCTTGAGAACGATTCTCAAGTTTCGGAACCAATCAAGAAAGTTAGTCCCATATACCTTATCTTTTATAAGGATAGATCGTAGTGATATGGGATTATTGTTACTTGAATAAGCCATTGATCTAAAATAAAGATTATGCAAAGTTTCTTTTAGTATAGAGGAATAGACTCCCACTAAATTAATAACCCTCCTAAAACATACTATTTATTTAGGGGACTAAAATCCATATTTCACCTAATTATATGACAGCTATGGCATGAAACACATAACTAGATTATTTAGGTAGGTAACAGTTACCAATTACATCTTATGTAATTTTAGAACTTTTATGAGATACGAGACATCTTATGTGTTAGCATGTTTTTTTATCTCACGTGTGCCTAAAGCTCAAAACTATTTTAATAGCTTTATTAAGTCGGACCATTTTAAATATTTAGGTAACTTTTACCCAACTTGTCTCACCAAAATAACACAATACACCCAGCTATGGCTGAAACTATATTAGTGTGATCGAGGCCTTGACAAGTGTTTAAAATGGATGACTCGAGACTTAAAATTTAATAGAGGGATTTTATTTAGTTTTAGTGATATGTAAACAATAAAATATCATATATTTTATTGATTTTCTCAATCACTAAACAATTTAAAAAATTTTATACTGTTCATTAATAAAAGAACTTCCGCGCGCTATGAGTAGTTAGACGGCGGACCCGCTGACCGGTCAGGGGGCAACGCCCCTATTTTTTTATTAGGAGACGAATTTCAATTCCAAAAATTAAGATTCGCTATAGAAAATTATATTTTTCGTTGATTTTATTATCCTAAATTATCCCTTTAACTTATCTGAAATTAAGTCAATTAAACCATTTTAATTAACCCGAGCCCACATCTAACTAATCATCTTATACTAATCCAATTAGGACTTAAGATATTTGAATCCTAGCATATCACCAATAACAAAATTCTCCATATTTATCTCTTATCCAATAGGGATAACGAATCTAATTTTACTAATATCTCATAATCTAATTTGTTATATATCTCTTATCAAATAGAAATTTCATAACAAGTTTTATGAAGAGGGAGTCGCATATAATTAATTTTAGTAGTGGTCATAACAAGAGTCAAATAGATTTTCTTTTAACAAGAAAAATAGATAGAAAACTATGTAGAGACTGCAAAGTAATACCTGGTGAAGCACTTACTACTCAACATAAGTTAGTACTACTTGATATTAAGCTAACACAACGGAATAATATGAATAAAAGAGTTAGCGACCCTAGAATAAAGTGGTGGAACCTAAAGCATAGTAAACAAGTAGAGTTTAGAGAAAAACTACTAAAGGAAAATGTTTGGAATCTTGACTTAGATGCTAATACAATGTGGCTAGAAATGAGTAGTTGCATAAGGAGGGTGGGATCAAACATATTAGGTATATCTAAGGGCTTGGGACCCTCAAAGAAGGAAACATGGCGGTGGAACGAGGATATGCAACAAGCAATTAAGACTAAAAGAGAGATGTATAGGAAAATACCTAAGTGTCAAGATGAAGATGCGTACAATCAATATAGAGAAGCTAAAAAACAAGTTAAAAAAGTAGTTAGTCAAGCTAAAACAAATTTCATGGAAGATCTATATACAAGGCTAGGTAATAGAGATGGCGAAAAATATATATATAGGCTAGCCGAATTAAGAGATAAAAAGAAACAAGACTTAAGTCATGTAAGATGTATTAAGGACGAAAATCAAAATGTTCTAACGTGCGAGGAGGATATTAAAGAGAGATGGAGAAGTTACTTCGATAGTTTATTTAATGATGGCCAAGTTGATACTATAATAGATGAAAACCCACACCAAGAAAGAAATGTAAACTATACACGCAATATTAGAATTGTGGAAGTTAAAGAGGCATTGAAAAGAATGAAAATAGGGAAAGCATGTGGCCCAGATGAAATACCCATAGAGGTTTGGAAATGCTTAGGAGAAATCGGATTGACTTGGTTAACAAAACTGTTCAATAAAATTTTAAAATCAAAACGGATGCCAATGGATTGGAGAAGAAGCACGCTTGTGCCAATCTTCGAAAACAAAGGAGACATTCAAAGTTGCTCAAACTACGGGGAATTAAACTTATGAGTCACACTATGAAACTGTGGGAGAGAATAATTGACAATAGGGTAAGGAGAGAAACAACAATATCAGAGAACCAATTTGGTTTCATGCCTGGGAGGTCAACTATGGAGGCGATTTTCCTTGTAAGACGATTGTTAGAAAAATATAGAGAAAAGAAAAAAGATCTTCATATGGTATTCATAGATTTAGAAAAAACATATGATAGGGTTCCCAGAGATGTTCTTTGGTGGGTTCTAGAAAGAAAAAAGAGTGCATGCTAGATACATAGACACTATTAAGGATATGTATGATGGAGTAGTAACGAGTATAAAGACATTTGAAGGAGCGACAAAAGAATTTCCTATTACGATAGGACTACATCAAGGATCAGCTTTAAGCCCATATCTATTTACTTTAGTTATGGATGAACTAACTAGACATATTCAAGAGGATATACTATGGTGTATGTTATTTGCAGATGATATTGTCTTAGTGGATGAAACCAAAGATGGAGTTAATAGGAAATTAGAACTCTGGAGGAATATATTAGAATCTAAAAGCTTTAAGTTGAGTAGGACGAAAACTGAATACATGCACTGTGAGTTTGGAAACACTAGTCATCGAGATGACGGTGAGGAAAAATTAAGGGAAGTAGAAGTTCCTAAGGTAAACCACTTTAGATACCTAAGATCAATCATACAAAATGATGGTAACATTGAAAATGATGTCACACATAGAATTCAAGCTGGATGGAAGAAATGGCGGAGTGCAACAGGGGTGATTTGTGATCGACATGTTCCTTCTAAGTTAAAAGGAAAATTTTATAGGACCGCAATTAGGCCTGCTATGCTCTATGGAAGTGAATGTTGGGCGGTAAAGCAACAACAATTACATAAAGTGAACGTAGCAGAAATGAGGATACTTGGGTGGATGTGTGGTAAAATTCGTAAAGATAGAATAAGAAATATAGAAATTCAAAGACAAGTAGGAGTAGCACCAATTGATACAAAGATTAGGGAAGGGCGGTTGCGATGGTTTGGTCACCTACAAAGACGGCCTACAAATGCCCCAACTAGAAAACTTGACTCGATAGAAACTGTAGAAATTCGACGAGGTAGGGGCAGACCAAAGTTAACATGGGATGCATTAATTAAAAGGGATTTGAATGGTTTGCAAATCTCACCATCAATTGCACTTAATCGAGCACAATGGAAAAGTTTGATCCATGTAGCCGACCCCAGTTAATTTGGGACTGAGTTTATGTTGTTGTTGTTGGACTCGAAGGCTCTGATACAACTGTTGGTTTTTTGGGTTTCATGCGCGGCGGAAACTACAAAATAATTTTGACAAAAAACTCGAATAGGATCCAAATCTAATTCCAATAAAAACGTTTAAACCATGAAAACTTAATCATACCTCGGTCGCAATATACCTTTCTGAAGGTTGATTGATCTCTAAAGCACTACCAATGACGAACGCCCTCTACCAGCAGTCCACACACGAACGACGGCTGAGATTCGAAGTGCTAGCTTTGAGAGAATACCAATACTTTTTTTATTTCTCTCCAAAATGACCCAGCGCGTACCGGAAAATCGTATTTCGTTTCTGAAACGAAAATAGAGTTTCAGCCCTTAATCTTTCATGCGTGTGTTCTAAGTTAAAGCGTCTATTTATACAACCCTTGTATATTGACGGTTAAGTAAATTACTCATATACCTCTCCTTAAAAAAGTATAAGTGTAATACACCACAAGGAAGTTTCTGTCATGAATTTTATCATATAAAATTCATTTTTCTAAACCATCTTAAAATTTCGCAAAACCATTCTTAGTGTTCGCATACAACATTGGCAGTGTACCAAAACACATTTTGGTATACAAGTCATAAGCGGCCTCTAGCAAAACATTATGACTACCCAAGTTGTACGAATATCAAATTGATATAACCTAATCAATAGTGTATATAACATCCTTTTGTCACACGATGTCCTTTTGATCAAACATAAGGCAGGGAATTGTCTTCCAACATGTTTAATGGTACTATTTTCGATCTCTAGGTAGACTGGAAACATCCAAGTGAAATTGATCAATATCGATTCACTTAGACTAGGCCTTTTAACAGTCTAACATATCGAGGGATCCACTCGATATCTCTCTTCATATGAGAGGGACAAATTCTATCTCGATTAAACAACTTCTTCACATTGCTCACACAGTAACCAATCACAACCTTTATAATCGTCCCGTTAAAGATAATGTTTGATCGTGTCAAATCACTGTGTTCCTAATGTTGAAGTCTCTGGTAATCTCAAGTCAGAGGACTGAAAAATATACCTATAATGAGAAACAACTATGACTCAATCCATATGATGTTCTCATAGCGGATCGATCCAGTAGTTTGATCCCTGACAAATACTCATGATCTTGATTCGTATCCCTTTACGCATAATCATCATATGATCATCAATCAAGACTCACACTAGTTTTAATTCATTATAGTTCCCAGTATAATGATCGGCTAGGGACATTTAGGAGATTTCAGTAAATACCCATGGATCTTATTATAATGTAAACGTGTAAATTAATTATAATAAACAACAAATGAAATCCTCTATTTTATTAACTAAAAGTATTCATAAAGACAGTTAATGGATTGACCTAGGGCACCTACCCCAATAGTGATTCATTCTCACCTAAGTGGGCATACTTTATGTGATCAAGAAGCTTTTTAAAATCAATACTTATGGATTTATCGAGCGAAGGCTCGAGCTTGGGACTATAGGAGAACAAATCCATGGGGATAGGGAGTTTGGAATGGAGTTTATAAGACTTTAACTCCTTAACGACATCCCTGACACCTTTGTTCAGTGAACAGATGTGCTCCAAATCATTAAAAGTCGCTCCTTGATAGATGAATAAGTTCAATGTAACTACCGTATGGTAGTCAATACATGCTTGTACCAATGGATCAATTGCATCCAAAGTACATAGGGATGATACATCAACATGATATCTCATGGAGTCATGATTGTTATATTTTATAACATCATTATTAAACTCCACTGTCAAAGATACATTTGTGATGTCAATCTCAGCCTATGCCGTTTTCATGAAAGGACTATCACGACCCAAATTACTTATCCTAGTTTCATTCCTTAATCATATCATCGACCCAAGATGTGGAACCTACATCAAGATACGTGCACTGAGCGAGGCATGTGCCCAAGGTATACTTCAGTTTTAATGTGATGGATTTCTAGTGTAATGTAATTGTGTAGACTTATTTAGTCACTTCTACTTTGATATAGATGTTAAGACATGAGCGAGGATGCACCTCGAGATGCGTATCAGCATAGGACCAGAGTAGAAAATGATTTGGTAAGTTTTAATTTAAGTTAATATAACTTAAATAGTTAAATCAATATGCCTATTAATCAATTTATATTAATATAACTTAAGTTGAAAAGATAAAACAATGGCCATTAATATTCCTCGAGATACACGTGGACGCCATTACACTAAAATTTGAGTTAAAATGTGTGTTAGGGGGGGATGGGTTTGTGATGGATAATGGATTATAGGACATAATGTGAGCCATAGGATTGGCCTAGAGTTGGGTGGACACATAAAGTTCAAGGGTCTAATTTAACCTATATATATATATATATATATATATATATATAATTGAAATAGGACTTCTATGCAAATCGATCTTATTTTAATGAAATGAGTGAAAGGAAGTTCTGGAGAAATATCTGGAGAAATATTAATAGTGGTGATGAAAATTTTAATGAAATAGAGGAGATTTATCAAGTTATAGGTGATTGGGTCTCTAGTAGAGGAGAACAAGGATCTAAAGCAATGGAGATGGCCATTTGGAGAAGAAGACTAAGAAAATTCGAGTGCAAGATTTTAAGTTTCCTGCGGATAGCGCGCTAAGTGTTCTTGCTAGCGCGCTACCGATGTGTAACATGCTAATGCGTATTAATGTCACGGTAGGGGTCACTAGCGCACTAGACACAACCCCTATCGCGCTAGGTTTTCTAGCCATCACGATTTCCTTCAGCGTTATAGCCATGTCGTAGGCTTCCATTAGTTCCATGTCCTTCTGAAGTTCAGGAACCATAGTTGCCAGCATAATACATGCAACATTAGTAGAATCGTTGACATGCTTACTATGCGCATCCTTCACAGCTTTCGTAGCATTGGCTGGTGGGTCCTCAAGGATTGGAGCATCCAGGACATATGACTTGCGTTCATGCTTAAGAACAATTCTCAAGTTTCCGAACCAGTCAAAAAGTTAGTCCTAGGATAGCTTATCCTTCTCAAGGATGGATCGCATGATGAGGGGATTATTGTTACTTGAAGAGGCCATTGATCTACAATAAAGATTATGCAAAGTTTATTTTAGTATAGAGGAATAGACTCCCACTAAATTAACAACCCTCCTAAAACGTACCGTTTATTTAGGGGACTAAAATCCATATTTCACCTAATTCTATGACAGCTATGGCATGAAACACGAGAACTAGATTATTTAGGTAGGTAATGAGTTACCAATTACATCTTATGTAATTTTTAGATCCTTTTATGAGATACGGGACATCTTATGTCTTAGCATGTTTTTATCTCATCATTTGCCTAAAGCTCAAAACTATTTTGATGGCTTTATTAAGTCGGACCATTTTAAACATTTAGGTAACTCTTACTCAACTTGTCTTACCAAGATAACACAATACACCCAGCTATGGCTGAAACTATATTAGTGTGATCGAGGCCTTTGACAAGTGTTTAAAATGGATGACATGAGACTTAAAATTTAATAGATGGATTTTACTCAGTTTTAGTGATTTTTATGTAAACAATGAAATATCTAATATTTTTATTGATTTGTTCAACCACTAAACAATTTGAAATTTTTTATACTATTCACTAATAAAAGAATTTCTGTGCGCTAGGATTAGTTAAACGGCGGTCCCGCTGGCCGGTCAGTGGACGGGGTACTGGGGCGGCGCCCTTTTTTTTTTTTTTTTTTTTAGAAGACGAATCTCAATTCCGAAAATTGAAATTCGCTATAGAAAATCATATTTTTCGCTGATTTTACTATACTAAATTTACCCCTTAATTTATCCAAAATTAAGTCAATTAAAACATTTTTAATTAACCCGGGCCCACATCTAACTAATCGTCTTATCCTAATCCAATTAGGACTTTAGATATTTGAATCCTAACATATCACCAATAACAAACTTCTCCATATTTATCTCCTATCCAATAGGGACAATGAAACTGATTTTGATTATATCTCCTACTCTAATTTGTTATCTATCTTTATCAAATAGAAATAAAGAGATAAATAAACAATTTTGAAAATTAATTATTTGCAATTTCGGTCCTCATCTAGATAATAACAAATATGTCATTGAATCATGAACTACTATTCCAATCGAACCTAATCATATTAGTTTCGAAGTAATATTCAGCCTTATACAATTCAAGAAATGTAAGACAATGTAACCTAAATATGCATACTGAATTACAGAGATTTCATCCATGCATCAATACATGGAAAATAAAGATTATACCTAATGGTGTCATGGATCACAAAACACGAAATTCAATTCATTGAAATTATTTGAATTAACCTAACATGGTTACTAGCATGTAAGAAACTGATTTTAATTAAATCACGAATATATGTATCATATACACAAAACATGATAATAAATCTCACAGGAAACTTATGTATATCACATATACATCAACTATTAACATGCTTTCAATCATATGTCATGTATATATCAGAAGAAAACATGCAATGAATTTAATGGAATCAAACTCGAAGTCTCTGATACCACTGTTGGGTTTTGGGGTTCATACGCAGCGGAGATTACAAAACAGTTTTGACAAAAACCCCAACAGGATCCGAATCTAATTCCATTAAAATGTTTAAACCATGAAAAACTTAATGATACCTCAATCACAATATACCTTTCTGAAGGTTGATCGATCTCTAAGGCGCTGCGAATGACGAACGCCCTCTATCGGCAGTCCATACACGAACAGCGACCGAGATTTGAAGTGTTAGCTTCGAGAGAATACCAAACCTTTTTGTTTCTCTCCAAAACGATCCAGAGCATACCAAAAACCCTAAGTCGTTTCTAAAACGAAAATAGAGTTTCGGCCTTTTTCTTTCGTACCTGTGTTCTAACTTAAAGCGTCTATTTATACAACCCTTGTATATAGACGGTTAAGTAAATTACACATATACCCTTACTTAAAGAAGTACAAGTGTAATACACCACAAGGACGCGTTGTCATGAATTTTATCACATAAAATTCATTTTTCGAATCATCTTAAAATCTCGCAAAACCATTCTTAGTGTGCGACCCAATAGGCTCATACAACGTTGGCAGCGTACCAAAACACATTTTGGTATACAAGTCATAAGCAGTCTCTAGCAAGACATTACGACTACCCAAGTTGTACGAATATCAAATCGATACAACGTAATCAATAGTGTATATAACATCCTTTTGTCACACGATATCCTTTTGATCAAACATAAGGCATGGAATTGTCATCCAACATGCTCAATGGTACTAGTCTCGATCTCTAGGTAGACTGAAAACATCCAAGTGACATTGATCAATATCAATTCACTTAGACTAGGCCTTTTAACAGTCTAACACATCGAGGGATCCACTAGATATCTCTCTTTATATGAGAGGGACAAATTCTATCTCGATTACACAACTTCATCGCATTGCTCACACAATAACCAATCAAAACCTTTATAATCGTTCGGTTAAAGACAACGTTTGATTGTGTCAAATTACTATGTTCCTAATGTTGAAGTCTCTGGCAATCTCAAGTCAGAGGACTGGAAAATATACCTATCATGAGAAACAACTATGACTTTATCCATGTGATGTTCTCATAGCGGGTCGGTCCAATACTTTGTTCCCTAACAAGTACTCGTGATCTTAATTCGTATCCCTATACGTATAATCATCATATGATCATCAATCAAGACTCACGCTAGTCTTAATTCATTATAGTTCCCAGTATAATGATCGACTAGGGACATTTATGATATTTATGTAAATACCCATGGATCTTATTATAATGTAAACATGCAAATTAATTATAATAAACAACAAATGAAATCCTCTATTTTATTAACTAAAAGTATTCATAAAGACAGTTAATGTATTGACCTAGGGCCCTTGCCCCATCACATTAATCATATCAATTCACATGAACTTGGCCATTATCAATCTATCATATTTAAGGATCTACCGATATCTCTCTCTATATGTGTAGGACAAATTCTATTTTGACTACACACCTTCACATATTATTCACACGGTAACTAATCACAGTCTTTATAATTGTCCTATTAAAGGAAACATTTGATTGTCTCAAATTACCATGCGTATAATACATAATTCTATGGTAATTTCAAGTCGAAAGACTAATGATATACCTATCATGAGTAACACTTATGACTTAATCTATGTGGTATTTTCATAGCGGTTCGGTTTAGTACCTCGTTACCATAACAAGTATTATGATATCGATTCATATCCCTATACGTATGATCATCGCATGTGTTGGGGCATGTGCCCTAAGTTAATCCATTAACTGTCTTTATCAATACTTTTAGTTAATAAAATAGAGGATTTCATTTGTTGTTATTATAATTAATTTGCATGTTTACATTATAATAAGATTCATGGGTATTTACAAAAATATCCTAAATGTCCCTAGTCGATCATTATACTGGGAACTATAATGAATTAAGACTAATGTGAGCTTTGATTGATGAGCATATGATGATTATACGTATAAGGATGCGAATCAAGATCACGAGCACTTGTTAGGGAACAAAGTACTGGACCAACCCATTATGAGAACATCACATGGATAAAGTCATAGTTGTTTCTCATGATAGGTATATTTTTCGGTCCTTTAACTTGAGATTACCAGAGACTTCAACATTAGGAACACAATAATTTGACACAATCAAACATTATCTTTAACCGGACGATTATAAAGGTTATGTTTGGTTACTGTGTGAGCAATGCGATGAAGTTGTGTAATCGAGACAGAATTTGCCCCTCTTATATAAAGAGAGATATCTAGTGGATCCGTCGATGTGTTAGACTGTTAAAAGGCATAGTTTAAGTGAATTGATATTGATCAATGTCACTTGGATGTTTTCAGTCTACCTAGAGATCAAGACTAGTTCGATTGAACATTTTGGATGACAATTCCATGCCTTATATTTGATCAAAAGATGTCGTGTGACAAAAAGATGTTATATACACTATTGATTAGGTTGTATCAATTTGATATTCGTACAACTTAGGTAGTCAAAATGTCTTGATAGAGGCTGCTTATGACTTGTATACCAAAATGTGTTTTGGTGCACTGCCAACGTTGTATGAGCCTATTGGGTCGCACACAAGAATGGTTTTGCGAGATTTCAATATGGTTCAGAAAAATGAATTTTATATGATAAAATTCAAGACATAAACACCCTTATTATGTATTATACTTATACTTCTTTAAGTAGGGGTTTATGTGTAATTTATTTGACCATCTATATACAAGGGTTGTATAAATAGACACTTTAAGTTAGAACACATGCATGACAGATTAAGGGTCGAAGCTCTATTTTCGTTTCATAAACAAATTTGGGTTTTCTGGTCCGTTCTGGATTGTTTTGGAGAGAAACAAAAAGTTTTGGTATTCTCTCGAAGCTAGCACTTCGAATCTCGGCCGTTGTTCGTGTGTCGACTGCTGGTAGAATGCGTTCGTCATTTGCAGCGCCTTAGAGATCGATCAACCTTCACAAAGGTATATTGCGATCGAGGTATGATTAAGTTTTCATGGTTTAAACATTTTTAATGGAATTAGATTCGGATCCTGTTGGGGTTTTTTTCAAAATTGTTTTGTAATCTCCACTATGTATGAACCCTAATACTCAACAACATGACCATCAATTAAGATTCACGCTAGCCTTAATTCATTATAGTTTCCAGTATAATGATCGACTATTGACATTTATGATATTTCAATAAATACCCATGGATCTTACTATAAGGTAAACATGGAATCACTTATAATAAAATAACAAATGAAAACCTTAATTTTATTAACTAAAATTGTAAAATAAACCATATTTGTAGATTGACCTAGGGCACATGTCCCAACTCTCCTACTTGTATTAGGGTTAATCATTCATATATCTAATACCTAATGACCTAAAATGAGCACCATGTTTCGTTTGTCGAAGAGCCTTCGGCAAAGGATCTGCAATAATTTATTCTGTAGGAACTCTGCAAATCTTCATGCTTCCCATTCAATGATTTCTCGAGTGAGATTAAAATGTCAAAGTATATGTTTGGATTGGTAGTGTGACCTTGGTTCCTCGAACTGTGCTATCTCCCCGTTGTTATCATAATACGAGCAAACATTGCGAGCTATACTCGGAACCGCACCAAGTTCATAGTTGAAATCCTTGATCCAAACTTCCTCCTTAGGTGCATCAGATGCTGCAATATACTTAGCTTTTATTGTAGAATCTACCGCCGTGTCTTGCTTCAAACTTTTTCACCTCATTGCGCCTTCATTCAAAGTAAACACATATCCAGACTATGATCTGAAGTCATATATATGAGTTCGAAAACTCTCATTTGTTTAACAATTTAGAACAAGATCGTCTTCCAAACTTCCATAAGACAATAACACTTATTTAGTCATTCTCAACTACTTAAGAATGTTCTTAAATTGCTTTCGAGTGACTCTCACTAGGATCAGACTGATATCTGCTGATTGCGTTCAAAGCATATAATACATTAGGTCGAGTGCATAACATGACATACATAATAGATCCAATAGCCGATGCATATGGAATCGTACTCATACGTTCTCACTCATCATTAGGCTTAGGACATTAAGGCTATCCGAGACTTGTACCATGAGAACTTAGCAACGACCTTCTTTTATTGTCTTGCATATTGAACCTATTCAATGCGTTATCAATATAAACACTCTGGATTTCATCGATCAGCCTTTCAGATCTATCCCTATAGATCTTAATCCTAAGGATGTAGGCTGCATCTCTTAAGTCCTTCATTGAGAAACATTTCCTTAACCAAGACTTGACGCTCTGTAAGGTTGGGATGTCATTTACGATGAGTATTATATCATCAACATACGGTACTAAAGATAACAACCACTTTCCTATTGAACTTCTTGTATATACAAGACTCATATTTGTTTTTAATGAAACAAAATTCCTTAATTGCTTAATCAAAATGAAGATTCAAACTTCAAGAAGCTTGCTTTAATCTATAATTAGATCTTCGAAGGTTGCACACCTTCATAGAATTCTTAGGATGAACAAACCCTTCAAGCTATATCATATACACGTCCTGGACTAACTTTCCATTTAGAAAAGCTGTTTTGACATCTACTTATCATCTCATAGTCATAATATGTGGTGATGGCAATTAGAACTCTAATGGATATAAACATTGCTACAGGAGAAAAAATCTCATCATGATCAACACTTTGAGTCTGCCTGAAACCTTTTGCTACTAGTCGTGCTTTATGAGTATGCACATTGCCATCCATGTCAGTTTTCTTCTTGAAAACCTATTTACATCCAATGTTCTTACCATCTTAGGTAAATCAACTAGGTTCAAAACATGATTATCATACATGGATTGCATCTTAGAATTCATGGCACAAGCTATTTATCTGAAACACGGCTAGTCACAGCCTCCTAATAAGTAGTAGGCTCATTCTGATTCATTAACAATACCTTACTTCTATTAGTAATAAGAAATCTATTTCTCACAAGTTGATGTCTTACTTAACCAGACATACACAGGCCTAGTGATACCTATGGAGGTTCAACTAGTTCAAGACTTTGTTGATCTACCATTGCCAATTGAGTGTTTATTTGTGGTTCTTCAACTTTTTCAAGAATTATTTTATTCCCATTGTTGTCTTTAGAAATAAACTATTTTTCCATAAAAACACCACTTCGAGCAATAAACATTTTATTCTCTATAGGATTATAAGAGTAGTATCCTCTAGTTCTTTAGGATAACCAACAAAGATATAGTTGGTGGGTTTGGCTGATAATTTTCTAAGATTTTTTATTATACAAAAACCATATAGCCCCAAATCTTAAGGAAAGACAAACTTGGTCTTTTCCCAAACCACATCTTATAAGGGGTTTTATCAAAAGTTTTAGAAGGAACACAACTCAGTGTCAATGCAATAGTTTCTAAGGCATAGCCCCAAAAGGAAATAGGAAGATTTGTATGACTCATTATAGACTAAACTATATCCAATAAAGTTTAATTTATCCTTTCAAAAACACCATTCCATTATAGAGTTGCTGGAGGAGTTAATTGTAAGACAATCCTACAATTTCGAAGATGATCATCAAACTCTTAGCTCAAATATTCACCACCTCGATCTGACCGAAGTGCTTTAATATTTTTAACAAATAGATTTTGCACTTCATTTTGAAATATTTGAAACATCTCAAAACATTCACCTTTATGTTTCATGAGATACAAGTAACCATATATGCTAAAATCATCAATGAAAGTAATGATTTACTGATAACCACATCTAGCCATTGTATTTATAGAGTCGCTTACATCAATATGTATTAAACCCAATAAACCACTTGCCCTTTCACTGTGTCTAGTAAACGGATTTTTTGTCATATTGCCCAGTAAGCAAGATACACGTGTTTCATATGATTCAAAAACTTGAAAGTAACTAATGAGGAGATTAGATTAAAAAGGCTGACTAGTACATTGTTAAATCCTACGTAATCGAGATTATAGTTTAATGACGTTGGTATCAAAGCGGACCTTTCCAATAAGCAACCTATAAATTTGAATAAAATGCAAATCTTAGATGTGAAAACCAAATGTTCCTTGCTTATAAACCATTAGTTGGGAAGTGAGTAAAAGTGAGATGGGGATTACTAATTTGTATATGTTAGTTTCTATCTATATATATTTGATATGTACGTAGTAGCTGATTTGCGTTTTCTATCAACTTGCAAACACCAATGGTTGATCCACACATCCGCGGGGATGCGGGTGCCTGTGACAGTCGGCCTCTTACTTTTGCAAAAAATCTATAGAGGTTATCGGACCAAATTTTAGCTTAGGGACATCAGTTAGTTGACGTTATCAGTTTGATGACAGCATATGTTTCTCCACTGGTAGAGACACTAACCCCACTACTACTACTCTACTACTGCACCTATGTTACTAACACCAGAGCTTCCTACTACGACACCAATAGCCGCAGTAGCATAAACTATTCCGATTGTGAATATACTACTAACAAAAATAGTTCATACAATATTGTCTCCCACTTCCATATCTTCTAGTACGTCGACCGAGGTTCGGTGAATGAAGGACTTCATAAGATTGAAGCCAGTTTACTTGGATGGTCTGAGAGACTTTAAGAAGGTACAAAAGTCGATATTATCTTAGGAAAAACAACATAAGATTTTGAGGATTGAGGATATATCTTAGGCGAAGATTTCATCGTACATAATATAGAGAGAAGGCGATATTTGGTGGCGTGCGACGATAACTACTTATATCAGTCGTGCTTCCTACCTACGGTGATGAAAAAGGTTTAGGACTGAGTTCATGAACTTGAGACAAGGAGTTGACGAGTCAGTGATGAGCAGTAGAGTTACATATGATATTTGTGACAGTTTGTTTGGGATCTGCTAAGAGATGACTACAAGGTTGTATATTACTTCAGAGATGGACTAAGGCCATATATTGGCTATTATATGGTATGTTCAGGTGGTAGGACAATCGCGGAGTTTGATAAGCGTCACTTTCTCACTAGACATATTATTTGAGTAGAGTCACCTATAAGACATCACTAGGACCAACTTTTTCATCTAATCAGGCAGTATTGTTTGAGAGGAGGAGGAGGCAGAGGGGCATGGGATAAAGAGGAAGAGATAGAGGTTTTAAAGGAGCAGGGGCGGCCACATCTTATACACCGACTGTACATTATGCTTGTTATACCGCCCCAGCTCAAATTATAGTTGGCAGACCTCCTTTACCACCTCTAGTCAAGCTAGCAATACCAACTCCTTCAACTTGTTGCTACATAACTCCTTGAAGACGTTGCTAATCCTAGGCACGTTGGCCACAACATCTAGCAAAAAGATATTGATCTCTACTTTCCTAAGGGTGTCTATGATTCTTTTTTCTTACTCCTTTTTTATTTTGCAAGATGCTAAGGAAATAGAAGATGAATAACATCAGGTTTGGTGATTTGTTCTACCCTAAATGTCTCAGGTGGTGCAGAAGCAACTTATACCTCATGCTTAGCCGTTGCTTTTACCTCCTTCAGTTTACTCGGTAGATCCGGTTGCTTGGGTCCTTAAAGTTCATCTCTATTCCTAAAAGTAATCTAATTAGCCACAACAGAATGCTAAGTGCTTAGTATTTCTTCCCGATTTGGTTGAACTTCAGTCTTCACCTGCTCGATATGCTTGCCATCTTACCAAATCTCTTGTCACACTTTTTTCTATAAGAGTTAAACAGATTCTAAAGTTTTCCCATATTGACTGTTTTCACCTATATGGGCGATTGTTGTGCTTTTGGAACAACTAAATGATGATTATGGCCCTGAAGGCCATAGCTCTGATCATCTTGACCTCTCTCTTGAAACGATCTTGGAAATTGCTTAACCACTTCAACTTGACATTTATCCCTAAAATGTAAACGACAATTTTCTGAAGTGTGTGTGTACTTAAAACAAGTACTACAAGCTGGTGCTCTCCCTGATCCTAACATCAATTGCTTCGTCATGGACTTCAATTCTAACATTTCGCTCCTAAGCCTATCCTCTCTCGAATTGACTCTAACTCGACTTTTGTAAGTATTATCTGCTACACAATAATGCCTAGATTGACTTGCCATTTTTAATGATTTTCTTGGCTTTAGAAAGTGTAATTTTTGAAATATTTCAATTCCATACTGTATCCACCTATTACATCTCACCATTAGTTAATCCTCTATGGAAGTTTTCTAACAATGATTTCTTAGTGAAACCGTGTTAGGACAAGCATTACAAAGTCTTTTAAATATCTCCCAATTCACAAAGAAAGATTCTCCTTCCATCATGTAAATGCTAGAGATTTACCTTCTAATAGAAGTAATGTTGCTTGCTGGCATATATTATTCCTGAAATTTGAGGTGTAGATCCTTCCGAGAATGGATAGATCTAAGGGTTAAGTGGAATAACCAATCTAGAGCATTACCAATCACACAAAATGGAAAGGCCTTCAGCTTAACCATATCAAGCGTGGCTGCAATATGTACTTACAACAACCCATTCGAATTTTGCCAAATTTTTTTTCAGATCCCCAACATCTCTTCCATCAAATATTGGAAGTCTCTAGATAAGTCTAGTTTTTAACATGAACTCTCCAGCATAGGTAACGAATTCTAAGCATAGAGGTTGGGAATCTCCTCGAAGTTAGTTCGCTTCCCTAAAAGTGAGTTCTTGTTCATCTTGGCTCATTTTTTATGTTAACCTAGAAAATCGCTTAACACAGTCCCTAGCAATGGCGCCAAAAACTAATGCCCCATCGTACAACACCAATAACACTCCCGATTCACCGATTACTTGGATATGTAGTGATGCAAGTATAGGTCGAACCCACAGAGGCAGAGAAGGATTCCTTAATTACAACGAAAATGAAATGGGTGGGTTTCTAATCAACCTAATCTAGAATAAATAACTTTAACTTACATTAAAAAATGGAAACATAAATAGATAACTAAAAACAATAATTCAAACAATATAATAAATGCCTGGATTGAGAGCCTTTTCACAATGGACGAGTAATTGACTTAATCATGGGTTACAAAAGATATATATCCTATTAGATTCTCATAGATAATTTTGAGTACGGATATTATTTTTCCATGGTCAATGGTAGGAACAACCGACACTAGCATATGCTAACTAGACCCGCAAAACCACTGGATATACCTTAGGCTTTCAATGAAGTAGCGGCCTTAACATTCAATGAAAACACTTGCCCTAAATAGTAACTAGTATAAACTTTCACCCCACCTATAATTTGAATGTACAAGAGCACATCGATTACAAATAGACAAGGCTCTATTTGTTACCTAACATAAACCCCCATACTGAGCGGCAGTAGGTCCACCGACCTAAATTTCCTACACTCGCCTATGCATTATCCACTACATAAGCAAAGTGTATTCAATCTAATCTAATAAAAAAACCCACTAGATTTATGATCAATACAACCTAAGTTACAAGATCCCAATGAAAGGAAAATTCACTTTAAAGAACAAAACCTCATATCATCAATACTTGCAATTATAGAAACCTCTCAATCCAGTGAGAATTTAGTTACTAGTACACATATAACTAATTACAACAATAAATCGAATTAAACAGTACCATAAAATTAAAGAAAAACACTCGAATATAGGAAAACCAAAACTCCAAATATATCATCCTTTCAAGACTTAAAAACTAGAGAAAAGATAAGATAAAATAGATAGATCTCCTTTCACACATTCATCTATAGGTATTTATATAGGTTAGAAATACAACATAATAGATTCACCAAATCCAAAAAATTCGTTGAATCCAAAATTTAAAATCTCTAAATTTGTTCAGCGTCGTACGTAGAATAGGCACATCTCTGAAGAATCATTGCCAAATCATTGTGATGCTCTATATTTTGCCTAATTCATTCTAAATTGAGCCCAACTTGATCATAGCGTTGTACATACACTTCAAGGCACTACCAAGGCATTGGGTATGTCTTGACTCTTTGACTCTTATTTTTCTCCTGGGATTCTTAAAGTTTTTCTCTATCCAAGTTTAGTGCCAAATCTTTAATATGTATAAGTTAAGCTTAGTGATTCCATAGTGATGAGCGACCAACTAGAGCCGTTGCGAAGGCGTTACACCTTCTCTTGGCCTTTTTTCACTAATTCTCATGGAAAATATCTCCCTTTCATCCAATAGCATGTTTTCACCATGAAAACACAAAACAAATATTTATTAGTACAAATGATGATAAAAGTATTAGATTTCAAAGGAAAAGTGTATAAGAACATAACATATCCGACGATTTATTAAATGTTTTGAACCCACTTTCCCTTACTATTATTCTAGTTAAAAACTATTTTTTGAGTTAATTTGTGACGACCCCTTCCTTAATCTAGGGCACTGTCCGGCCTAATCCCATCATTAAGCATTAATCTCGGCCTCGTAGAACTTAACAATGTACTAGTAAGCCTTTTTCCTAATCTCCTTACTAAACATGTTTTGAATAAGCATTACACGATTCTCAATATTGTTGTCATTCTAGAGTTAATTGAAAACTTTAATCACTAATATATTATTCATCGGAAGTCTTAATAAAAACACCTACCGTGAAAATTAGGTAAAATAACGATCACATGTATGTAGATAACAGAAACAACGATAACAATATAAAACATGTGTCTAGTCAGGTATTATCACTCAACCTAAATATATACAACCCAAAAGTATGTAAAGACATAAATAACTCATAACCAAATATAAAACAAATCTACAAAATTTGTTATAACAATGTACAAAGTAGCACTGGGAGACATTTATCAACATTTCCAAACATAATAAAAATACATAGAAATGCATATATACAACACAAAATAATATAGAAAACATGACATCGTACACAACATCGCGACTAAACCAAGTGATATCAATACAAATATTATCAAAGAACTAATTTCAGTCAACCATATACTAAACACATTAGCCCAAATATTACTCTTTTGTCACATAGACCTCAGGTGATAAATTATTTAGCGGTGAACGTAGGTACCAGTCTTATTGGTTGTGAAACACATATCAACCTCATGTGATAGGTCATCACACATAATACTTCAGTATTACCCTAATAGGTAGCTACTTAGTCATTTCATCAACCTCATATAGTAGGTGTGAGACACTAACTAGTATGAATACAGAAATCCCCGGGTCCCATACCCCATTGTCGTGTATACCCCGAATCAAACCATGAAACTTAAACACATGTTCTAATTTAACCATAATCATATAATAAGATAATGCACACAAATCATGGCACCAAGAATAAAAGTGTAGCAGTATAAAGAAAATATAAACATGAACCAATAACAAGAAATGAAATGAGGAGAAATATCTCAATCAATTTACTTATAATTCACGCAATTCCTAGGTGAAACTGGTTTTTGACCATTCCAAGTCATACTCAGACTTCTAAATTCGACTCCGACACCCTCCCGGTTCCTAAGCTACCTTCCCTCAGTTTCGTAAGGTCAACTAAGCATGTTTATTGTATATTCCAATTGGTTGAATAATTTTTAAGCCGATCTTCCCAAACTTGCTCCTAATTACCAAATAAAGTTTCATTTTCAATCTTGTGTTGCAGTGCAATTTTTGGCATGAAAAGTTTCAAATCTTAAAACCTTCCCAGACTTAAAGTTGTTGGTCTTTGTCTTAGATTTCCAAAACTATAAGGTTTGTGCAATTCCTATAAGAATCGAAGGAGATATAGAAGTTTTACCATAATGGCTTAAAACAATTTTAGACTTTGACTAGCAACTTTGTAAATTTCATTTCTCCTAAACCATAAATTTAAAACTAATGATTTTTTTTTACTAAAGCCTTAAAACATATTCTATAACATCATACTAAAAGATAAGCTCAATCCAATAAGAAATGAGGGAGTTATGCTTAAAATAACACGACATTAGCAAAACTATGAACTAACAAATTCCAGATTCATCACCAAAATTGGAAAAGATTTTTAAACATGAAAACATTCGAATTTCAAAATATTTTAGTAGGAAAAAGTTGTTTCCCTTTGAGAAAGCTCACAAATGCCACCAAAATAGGTCTATTTCAATTTTAAATGAGAAAGTTATGACTAAATTATTGAGGCTGGTTCAAAACAACGATATGCAGAATTTCCAATTTAGTTTTCCAATTTCAAAAACTAATGATTTTATGACAATAAATCCAAATCCCCAACATCTGTATAGTAGAATTAGTGGAATTTCATAAGGAATTTAAATATGAAATTAAATTTTGAAAACAAAAGAATTTGCCTACTAAAATTGTTGAAAACCCAGAACTCAACAAAAACTTACAATTTTTGTTTGAGTTTCATAAAATGGTTACGTGGATTGCTTTACCAAGATGTGGAGCTTCCCTAACTTGATTTATATTGTAATTCCCTGAATTTCACAACAATTTTGTTGATTTTCCTTCTCCAGATCTCCTAATATCTTTCTTTCTTTCTTCCTTGGAACAAATGAAGTGATTTGCATGTCGACCACTGACTCACCTATATATATTGGTGAATATCAATTGTGGACCTTGATCTCATGTAAATACTTATCTTTAAACATGTCCAACAACCTATATCTTGGTCATACAATCCCCTAGTCCATCCTTACTAACAAATTTATTAACTTAAGTCACATTGTGATAATGCCAATACACATCCCAATGCGCATCAATTCTTATTATTTTATTTTCTTAACTTAGGCTACATTTATGTAAATTCAAATACAACAACATTAAATGGATTAATTTAATCACATTTACCTCAATTAAGACTTATCACATCACTCTATATCCTGATCCTACGCTGACATGCATCTGTGAAGTGCGTCCCCATTCACTTCTCAACATCTATATACATTTAGAAGTGACTTACTAAGTCTACACATATACAATAAACTAAGCATCCACCATACCAAAAAAAAAAAAAATATAACTTGGTCTTCGTGCCAAGTGTTAGGTCTGTGTACCCACTTTCAGGCCGCGTCATGGGTCAGTGATGTAACGGCCCCAATTCCTGCAAATTAGGCCTCGCCCGACCTAGACCAACGTGGACCTACGAGCAACCCCTGCAAGATCAACACAAGCCTAGTCGGCCTTTTTTATTAAGTATTATTTGATTGATTGTTAGAGTTATCAAGATTTGCATATCTTAGTTTAATATGGAGCAACAAAAGCAGTTAAATAATTGAAACAACTAATTTTAAACAATTTAAAGTCGAGAAAAGCCTAAATGTGGAAATCTTGCACAGTATAGGTCTCATGTATATCTCAGGTGACAAAAATGTAAATAAGCATTATATACGTGTATCTCAGGTGTATCTCTCAAAATCCATACCCACACTTGTATAAAAAATGCCAATTATAGTATAATAGATATAATCAAAATGCCTAGAATAGTAACAAAGGCAGAGCCGACTTTAAGGGAACTCAGAGGTAGTTACCAATCTTGGGCTCTTTACCTTTGCTAATAGAGGAACCTGTAATTGTCACTCGTGAAAGAGACAATTCCAGTGAGAAAAGCCAAAAGAGATTCAACAATATTTTTTAGTAATAAATAATAAAAGTTTCTAAATCCCGAAGGTATTTAAAAAAATTGTAAATAAATGCTAAAGTGCATGATAAACATACTAATCAAATGAAGCGGTGAAGGTCAATTGGCAAGGAAGCAAAGGTGATTAGGTAATCGTGTCCAAACTATGGGTCATCAAACCAAAACACAGCTTGAAGTTGACACGGTGGGCCTAAGGCCACTTCCAACAGCCCTGACAAGACTTCTTAGGCACTGTAGACTCCTCAGGTCGCCTCCAAATTCCCCTTTTAAACTATCAAGCTAGGCTACGGCGATGCGGAATCCTTTATCCTTTTCAAAATCCTCAGCAAAAAGTCAGGGTGACTCCGGATGCTTAACCTGTGTGATAATATAACTGGTAGATTAACTAGAACCTAGGCCACTTTAAACAAGATTGGAATACAAGTATGACATGTTTTTTAAGATATTAATAATAAGAAGTTGAAAATAAATCATGTTGATGCTCTTATTGGTTTATTTACAATAAAATGCAATCAAATCTAAGTTAAACGCAACTTTTATATGTCCGTACTACACTCCCGATAGCCACAACAAAATGAAATCAAATACAAGCTAAATGCAGCTCTCATATGTCCGTACTACACTCCCGATATCCAGCAAAAATATCCTAGGCCCCTAGTACCTATTAGAGCTCATTTGGTATATGTTAGAGCTTATTAAGTTTGATTATCTTAGTTCATTGTAAAACAATCCACTATTTACTTCAATGTCTTTTCTATTTGATTTAGAACAAATCTCGACTTCAATGCATCCTAAAAACGTTTATGCTAAAACCTCAGGGAATTCTTACCATATACAAAGACTTGATGCAAAGGACTAAACCTGAGAGGCCTCTTTTAATTATTTTAAATATCCCTTTGGCCCTTTACTTGACTAAAATGCCCAAACATGGTTGTACAAAGTTTTAGATATTTTAACTATTTTTCTTAAGTGTTATTAAATAATCAAAGTCCATTGGAATTCATTTCAAGTTGTTTTAATGTATTGGTTTGCAAAACAATCCCCTAGGAACTTTAAAATAATTTCCAAAAACTTGGTTTTTATGCAACTTGAAATGCGGCTAAAACACTCATAGAAGTTTTTGAAATTCTCAGTGTTGGTTCGTTGAAGTCTATTAACTTTAAAGCAAGGTTTTTGAGGGATAAAATCTCATCAATATGATCAGAAACAAAATTTGAGACTCTAAGTAAAATTTTCACTCTTGATTTGTAATTATCAATCTCTTATTCGAAATATGAATTGAAAACTAAGTTAGACACATTGAAAAATCACGAAACTAGGTGGAAACCTTTAATATGATTTGATAACATGTTATGCAGACTTTGGTTCAATTCTTACATCATTTGATGCCCTAAACACCTTAAGTCAAAAATAAGCTCATGGAGTAAGTAAATTTTGCCTATTTCAAAACTCATTTGGAAAACCATTCAAAACACCTCAGTATCACTTGAAACATTAAAAAAAAAAACTAAATTATAGTGTTTCAAGCCATTCCGGATATTTTGGTTATTTTTATACTAGTGGAAACCCTTGGAAGAGGTCCCGATATCCAACACTTACAAAAAGAATATCTTAACGGATTAGCACTAATTTTCATTCCATTCTTAACAAAGAAGATGACTTAAACTTTAATATATACTGATCTCAAGAAGTCTTCCTATGTATTAGCTTTTTGAAATGGTACAGTACACTCAAATATGATTAAAATGGAGAGAGTTGTGCTCAAAATACCAAAACAACTGAACTTGAGAGAGTTTCAGAACAGTAGTGTTAGAAAATTCATAACTCTCACTCCACACATCCAAAAAACGTGATTTATGGTGCAAAGCTTTTTCAAACATCCAAGAATTATACATAAAAAAGATCAGCCAATTCTTAAATGAAATTAATGACTTATGGTATCTAGTATTACAACAAATAAGGTGGCATTTCATCAAACACGTGCTATTCATAAAAAACAAAAACACCAAAGCTAGCTCAAACTTAACCATAAATGTCTAGCTTTTGAAACAATATAAGGCATTCCTTTTAAGAGTAAAATTCCATGCATTGAACAACTAATGACACATAAATTCAATCCAGTATGGTTTAAGATTTAAAGAAACCCTAGTTAAAACATATAAGCATTGCATTTCTTGACCGATTTTAACACCATCAATTGAGTCCTTCAATAGCCTTGTAATCATTATAGTTGAGATCAAAATCTTCCCAAAGAGTGAGAAACAAAGTCCTAAAATTTCAGCACATACATGTATAAAAAACACCCATATTTGAGCATGAAATGAAATAAAGCTTGTTACCTAGGCTTTGAATCACTTGAAACTTCAATTCCTTCTCTTGATACATAAGTTCTAGTTTCAAATCACAAAATCTAACGATAATTCTTTCTTGAATTTCTTTCTTCTCTTAATGCCTTTAAAGAAGAAAAAGCTTTTTTATAATCTTAGTCATTAAAATCTAGCCACTAGATGAACTTTGTATCTCTCAATCTCTTAAATCTCTAGGAAGATCTATGACTCCTTATTTAATGGGACATGCAGACCATTGATGTACACTAATCTCCAAGAGTTTGTCAACAAAGAGACATCTACGTCCATCTAATATACTAAAAGAATGGTCTCTATTTAAATTCTCAATGTTTCATGGCATTTAGATAGTAAATTAACCTTAGGCTAAAGTTAGCATTTTCTCTTACTTAAGTTAATTTGTCCATGACCAAATTTGGTTAATAAGCCCTTCAAACTTAGCTCATTAAACCTATTAGTTCAGATCCATAATAAAACTTAAGTATTTCATTTTCTTCATACTTAGACTAGTTAGATAGGTTATATTAGAGTACCTTAGGTACCCATTTGATTTCATTTAGGTCCCAAGTAACAACTAGCCTTATATTGGAATTTACAACGATCCTACCCAATGCCCTTGCGTGTAAATAACTCAAAGTAAACTCGCGTCCATTGACATCAAAAGTCAAAACTATGAAAATTGTGTACCCTATAAATACATAGGCATAATGTACTACATAGGATCAAAACAAATGAAATAATTTTAATTATTACCTTAGTGTCAACACTCGAGTGTTAACTATATTCCCTACATAGGATTGGTCGCTCGGTCATGGTCCTTCAAAGCATACAACTAGAATTAGATTATTGGATTCATTCAAGTGACCCTTAATTACAGATTATTCCACTATTAGAGATTTCGGTCGTTGCAAGATTTTTCCAAAAACATTATCTTGTATCGACTAGCCTAGTTGTTTGTCACACACGTGGTGTGTGAAGTGAGTGAGCATGCAAAATGATCAAGGAACCTAAAATGGAAGCATAGATTATGATATACAATAATCCATAAAAGTAGAGTCGAGAAACTAACTTTTTAATACAAATCAAATACAATTTTGATTAACTGATACATAACTAAAACCAATTCAGCCACTATATTACCTACAGAATGGATAAGGGCGCACGTTGTGACATTCGAGAATTTTATAAACTTAATTAGGCAACTAATTAAGAATTTTCACATTTAATTTGGGATTTAGGTATCTGAGGTGAGACTCACGTGTTACGGATTAGAGATAAAAAATCTTAATATTATTTTTATGTGTAGTGTGCCTATTTTATGTATTATACACAATTTCGATGTGAAATAGGGTTAAGTGGAGTGTATATGCGGTCTATGTGAGTTTTAAGCGCATTCGAGAATTTTCTCAAATTTTTGTAATTTCAGGGTTTTGTCTTGAGATACGTATCGACACGAGTTTCGTGGGAGTTTAAATGTCAACACGAGCAAATGTTTCGATAGTTGAAAAAAAATATTTACAAGTAAGTTTGAAAATTTGAATTTTGGACTTTAAATAGACAAAATGAGTTGACAAGGGCCCCACACCGTGACTCGCATGCGAGACCAGTTGTTTGAAAGTTTTGGAGTGCTTTGGTAAATTGTCCAACTTATGACGAAATTGGGGTATTTCTCGGGGATTTATTTAGACGTAAATTGAAAATATAATCACAAAACTAAATAAAATAATAAATAAATTGGTGCAAATTTGGTTCAGTATACCAACAGAATTGGTTCATAACGGTTTCGTATGTCATGGACAGTTCACATTTTTAGAGTTTCAGTATGACCAAAACTAGTGTTATGGACATTTCATGAAGATGGACTATTTTGATGAGAGTTTGGTTCAATTTTGTGAAAAATTGTTTCGAAAACAGGTGTCAGAAGTCAAAACACGTCAAAATAGGAATTTTTTGAATTAATAATAAAAATAAATTAAGCTGCTAACAAGTAGCTTAGGGTTTATATATAAATAAAAAAATCAATCGATTCATTTTATACATTTCAATAGTCTTAAACCCTTCCGCTGATTCCTTCCCTCACGGACCTCCCTACGTCTGCTTTTCGCCCAGTTTCTCCTGGCAAAATATTAAAGCATTGTGATACGTTTAACTTGAGCTAAATTCCCACGATGGAAATGAGTTATTCGGACTGCAATTTGATAAATTCTCAATGACGGGCATTTTTCCTTAAATCAATTTTACTTCTCAATGACAGAAATTGGTAGGAATTATTGGTAATTGGTATATTAGATTGATTTGTGTCAATTCGGGATAAAGTCCACTGACGTGGGTTAGGGCTTTGATGTGGTGACCTAATCCAACTCAATTGATAACTATTTTTTGAGATGTTTTAATAGTTGATATTGATTATTGGTTTTAATCTAATTTGACTCCATGAGCTATGACACTAATTTAGTGCTAATATAGGGTGGTTTCATGGCGTTTGTTATTGATTTTTGAGAATTCAATTGCGAAAATAATAGTTCGAAGAAGTTTTTTTGTTTAAAATAAATTAAGTTGCCAAGTCGACAGGCTATATGGAAAAATTCATAACTTGTCCATCGATGATCTAATTTAGGCGTTTTTGGATTCTATGGAAAGTAGGAAATGAGTACTACGAGTTCCATTCCATTTAGGTCATCACGATGATTATTGAGGTTTCAAGGTTAAAAGGTTACCCTAAGTCGGCTAGTTGAAAGCTAGTTGAATATAAATCAATATATTCGGAAACTGTTCTCAGGTGCACTTTGATCGTGGTTTTTAATGGGTTTCATTATATGGTTTCACTCGAAGCTTAACCCATAATATAATTGGTTATGTAAAGAAGCTATTGGAACCATTTTCAAGGTGATGCGACACTCTAGGACCCCAAAAATTAAGTTCAAAGTTTGTTGTTTGCAAGGTCAAGTAAATCCCATTGTAACCTTTATATTATATGAGAATTTCTAGAATATAATTGCATGCACGGTTTATCGATGCATATTTCTTAATCATGCATGCACGGACACGAGAGAAAGGAGGCCTTTGGGGGTCCCATTGTGTTCATTGGCTATATGTGTGGTAGGATGAACATCGTAGTGCTCTTCGACCAATATCACTTATCATTGTTGACACTTGTTTCAGATGGGTTATTTTTGTGATGTTGGCCTGGATCATAGTCCATGGAGAGTCGAAGGTGTGGCTTCTCGAGGGACTTCTTCTCAAACTCATGAAATCTTTATTACTATTTACCCAACACTTTTGGAAAGACATCTTCTAATTATGGTCGGTCCATAGAAACGGGATGGGTTGCATACTTTTATAATTATGATTCCTTGCGATATTATTTTTCATTTAAATATTTGGAATATAATACATTTGATTATTATAAGTGTACTAGATAGTGTGGGATTTACTTATTTGACATTATCGAATTTTTAATAATTGCATAATGACAGGTTTTATAGACGACAAGGGAAAGGAGAAGCTTTTCGATTGTATGTGATTGGCTTAATTCTTTTCTCTATGTATGTATTTGTTTTTGAATATATTATATTGTATAAACGAGTTTATGGGTTTGAGTGTGATTAGGATCTCCTTTGGAATGCTGCAGAGCTAAGGTAATAAGAGTTTAAGGATTTTGAAAATCCAAGATAGGTTAGAATGAATAAATATTTTTTGTTAAAGCAATATATATTGTTATGAAAGGATTGTGAGTCCTTCGGCATTTCCACCAAAGCTGAGCAGGTGTTGTTGAAGATTTTTGAAGGCCGAAACTTTCGGTGTAGGCTTAAAAATAGAGGAGATGTTGTCGAAAAGTTTTTACGAAATTTCAAGAATTATTTAATTCATGTAAACAAACTTTAAGGTTTAAGATTCAGTTTATAATCCTTAATGGTTGATAACATTTTATATTTAATGATCATAAGATCTTATTCTTAATTGTTTATTGATGGAAAGGTTAAGGCTCCTAAATTATCAGGGGACTTAAAGTAATCTAGGCTGGTCGGATGCCCTAATTAGGTGGGGTCTGACAATGTTGGTATCAGATCCTAGATTTGGTAATTGATGATAAACTTAGTTGAGAAGCAAAGGGTGATCGAGCGCGATTAGTTGGAAGTAACACGATGGAATGGGGATAAAAAGTTTAAATACTTTACTATTGTGTTATATTTGTGTTATATGTATGTTTTATCGCCAGATATGCGATAGAAAGTTTGTTTTCCTTGTCCGTTCGATATTTAACTTGTAAGATAGGATGAGTAAGACTAGAAATAGTTAATTAAAAGAGAGAATAAGCTTGTGAAATAAAATTGAGCGTGTCTGGATGTGAAATAGAATTGTGAAGTCTGAATTCATAAAGGTGATAAACCTATAGGAAATTAGTTGAAAAAGAAGTCCAAATAATTCATGTACATAAGCATTTGACATGGATTTCTTGTAAATTGAAAGTATTGAACTATTATAATTTTAAGCACTTAGGAAAATGTTTAAATAGACTTAAATTAAGTCTCAAACGATTGAGAATTGTTTGGAAAATGTGATATGAAATTATGGTTAATGGGAAGCACAAGATATGCATTATCTTCAGTTTTAGAATAAGTTAGTACCAATTGCACGGTTAACTCGGGATGACCTATTCTATAAAATATTGGTTTAATTTATAACTAATTGAGAATTACTTTTGAATGAGTCTCAAATGAAAGGAAAAATGAGACATGTAGTTATCAAAAATGTATAATGGAAATTGATTAGACAAATTGAATCTTGACTTAGAAATCAGAATGAGATTATGATTGGATCATTCAAATTGTCTAAGCCGTTTTGTAAAAAAAATACATTGAAATAAAGTATTGTTTCCTCTTCGAACTGAAAGGTCAAGTGAAAAAATGGGATAGAACCATAGTTTAAAACAATTAATTGACTTTTGTATAGAAGTAATGAAAACTTTGATTATTTATTACTCAAGTTATTTATCCATAAGTGACGTTGAATATATTAGTTCTATGAATCGAACAAAGTACTGATAAAATGAGTGAAAATACATGAGTTAGAAGTAATCTTTGGTACAAAGACTTTTTCTAACTTGAAAAATGAAAAAAGGTATTAATGAGATCAATGTGTTAGAAGTTAAGGTGTTGGGGAAAGTAGTCTAATAATAACTTAGATTAGCAATTAAATAAAACACATGTAGTTGTATTTTAAAATTCAAAGTATTCAATAGTCACTTCTAACAAAATTAAGTATTGATGTTTATCACTACAACTTAAAAAATAAGTAATGAAGAGATAAACTTACTAAATGAGAATCAATAAGAAATTTATATTGGACATCATTATAAGCTCTATCTTGTGAGAATTTCTATTTGTAGAACTTAAAGGATTGAAATAGCATCCTTTAAAAATTAGAGTAGTCATTAAGCTAATAGGAATTTGGAAATTCAAATTCTTTTATATCTTTAGTTGAATTATAATGGAAATGTGAATTCGTCAATAGTTTTTTGATGAATAATAAGATATAAAGTTATCTTACACAGTCTCTTGGAAAGTACCGAATTTCTTCTTGAGAAAAAGAAAAATCGGGATATTTGAGATTAATTAAAATAACGTAAGGCGATAAAAATAATTTAACTATTTGAGTCGCGAAGTTTCTCTATTTAGAGTTAAGATTAGCTATGGAAGACTTTGATTCATTAAATGTTAATAAGAACTCACATCATCCTTAGCTATATATTTTGAAAAGAGAAAAGAGATAAATTGCCTTTCTAAGTCTAAATTAAGTAGTTGTAAGTGGTCTGGTTATTGAGTGAAAGTCGTGGTAAGTTTGTCAAGGGACTAAGAACAAGATCAATGCGAGAATAGCAAAGATTGACAAAACTAAATGGAATAGACTCAATGTATAAAATAAAATGAGATGTCGAGATGACTTGCGACTGCTGGAAGTAGCACAGACGGACTCCTTTAGTCAACGTAAGGCATTAGAGTAGTTGTGCATGACCAAAAGTCTAAGTAACTCCGTTTCATAATCACAATTCATTTACAATGTAGAAGACTGGTGTGTTGCCCAAATTTCTTTGAATAATCGAATAAATTTATGATAGTCAGAATAAAAAAGTTTATGAAGTTTTTTTGAAGTCAATTGAAAGCTTAAGTATAAGTTAATAAATGGTCAATTCTCACATAAGTATGGAAAATGAAAGTTTCAGGTGAACGAGTCCCGATAAGACTCAGAATATCAAACTATGAGTTTTATAAAACTTAATGTATTTTTACAAGAATCTTATAAGGAGTCAAACTTATAATGATGAAGTTTTTAACCAAAGTAATATACAACTAGTATCAGTGAATATGTTATACATTGGTTCAATTATAGTGCGGCACCACCTGTTTATTCAGTGGTGAGGTTTAAAGCACTAGTTATTATAAATTAGAGATGATGTAAGATGCTTGTATATTGTTGAAGATATAAATGAAATGGAGAGAAATGCGTGACTTACAGCTCAATCAGTTACTTTTATTATCTGTTAGATTGGAAACGTTGCATAGAGTACAGTGTGTCTGACTTGATATGTTTGAAGAATTGAATATTCTTCAATTGTAGTTGAGTAGAAATGAAAAAGAGATAACATATTTAGCTTGTATGAAATACAAGTTTATAAGTTAAACTTGAGAGTAAAATCTCGAATATGTTGATATCTCTATTTAGAAATGCATGTCTACTCAAGTTAAGGATAATTGTCTTTATTCAGGCAATGAGAGAAGTTGGTGAATAGTAAGTGATTAAGACATGGGTTTGTTAGAGGTCTCGGTTAAATGAAAGGAATGAGGTTCTTGATGAACTCGTCATTAGATAATGATATGACGAAGTTAGAAGAGTCGATTATTTTTTGAAGTTAAGTGAATTGGCTAACGAACTGGCATTAGTAATTGCTTCTTAGTCCACAATATAAATAATATTATGAGTAGACATTTAAAGAATGTGTGAGAGCTACACAATGTGTCAGGTTTCTATTTATGATCGAATTGGGAATTTGAGATCTCTTGTCATAGGATGATAAATGTTTATGAGATCTATAATCATGAGATAACTTGTGTAATTTCAGGTTTCTAATGAGAAACACTGGAATGGTGGTGGATCAAATAGACACGTGACTCTACTTAGTATCTAATGTTGTGCTCAAATATTATTTGCATCAAAATGCAATTTTAAACTGATGATAGTCTAAGAATTAATCGGTTAATAATTGAAATAAAAATGGATGGTTTGTGATGAGAAAGTAAACTAGAATGTGTACCAAAGTTGGAGTGGATATGGAAAGAATTTTCAAAAGTTCGTGGAGTAGTATTCAGATTAAATGAGAATTATGTTATGAAAAACAAGATAGGTTAGGTCTTGCTAGGTATGATGACTTGAATGAGGTTCAAGGGTATGAGATGAGAAATGAAGTGAGGTTATTGGATATTCAAGAAGGTTGATCTTTTAAATCGTCGTAAATTCACAAATTGTCAGGATTGGCAAAGTAACTGAGATAACTTTTCATTAAACCAAAATGTAAGAAAATTAAAAGTTAAAATGGTTATGATCTCTACCACCAAGTTGTTGAATACACTGCAAGTGATTAGACCCACTTAATGGTTTACCTTCGAAGTAGTTGGATTAAAAGAGTTGTATACGAAGAATTATTTTCTCATATCTCTTTTGGTTCAGTAATCTATAAGTTTAAATTTCAAGGACGAGATTTTTTATTAATTAGGAAAATTGTGACTCTATGAATTTTGTAAAGTTAATTAGGTGGCTAATTAAGTATTTTTAGATTTAATTCAGGATTTAAGTATCTGAGGTGAGACTAATTTTATTGATCGGAGGTCATAAATTTAATATTTTTTTTGTGTGTTGCGTGCCTATTTAATATATTAAACATTATTTCGATGCAAAATAGGTTAAGTGGAATGTATATGCATTGTCCGTAAGTTTCGTAGCACATTGAAGAATTTTCTCTTATTTTGATAATTTTGAATTTTATCTCGAGATACATACCGAACTAAGTTCCGTATAAGTTTAAATGTCGACTCGAGCAACTGTTTTGAGTTTCACAAAAAATATATTTACAAGTAAGTTTTTAAAATTTGAATTTTGGACTTTAAATAGACTAAATGAGCCAACGTGGGTCCCATACATTTATTTGCGTACGAGACCAGTTGTTTGGATGTTTTGGAGTGCTTTAGGAATTTCTCCAACTTTTGGCGAAATCAGGGTATTTCTCTTGAATTTATTTGGACGTAAATTGAAAAGATAATCACGAAATTAAATAAATAATAAATAAATTGGTGCAAGTCTAGTTTAGTATAGCAATAGAATTTGTCCATAAAGTTCCGTATGTCATGAAAAAAGTTAAGATTTTTGGAGTTTTAGTGTGACCAAAACTAGTGTTATGGACATTTCATGAAGTTAGACTATTTTGTCAAGAGTTTGGTTAAATTTTATGAAAAATTGGATAGAAAACGAGAGTCGGAAGTCGAAACACGTCAAAATAGGGATTTCTAGAATTAATAAATAAAAAGAAATTAAGCTGCTGACAAGCATTTGAGGGTTTGTATATAAATAAAGAAAAAAATCAATCGATTCATTTTATACATTACAACAGAATGTTTTGTTCAAACGTTCCCTAAACCCTTTGATTCCTTCGCTCACAGAGCTCCCTACATCTGATTTTTATCCAGGTTCTTTTCGTAAATTATAGAGCATTACTATACATTCAATTCGAGCTAAATTTTCACGGTGGAAACGAGGTATTCAGCCTGCAATTTGGTAAATTCTTAATGCTGAGCATTTTTCCTCAATTCAATTTAAATTTTTATGAATTTTTTATTTCTTTCACGCGGTTTTAATAGAAATTGGTCAGAATTATTGTTAATTGGTATATTGAATTGATTCGCATCAATTTGGGATAAATTCCGCTAACGTGGTTTAGGGTTTTGATGAGGTAAACTAATGCAATTTAGTTGATAACTATTTCGGAGATGTTTTAATAGTTGATATTGAAAATAGGTTTTAATCTAATTTTACTGCATGGGCTGTGAAAATATTTTAGTGTTGGTATCAGGTGGTTTCATGGCGTTTTTTATCGAGTTTCGAGGATTTTAATGCAAAAATATTAATTTGGAGAATTCGTTTTGTACAAAATAAATAAAGTTGCTAAGTCGACAGGCTTTATGGAAAAATTCATAACTTTTTCGCCGGTGATCCGATTTGGATGTTCTCTGAGTCTATGGCAAGTAGGACATGAGTACTACAAGTTCTGTTTAGGTCATCATGACAAATATTAAGGTTTTCAAGGTTAAAAGTTTCCCAAGTTGGCTAGTTAAAAGCTAGTTGAAACATTTATATAACTTAATATTTTTCGAAATTGTTCTCAAGCGTACTTTGATAGCGTTTTTCATTGTGTTTCGTGATATGGTTTCACTCAAAGCACAACCCATAATATAATTGGATATGCGGAGAACCTCAAAAATTAAGCCTAAAGTGGGCTATTTGTAAGGTTAAGTAAATCATATGGTAACCTTTACATTGTATGAGTATTTCTCAAATATAATTGCATGAACGGTGTATCGTTGCATATTTATTGAACATGCATTTACGGACAAGAAAGGAAGAAGGCCTTTGGGGGTTCCATTGACACTGGTTTTGAGAAATAAATATGTTATTTTTGTGATGTTGGTAGGATGAACACCGTGGTGCTCTACGATTGGAGTCACTGGTCATTATTGACACTGGTTTTGGATAGGTTATTTTTGTGATGTTGGTCAAGATCACACTTCATGGAGAGTCGAGGGCATGGCTTCTCGAGGGACTTCTTTTCAAACTCGTGAATCTTTATTACATTTTACCCATAACTTTTAGAAAAACTTCATCAGATTATGGTCAATCAAAAGAAACGGGATGGATAACATACTTGTTTATTTATGATTCCTTGCGATATTAATGTTCATTTAAATTCTTGGAACGAAATGCATTTGATTGTTACAAGTGTATTAGATAGTGTGGGATTTACTTATTTGATATTGTAAAAAAAAATTAATTGGATAATGACAGGTTCTAGCGGCGACAAGCTTACCGATTATATGTGATTAGCTTAATTCTTTTGTTTACGTATTAGTTTTTGAATATATTCTATTGTATAAATGGGTTTATGGGTTCGAGTGTGATTAGGATCTCTTTTGGAATGCTGTGAAGCAAAGGTGATGATAGTTTTGAAAATCCGAGATAGGCTAGAATGAATAAATATTTTTTCTTAATGCAATATATATTGTTATGGTTGGATTGTGAGTCCTTTGACATTCCCACCAAAGCTGAGCAGGTTTTGTCAAAAATTTTAAAGGTCGAAATTCCTGGTGTGTGCTTAAAATAGAGGAGATATAGTCAAAAATTTTTTACGGAATTTCGAGGATTATTTAATTCATGTCAACAAACTTTAAGGTTTAAGATTCAGTTTAGAATCCTTAATGGTTGATAATATTTCATATTTAATGATTACAAGATCTTATGGTTGGATTGTCAGTCCTTTGGAATTTTCACCTAATATGAGTAGGTTTTGTCAAAGATTTTGAAGGCCGAAATCTCAGGTGTATGCTTAAAAATAGATGAGATGTAGTCAAAAAGATTGTACGGAATTTCAAGGATTATTTAATTCATGTAAACAAACTTTAAGGTTTAAGATTCAGTTTAGAATCCTTAATGGTTGATAATATTTTATATTTGATGATTACGAGATATTATTCTTAATTTCTTATTGATGGAAATTTTAAGGCTGCTAGATTATAAAGGGAGTTAAGGCAATCTAGACCATTGAAATGCCCTAATTAGGTGGGGTTTGACACTCGCCTCTGTTCTCGACTACTCCGGTGCCTTGCCCATTCTGTAACCACTGCAAGTCTAACTGATTTAACAATGAATTTGATTTTCGAAACCCCCAACGAGTGAACAAATAGGTTTTACAAAAATGTCGTGCATAATAAATAGTTTATGAAAATATAATAACAAGAATTAAAGCAAACATGTTGCAATCCTATTTCTAACATGGTCATGGTGATTCCCATGAATCCCCAAGGTGCAGGACCTGGCTTGTATCTCATTAGCATGGCATCAATCCCTACCAACAATTTGGGGATATATCTTTACGTGATTTGAGGCCCCGAGCCCTAGAAATATACTCTAACTCCACCCAATATGATAATTGTTATAGAAAGTGCACATAATAATATTATGCCATTGATGTATCATCCCATATCCCGATTAAGAGAATGCCCAGCCTGAAACCTTAATTAAGCCTTGGTACACCAGTCAGACTCAATTCGAGTAACAATACAACCGTCCTATACCTGATATGCATGATACATTACATCGTATATCGAATAAATAATTGAAAACTCAGCAAAATTAAAACTTTTTCGATAATTCAAATGATATACTAAACTATAATAATCAGAGTTAAAAATTGGTATAAACTTCGATTTACAAAACAACAGCAAATTTGATTTTATTACAAAACATTAATTCATACAATATATAAACAGCAAGGCATATCAATACATCGTAGAGAAGACTATAAACTTATGTTCTTCTCCATTCCTAAGTCGAAGTGCACGCCGATAACCTAAAACGCTAATTGGGGAATGAGTGCTCCAACTTGCTCAGTAAGTGATGCTTGTAAACCAATCAGCTATCATATAATATCAATGATTCAATGAATAGCAATATGAATCCAAAACATATCTATTCAGGTATTGAAAATGATATAAACAATAGATAACAGATGCAAGTCAACTGTTTAATAGCAGTAGTACTCGTGACACCACTTTTCATTTCAATTAAAAAAATCATATATCAGTTATTTAGGAATTCTACTGCCCAAAATCTACATATTGGGGGATGTGAGATTTCATCAGCATATTAAAAAAATAGAGTCTTCATACTCTATAGGATATTTGATAAGTATTTATAGGTATTTAGTACTTTATTTTAGTATATTCAATTATTCAAAGTCTCTAAAATATATATTAATTATATTTTTTCGTTATTATCAGGTGAAACGGAGTGCGCGATTGAATTCGTGGCGGAAAAATACTCAAAATGGAGTATTTACACGCAGTGATCAGATGTCGGACAGTTTGCCACGAGTTACGTGTTGCGCGGTTGAACAAGAGACAACATATTTCAACCAATTAGACGTTGCCACGTCAGTGCATATCTTCTTTTAACCAATTACACACTGCCACATCAACGATTCTCCATCATAGACACACACACCAATGCTTCTCTCTTACAACTGCTGAGTGTCACGCACACCACTCGTCCACAGCGTCATCACAACCAGCTCCACCAATCCCATGCCGCCACATCGGCATTTGCAGCCACGTCACCAACCAACACATTTCTTTTGTTCAACAGCTTTTTGATTTCCTCGGGATGTGTATCAGCACAAGCTCCCAGAAATTCGCACGATTTCCCATGATTCTTCTTCGCCTCCAGTGATGCCACGTAGCGCTCACCCACTACACCAGCACATCATCAGTAGGGGTCTTCTCCAATCAGAAGCTGGCACATGGCGAGTGACATCACTCTCAACCAGTAGGATCCAAACACGTGGCAGACACCAGTTTTTGAGCCAAAAATAGCCCTACGCTGATCCTCGGCGCACGAGTCACCTCCCCAACCCCAAAATTAGTTTATCTCACCTTCTGAGACCAATTTTTAGTAGTTTTATAGATTAGGAACTTAGGTTTTATTATTTGAATAACACCGACTATTATTGGATCGACTTTCATCGACTACGATGTTCGGCTAATCAACTCCTTACCTAGGTCGGAGGGGAAACAAGTCGAGATCATAGATTCATAGCATTTTAAGTGAGATCTTTTATTTTATTATTTAATTCAATTTGAATTCTCCTATTTCACTATTGTTGATTTTAATGTATATGGTTTAGATTTAGGGAGTGTACGTGGCCATGCATGCTTTCAGGTGGACAACCTATAGTTATTTGGACCATTAGTATCTATGTAATTGTGCTTTTGGACCAACAAAGTTACAAACACTCACCCGTTAACCATCAAACCCTTTCGGTTCTTGTGTATGCAACAATTGAATCTAAGTTAAATCGGGAGCTGACGTAACCCAGTTATTTAGGATTAGTGTTCTCACAGACCCATATTACTGCGATTAGTGTGTTAAACCCGATTGGCGGATGTCTAGGGTTATACATTCATCAGGGAAGTAGTTAGTGGCGGACGTCCTAACTATCGAGATTAGGGGAACGAGGAATTTCTGACGGATGTCAATTTTTCATAGCTAATCTAGGGGAATATAAATTAATGACTTTTTGGGAAAGATTGAATACCATGATTGCCATTGAATCTTGATCATGATTTGTTGAACTGTAAACTTAGGTGTTACTTAGGTATTAATTAATTGTTTTCAAAATTAGTTTAGTTATTTTATTTATTTAGTTTAGTTAGATTAGTTAGTTAAATTAATATTTATATTAAATCCCTCGATTTTCCTTTTTTGTTGTTTTTAACCTAAGAAAGACTACTAATCTTTGTGGGATCGACCATTTGCCGCTATTTTACAAAATAGTTGGTTTAGGAACTTTACTTTATAGACGCATTCGGCGCGCGTCAATATGAACGTCAATACTAAGCCATTGTATATAAAGGTAAAAGGGTAAGGCTAATCCTTAACAACCTCATAGCCACTCTGTTTCTGGTTAGCATGATCAAGTTTATTCCCCATTGTTCATTACGTTATATGCTTGCCAAAGTACAGTGCTCCCATTTCCTAGTCGATGTCGTGCTGCAAGTATAATAGCTCGCTTGTAGTAATAGAGCAATAAACTTACGTTGATCACGGATATCTTTATCAAGGAAAGGTTTTTGCGCTAGTTGTATATTACCTACTTAACTAGAATGATTGCTCAGGGATTCTCTCTTAATTAATTTTATGTCTAAACTAAACTATTCTAACAAATCACTTCAAGCTTTAGTTGAACTCTTATATTAAGAATAACTTAGTTCACATTTTCACTTAGGTAATTTAATACTACGATTTGTATTTATGTGTACATCTCAATATATTTTATGCAATGCTTAATTAAAATACACAGATTTTCTTTAAATCCACTTCAACCCACTGTCACGATAGAGAAGATTTTAATGTGCAAACTAGAACTCCACCTATCAGTGTGAATAGCGTAAGTTCCATATTGCTTTAAGTCTCGAATTATCGGATTCATAACCAACAAAGTCTACTATCCACGCCTCCCTAATCAACAACTATCTCTCGATGTTGTATATTTTATGATTGTATCATTCATATATAGATTAAAAGCTTCAATGGTCATGATAACTCCTAAAGCCTAATTCATTAAATACGTGATCGAGATGTCTAAAGCATTACGCTCAAAATCAATACAAATTCTAACCATTACATTTTTTATCTTCACTTTGTATTACTATTTCGAAGTATAACATTCATACCATAGGATCCATTGATCTCTAAGATAAATAGACTACTCGCGCTTCATTGAAACACATACATCATAATTCAATATATAATTCAATGCAAAATATATATAAATATAAATATTACCTTGAATTAATTAATGAAACCAAATATTAAATGCGAATGTGGAGTCTTCAACGTTTCTTTAGCAAAACTCCTTAATACTCAAACTCAATACTAAATTACTCCAATGGAGGCCAATCTCCTTCTATGTGGTTGGCTCTCTCTTGTTTTTAACGCCCTAATACCTATTTATACTCCCTAATAATAATTAGAAACCGTAAATTACTATTTAACTCAAATTTAAGCTTCACTTTCTAGTTTATGCATGGTTGGCGCTGTCACTAATGCCTGAACGCCGTGTGAGTTAAGTTACAGTGCCGCCACTGCGCGATAACCTCATTGTATGTTTTTGAGCTCCTGAATCCTAGGCATCCTTCCCTATGTGTCCCGGTGATGTCTCTTGTGAGCCACGGCGTTGCCACTTCGTTGAACCTCTAGAGTTGGTTTTCTTCATTTCTTCTTTCTTTCCTACGTTGTGCCTTGTCTTCCCACAACGTCAATACATTCTCCTACGATGCCAACTCTGATTTTGTATGTTTTCGCACAATTTCTTCTTATTTTTCCATGATTTTGTCCAATACACCTTAATTCCTTGAAAATGCAATAATACCCTGAATTAGCATTCATTTGAGGATATTTATACTAAATATACTAGTAAATTAACCATATATATAAGTATAAATAATTATATATCAAGTTTCTCCAAACTTAAAATTTTGCGGGTCCTGAACAAAGGCGTATTTTACTAAGTCTTCTAATGACTAATTCTCATTCGATTCACATTGTTCATGAAGTATCCTTTAATCTATTAAGTTTCAAGTTAACGGTCTACTCAAGAGTTTTTATTTCCAAAAACTTATATTTTTAAGACATGTAGCTTTAACAACAAATATAACTTCACTTTCAACATACTAAAATAGATCTCAACAAAAAACCATCTCCACTCACAAGTTTATTTAGTCTTAACACTCAAGTAGCAGGTATACAATCTCATGATTTCTCTTTAATAGACCTTAACACTTTAAGAGTCTATAGGACTTTCAGCTAGCTGAAATGGAAACTTAGCATAACTAGCTACTCGCACTCGAGCTAAATCTTTTATTTGAAGAGTGTTTACTTCTCCTTTTTCTTCTCTATTTTTTTTCTTCTTTTTCTAACCATCAAGTTCTCTGCTCCATTTCCTGTAGAACTTGTGGGATTCTCTCATTTTTTTCGTTATTTCTAAAACTCTTGTTAGCACTTCTCGCTTTCGCTAAATCAAGTAAGTTAACTCCAAATTCTAATTTATAATGCCTTTTTCCCGTCTTTGCACTAAGTCTTTCTTTGCTCTGTATTTGCAAGTAAGATTCACAAATATTATAGAATCCTCAAAAATCTAGTTTTTTTCACAAGAAGTGTTCTAATTGCTTGCTTTTGTTTCAAGTTCAAGGCCTTCCCGAACTTTAGGTTTCTAATAATGAAATCACATTGTTGTGTGGTAGATTTCATTATTTCTTCTTCAAATATTCAAAATATTCTCTAGAGTTTCATATCAACAATATACTTGTAATCTACTCATCCATAATTTAAGGCATGAACATGCAAATGAACTACTTATTCATTATATATTTCTATGTATAACCAAATCCATACTACTTTATCATTCATAAAGTAAATTAAACAAAAATGTTATACACTACAATGCTTTCCTCCTTAACTACTTCAAACTAAAATTAAAATGATCATACCTGCAGTGTTTATCCATATATCTCAGCCTATCTTACAACTTCTCATAATGTAGTGTAGTGTCGATGCCCCCAAATTAAAACCAAACATTGTCCTCAGGGGTTAAAAGTAAGCCTGAAAAATGAAGACACTAAAACACACAAACATATGTAATAACACATGTTATAATAAACTAAACTAAACATACAACAAAGACAATTAAATAGTTGACAAATTATCTCAAATGTTAAAAACATTAAATGGTATCAAAAGCACTCTCAACTCCCTGTATTTGAAGGAATTCTAAAACACTTACTTTAGGATTGGGCGTCATCATCATCATTTGCATTATCAGCTCCAACCTGCGATGGTATCAATGGATGCTCCACCATCCTACTCTTCAATGAATCAAGATCAAACACGTACGCTGGTGCTGCTAAAAAGCTGAACGACCTATCAATAGGTCTCAATTGTCTGCTCCTCTCTCATCTAGCTATGGCTCTATGATGATCAACAAACAACTTGAAATTGCACTATCTGTTCCATCTATAATGCTTTCTCCTCTCAATATCCTCCTCATGTCTCAACATGGCTAATTGGTATTGCGCCCTATCCTCATGGTAGTGTCTCCTTATCTCTACTATCAATAGCCTCTACTGTCGCGGAGTTAAGTCCTCTGGTGGTATTCGTGTTTATGGTGGAGGAGGTGGTGGGAAGACATTACAACTGTTCCTATTCTCCAATTTAAGGGTCTACGAACTCGTAGCCCTCAGCAAAATCCCTACTGTTATTACTCCTCTTCTTTATTTTCCTCATCTTCAAGTTTTTGGGCTAGTTCTTCCACTGCTACTTATGTTGCTTCCAGGTCCTCTCGCCTCTTGGCCAACAACTTAGCCTCACGTCTAGCACCCTCGGCCCCCTCTCTGTCTTCCTTGGAGTCTTGGTAACTAGTTAGTGATTTTAGCATGCGCATGAAAGCTTCATCCATTGTTTGTTGAGCATTTATATCAAATCTTTATCGTCTCTCATTCTCACTCCGACCTTTAAGCACATCTGAGTAATCAAAATAGGAAATAACAATTTTTTGTCCCTTTTCAACATGATGGACTACTTCAAATTGGTGTGTATGATCTCCTTGATGTTGATTTCCCTGAACTTCGTAATCTCATAATGACAAGACGTTTTTGGCTTTTGATCTCACCCTATTGAGAAGTGGGCACATTGAAGCAACGAGAAAATGTTGACACATGTGGTACACTTTCCTAATGCTCCCATTTTAATGTGCTTCAGCATATTCTCAACACCTATTACCCATCCTTGTTGTCTTGGAATAACCAATTATCTCTCTATAACTCTAAATGGATAAAGGTTATAAGGCTTCTCATATAATATAGCAGAGAAACTCGGTTGTAATTCTATTAGATTTAAGCCATCCAATCTATAGATGGTATAATCTAGTCGTGAATGTTGCATTAGTATAAGATTTATAAACTATCTCACTCACACTTTTACATTGTTATTTCTATAATCTTGAGTAAGAAGCTCCCAATTATGACGTTTAATGTAATTATTCACTTTTTTATCGTACTTAGCCAGCAAAGTAATCCTTTTTCTACATATGAACTCCCTATAATGAATATCCTCGTATCTGTCCTTAGCCTCTTTACAAATGAAGTATTCGAATTTAAAAGGTCTAGGCTCTTCATCATTAGGGTTTTAAGAGGTAGATGCCTCAAAATCATTTACGTTCATTTGGCTAACTTGTTTCCTTGTTCTTGCCATTTCCTTCAAATTTCAAGCAACTAGCAAATTGCAACAAAATTTGTTCTTCAAATTACCTCAAAATCAAAATTCGTATAACAAGGATCATTCATACGCCAAATAATGCAAAAATGTAAATTTAGTCTCCATGGGTAATATTAATGCTTAAATTCACATAATCTTGCAAAACCTACCCTACAACCTCAAATCATAATTTCATATAATATTATCAAAAATTTCAAAATCTAATGCATAACGAAATAAAATTTGTAAATGTACCCTAATGCCAGATTAATTTTCAGTGTAGATCACTCCTCCATATCTTTTTTCAATGCAAGCCCTCTAACTTTTCTCATCAACTATAACCCTAGCTCTTTTTTAAATCAAATTCCAAAAAATCCAAGTCATTACTCTTCCACTTGTACAAATCCACAATGTGTTTGTATATTCACTCTAAATCACTAGGAGCTCATAAACCTCACTTGAAAATGACCAAACTTTGGTTCTAGAGGGGTGTGTGCTTGAGGGTTTTGGTATGGTTGAAGTTCAAGTGTGGAGAATTGTGAAAAAAAGGAGTTTAAAAGTTTTTTCGACCTCGGCAACATGTCGGGGCTTTTTTTCATTTTTTGCCTGCAACCACATTGGCTACCGTGGGTAATACCCACAACTTGAGTTATCTACTAGTAAGTTCGCTTATGATTTTTTGCTAAATCTCCTCTAGCGCTCTTCCAACTTTGTGTACAACTGACACAATGTGTCCTAACCGCGTAAAATCCATGAAAATATAAAAATTAATAAATATTACTTTTGATTTGCCCATGCATCTTACCTTCACTGCTTTGAACTCCTTCGCTTTTTTTTTGCTCTTTTTATGAGTTCTCGAGACATTTCCATTCAAATGAATCATCACCTGATGAATGGTCTTTCCTACACATTCGACACAAGTTTTTGAAAGTTAGAAATAAAACTCAGAAATTGTAATTCTTAAACTAAATAGCTAACTACAAATTAAAATTCAAAAACTTAAAATTTGAAGCCCCTGGGCTGCATCCCAATAACACTTAATTTAACGTCATTGGCCTGACACCTTTTCACTTGTTTAGTCCGAGTCTAAATCCAGAAGCTCCATCTACAAATCATAGATTATGATGGCATTCCCATTCAAACGTACTTCTTGACCATTGATAAAGACAACCTTTTCAGCATTATTGCCTCGTTGATACTCTTCATGATCTTCATTTCTCTTATGTCCAAACTTGCTTTAGTCATGTTCAAGAATGGATACCCAAGTATCATGGATCATAATCTATGTTGTGGTTCATAACCTTGAGATCTGCGATGAATGTGAATCTAACTACTTTGACGTGCACATTCGAAACTCTTGCTATAGTATTATCTTGTTACTATTTGCTACTTGCAAATTCCTAGTATCCAGACAATTAATGTTTAAGTATGCATGAATCATGTCCATCAGTGCCATGACATTGACCAATCCTCCTATATCAAATAAGACATTTCGAAACTAGTGTCGGTCAATGTTTATAGGTATGCTTATTTCTCCAAGATATTTGTTTTTGATAGGTTGAGGTCGCAGAATGAACTTGAACTTTGGTTCTGGTTTCTTTGGAACTAACTTTATGTCATTGCATTATGATTCTCCTTCGAGAGGTCCTTCATCTTTTTTCTTGGCATTCCATTGTTGCTTCACATTCTTTTACTTCAAGGCATTGATTATTTGCTTCTTGAAACAATTAAGCTCATCTTGCCTCACTTCCAAGTTGTGCTCACGCATCTCTTCATGTTTGTATATTACTTGGTCTTGTATTGGCTCCTTTATTGTCGCAGTGCTCATCATGTGAATGGCACTCACATTCTCCTTGGGATTGGTGACAGTGTTGCTAGGAATTGTCCTTCTTTCCTTGATAATAAGCAAGACATGAAAAGGAAGGATTGTGATTGCTCATTATCCATCTTTTTCATGGCTTGCTTATTCTTTCCAACTCTTTTCGTGCTTCTCATGGCGCTCCCTATCTCTCACTTCGATAGCTTGCCAATATTTCTCAATTGGCTTCAGTGAAGTCATCTCTTCGCTCTACCCCAATTTCACTTTTAGACTTATTGTTCGAAACCTTAAGGTAATTGCAGTGCAATATTAGGATTTTTGTTAGAAAATTTTCAGTTATTGTTGTTGTGTCCTTAATAAAACAGTGACATCCGAGAATTTCGTAAACTTTATTAGAATGTTAATTAAGTATTTTTGGAATATAAATAGGGATTTTGGTATCTTAGGTTGGACCTACACATTATGGACCAGAGATAATAAGTTCAAATAATATTTTTATGTGTCACATGCCTAGCAAATGTAATATATGCTACTAAGTCATTTGGTATATTGTGGTGTATCCTCAATTTTTCATAATCAGGGTTATAAATACGTGTCCAAATGGCAAAAGAAAAATAAAAATGATTTGTTTGTAAGAAACTAGTAAATCAAGTGTCAAATATAACATGGGATTTCGCCTCGTTTACGTACAAGTTAGGATCGATGGTAGTATAAGATGAGAATGAAATAGGTGCAAGACCATACCTGGAGCATTATGTTAGTTGGCAGTGGTTGAGGTTGAGATTAGATCCAAATTTGTGTAAGTTTGGTTTAATATAGTAAGAGAAGTGGTCCGATTTGGTGAAAAACTAGTGTTACAGAGGTTTGGACAAAGTAAGATTTTTCGTGTGACCAAAACTAGTATGTAGTGGATAAAGTAAGATTTTTCGAGTTTGGTGTCACCAAAACCAGTGTTATGGCAGTTTTATGAAGATGTATTGTTTTATCGAGAGTTCGGATCAATTCGGTGAAAAGCCATATCGAAAATGAGGCCGAAAACAAACACATCAAAATAGGGACTTTACGGATTACTAGATATAAATAAATTAAACTGCTGACAAGCAGCCAAGGGTTTGTATATAAAGAGAAAAAACAAGAAAAATGGAATGGAAGTTTCATTTCATTCTAACAGAGAATGAAAAAGCTTTGTTCTATAACCCTCTCAATTTGATTTTTCGCTCCGTGATTTCCCAACATTATATTTTTGCCTGATCTCTTTCTGCAAAACTATGAAACACCGTGAGATGGTCAGTTCGAGCTAAGTTTTCACGGTGGAAAAATGTTATTCGGCTCACAATTTGACTAATTCTCAATTCATGGCATTTTCCTCAATTCAATTTGAATTAATCTGATTTTTCAATTTCTATCGCGAAGTATTGATAGAAATTTGTAAGGATTTTTGTGCATTGGTATATTAAATTGATTTAAGCCGATTTAGAATAAACTCCACTGCCGTAGGTTAGGGTTTTTATAAAATAAACTAATGCTATTCAATCGATAACTATTTTGGAGATATTTTATAGTTGATATCAATTCACATTGGATTTTTGCATGAATTGATTATTGGATTCAATTCAATTTGACTCTATGAACTGTCGACAAATTTTGATGTTGGTATCAAGTGGTTTCATGATGTTTCTTGTCGGGTTTTGAAGATTTAATAGCGAAAATATTGATTTGGATAAGTTTTTAGTTTAAAAACAATAGAGGTTTCCTAGTTGACAGGACATTCCAAAAAATTCATAACTTCTCAGTCGATGATCCGATTTGAGTGTTCTTAAAGTTTATGGAAAGAATGACATGAGTGTACAAGTTCATTTTAGGTCATCATGACAAATATTGAGGTTTTAAAGGTTAAAATGTTACTTCAAACTAGCTAGTTAAAAGCCAGTTGAATCAGTTATATAAATAATATTTTTGAAAAATGTCCTCAAGCATATTTTAGCCGTAGTTTTCATTGGATTTAGTAATTTGGTTTCACTTGAAGCTTGACCCATAATATAATTAAATATGCAAGGGCTAGTAAAACCATTTTCAAGGTGATCTGACGCTCCGGGAACCTTTCGAAAACCCTACAGTGATATTTATTGTCGATTGAATATATTTGTACTTGTAATTGTATCATAGTATGCATTGTATTGTCAAAGTCCGGTTTGATTGAAACTAGGTTTTAGTCCTGCCTCTATGCTATCTAGTGAGACTAGAGGAGTCTAACACCAATAAGTTATCTTTGCATTTCATGATCTATTTATATTGTCTCCGAACTATTTTTAGAACTCGACATCAGATTATAGTTAGGAGATAGCAATAGAGTGGATCGCATGTCATTTTGACGCATATATCTTAATGTATATTTGAAAATACAATTGCATGTGTCCATGTATCAGACTAACAATTGCAATAGTACATATCAACAACAACATAGCATGGATCAAACTTTTCTATTATGTTCAATTAAGCGCAATTGATGGTGTGCTTTTCAAACCATTCAAGTGCCTCCTAATTAATGCATCCCATGTTAACTTCGGTCTACCCCTACCTTGTCAAATTTCTACAATTTCTATTGAGTCAAATTTTCTAGTAGGGGCATTTGTAGGTCATCTTTGCAGGTTACCAAACCACCACAACTGCCCTTCTCTAATCTTTGTATCAATTGGTGTTACTCCTACTTAACTTTGAATTTCAATATTTATAATTCCACCTTTATCAGTTTTACTATACATCCACCTAAGCATCCTCATTTCTACTACGTTCATTTTATGTAATTGTTGTTACTTTACCGCCCAACATTCACTTCCTTAGAACATTGTTGGCCTAACTGCGGTCTTATAAGATTTTTCTTTTAACTTAGTGGGAACATTTTGACCACAAATCACTCCTATTGCACTCCACCATTTCTTTCATCTAGCTTGAATTCTATGCGTGACATCATTCTCAATATCACAATCATTTTGTATGACTGATCCCATGTATCTAAAGTGATTCATCTTAGGAACTTCGACTTCCCCTAATTTTACAACTTCATCATCTTGATGTCTAGTATTTCTAAACTCATAGTGCATGTGTTCAGTCTTCATCCTACTCAACTTAAAGCCTTTAGATTATAGTGTATTCCTCCAGAGTTCTAATTTCCTATTCGCTACATCTTTTGTTCCATCCACCAAGATAATATCATTTGCAAATATCATATACTATGGTATCTCCTCATGAATATGCTTAGTTAGTTCATCCATAACTAAAGTAAATAGATATGCAAAAGTACAGATCAATGTAAGAATTTACTTACTGATATCTTCGAGCTAGAATTTACTTACTGATATCTTCGAGCTATTTTTTGATGATGTCAGATTCTATATAAAGAAAAAGGAAGAGTGGACAAGACTCGAAGACTATGATGATTGTTTTCAAACTTCAAAGTAAATTCTTGTTTTAAGTTGTTTATATATATTGTTTTAGATATTTGGGGTGAGCGTAGGACGTGAAGTTTCATTAAAGGATTGTGAAAGTCTTCTAATTTAGTTAAAATAAGCTAAAAAGGTTTTCGTTTTAGATTTAGTTATTTTGGATTCGTAAAGTTATAATTAAACTATTAGAGACTCCAAGTTTGTTATAAATGTGAACTTGATATAGATCGTGAACTACGGGGAGTTGTGAGTCTTTCTCGGCTTTTCCCCATTTATGTTGTCTATTTAGTGAATTTTTCGGCAGGCTACTTTCAAGGGAGATTTTGCAATAATTTTTATTTAATACGAAAATGATTTCTTAATCCATTTATGTTGTCTATTAAGTGAATTTTTCGGCAGGCTACTTTCAGGGGAAATTCTGCAATAATTTTTATTTAATACGAAAATGATTTCTTAATTTGCTCCAGTTAAAAAAATTATGAATTAATTTCATTGAGAATATAAATTAATTTTGTAGCCATATAAAGGACTGAAATAATTATTATTTTAAGGTCAAAGTTAAAAGAATAGATTAGGCCGACTAGATTATTGAGCGTAATTAGTTGGGAAGTGACTATGAGCTGGGATGTTTTGTTATTATGTTATATTAATATTCTATATATGTATTTTCACTAGATATGTAATAGAAAGATTATTCTCCTTGTCTGTTTGATACTTAACTCGTATACTACGACGAGTAAGATTAGAAATGGATAATTAAAAGAGAGAATGGAGTTATGAAATGAAACTAAACTTGATTGGATGTGAAATGGCCTTGTGAAGTTCGAATTCATAGAGGTGTTGTAAGTGGCTCAGTACTAATATTACTAATGAAAGTATCAGTTATGAAACCAATAGGAAATTGGTTGAAAGGGATTTCTAAATTATTCAATTACATAAGTACTTGTTGGTGTATGTGCCCTACGCCAATTTTGTAAACATTTTTTAACAATGATAAGTAAATGCATATTTCTTTTATAATAGTATCCAAGGATGATTATTGTATTATTTTAAATGTCCCCGATAAGTTATTATCGAGGGAAAAATAACAAATTAAGACTAGTATGAGTCTTGATTGATAATCATGTGATGATTATGCGTATATGGATACAGATCAGGATAATGGGTATCTTTTGGGAACAGATGTTGGAGTGACCTGCTATGAGAACACTACATGGTCAATGTCATAAGTGATTGAGAATTACATCATTTAGTCCTTTGACTTGAGATCACCAAAGACTCCAACATTATGAGCATAATAATTTGATACAATGAAACATTGCCTTTAATCGAATGATTATAAAGATTGTGATTGTTCATTATTCGACTTTTGTGTGGATGTTGCGTGATCAAGATGGAATTTTTCCCTCCCTTTTAGAGAGATATATCTATTGGCCCCTCGATATGTTGGAGTGATAAGTGGCCATGTCTAGTGAATTGATAGGATTAATGTTACTTGACAATTTCAATCTACTCGGAGATCGAGACTAGTTGACTGAACTATAAGGGTGACATTTCATGTCTTATGTTCAATCAAAGAATGTTGCATGAACAAAGGATATGATATACACTGTCTATTAGGTTGTATCGATTTATTGATCTTCATGCTACTTGGGTAGTCATAATGCCTTGGTGGAGACCGGCTATGACTTGTATACTAAAATGGTTTTGGTTCACCGCTAACCTTGTATAAACTTATTGAGTCGCACACAAAGAACGGGTTTGCACAATTTACTATTTTATGGGTTAATGAATTTTATTTGATAAAATTTATTTTAAAGCTTCTCATTATATGTCCAAGTTTGACTAGGATTCAAGATACCCATACATTTCTAGTGTGAATAGAAATTTTGTCTCTTAGTAAATCCTATTTGGAATAAGACTAATTGAAATTATAGTATGACTTTAATTCTTATTCGAGTTTTAGATAAATTACAACCCTTATTGGACTAGTAATTGTAGATTATCTATGACTCTATCTTTTTAGAGTTGGGTTTTATCTAGGACTCTATTTGGAGTGTGACTAGGAGATGGAGTTCTTTTACAACTCGACCTAGTGTACTATAAGTAAGACATTAGAGTCACGGTTGTTGTAGAGAATTCCCGAGAGAGATTTCTCCTAGAGAATTTTTGCAATAATTTATGTCCTATAATGTTTAGGGCTAACACTTCGGATTGTGATCGTCTGTTCAAGTGTGGATTTCTAATAAAGGACATTCGTCTGTAGTAGCGTCTTAAAGGAATTGATCAACATAAAACAAAGCAGACATGGAGTTATTCTTGCTAAGGTATGATTTTTGTATTGGTACATAAATTTAATGGAATTAATAGGATCTTGGTTCGGGGATGTTCGAAAATGTTTCGAAAACTTCTGCTGCGCATAATCCCCGAAACCCAACAGTGGTATCAGAGCCAGTAGGCATGATTTAATTAAGTTGGAATGTGCCCTTATTTTTTATATACATGATAGATATAAGTCAATCATGATATTTTATATGTGGTTGCATCATTACGTTTAATATAATTAATCTATATACAAAAGCGTGAAAGTATCGGCATGGTGTTGTTGTTGTAGTCGCATCGTCACACCTATACAAGTACAAAACGAGTGCACATCAAATTTGGTAGATAATATCTCACTATTTGTGTTCATAGATATATGTAATTTAATATATTGGTGGTTGTATTAGATATGAAAGCAATGATATTGATAAAGAATAAAGAGCTTTGGCTCATATGGGATTCGATCCCTAGACTCCCTTATTCGCAACGATTGCCTTAGCCATCCAGGCTAGCAAGCCGAGTTGTAAAATCAGTACAACTCTGTTTATATTAATTGGGCTTTATATTAGTTGAAAGAAGTTTTAACTAATTACTTTCCAATTAATTGGATGGGGTAATTGTTCAGCAATTGGATTGATTGGCACCTATTAATACTAATGATTAATTTAATTAGAAGGTGTTTTAATTGAATTAATTTCAAGTTAAATAATGAGACTATTATTATTAATTAAAATATATAATTAAAAAGGGTCTTAATTAAATAGAGTCCGATAAAAATTATATTGAGATATAATTAATTAATGAGATTAATGAAAACATAATCTTTCATGCACTTGAAAAATTTTAAGGTATTTAATTTCCTTGATTTGTTTTATGAAGCCTTGTTGATATATGAAGATGTTTATTCTTGTTTTATTTTAATGATCTTTATTCTATGCATATTGGGTACATATATGATATTCCATAATTAAATAGATGCTAGAATTACTCATTGTAAAACACTACATGGATCATAAACTTGATAAAAATCCCTCGATTAGAATTTTGAGTTAATGCCACCAATGTTAAACACTAGTGAAGGCCTCGATCACATCAATATTGGTCTGCCTTCGCAAGGTGTATTGTGTTATCTTAGTGAGGCAAGCTAGGTAATGGCTACCTAGATGTTTTAAATTGGTTTGACTTAATAAAGCAATCGTAATAGTTTTGGGCTTTATGCATAGATGAGACGTAACATGTTGTGACATATGATGGCTAGGTCTCATAAAGAACTTAAGAGTTGCATATGATGGGTAATGGTTGCCTACCTAAATAACTTGATTTTGAGTGTCATGCCTTAGCTGTCTTAAAATTAAGTGAAATATGGATCTTAGACCACTAAATTAATATTTACGAGGGTTATTAAATTATTCTGCATAATCTTCTAAGTGTAGATGTTAAACTTCTAGAAACACTAATCCATAGTAACTGCGATCAATCCTTGATATGGATAAAATAAGTTCTAAAACTAATTTCCCTGTTTTAATTAGAAAATTGATAAATGTTGTAAACCATATAAACAAGGATATATGTCTTAAATTAATGGTTCCTTTTAAACTATCGTCTATTAGTACAAGGATTATATCTCATGTTAGCAAATATAAAACCAGATTTTAGAAAAGATTCAGGTCATGAAAACTAACGATATGACAGTGACACTAAAAGAAATGTTCCAACAATAAGCCAAACGGGAAGGGCATAAGATTGTGAAATTCCTAGATTCTTGTAAAATGGTTAAGAACCTATTAATATGTCCTTATGTTTGGAACGTAAAAGAACTATATTAATTATCTCAAAAGTCTTGAATCTTCATGTGCCAAAAGTTGACAGTAGATTTGATATATAATTCATCAAAATAGTTTTGAACTACATAATATGAAAGACATGGGGAACAATGTTTACAGTTGCATATGATGTTTAAAATTATAAGACAAAATATTTAAGAAAAAAGGGCCTTCGATATATATTTGATGGTCCATTACATAAAGGAATTTAATAAAGAAAGATAAAGGGAAGGTAAAAACTACAAAAGATGTTTGTGTCGAATGCAGAAACCTTAGTTGTAAGCTAGACTTTGCTAAGTTCCAAAGAAAGCCTTAAAGAATGGATTTGTTTTTCATAAAATTAAATTATTCATTTTATAATGAATTACGAAACCTATCAGGAAGACATAATTTTCAATTGTTACGAATATTTCAAAATGAGTATAAGAAAAAAATCACTTGACAAACTATTAACATACATTGATGACATCAAGGTGGATAATATTTAAACCAATAATTTAAGTGACTGTCTTTGAAATTGTGAGATTGTCTTGCAATTAACTCCACTAGGAATGTCATTTGAGAAATGATGTTTTAGGAGGAGAAATTGAACTATATAGAATATAATTTGATTTATGATGTTTCACACAGACTTTCCTATGATGTCTTATTGAGACTATACATCAGAAACCAATGCACTCGCACAAAACCTTATTTTCGTTAAAGTGAATGATAAAACTTCATATATGATATGGAATAAAAATGACATAGTTTGTCTTTTCTTAAGATTTGAGATGGTAAGACTTGTGTAAGACATTAAGTCACATAAAGTAAAATGCCCAAATCTTTTGTGTCTAATTGTGGTTGAACACTATGATACTATTTTATAGAATTGAGAACAAATTGTTTGTTGCTCAAAATGATGTCTTTCTAAGTAAAGAGTTTATTTTAAAGACACAATTGGGAATAAAACAATTCTGGAAATGTTCAAGTGCCACAAATGTGAACCGCACCACTTTAGAAAAATCAACAAAGTTTTGAACTATTTGGGTATACACAAGTAACATATATTTCTCGAAAATCTAGAATAAAAAGAAATTGGCCAAAGAAGTTTGAAGTTTCTTATCATTGACAGTTGTGATGTATTTTTGATACTGGATCAGAATGAATCACTACTTATCAAGAGACATGTCTCATCTAGATTGGATGAAAAGACTAAGTGTTATGAACTTTGTTTTTTAATTCATGTACGTTATTCAAGTCTGGAACTTGAATTATTTACCTGAAGATGGTATGACCATTATCGAAAAACCCAATCCAAATCAAGATGTTGATTATGATAAGATTATCACTTGTAGCTAACCTCAAGATCTAGAATTTTGTTATCATTACTTCATAGTTTGACTATAAAATATGACGAATGGATGTCAAAAATGGCATTGCTCTATGCTCCTTAAAGATGTGTATGATACAACTTAAGGGCTTTTTTATTATTTTGAGAATTCGAGAAACGCATGCAAGCTTAAAAAATCCATTTATGGATTATAGTAAGCTTATCGTATTCGGGATCTTTGTTTTGATAAAATAATTAATGAATTACATTCATTGAATTGAAGATAAACCTTGCGCATACATAAAGGTTAGTAGGAGCGCAATTATCTTTCTGAATCTGTATGTTAATTATATATTATTCATTGGGAATGATGTCTTAACCCTACAGATTGTCAAGTTTTGGTTAAGAAAAGTTTCTTAATGAGGTTCTTAGCTAATTAGGACTATATCCTTATGATATAGATCTATGGAGATAGATTTAAGAGGCAAATTGCTTTAAAAAAAGTGCTTATATAGACAAATAACTGAGAAAGTTTCAGTGTATGAGATTCTTAGAAGAATTCATACTTATGTATTATAAATAAGTCTCTGCAAGACTCAACTTCTTAAGACAAATGATGAGCGGGACAATGTGAATAAGATTTCATACGCTTAAGCTATGAGAATGATCACATATGTTGTACTTTGCATTCAGCTCGATATGTCATATGCTTTGGGCAAACCATACATATATCACATAGATTCTGGTGAGGGTCACTGGATATTTATTAATAACATTCTTAAGTACTTCAGAAGCACTTGGGAGATGTTATTAGATTTGCAGAGGTTTGAAAGATATGAGTCTTGTAAATGGTTACACGATGCAAACTTTCAAGTTAATATAAAAGATTAATAATCGTAATATGGATATGAGTTAACTTTGTAGGAATGAGTTTGAGATGTTCTAAACTCACTCTAATAAGTCCTATAACATAAACTGAGTTTTTAGTGGCATCTGATGCAACTAAAGAAAATTTCTAGATCGTAACATTCATGATTGAATAAGGTGTGCTTCCAAGTGTTGGAAATAATGTTGGCTTTTATTATAAAACCAATGAAAAAATTTAGGTTATGGAACCTAAATAACACTATAGATCTAAACAATCACTTAAACGTTTTTGTCTTATAAAAGAGATAACATAAAGATTCGCATAATCTCAATGAAAAACAATATAGCAAATACTTAAACAAACTTCTTCCACTAAGAATGCATTAAGGTTACTCAATATTGGATACGTGTAGGATTGGGCCAAGTTAAAGTGGGAGATGTTGGGGTATGTGCCCTAGGCCAGTTCTGTAAACATTATTTAACTATTATAAATAGATGTATGTTTCTTTTATAATAGTATCCATGGATAATTATTGTGTTATTATAAATGTCCCTAGTCAATTATTATTGTGGGAATAATATTAAATTAAGACTAGTGTAAGTCTTGATTGATAATGATGTGATGATTATGTGTATACGAATACGAATCAAGATAATAGGTATATATTAGGAACAGACTGAAAACACTACATGGTCAATGTCATAAGTGATTCTCATGAAAGTTATATCATTTAGTTCTTTAACTTGAGATCACCAGAGACTCCAACATTAGTAGCACAAAGATTTAATACAATCAAATGTTGTCTTTAATCGGATGATTATAAAGATTGTGATTGGTTATTGTTCGACTATTATGTGGATGTTATGTAATCAAGATGGGATTTGTCCCTCTCTTTTAGAGAGACATCTATTGGGCCCCTCAATACTTTAGACTGATAAATGGCCATGTCTAGTGAATTGATTGAATCAATGTCACTTGACAATTTCAGTCTACTTAGAGATCGTGACTAGTAGATTGAACTATAAGGGTGACATTCCATGTCTTATGTCCAATCAAAAAATATTGCGCGACAAAGGGATATGATATACACTGTCTATTAGGTTGTATCAATTTATTGATCATCATGCTAATTGGGTAGTCATAATGCCTTGCTAGTGACCGCTTATGACTTGTATACCGAAATAGTTTTGGTTCACTGCCAATGTTGTATGAACCTATTGGGTCGCACCAAAAGAATGGACTTGCACGATTTAATATTGTCTAGGTTAATGAATTTTATTTGATAAAATTCATTTTGAAGATTCTCATTAAATTTCCTAGTTTGACTAGTATTCAAGATTCTCATAAATTTCTAGTGTGACTAAAAGTTTTGTCTCTTAGTAAATCCTATTTTGAATAAGACTCTAATTGGGATTATATTATGACTTTAATTCTTATTTGAGTTTTAGATAATTACAACTTTATTGGATTAGTAATTGTAGATAATCTATAACTCTATCCTTTTAGAGTTGGACCGTATCTAGGACTTTATTTGGAATGTGACTAGGAGATGGAGTTCTTTGACAACTCGACCTAATGTACTATAAATAAGACATTAGGGTCACGGTTGTAGTAGAGAATTCATGAGAGAGATTTTCCTAGAGATATTTTGTGAGACTTTTTGTCCTGGGATATTAAGGGCTAGCACTCCGAATTTTGATTGTCCATTCATGCGTGGATTTATGATAGAGGACGTTCATCTCAGGCAGCGTCTTAAAGGAATCAATCAATACAAAAAAGGTAGAAGTCGAGTTATTTTTGCTTAGGTTTGATTTTTATTGGCACATGAGATGCATTAATTGGGAGGGATTTGAATGGTTTGGAAAGCTCACAATCAATTGCACTTAATCGAGCATAACGAAAAAGTTTGATCCATGTAGCGGACCCAGTTAATCTGCGACTTAGTCTATGTTGTTGTTATTGTTGTTGTTGTAATTGGATCTTGGTTCAAGGGTGTTCGATAAGGTTTTGAAGACTTTCGCTGCGCATGATCCCGAAACCCAACAATACCGAACATGGATTTCTTAGACATTGAAAGTATCAAACAATTACAACTATACAACGCTCAGGAAAATGTTAAAATTAGTCTCAAATGAAGGGAAAAAAAGAGACACGTGGTTTCAAAAGTAAAAATTGATTGGATAAACTAAATTTGAAAGAAAAAAATCACGATAGAATTGTTATTGGATCAGTCACGTCATCTAAGTTGATTTCTATGAAAATAAAATACTTTGAAGTAAATTATTGTCTCTTTTTTTTAAAAAAAAAAAATTGATTAGAACCATGGTTTAAAACAATCAAACGACTTTTCAAAAGAAGTACTAAAAATTTTGACTATATATTACTCAAGTTACTTATCCATAAGTGACGTTGAGTATTGTGATTCTATGAGTTGAATAAAGAAATGATAAAAAAACGAAAATACATGAGTTAGAAGTAATCTTATTTACACTATATTAAGTGTTGTTATAGGACAAAGATCAGTGAAATTTCTAACTTGAAATTGAAAGTGTAGTGAAAAAATCAACGTGTTAGAAGTTAAGGTGTTGAGAAGTGGTCTAATAATAGCTTGAATTAGCTATTAAACGAAACATGAGTAGTTGTGTTTTGACATTCAAAATACCTATTAATCACTTCTAATGACATTAAGTTTTGACGCTTATCACAGCAACCTAAAATATAACTAAGGAAGAGATAAATATACTGATTGATAATCAGTAAGTGATATGTGTAGGACCTCAGTATGAGCTCCTATATTGAAAGAATTTCCATTAATATGAATTAAAGGATTGAAATAACATCCTTTAAGAATTCGATTAGTCATTAAGTTGATTTAAAGTTTGAAAATTTAAATTCTTCTATCTCTTCAGTCGAATAATAATCGAAAGGTGAATTCATCAAAAGTAATTTCAAGAATAGTAACATACAAAGTTATTTTACAAATTCTTTAGAAATGTGCTAAATTTCTATTTAGGAAAAAGAAAAGTCGGGAAATCTAAGAGTAATGGAAAAAACATAAGGCAATAACAAACAGTGAAATTGTTTGAGTTGCAAAATTTCTCTGTTTCGAATGAAGGTTAGCAAAGGGATACTTCAATGAATGATTATAAGAGGCTGATCCTTAGCTAAGTTTTGGAAAAGAGAAGATATATAAATTGTTTTTCTAAGTCAAGATTAAGGAGTTGTAAGTGGCCTGGTTGTTGAGCAAAAGTTTTTGCAAGTTTATAAAAGGACCAAGACTGAGATCAATGTAAGAATAGCTAAGATTGACAAAGGATGGATGGAATAGACTCTGTGTGTAAAGTAAAACGAGAGGTTGAGATGACTTGTGATTTCTGGAAGTGACACAAACAGACTCCTTTAGTCAAGTCCAGACACGGCATAGTTGTGCATGACCAAAAGTCTAAGCAACTCCATTTCATAATCATGATTCATTCACAGCGTAGAAGACTAATGAATTGCGACACTTGTCTTTGAATAAACAAATGAATTATGAAGTTCGAAAATGAAAGACTCTAAGTTTCGTCGGATTCAATTGGAGGCTGAAGTATAGGCAAAACATTGGTCAATAAATTCTCACATTAATATGAAAAAGACGATTTCAAGTTAACGAGTCTCGATAAGACTTAAATTGTCAAACTATGAGTTTGATAGAACTTAATGTATCTTCATAAGGGTCTTACTAAGAAATCAAACTCCAAAATTTGAAAGTTTTAAACCAAAGTAATATCGAACTGATATTAGTGAATCTATTGTATATTGGTTCAAATGTAGTGTTACACCACGTGATTAGTTAATGGTGAGGTTTTAAAAGCATGAGGTTATTTTAAATTGGAGTTGATGGAAGATAAATGTATGATGGTGAAGATATAAATGAAATAAAAGGATATGTACAACTTATTGCTCAGTTAGTTAGTATTATCTCTTTTGGTTTGAAGTGCTAAATAAAGGATAATATACATGAATTGGTAGGTTTGAAGAATTGAATATTCTTCAATTCTATTGAGTAGAGACAAAGAGAGATGTCATATTTATAACTTGTATAAGATACAAGTTAAAAGTTATACTATGAGAATATAATCATTAAAATATGTCGATATATCTGTATTAAAACGTACATCTACTCAAGTTGAGGATAACTGTTTCGATTAAGGTAATGAGAGAAGTTGACGAGTAGTAAGTGATTAAGACATGCGATTGTGGGAGATCTTAATAATTGAATGGAATGAGGTTCAAAGTAATTTCATGGAAAGGAAATGATTTGAAAAAGTTAGAAAAGTTGTTAACATTCTAACCAGTCAAATAGAAAGTTAAGGGAATCGATTGATGAGTTGAAATTAGTAATTACTTTCTTGTTCACATCTTAAATGATATTGTGAGTAGACATTTAGAGAATGTGAGTGAGTTACACGATGTGTCAAGTATCATTTTTTAATCAGATTATAATTTGTGATCTCTTATCATCAGATGATAGATGTAATTCAAGATCTATAGTCTAGCGATGACTTGTGTAATTCCATGTTTCTATGAGAAATGTTGGAATGATGATGGATTAGATAGACATGCAATCTACTTTGTATCTAAGGTCGTGCTCAAGTATTATATGCATCGCTATGTAATTTTAGACTATTTAGAGTCTAAGAATTGATCGGCCGAAGAAAGTGATTATGTCCACGTAACGATTTAACTTGGGAATGATTTTTACGGTTTAAAATTGAAAAAGTCGTATATGAAGGATTATTTTCTCATATCTCTTTTGGTTTAGTAACCTTTAAGTTTAAATTTCAAGGATGAAATTTTTAATTAGATGGAAAAATCATGAAATCTAAGAATTTTATAAACTTGATTAAAATGTTGATTAAGTATTTTTTGGATTTAAATTGGGATATAGGTCTCCGAGGTGTGACTCGCGCATTACGGACCGGAGATCATAAGTTCAAAATATTATTTTTGTGTGTCGCATGCCTAGTAGATGTAATATATATTATTTAGTCGTGAATTCAAGGCGTATCGAGTTGTATCCTCAATTTGTCATAATTGGGGTTGTAAATGCGTGACTGAAGTGCACAAGCAACATAAAAATAATTAGTTCCTTAAAAAGTAGTAAATCAAGTGTCAAATATCACATTGGGTTTTGCCTCGCTTTAACGTGTAAATTGGGACCGGTGGTAGTGTAAGATGACAATGAAGTTAATGAAAGACCTTGCCTCGAGTATTATGTAAGTTAGTCGTGGTTGAGGTTAAAATTGGATCCAAGTTAGTGTAAGTTTGGTCTAACATGGCTAGAGAATTAGTCCATAAGGTTTTAGTATGTTGTGGACAAAGTTAAGATTTTTGGAGTTTTGTGTGACCTAAACGAGCGTTATGGAGGTTTTATGAAAATGGGCTTCTTTGTCCATTTTTCGTTCTATTTGGTGAAAATCGTAACGAAAACGATCGTCGAACGTCAAAACACGTCAAAATAGGGATTTCAAGAAGTAATAAATAAAAAAAATTAATCTACTAACAAGCAGCTGGGGGTTTATACATATGTATATATATATAAATAAAAAAAGAAAAACGAAACGAAAGTTTCATTTTATTCTAATAGAGAATGAAAAAGCTTGGTTCCTTAACCCTCTCAATACGATCTTTCGCTCCGCATCTACCAACGTTCGATTTTCACTCAATTTTTTTCTACTAGACTGTAAAGCATTGTGAGACAGTCAGTTGAAGCTAAGTTTCCCCATTGGAAACAAGTTATTCGGCTCATAATTCGGTAAATTCTCTATTTATGACATTTTTCTCAATGCAATTGAAATTATTATGAATTTTTTATTTCTTTTGCAAAGTATTGATAGAAATTGGTAGGGATTATTGTGAATTGGTATATTAGATTGATTTGTAACAATTTGGAGTAAATTCTAGTGGCTTGTGTTAGTGTTTCTACATGAATCGATTATTAGTTTTAACTCAATTTGACTTTAAGGGCTGTGAAAAATATTTTGATGTTGATATCAAGTGGTTTTGTGGTATTTGTTGTAAAGTTTTAAAGATTTAATTACGAAAACATTGATTTAGAGAAGTTTTTCAGTTCAAAATAAATAAAGTTCGTCTAGTTGACATGCCATTTTGGGACTGAAGCTATGTTGTTGTTGTGGTTGGCATGCCATATTAGAAAGTTCGTAACTTCTCCATCAAATATTGAGGTCATTATGAAAAATATTCAAGTTTTAAAGGTTAAAAAGTTACCCTAATTTGGCTAGTTGAAAGTCAGTTGAAACAGTTATATAAATTAATATTTTTGGGAATTTTTCTTAAGCATACTTTGGCCGCAATTTTCATTGGTTTAGTGATTTGGTTTCACTTGAAGCTTGACCCGTAATATAACTGGATATGCAGGGAAGCTATCGAAACCATTATCAAGGTGATCCGACACTCCACGAACCCCAAAAAATAAGCTCAAAGTTGGTTGGTTGTAAATAAACCCTATAGTGATCTTTATTGCTGATTGAATATCTTTGTATCTGTAATTGTATCATACCCTGCATTGCATTTTATCACTTCTGGACATGTCTACATAAAGAAAGTGAGGGGGATAAGCTTGTTTAGGAGTCTAGTTTGATTGAAACTAGGTTTTAGTCATGCATCTACACCGTCTAGTGAGACTAGCGGAGTCTAATGCCGACATTTTATCTTTGCATTTCATTATCTATTAATAATCTCTCTGTACTATTTTTGAAAGTCGACATCTGATTATACTTAGGATACAACAACAGAGTGGATTGCGTGTCATGTTGACGCATATATCTTAATGTTTATTTGGAAAATCAATTACATATTTCCATATATTCGAGTAACAATTGCAGGAGACAAATCAATGCAAGAATTTACTTACCTTACATCTTCGAGTTATTTTTTATGATGTCAGATTTTAATTGAAGACAAAGGAAGAGTGGACAAGGCTCGAATATTGCGGTGATTGTTTTAAAGCTTTAAAGTAAATTCTTGTGTTAAGTTGTTTATAAATATTGCTTTAGATTTTTGGGGTGAGTGTAAGATGTGAAGTTTTATTGAAGGATTGTGAAAGTCTTCTAATTTAGTTAAAATAATTTGAGAAGGTTTATGTTTCAATTTTAGTTATTTTAGATTCATAAAGTTATAATCAAGCTATCAGAGACTTTAAGTTTGTTTACAAAATGAGAACTTGATATGTATTATGAACTGCGGGGAGTTTTGAGTCCTTCTAGGCTTCTGTCTAATTCTGCTATATATTAGGTGAGTTTTCGGTAGACCACCTTTAGGGGAGGTGATGCCGAAGTTTTTATTAAATACAAAAATGATTTTTGAATTTGCTCCAATTGAACAAATCATAAATTAATTTCATTGAGAATATAAATTTATTTTTAGAGCCTTATAAAGGACTGAAATAATTATTATTTTAAGGTCAAAGTCAAAAGAATAGATTAGCCTGACTAGATTATTAGAGAATTAAGGTAATCTAGGTCAGTCGGTCTTCTTAATGACGATGGGGGGGGGGGGGACAAAAGCCATGGAGGAGCCATTCCTCTCAGCTTGAAGTTGTTCTCGAAGCCTTGGTTATTTGTGAAGTTGATGTCTTCGTGTTTCTTTCCTTGTTGTATGTCCCTTTGGTTAACCACCATGCCTTGGTGACTCATGGGTTATTGAGCAACTTATGGACCATGGTGTCCCATCTGAAGTTTCGCCATCTAATTGCTCAGATTTGATAGTTGTGCCATAATCGCCACTTGTGAGTCAATCTTATAGACACCTGCTGATTTTCAAACTCTGGAATGATTACCAGTGGTAGGATTTTGAAACAAGATGAAATAGATCCAATGCTCCATCCCCATCTTTGGTAAGTAAAGAGCCACCTCATATGGCATCTACTAGCGTTCCCATGCTGTGGTTCATCCCATAGTAGAAAATTCAGAATTGCGCCTACTTCACATATTCGTGTCCTTGACATCAAAACATCTCTTTGAATCATTCTTAAGCCTTTCCAGGAGACTCGATGCCTTCTTGCTTGAACTGATTAAAGTCAAACTTTACTTTTGCTGACCCTCATTGGGGAAAAGAACTTGTCAAGAAATCCTTCATTGATTTCAACCTATGAAGTCATTCTCCCTGCATTCAGCTTTTGGAACCTGAATTTGGCTTTTCCACCCTATAAGAATGGGAAAATTCGCATCCTGAACACCTCTTTCTTAACTTCAGTGATGTTCACGATATCGCACATCTCAAAGAAATTCTCAACATGTGCAACTGGAGCTTCATTATATAGCCTGTCGAACAGACTATTTTGCACCATGTTTATCAAATACGGTTTAAGCTCAAATTCAGTGGTGTTGGTTGGAAGCCTCATCACTTCGTTATATGTCTCCTAAACTTCTAGCTTGAAGTAGTTAGGACGACATCTCTATCCTCGCACTCTCTCTTGCACCACAGGATTACCTGCGTGTTGGTTATTCTCGCGGCCCTATTATTGATTTCTAGCTTGCTCCTAAGCCATCTTGACTCCTTTCTTTTTCTTTCCTTTAGTTGTTCTGTCAATTTCCAGATCGTAAGGTAGTAGTTCTTTCTCTCCCTTGCATCACATGCACTGAGTATCACTGGAAAGAAAACAAAAAAAGATCAAGTGCAGAAAGTCAAACTAAAAGACTAGCCTATTTTTTATTTCAAAAAATCTATTTGGACTCTTTGAGTCCGGACTCAAAGATTTTTTTGTTAACAATTTAAGATATCTACCTAAGTAAAAGACCTAATTACCATCTACCTCCAAACAACAATAATGAATTTAAATTAAGGGTCTTTATGTCTTTTTGGTTGTTTGAGTCCGGACTTTTTGAGTCTATCTAGCACTACCCTTTTTATTTTTGCTTTTATAAACTAAAAATTAAAATACTAAACATAAAACTCAAACTAACTAAGTAACACTAATGGCTACTTATCCCCAATAGCAACACAAAAACTTAATGTGCATGGCGTAAGTATAACGACTCTCTAGTTGTAATAATGCAATCAGCTTACATTGATCACAGATATCGTCATCGGAGAAAGGTTTTTGAACTAGTTGTATATTACCTACTTAACTTGAATTATTGCTAAGATATTCTCATTTAATTGATTTTATATCTAAATTAGACTATTCTAACAAATCACTTCAAACTTTAGTTGAACTCTTGTATTAAGGACATCTTAGTTCGCATTTTCACCTAGGTAATTTAATACTATTCCTTGTATTTATGTGTACATCTCAATATGTTTTGTGCAATGCCTAAATAGAATAAACATATTTCCTTCGAATCCACTTCAACCCACTATCGTGACGGAGAAGACTTTAATGTGCAAACTAGAACTCCACCTATTGGAGTGAATAATATAAGTTCCACATTGCTTTAAGTCTCGAATCATTGGATTCATAACCAACTAAGTTTACTATTTGCACCTCCTTAATTAGCAACTATCTCTCGATGTTGTGTATTTTAAGATTGTACCGTTCATATTCGGATTACAAGCTTCAAAGATCATGATAACTCTTAAAGCCTAAGTTCATTAAACTCGTGATCAAGATGTCTAAAGCATTATGCTCGGAATCAATACAAATTCTAACCATTGCACTTTTTATTATCACTTTTTATTCATATTTCAAAGCATATAATTCACATAATACGATCCATTAATCCCTTTAATAAATAGACTATTCATACTTCATTGAAACATACAAATCACAATTCAATATAGAGTTCATTGTAAAATAGAGATGAATATAAATATTACCTTGAATTAATCGATGAAACCAAATATTGATTGCAAACGTGGAGTCTTCAATGTTTCTCCAACAAAAACTCTTGAATACTTAAATTCAATGCTAAATTACTCTAATTGAGGCTAATCTCTTTCTATTCGGTTGGCTCTCTCTTGTTTTTCAAGTACTAATACCTATTTATACGCTCTAATAACAAGTAGAATCCCTAAATTACAATTTACCTCAAATTTAAGCTTAGCTTTCTAATTTTTACTTGCACTACAAAAAAACAGCAAATCAGAAACGGAATTAGAAACGGAATAAGTTCCGTTTCTAAATCAGAAACGAAATTAGAAACGGAATAAGTACCGTTTCTAAATTTAACAGTTAGCGACGGAATTGACACGGAAAAAATCAGAGACGGATTTGAGACGGATCAGAGACGGAATTAGAGACGGAATTAGAGACGGAATTAAATTTCGTCTCTGAAATTTGGCGCCACCATTCCCTCCAAATTCTTCATTTCTTATGACCGTTCATCATTCCTCGAGATTTGTATTTTCTTGGATCATGGCACCCCCTCCTCTTTCCCGCACCCCACCCCCCTTCCCAACAAAACACCAGAAATCCCTAAATCATTCTCACGAAAAAACCCCAAAAACCTAAATCTGTCTCTCCGTCTAGTCCAAAATCATTCGATCGTCTCGTCCCCAAACTTCCATCCCGTTCGATCGTCTCGTCTCTCCGTCTGGTCGTGCTAGCTGGTCTCTGGTCTGTCCGTCTCGTCGCGCTGGTCTTCGTCTCTCCGTCTGGTCGTGCTACCTGGTCTCTCTACTGTCTCTGGTCTCGCCGTCTCTCTGGTCTCTCCGTCTCGTCGCGCCGGTCTCCGTCATCGGCCCTCAACTCTCGCTCTCTCTGGTCTCTGATTCCGGTTCTATTGGCATTTGTAGTTTTGGAGTCTTACTACATTCTGATATAATCTATTTGTTTTTGATTGTTCTTTATAATGCAGCCAACACTCATGATCAAGAGCTCTTCACTTTCATAGAGATCATTCACCTTGTGACGGTTTTGAGGAAGTACTGAACTGCTACAATGTTTTCGCTCAACTTTTGCGTTTGTCAGGTTGGCATTCTAGTCCCCTTGTTTATCTATTTTAAAAAATTTATGGAAAACCAAGGGTGACATGAGAATTATTTAAGTTTCCGCTATGGTTCATTTGATAGTTCGATCTTCTAGTAAAGATCGGAGTTGAAGGCAAGAAGCTTTTTTATCTTGAAAGATTTTCCAATTTAAATTAAGCATGCACACTTCATAAATTTCCATCTATCAATAAATATTCGGGGTGTCCGGTGTTCCTACGTACCTTATCTGCGGCATCCAGAAATATTAAAGTCGTAATACTTGTTAGCATTGCAAATATTATGCTCATGAATGAAATATGTTATAGATTTTCACTTGAACTGAAGCTATATCTGCTAGGCAAGGCGAGTCATATATATGCCTTGATGTTCAAACATAGGAAATGAACATAATGTGGTGACCATTGTGTATACTAGGTTTTCTTAGCGGCTCACTATACTAGTCTACTAAATGGATTAAAAAAAAAATTATTTTCTTGAAAGGTCTTAGCTATTCGGTCATGGAATCCTTTTTATTATTTTAAATTCGTTTTGGCAATTGGCGGTGTTATAGTACTACCTTATTGTTTATGAGCTGTGAAGGAACAAACTCTTGATCGTGTGACATATTTAAAGAGTTCGGTTCTTTTAATTGTTATTACTTTTTGAGGTTTTATTTTAACTGTTCTTGAGTGATTTGATTTGTTACGTGGTTGATTGTGCAGTGAATGAGTGCACATCGTTCGATTCTTTTTGATTTTCGATCTTGAATCTCCGTCTCTTTCATTGCTCTCTGCTCTCTGGTCGCTCTATGCTTACCGCTCCGCTCTCCGCTCGTCAAGGTAACAAAATTTTTTTTTTTTAACACCCGAATTCTCTTCACATTGTATCTGCTCACATTTTCCCCCGGATTGGCTTTCATGTGCATTAGTTGGTGTTCTTCACTTGATCTATTAAGTTAATGTTGTGTCTTTTGTTTGGTTTAGAAGTTTTTGTTCTGCTCTTCTCTTACATGCATAGTGTTTTGTGGTTATGCTTGTTCTATTTTTAGGTTTATTAATATGTAATATTTCATTTCAACCTTTTAATTGAGCAATTCAAGATTTATATTGATTCCGTATTTGGTTGTTATTCCATGTTTATTTTATCGGTAAAGCATGTCATCCGTATTTGGTTGTTATTCCATGTTTATTTTATCGGTAAAGCATGTCATGATCAACATTATAATACATTAGAATCATGTACTGAGGTAATTACTTTGTCGTTTGATGTTATAGTTGTTAGTAATTTCATATTCATGCACTTGCTATGGATGATTGATTAGTTAGGTGTTGTTGGTTACGATTGAATAGTACCTATAATTACTTAATTTCTACTACTAGTTAGGATTAGAAACACTAGGATTACTCTTTTAGTTAATGTTGCTATTTGGCATTAAATTTCTAGAGAATGGAACCTATAACCTTAAGGAGGTATGAGTGAACAAGTAGTAGACGCGTTGATGCTATGTGGTATTTGTATGCCTCTTATATCCACTACAAATAAACAGCAAATTAGAAACGGAATTAGTGACGGAAATAAGTTCCGTTTCTAAATCAGAAACGAAATTAGAAACGGAATTTTCGTTTCTACATTTAAAAGTTAGCGACGGAATTGAGACGGAAATATTCAGAGACGGATTTGAAACGGATCAGAGACGGAATTAGAGACTGAAAAATGGGGCCACCATTCCCGCCAAAAGTTTATTTTGTTATACCCGTTCATCAAATCTCGAGATTTGTGACAACAAATCTCGAGATTTCTCTTTACCCCCTCCAAATTACATCTACCATCATATGAAAAGAGACATTACATTACAATACGATCATAAATGAAACCTGAGACATCGTGTAACGCTGACTAGCTAGAAAATTAATGACTTCCTAACTTTGTCAATTTATTCTCTATTCATGAGTTTAATGTGCGAACCTCGTTCTTTCACTTAGCTATCAATTTGTTCTAGATGGTCTAGATCGCTATTCCGATTTACAATATTCTCCAATTAGTGAGATTTCTTATCATCTTAATCATTATTATTTCATTACTTGAATAGACAACCGGCTCGACAAGGGTTACGTTCGACTAGGAATGTCGTCTACAAGCAGAGACTGGATGTACAACCGGCTCGACAACGGTTACGTTCGAATTGAATTCGCGGTGAAGGTTAAAGAATTCATATCATTTGCAAAACAACATTGTCCTACATACCAAAGTGAAAGGAAGATTAGATGTCCGTGCAATTTTAAGAAATGTCGACTTGTACCGTACTGCACGGACGTCGAAACGGTTGAGTACCACATATGTAGGTATGGATTTGTCCCGGGATATCACAGTTGGTACGAACATGGTGAGAACGGAGATGAAGGCCCGCAAAATTTTCACGAAATGGATAGCTATATTGATGATGCTGATGTGGGAGGATACGATCCGACACCTTACCGCGAGATGCTACACAACGTGGCAGGTCCAAGTTTCAATTGGAATGCCGTGGACGAATCACCAAACCCCCAAGCACGCCAACTATATGACATGATTGATGAAAGTAGGGAACAATTGTGGCCTGGTTGCGAAACCATGATAACGTTGTCCGCAATGGCAAGATTGAAGGTCACCCAAGAGGGGGGGTGAATTGGGTTACCGAGTAGTTATTGCCCTTTTAAAACTTTATGCTCAAATTACAACTATAATGCATACACTATCAATGAATATATATATATATGCTATGCAAGTGATTGGAATGGAAGAGATGGAAAGTGACACACAATTTATAGTGGTTCGATCCAACGATCTACGTCCACTACCTAACCTCCCGGTTAGGATTTTTAACCCCCACTTATATTGCAAATAAGTGTTACAACCTAAGCATACAAGCCTAGAGTGCCTAATTACAATTAGGACTTCCCACCTAGCCGCAACTAGGATTTGTGCCCTTCCCACCTAGCCTCAACTAGGATTTTTCCTTTGACTTAGATTCCACTAAGTCTTACAATCATACAAATACAATAAGTTGCTTTGAAAAATAATGAGATACACTTTACAACACAAAGTGGTATCAAATTCAAACACTAGCAAGCCACCTAGAGCCTAACAACTCTTATGCATGCAAGTATTAGAATGAATGGAATATGCACATATGCCTTTGGTTTTATTTGCAAATTCCGGTTGTGAAATCGTTCTAAAAACTTGATATGTTAATGTAAAACCGATTTCAAGTCTAAGAACAATAGTTTAACAAAATTCAAGTTTAAGTGCAAAACTTTTGTTCAAATCAATCTTAGGGTTTGATAAAATAAATTTCAAGTACAAAAACCCAGAGAAGATGTTCAAACACACACCAAAATGATTTTCAAATCAAACACACAAAAATATGTAGATTGAGCACAAGTAAGATTGTAGATCTAGAAATTTCTTACAACCAAAAGAATGACAAAAGAGATCAGCTCGGAGTGATTCTTGAACTCCTTTTGAAAGCCTCAAATGTGCTGGATTTGTGAGCTAAAGAACAGCCACTAAGATCTCCCTTTGCTTCTTCACAAAAATCAGATTTCTACTTTGTAGATCTATGGATTTTGAGTGTGTTTTCTCTTCTTCTTTTGTTAACACCATGTTCTTGGTGGTTTTATAGAGCTAGGTATTCCATATGACCGTTTTGTGACCGTTCTAGTGATCCAATGGTCCAAAATGGATCAAAAATTCAAATTAAAGTTGGTCAGCAAAAGCTGTCAGACAGCACCTAGCGCGCTAATACTGTGTGTTAGCGCGCTAACACTGTCTTAGCGCGCTAATGACATTATTAGCGCGCTAACTTCAGGGACTTCAGAATAATTATTCTGTCCTTTGTGTTAGCGACCCTTAAACTTGTCCGGGACCTAACCAACCCTTATATAACATGTTATACATGTTTATTATGAGTCATTAAGCTTACTTGGGTGGTCCGGATAATTTTACAAACCCCGAAAACGGAAATTCAAAGTTTCACAACTTATTAGGGGCTTTTCTGCAAATTTTCAGTTTTCTTTTTAAATACATTTCAAAAACGAGTTTTCCTTTTTCAAAAACATTTGTAATGAACTCTAATATGCAAATGACTATTCACACAAAGTTTTCACATTGTTTAAACTCATAGATCTAGTTATGTGTTTAAATTCAACTTTGAAGCTTTGAAGTAAACTTATAACTTTTAAAAATGATTTAGGAAACTTGATGTATGCATGAACTAATGCATTTGGCTTGCGTGAATGAATTTGTATACCTTACATTGATTTTACAAATTGCGGTTTGAACTTTTCTTCTTCATTTCTTCATTTGTGCCGAGTCTTGAACTTGTATTTCTTGAATGCTCTTGAAGTCTTGTATTGCATCATTTATTCCAACAATTTCTCCATATTTCTTGAATATCCCTGATGTGTTGTATTGCATCCTTTAACACAAACTGAAATACTTGATTAGTACATTTTCACCTTGTTTGTTTCCATCAAAATCTCGGTCGGAATGTGAGTGACTAACCATTTAGTCCAACAATCTCCCCCTTTTTGATGATAACAAACAATGTGAACTTTAAAGGTGTAAAACGTAAGCTAAATGTATATCGCATTCATGATTTTATACTTCATATATGCAAGTTCAAAACACATCAACCTTTTCAAGTTCAACCACATCACATCAACCTTTTCAAGTTCAACCACATTTTTCTCCCCCGTTTGATACCATCAAAAAGTGGGGTCAAGCATCCCCATAAATAAACACAATAGAAATAATACGAGAGAAATATACGCTCCCCCTCACTTTATGCATATCAAGAAACAATAGACGGAAGCGATATAAATGCATAGACGATAAAACATAGTGAAGCAAGAAATATCCATATAGAAAACTCAGAGATACGAAAAAAAATTCATGATATGGATAGCATAAAGCAATGAGAGCATAATTGTGGCTTAAACCTGAGTTTGACAAAAAAAATAAAAACATCTAAGACTAACATATTTGAACCTAATGCTCATCTAGATGTGAGTTTTGAGGGTAAAAACGAATTTATAGACGCCTGGCCGAACGACATTAGCGCGCTAATAGTGGCTGTTAGCGCGCTAATTCCTCTCTGGAATTTTTCGGTCACAGGGCTGTTAGCGCGCTAATTCTAAATATTAGCGCGCTAATTCCTCTCTGGAATTTCTTGACAAAAAATTTGGATTTTTGCAATATAGCTCCGATTCTCCTCAAACTTCATGGACACTTCACTAACACCATATAAAAAGGTTTGGAATAGCTAAAACATATGTAGAAGGTCCGATTCTCGAAACATGCCTAACTCACGCCGAATTTTAGAAAATTGTTCTCTAGGCAAAGGCTTAGTGAATATATCGGCTAGTTGATCCTCTGTGGGCACATGGATGAGTTTAACATCGCCCTTTTGGACGTGATCACGAAGAAAATGGTGTCTAATCTCAATATGTTTTGTTCTTGAGTGTAACACCGGATTTTTCGATATGTTTATCGCACTTGTGTTATCACAATAGATTTCAAAGCACACCCAACTAGGATTTGATAATCCCTGAAGTTGTTGTTTCATGTATAGAACTTGAGCACAACAACTCCCTAGCTAGACACATATTCGGCTTCCGCCGTAGATAAAGCAACGGAATTTTGCTTTTTGCTTTGAACCATGAGATAAGTGAATTTCCTAGCAAATGACAAAATCCGGAAGTACTTTTCCTATCGACTAGACTTCCCGCATAATCGAGTCAACAAAAGCTGCGGAGTTCAAAACTCTTAGTTTTGTTGAACCACAATCCTAAGTCTTGTGTTCCACTTAGATATCGAAATATGCGCTTTACACATTTTAAGTGGGACTCCTTGGGATCGGATTGAAATCTAGCACATAAGCACACACCGAACATAATGTCGGTCTACTAGCGGTCAAGTATAGGAGGCTACCTATCATTCCACGATAAAGTTTAGGATCTATGGGTTTTCCTAGTTGGTCTTTATCCATTTTGATGGTGGAACTACTAGGAGTGTCACATGCTTTCAGATTTTCGAATTTGAATTTCTTTAACATGTCCCTCACATATTTTGCTTGATTTATAAAAATGCCATGTTTGGATTGCTTTATTTGCAAGCCTAGAAAGTATGTTAGTTCTCCCATCATGCTCATTTCAAATTCATTTGTCATTAATGATGAGAATTCATTACATAGACTTGTGTTGGATGACCCAAAAATGATATCATCAACATAAATTTGAACAAGTAACATATCATGTTTTTCGATCAAAATGAACAAAGTGGGATCTAGCGTTCCTTTCTTGAATCCTTTTTCAAGTAGGAATGCACTAAGTTCTGTCATACCAAGCTAGGAGCTTGTCTTAGTCCATACAAGGCTTTTTGAAGATGATATACATGACCTGGGTGTTCATGATCTTCAAAACCCGGTGGTTGTTCTACATATACTTCTTCATTAATGAAGCCATTTAAGAATGCGCTTTTAACATCCATTTGATATAGTAGAAACCCATTGTAGCAAGCATAAGCAAGTAACATTCGAATTGCTTCTAGTCTTGCTACGGGTGCAAAGGCTTCCTCATAATCAATTCCTTCTTCTTGATTGTAGCCTTGTGCAACCAACCTAGCCTTGTTTCTTACAATTTCACCTTTTTCATTCTTTTTGTTTCTAAAAACCCATTTGGTGCCTATGGTTGTGTGGTCCTTGGGTCTAGGTACTAGTGTCCATACCTTGTTCCTAACAAAGTGGCTTAGCTCCTCTTGCATAGCCATTACCCAAAATTCATCTCCTAAGGCATCATCTATCTTAGTGGGCTCGGTTTGTGATACAAAAGCTATATGTCCTTCATCTCGATGTAATGTGGACCTAGTGATTACTCCTTTGTTTGGATCACCTATTATTTGTTGGGATGAATGGCCAATTAGAAGTCTTGAATTCTTAGGCGCACTAGTGTCCGATTCTTTACATGCCTCAACTTCTTGACTATTTGAAGTTTGTCCTAGGGTGTCATCATCTTCATCATCGATCCTCAATTTTTTCCAAGTTTTGCATCATCTTAACTTTGGGATCCACTTCATCAAATTTCACATGGATAGACTCTTCTATGGTTTTGGTTGATCTATTAAACACCCTATATGCTTTGCTGTGCATAGAGTAGCCAAGGAAAGTACATACCTTTGACTTTGGGTCAAATTTGTCTAATTGATCCTTATCATTTAGAACATAGCAAGTACAACCGAACACCTTAAAGTAACTTATGTTGGGCTTTCGGCCTTTCCATAGTTCATAAGGAGTCTTTTTCACTTGCTTTCGGACATTTACTCTATTTATAACATAGCATGCCGTGTTAATGGCTTCGGCCCAAAAATGCTTAGCTATGTTGTACTCATTTAGCATAGTCCTACACATCTCTTGGAGTGTCCTGTTTTTTCTTTCAACAACTCCATTTTGTTGGGGTGTTCTAGGAGAGGATAATTGGTGTGTATAACCTTGTTTAGCACAAAAATCCTCCAAGTTTCTATTTACAAACTCACCACCTCTATCACTTCTAATGATGGTGATTTTGTATCCCTTTTCATTCTCAACTAAAGCACAAAATTTTACGAACACATCAAACACTTCATGCTTATGAGAGAGAAAATACACCCATGTATATCTAGTAAAATCATCAACAATGACAAAGCAATATGATTTACCTCCTAGGCTTTGTGTTTGGGTGGGTCCGAACAGATCCATATGGATAAGTTCTAAGGCTCGAGTCACATCACTTGTTACTTTCGTCTTAAATGACGATTTCACTTGTTTACCGAGGATACAAGGTTCACACTCCTTGTCTTTCTTAAACGTGCATTTTGGTAGACCCTTAACTAGATCATGCTTAGTCAATTTTGACAAGTTCTCCATGCTAGAATGTCCTAATCTACGGTGCCACAACCATGCATCACATTCACTTTGTGCACTCAAACATGAAACATTTTGCATATTCATCTCATCAAAGTTAATGGCATAAACATTTTTATCTCTATATGCAATAAATAAGGTTTCATGCTTCTCATTCCTAACAATGCATTTCGATGATTCAAACATAACATGAAATCCTTTGTCACACAATTGACTAATACTAAGCAAATTATGTTTCAATCCATCAACAAGATAAACGTTAGAAATAGAAAGTGAATTGTTACCGACGGTCCGAGACCAATAACTCTTCCTTTGTTGTTGTCTCCAAATGTAACCTTTCCACCATCATGCCGCTTTAGTTCAATAAATTGATGTGCATCTCCGGTCATGTGTCTTGAGCACCCACTATCCAAGTACCATGGGGTGCTCTTCCTCGCATCCTACACAATGGGAAACACACTAGTTTTTGGTACCCAAACACCTTTGGGTCCGAGAATGTTAGTGTAGTAAACATTTTTAACTACCCATGCTAGTCTACCCACTTTGGCCTTTTGTAATGCACATTTCCCGACCACATGAGTCTTGTTGCATTTAGAGCATCTACGATCATCATTTAGCAATTTCTTGTAACTTAACAAGTTTGCTCCATAACCTATGCCTCTTTTGTTGAGTGCACGTCGTTGTGCTCCCAACATCATGTCAAACATTTCTTTACCATTTGTAAACTTATGCACCGTGCTAGTCAAGTCCTCTACTTCCTTGACTAAAGCATCTCTCTCCTCTATGACTTCATTTAAGTCACTTTGGAGATCATTAATGGTCTCATTTTGTGACTCTATTTCACTAATTGCAATGGTCAAGCTCTTTTTGAGTTGTTTGGTCTTTTTGACCTCCTTTTCCAACTCTTTCCTAAGCTCATCAAGATTTGGAACATCATCCAAATCATCAACATCATCAAAGTTAAAAGAGTTAGAATTTACCTCGCCTTGTGCCATGAGACAAAGTATTGCCTTCTCACTTTCCGATTCGGATTCCGAACTTGATGATGATGAGTCATCCCAAGTTGCTTTGAAACTCTTCTTTCCTTTATTCTTGTCAAACACCTTCTTGGATTTGCAATCCGCCTTGATGTGACCCGGTTTGCCGCAACCGAAGCATATGGTTTCATTTGATTTTACTCCCTTGCTTCCACTTGAAACTTCTTCTTATACTTGTCTCGCTTGTACATGGCCCTGTTGAGCTTTCTTGAGAGCATAGCTACTTCCTCCTCAAGATCATTGTCATCACATGATTTTTCATTTTCAATGATCTCTACCGATGCACTAGGGGAGCTATTTGCCTTCAAGGCGATATCTTTTCTTGAACTTTTAGTACCTCCACTTAATGCTTCCAATCTTGCTCGGTCTTTAAGTTCAAATTCATGGACCGTTAGCTCTCCACACAATGCATCAAATGTGTAATCTCCAAGATTTAGTGCCGATTGGATTGCATACTTCTTGGCATCCCATTCCTTAGGCAAGCCTCTAAGGAATTTATACACCGAGGTTTCTTGATCATAATTTTTTCCAAGATTCTTGATCTCATTCAATAGTTTAGTGAATCGAGTGATGGCGGTGGCTATGTCTTCATCGGACCCAACTCGGAAAGTTTCATAGTGCTCCTCAAGAATTCTTAACTTGGTCTTCTTCACTTGCATGGTACCTTCATAGTGTACCCCAAGCTTCTCCCATACTTCCTTAGCCGTTTGACAAGCACTTACTCGGTTAAATTCATTTTCACTTAGCGCACAAAACAAGTGATTCATGGCTTGATCATTTGAGAGCTCAATCTTTATCTCCTCGGCGGTGTACTCTTCCAAGGGCTTATCCAGGTGGAGTGTAGCCTCTTTCAATTGCATTCCATAAGAATCTATTTTGTGCTCTAATGTAGAATTTCATTCTCACTTTCCAATGAGCATAGTTAGTTCCATCAAAATACGGAGGCCTACTCGAAGAGTTGCCTTCCCGAAGGCGAGCCGGATCTAAGGTTTGCATCCTTGCACAAAAAGAACACTCAAAGATACGTTAGTAATACTTTGAGCAATAACCCGCTCTGATACCAATTGAAGGTCACCCAAGAGGGGGGGTGAATTGGGTTACCGAGTAGTTATTGCCCTTTTAAAACTTTATGCTCAAATTACAACTATAATGCATACACTATCAATGAATATATATATATATATATGCTATGCAAGTGATTGGAATGGAAGAGATGGAAAGTGACACACAATTTATAGTGGTTCGATCCAACGATCTACGTCCACTACCTAACCTCCCCGGTTAGGATTTTTAACCCCCACTTATATTGCAAATAAGTGTTACAACCTAAGCATACAAGCCTAGAGTGCCTAATTACAATTAGGACTTCCCACCTAGCCGCAACTAGGATTTGTGCCCTTCCCACCTAGCCTCAACTAGGATTTTTCCTTTGACTTAGATTCCACTAAGTCTTACAATCATACAAATACAATAAGTTGCTGAAAAATAATGAGATACACTTTACAACACAAAGTGGTATCAAATTCAAACACTAGCAAGCCACCTAGAGCCTAACAACTCTTATGCATGCAAGTATTAGAATGAATGGAATATGCACATATGCCTTGGTTTTATTTGCAAATTCCAGTTGTGAAATCGTTCTAAAAACTTGATATGTTAATGTAAAACCGATTTCAAGTCTAAGAACAATAGTTTAACAAAATTCAAGTTTAAGTGCAAAACTTTTGTTCAAATCAATCTTAGGGTTTGATAAAATAAATTTCAGTACAAAAACCCAGAGAAGATGTTCAAACACACACCAAAATGATTTTCAAATCAAACACACAAAAATATGTAGATTGAGCACAAGTAAGATTGTAGATCTAGAAATTTCTTACAACCAAAAGAATGACAAAAGAGATCAGCTCTGAGTGATTCTTGAACTCCTTTTGAAAGCCTCAAATGTCTTGGATTTGTGAGCTAAAGAACAGCCACTAAGATCTCCCTTTGCTTCTTCACAAAAATCAGATTTCTACTTTGTAGATCTATGGATTTTGAGTGTGTTTTCTCTTCTTCTTTTGTTAACACCATGTTCTTGGTGGTTTTATAGAGCTAGGTATTCCATATGACCGTTTTGTGACCGTTCTAGTGATCCAATGGTCCAAAATGGATCAAAAATTCAAATTAAAGTTGGTCGACAAAAGTCGTCGACAAAGACCTAGCGCGCTAATATCTGTGTGTTAGCGCGCTAACACTGTCTTAGCGCGCTAATGACATTATTAGCGCGCTAACTTCAGGGACTTCGAATAATAATTATTCTGTCCCTTTGTGTTAGCGACCCTTAAACTTGTCCGGGACCTAACCAACCCTTATATAACATGTTATACATGTTTATTATGAGTCATTAAGCTTACTTGGGTGGTCCGGATAATTTTACAAACCCCGAAAACGGAAATTCAAAGTTTCACAACTTATTAGGGGCTTTTCTGCAAATTTTCAGTTTTCTTTTTAAATACATTTCAAAAACGAGTTTTCCTTTTTCAAAAACATTTGTAATGAACTCTAATATGCAAATGACTATTCACACAAAGTTTTCACATTGTTTAAATTCATAGATCTAGTTATGTGTTTAAATTCCACTTTGAAGCTTTGAAGTAAACTTATAACTTTTAAAAATGATTTAGGAAACTTGATGTATGCATGAACTAATGCATTTGGCTTGCGTGAATGAATTTGTATACCTTACATTGATTTTACAAATTGCGGTTTGAACTTTTCTTCTTCATTTCTTCATTTGTGCCGAGTCTTGAACTTGTATTTCTTGAATGCTCTTGAAGTCTTGTATTGCATCATTTATTCCAACAATTTCTCCATATTTCTTGAATATCCCCTGATGTGTTGTATTGCATCCTTTAACACAAACTGAAATACTTGATTAGTACATTTTCACCTTGTTTGTTTCCATCAAAATCTCGGTCGGAATGTGAGTGACTAACCATTTAGTCCAACAAAGATTACTTGCGATCAAGTCTGAACATCATATATCTGAACGAGGGTATAATGAAATCATTAAACTCATGAAGGATTGTTTGCCAAATGACAACTCAATGGTTGAGAATTTTTATGCCACTAAAAGACTAATGCGAGGTCTAGGTCTACCTGTTGAGAAAATAGATTGTTGTGAGGACCAATGTATGATTTATTGGGGAGTGGACTCTGAGTTGACGTCATGTAAATTTTGTGGGAAATCACGATACGTTGCACATCGACGAGGTCGTGGTCGGAACACAAAAAACCGCCCTCGCAAAAGAATGTACTACTTCCCTTTGGGCACTCGGTTGCAACGATTGTATGCGTCTGAGTCAACCGCAAAACATATGCGATGGCATGGAGATCATTCATCGCCTGAAGATGTTATGCAACACTGTTCTGATTCGATTGCTTGGAGACATTTTAATGACGTCAATAGAGACTTTGCCGCTGAGGTTCGGAATGTTCGTTTAGGATTGTGCACTGATGGTTTTCAAGTATTTGGGCTTTCCGGGAAATCGTACTCTTCGTGGCCCGTGATTTTGACTCCTTACAACCTTCCACCGTCGATGTGCATGAAATCGAGTTTATGTTCTTAACGGTTATCGTTCCTGGACCGACCAGCCCAAAGCAGAAAATCGACGTGTTCCTTCAGCCGCTTGTGAAAGAGTTGCAAGATTTATGGAACAATGGGGTGGTTACATACGACGTTTCCACCAAGACAAATTTTCTCATGCGAGTTGCCCTTTTATGGACTGTTAGTGATTTCCCGCATATAGCATGTTGTCCGGTTGGAGCACACACGGTAAGTACGCTTGTCCATATTGTATGGAGGATACAAATGCATTTCAATTGCGAAATGGTGGTAAGATATCGTGGTTCGACTGTCATCGTCGTGTCTTGGAGAAGTCATCACCATTAAGGAAAGACAAAAAATTTCATTAGAGGCAAAATGGTCATAAATGATGATCCGCCCGCTTTGCGGTCTGGTGAAGAAATTTTGGCGTAAATTGAATCGTTTGGCTTGATGAAGGTGACAGAAATCGGCGCCGAATACGTGAATGGGCGGATAGCTAAGAATTCGGGATGGAGGAAGAAAAGCATATTCTCGGGACTTGCCGTATTGGAAGACAAACTTGATCCGCCACAACTTAGATGTCATGCACATCGAAAAAAATGTTTTTGACAACATATTCAACACTATTATGTGTGTACGGGCAAGAGTAAGGACAATGCGAAATCGAGGCAAGATATTCGTGAATATTGTCACCGACCTTCTCTACACATTGATTCGGCGACAAATACTTACGTCCTTGGGTGCTATGCTCTTGATACATCAAGAAGACAAAAATTGTGCGAGTGGGTTGAAAAGTTGCGTTTTCCGATGGTTACGCATCGAATCTTGGTCGATGTGTAGATCCAAAGAAATCTGCGAATGTTCGGCATGAAGAGCCATGATTGTCATATATTCATGCAACGGTTGATACCAATTGCATTGAGAGAACTTCTCCCAAACCCGGTTTGGGTTGCAATTAGCGAATTAAGCTTTTTTTCCGGTCCCTAATCTGCGAAATGTGTCAAGATCAAGATATGGAGGTCTTAGAGTCGAAATACCAAAAATCATTTGCAAGTTGGAAAAATTTTCCCTCCAAGCTTATTTGACTCTATGGAACACCTACCAATCCACTTGGCCTACGAGGCTCGTCGGCGGTCCCGTTCAATTTCGATGGATGTATCCATTTGAGAGGTACTATCTTGAGCCCTTGATATTATTTTCCCATTCAATAGGTTTTATATCAACATTTCCTATAACATTCATATAGGTACCTTAAACATTTGAAGAACAATGTGCGAAACAAAGCGAAGGTTGAGGGCTCCATGTGTAATGCTTATTTGGTCGAAGAGGTCACATCCTTTTCTTCTTACTACTTCGAAGATCACGTGTTTACGTTGCATGACAAAGTGCCACGTAACGACGATGGCGGTCTCGGGCCCACACCGAACTTCGTTGGCAATTTCTCAATTTTCACTTATCCTGGTCGACCCATGGGCAAGTCGAAGGAGCGGTACTTAACAGAGCAGGAGTATAATGCCGCTCATTCGTACATACTGCTCAATTGTCCAGAGATCGCTCCTTACGTTTAGTATGTCCATCACTTTCTTTCAATAATGCAGTACATTCATTGTTCATATTTTAGTAAGACAACCGACTTACACGTTCGTTTCTTCTAGGATATTCGTCGATGAAATCACTCAAGCAATGGGGGAGTCGGAAGTTGATAGTAGTCTAGAGCACAACTTCCCCATTTGGTTTCAAACATATGTAAGGTCATTACTTTTGTACGTTATATATTCAAATGTTTCTCCCATAACTAATGTGTCATATTGCATCTCTAATTTTGACGAATAGGCTCGGAATTCTATAGTTGATGAGACGCTCGTTGATCTTTCTGTTGGTCCTAGTCGATCATGTACCGTCTACCCTGGTTACCTTGTTAATGGGTATAAGTTCCACTCCGCAAGATATGACGTTAATAGATCGACGCAGAGCAGTGGTGTTTTGGTGAAGGGTTCAAACTACGCTGATGTTTCCCATAACTATTATGGAGTACTGCAAGAGGTTGTGGAGATTGAGTATACCGGCCTCAAACGTGTGGTCTTGTTTAAGTGCGAATGGTATGACCCTACACCGAATCATGGTGTGAGGACTCACCCAACACTTCAATTGGTAGAGGTTCATCGAAGTCGACGATATAACAACTACGAGCCATTTGTACTAGCAATGCAAGCCACTCAAGTCTACTACCTTTCGTACCCTTCAATGAGGAACGATCGACAAGAATGGCTAGCAGTTTGTTGCTGTCAGCCAAAATTCGCTGACGAGGAAACTAGCAAAGACGATAATGACCAGGGCTCGGCAGAGAATGCTTTCCAAGATGGGATGCCCACCACGTGTGTAGTCGATGATGCAGTCGCCGATATCAACAATCTGGATGTTCCGACTGGGACTCGATTCATTGTTGAAGCGGGTCCAAGCGATGAAGTTTATAGTGGAAATGAATCAGAAGAAGAATCCTCACCTTCTACTCATGAGAGTGAATTTGAAACGGATGATAGCGAATAATGTATGTATATGATATGTCAACGACCAATAATGTAGTTACTTTTATTAGCATGGATCCTGTGTTATTATGTCCAATAATTTAGACTGAATTTCTACTTTTTTTATGCCCTCCTTCTCTGATGTTTTATTCGTGAATATTGTTAGGTATCATGGCCGGACGTGGTCATAGGGGATGTCGAGGTTTGCCATTAGGAGGCCATCGTCCCAGGCGGAATAGGTGCGGCACCGACATTTGGCGGCGAAATACCAACTGGCCCTCGTGGTCAGGCCACACGAGGGGTCCATAGAGGTCGTGGCGGTGAGGTCGTGGTTCGATACCTGCATTATCGATTCCGACTTCTCGGTCTCTCGAGCACAATACAGCCGCAGCGTCACCTTCCCCTTCCATACCGTCGGGGTCGTCTGTACCATCATCGTCGTCATCAAGGACTATGCCTAATATACACTTCCCCACACCTTCTCCGACATCAATGACTCCTTTACCCACGAGGCCTGCACCCCCAGCCACAGCATCACGGGCAGCATCTCGACAAGAAGACGTAAAAGCAGGGTTGGAGGTGACAGGCCCTCCGCGGCCACCTCAGAGGACAGGGATGGAGCCCCTCGCGTGCAGGGGATCCCTATCACGCTGATTGCCAATGATACGTAAGTTTGTGTTTGACTTTTATATGTCATTTTCAATATGGATGTCAAATATTGAAGAAGTAGTTAAGGTGATATGCATGTTCATGAAACACAGGGAGTTGCATCCTTCGCATTTTTGTGCACGGAGGATGACAAAAGTTTTTAAACGATGGATGATTCTGAAGGGTATTGTTGGAAGTCGATGCACCGCCTCATCACAAAGACCAATACTGGCGCCAATGGAAGGTAAACAAGACTACCATATGTCTTATGATTTATACTATTTTCTCAATGCGAGGTAACAATAGCAATCGCCAATTTGTAGGTATTTTTTAGATGGGATGATGCGCTTCCCGAGGATCTCGTGCGAGCGGCGTACGACAGGCTTGCAGGCACTAGGTACACCGCGTTGATGCACAAGTTGAAGAAGAATCGTGTGCAGCCAGTTTATGTTACAGATGAGGCATGGAGGAGATACTTGCAGGACTGGGAGAGCGAGGACTTCCAGGCTAGGTCTAGGCAAGCGACGGAGAATAGGAACACTGAGGTCGAAGGCCCTGGACTGGACCCTCGAAGCACGGTGGTGGTTCCGTGTCTTTTGTGACTACCCAAGAAAGATTGGTAAGTTTTTTGTAACATCTAGGATATTTTGTACATTTATACACTTATTCACTATGCTTGGTCCTGCACGCAGGCTGATTCATCCGAGACGCCACCGACTGTGATGACTTGTATTTGCATCTCCACACCGTTAATCACGACAGATGACATTCATCGATACTAGATCAGAGCGGTTCTATGTAAGTATAGAAATGATATGTAAAATATTATTAAGTATACTTTACCCCATATCATGTATTTTGTTTGTTGTGCATATATGCGGGATAGGCTCCAGAGCGACGTCAGGAGGTGACCTAGGCTACACCGGAGCAATCGGTGGATGATGAGGCGGTGTACCTCAATGTGGCGGGTGAGTCTTCCAAAGGACGTGTCTACGGACTCGGGTCCGTAGGGAGAAAGAAAAGGAGATACGGAGCTCCTGGTGCTAGCACGTCGCAGACGCCGGATGTGGTGCCGCGGGCAGAGTTCAATGTCGTTGCGGAGCAACTACGAAAGGTTATGGAGTTCATGCATCAGCGTCTTGGGACGAACATGGACGAAATAGGCCTAGCTCAGCAACAACCACCACCACCGCCACCACCACCGCCACCTCATGACCAGCAGAACACCGCCGCAAATAGATCCGGTCGATCCACCCCAACAAGGGGACAATGTTGGGCGTGAGACGTAAGCGTGGCTCTCGAGAGATGAGCAAAGTTGGTGATACATAGGTACTTCACTTGTTGTTTGTGTAAATTCTTAGATTAAACGTTTTATAGTGTAGACAACTTTAGAAATTCTTCGAATTACTTTATGATTCACACTTCTTTTTGTGCATTTTTAGGTCGATGTTCCATATTTTATCGTGGATTTTAATATTTTTCCCTTTTGCTCCCCCAATTTTTTTTTTGTTTTTAAGTAAAATATATTATAAGTACCGAATGTTTGCATAATCCATGGGAGAAGAAAATATGCTGGCTGTTGTGTGCAAATCTTATGCCGTTGCAGGTTCTCTCGAGTGCTATGATGAAGAAAGTGGTAGAATCGACAGGGAGCGACATCTTCATGCAATAGCAAATGAATTTGGGAAGTCGATAAAGGCTCGTTTTTCGTTCATCTGTGTTGAGCACATGTAGGCTCTTCTTCTTCTATTATGGCATGTCCCTAGAAGAAGAATAGCCTACATGTTCTCAACACAGATGACCGGAAAACGACCCTTTATCGATTTCCCAAATTCATTTGCTATGGCATGAAGATGTTGCTCCCTGTCGATTCTACCACTTTCTTCATCATAGCACTCGAGAGAACCGCAACGCATAAGATTTGCACACAACACAGCTAGCATGTTTTCTTCTCCCATGGATTAATTCTGCAAACATTCGGTACTTATAGTATATTTTACTTAAACTTAGGTTAAAAAATTTATTTTGAGGAGGATAATGTATTAAAAATAAAATCCATGATAACTTATGCATGAACTGGGCGTCCAAGCCAACTAAGATATACAGAGGATAAATGGACAATGAATGTACCTGCGGTGGATGGTGGTTTGTTGAAGCCTGATGTAGTGGAGGGTACCGATGATGAAGTTCCTTATTTCATTTTTTGCAGTTTTCGGATAGGCGGGTTTTAGTTTTCCTATCATTCTCGAGGGTTTGGGTTCATTGCTTTTGACGATGAGCATGTTGTAGACGATTTGTTTCATTTGCATGTTAAACTCATTCTTTTTTTGGTGGTGGTGATTTTGGTCCTTATAGGACTCCGTGTCTCTGAGGTAGGCTTGGTGGGTATAGTGGAGGCAAGTGAGCTTGGTGGGGGTTATGGAGGCTTTGGCGGCAGTGGCTTAGGTGCTTATCGAGGTGAATCTTCTTTTGGCTATTCTATTTTAGCGACTGAATCACTTCATTTCAATAGTTTGTCGTGTAGACTTTTTAAGTTACTTGATTTACATATTGCTGGTGGTTTAGTTTGTTATAGACATATTAGTTTATTATAGTCAGATACCGTAGATGATTTGAGGGAAAAGATGGCAGATATAGATAATCATGTGGGTGAAGAGACTAGACCAAAAGAAGGTGATGATTGATGGCACTGATTGTTCTCTTTATCTAATCAATACATGGTTTCTTAGAGTTCCAAGTGCATTACTTAGAGAAGGCAGTGTCTTTTCATGGTCAAACCTCCAGAAGATAAGTTTAAACTAGTTGCATTATTTGAAGAAATTTGATGGTATACGATTAGTCATAAGATAGCTTGGATGCATTGACTAGAAAAAGATTTTAAAGGATTTTGAAAGAACACTATCAAGCACAATGAATCAAGCTATTTCGTTGTTGTCGAGTTTGATCCATGCAGCCAACCCAACTTTGATGTTGTAATTATGCTAATTTGCCGTGTCAAATTAGCTAAATTGTATTAACTAAGAGTATGTCTCTACTTTTACGAAGAGAATCTTTTATATAAGTAAAACTAATAAGAAAGGGTTTCTTGAATAGACTATAAATGACCTAACATGTTAAAAGGTGTCAATAGATTTACTACTGACTAGGTGTGAAAATTATTAAATAGAAGATTGCTCTTATGTCTTGGTTCTTTACTCCTCTTATCATGTACATATCTATATTTTCTTCCCCTCGCCCCTTTTTCCTCTCTCGTAAAAGCAAGGGATTTGCATTTATCCAGTATGCTACTCCCGAGCAAGAAAGGAAGGTCCTTGCTTGATTTGAAGGATGGAACAGAGGTTATACGTAAAATATACCTACCGATGTGTTATCTTTTCATGATATTTGAATTTGAAATGTTTATCGTGCTCGTATGGTGCACCCACGTTAATAATCTTTATGTTTCACGTGGTTCAAGTAAAGGAAAACGTGTTGGTATATCCCTCGATCAGAAACCGATACTCTATACATGGGCAACATTTGCAAGACATGGACAAGAGAGCAAGTAAAGATCTAGTTGTTTTCTCGGTTTTTGATTTAATTTCCCTACATGGGCTTTTAAGTAGGACAAAAGGTTACAGATTCAGTGCTCATATTGTTTCCTATGTTGTTGCTTGAAGGCAATGCACCTATCACTTGATTGTCTTCACAATCGATGTTGTTTTGTTTTAATTTTTCCTGGTTATAAGGTACTTGAGAGATTGAAGAACCTTGGGGTTGAACAGATTGAGGAGATTTACTTACCGAGATAATCCTAATAAGGAAGGCAAAAGTATAGGTTATGCCCTTTTGGAATTCAAGACCCATTCCGATGCAATGTCCGCATTTCAATGGCTTAAACAACGAGATGCTCTTTTTGGCCGTGATAGGAGTGCGAAAGTTGCATTTTCCCAAATCGATTCATCCTAGTGAAGAAGCACTTTTACAAAGTTAGTAGTTGTAAGAGTTACTCCTCTAATTTGGTTTTGTCCATTCTTGCATTAGAATTTTTCTTTTTTCATTGAAAGATTTTTTAGGCCTATGACATCCGGAGATTCTTGCTCTTTGGTGAAATTGCATTCTTAGCTAGATTTATGTTTGATCAAGCTTTGAATATCTTGTTAAATTAGAGCATCGGTGTGACCTTCAATATGTTTGTCTAGTATTCCATGCGGTTGTGGTTGCTACACTTGCCTCCTTGATCTTAGGAGTTGCTATGTTCTTAGTTCTTATCTTGCGGCATAGGTAATGGCGCATCTGCAGGCATATTTGATTTGTTCTAGAGTTTTAATGATGGTTTTCTTGTTCCACATTAGGTGAAAACTGTTTATCTTGAAGGCCTAGCCGAGTCTTGGGAAGAAGATAAATTAAAAAAGCTATGTGAACAAGATGGTGAAGATGAGAAGGTTCAATCTGTCCGAAAATTTCTTTCTACTAGAAGGAAAGACTTTGGGTTCGTTTCATTTGTTACTCGAGAAAGTGCAAGTAGCTTGTGTAGAAGGGATCAACAAAGTTTCGAGATAGGTGAAGGAGATAACAAGGTGATTATCTCGATTGTTACCGATTGACACATCCAGTTTTGTTTCATTTTCTTTCGTGCAATGCGAATTTGAGAGTTCCTTTTCTATACTTAGGTTAAAGCAAATCTTGCAAAACCTCGCATACAAGGGTCGGATTGGAAAGAAGGTCTGCTAAAGGTGGTTATAAGGTTCGATGGATGGTCAAAAGAGAGTAGTTGAGGCATCAAAGATGAAAGGCAACAACATTTCCAAAAGGCCACAAGGAAAGGGTAAGGGTGTTGCCAACAAACAAAATGATAGGTGGAACAAGTCACATTATCCTGGAAGCAGTGGCAAACAAAATGATAAGGGTGTAAGTGTGTAACCTTATATTACCACCCATGGTTTTTTTTTTAAAAGATGTTTGATCGTAGGGAACTAGATAGTTGAAACTGACGTTCATGCTTTAATCTGTAGGAGATTCACGAAGTAGGCTTGTAAGTACTTTTGGCAATGCAAGGACCAGTTCATATACTGGAAATGTGAGGCAAAGACTATGACATGATTCCCGCCGCTCATGCCGTACCACATGCACATGGTTATATTGCACCGCTCCGAGTTACCTGGGGGCATGCATACGGCACAATTTCGGATCTACTCTTCGTTATTCGAGATATGGTAAGTCGCATCTTTTTCTTGATCTTTGACGTCGCCTCTGTGATTTTGGATTGTCTGATGAATGTATCGAGGCTAATTTCAGGAACCACATGCTGGTTATGTAGCACCTGCAGTTGTGAAACAAGGGAGGGATTTACATGCTTACGTTCTACCAAGGAGGAATCCAAACAGAACATGCAAAAGTAAACTTTCTTTGCATAAGTTTTGCCTTTTGTGTCTCCTACCAGTCAATCTTCTACTTTTTTTCTTAATCCTTCAAGTTAAGTAGCTATGAGTCCTAATTATTCTTTTTTTTTGACATGTTGGAGTAGTAGAGAAACATGATAATCCACTCCTTCACTTCAGCTATGTGAACTATATTGTCATAGAGAAGTTGGTTAGCAAGGTGAAGGGAAATACATGGATAATGAGCAGTGTACATGTAAGAGGATTTGGCAAAATTATATGTTTCCAAATGGATTGGGACAAGTAGATTGTTTTTAAGTTATAGATCTATATGGTTGATTTGGAAAGAGATGAATAACATGGTATTTGAACACAAAAAGGAGAGAGATTTGCTCATTGTGGAAATGGTCTATGTTCGAGGACTGTATGAGTTAACCATTGCCATTATTGACAATACGTTTTAGAGGATGGGTGACCAAGTATTTACAATGAAGTGGTTGCCTTTCTTTTATCTAGTCTTAGGGATAGTCATGTGCTAGTCCTCTTCCTCTTTGGTTAGTTTTGTATAGTTCTTCTCATCCTCTCACTTCTCTTTTATGATGTGCAATTATGTTTCATTTCTTTGTAAAGATGTTTTTCTGACGTGAAATTCTGTTTGAGATGCAGGGTAATAAGAAGGGATGAGAGGATGAGTTTAGGATCATACTTACATGTCGGGTTTGTGCTTAACCTTCGCTTTTAAATTCTTAGCATTCTTGCACTTCACCATTACTTATCATATGCATTATGAAATCCAAGCCTTTCAAAGCTTGATAAATAATCCAACTCAACTTACATGATAGGTCCATCTTATAAAAACATTGTTCGCCATCTCCTATGCGTAGGAAAATAGCAACATTGACACCAAACTTCACCCAGTCCGCATTTGCTTGATGTTCATGTTTTTTTTTGGAAGCATTCTTATTCAACATTGTATGGTTTTTTTCTTTTCTTCTCGCTTTTCTTGAATCCCATTTGGTTTTTTTTTTTTTTTTTTTTTTTTTTGAGTAGGAACACATGGTGGTCACCTTTGGAGCACACAACAGTTTTAGATGGGGTGAGAGGATGAGTTCTAGGATCATACTTACATGATAGGTTTGTGCTTAACTTTTAGTTTTTCCCTTTTAGCATTCTTGCACTTCACAATTACTTATCATATGCATGTTGAAATGCAAGCCTTTCAAAGCTTGATAAATATTCCAACTCGACTTACATGATAGGTGCATCTTATAGATACATTGTTCGCCATCTCCTATGCGTAGGAAAATAGCAACATTGACCCCCAAACTCACAACAACAACAAAACTTCAGTCCTTGACTGCATTTGCTTGATGTTCATGTATTTTTTGGAAGCTTTCTTATTCCTCATTGTATGGTTTATTTCTTTTTCTTCACCGCATTTCTTGAATGTCACTGAATTTGAATTTTTTTTATGTAGGAACACATGGCTGGTTTGTTTTGGAGCACATAGCATTTTTAGATGGGATGAAACTTGAGTTTAGGATCAAATTTGATGCATGTGAATGTTGCATTGATGGGAGTTTGTGCTGAACTTTTAGTGTTTTCCTTTTAGCATTCTTGCACTTCACCATTATCCTATTTCATGTTCCTTATTAGCTCTAGTACTCCTCTCTACCTACATATGTGCATAATTGACCAAAGACCAAAGCAAACTCAATCGTAAAGAAATTAAAAATTAGGTTCGGAGCCGACTTGTTATGTATGATTATTATTAATTTCTATGTTTCTTCAAATCCACCATTTTTCTCATTCGCTTCCAATGTACATCCTTAGTTCAATAATCTCTCCTTTGCCTACTTCTTTCAGGTGCATACTCACTGGTTGTTGCCCTCAGATGGAGAATCAGAAATGCTTCAAAGCTGCGTTTTAGTTATTAGATGAAGTCCTTTTTGTGTATACTTCCAAATTTTGGACCTTTTGTGAGTGTTCTTTTTTTTTGGTTGTTGAACGATAGGATTGGTGGTTTTTGTGTATACTTCCAAATTTTGGAGCTTTTGTAATACATGACAATTTTCCGTGGATATATAAATTTTTGGGGTAATTTTGAGTTTCACATTTTTTCTTTCTCTTTTGAATTTTTGTTGATATATATTGTCGATGTATGGATGCGCAATTTGGCTTTTTTGTGGGATGTTAGCACCCCCAAGGAGTTGTTGGAGGGGGTGCAGGCGATGGAGTATGTCATATCGGGTTGTATTTTGAATTTTTAGGTTGGAGAATCAATTGGATTATGTTTATGTGTCATAATTAAACAAAACAAAAAATTAGAGACGGATTAGCAACGGAATTCAAATTTTCCGTTGCTATTCCGTCTCTAATTTTCCAGAAATATTTCTATCAATCACAAATGGATCAGAGACGGAAATAAGAATTCCGTCTCTGATTTCGTCGCTAATTAGACACGGATAGAGAGACGGAATCAGAAACGGAATAATCCGTCTCTGATTCTGTCTCTAATTAGAAACGGAATCAGAGACGGACCATTTGCATTCCCTCTCTGATTTCGTCTCTGATTTCGTTGCTGATTAGAAACGGAATCAGAGACGGAATTCATAAATTTATTAATTCTGTCTCTGATTCCGTTGCTAATTACCAACGGAATCGAGATTTTAATGCACTTACAAATGTACCATTTCGAAATAAATTCCATTTCGTTCGTGTCTGTTCGTTTCTAATTTCGTCTCTAAGTCCGTCTCTAATCGAAACGGATATTTTCCGTCTCTATTCGTTTCTAATCGAAACGGAATCCGTGTTCCGTTTCGATCGTATCGCGACGACGTTTCTGTGAGACGGAACGTATTCGTTCTCTGTTCGTCTCTCGATTGCAATCGAGATTAATTTTGCAAATCAGAAACGGAAAATTTCGTTTCTGATTTGCTGTTTTTTTGTAGTGTTGGTTAGATTTGTCATTAATGCCCCGGCGCCGTGTGTTTTAAGTCATGGTGCCACCATTGTGCCCCATCTCTCTCTTGGAGCCACCGCATTTTTGCGTTTTTGCTCCGTTTCTTTCCATTTTTCCTTAATTTCTTTTAGTACACCTTAATTCCTTGAAAATACAATCATACCATGAATTAACACTCATTCGAGTATACTAAATATACTACTAAATTAACCATATATATACGTATATATAATCACTTATCACCAGTTCATAAACAACATTAACTAAATATACTAATTTGCGATGCATAATTGATAAGCATACGAGTCCCACTTACCAGTGCTTAGCTTTCCTAACTTTATACCGAATTACACAACTCCCAGAGTCTTCAATCCTTTTTCATCGACCATGAACCTAAAATAAGATGATCACCATCAATTTAAGTCTAATACTCATTGGTTAGAACCACTAAACTAGTCTCATTTGAATCCGGAATATCCAAACCACACAAAAATTGCGACCAAAGTAGGCTCGATAGCTATTTAAAAAATAATACTTTATAACAATTTTGAAGTGCTATCAACTAGTCAAAGACACTCAAGTCGGGTTACAAACAAAGAAGTTATAATTTTCCAATTTGGCATGCTGATTAGGCAAACTTCTAGTATTTTGAACTTAGAAAACTTCTCCAAATCAATATTTTCACAATTAAATCTTTAGGGATCGACTCTAAACACTAAGAAACCTCTCCACACCAAATAGGAAATATTTCCACAGTCGATGGAATCAAATTGGATCAAAACTAATAAACAATTCATCCAAAATTCAAATGTAAATCAATATCAACTATAAAAGTATTTTCAAAATAGTTATCAACTGAGTCTCATCAATTTAATTCATAAAAACCCTAGCCCACAATGGTAGAATTTATCCCAAATTAGTGCAAATCAATCCAATACATCAATTCACAACAAATTCAGCCAATTTCTATTAAAACTTTACGAAAGAGATTGAGAAATTGTGAGAATTCAACTTGAATTGAGAAAAATTCCTTGAATTGAGTATTTATCAAATTGCAAGTGGAATATCGTTTCCACTTTTGAAACTTAGCTCTAACTGACCGACACGCGATGCTCTACAGTTTGCATTAAAAAACAAGGCAAAAAAATGAATTTTAGAAGCTCGAGGAGCAAAAACTCGAGTTGAGAAGGTTAGGGATAGAAGGTCTTAAAACATTTTGTTGAAATCGAAATCAAAACGCTTAGATTTTGATTTTGATTTTTATTATATATATTTATATATAAACCCTCAACTCCTTGTTAGCTGCTTAATTTTTTTTATTTATTAATTCCTGAAATCCATATTTTGACATGATTTGGCTTTCTGCACTCGTTTTCAATCCCCTTTTTCACCATATTGAATCAAAATCTCTACAAGATTTCCGTATTTAACCAATCTTGCACCAAATTAGACCCAATATCAACCTCGACTGCCGCTAACTGACACAAAACCCGAGTCAACATCTTGCATAAACTTCATTCTTATTTCACACTATCGCTTAAGCCAACTTGCACGCAAACTAAAGCAAAATATTCACGTGATACTTGTCACTTGATTTATAAGGTTTCGAGCAACCAATTCTTTATTTATTTTTCCATTATAAGTCTTATATTGATTCACATTAATTACATATAATTCGATTAATCAATTTCCACGCCAAACAAATAGCATACGTCAAATCAACACACTCACACATTATTTAAGACAAATTGGTCTCGACGTCGAGTTAATTAAGATTTGGATTAGCAATAATAACTTATTTAAGGTAATGGGTTGTGATGGCCCCAGTTCTCCATAAACTAGGCCCCGCTCGGCCTAAGCATATGTAACCCTCGAGTCGGCCTCGCAAGGTCGACGCAGGCCTAGTCAGCCTTCCTATCCATCAATATAAGTGAATTCCTAATTTTTAGTTACATAATTAATATTTTCCAAGTTTTAAAAGTTAGCAGAAGGAATGAATAACTTAAATAACTCAACAATGTAAGAAAATAAAGAATCAGACAACCTGTGTGTGGAACCTTGTATATAAACAAGCCCGTATATAAAGCGACAAGTGTCAAGTGTATGTAAAAGTGATATACAAGTCATAAACAACTCTCAACCCCAGATAAGTATCCCAAGTATGATAAAACTACATATATAAGTAATACAAAAAGTTAAAAACATACAAAAAGGAGTAATGGATGGTCGCTCCAATGTCCTCAAAGTAGATCTCCTAGTATTGGCGCATTGCCCTAGCTCGACTGTAGATCTATAGTTGTTCAAACATAAGAATGACAAGTCCAATAGTTTAAAGAAAGTATGATCTAAGCAGTGCTTTAAAATAAATAAAGCACTCTAAAATTCATGTTGATAGAAAGAAAGCTACAAGGAATGCATGATAATAAGACTAAAAGTGAAAGTACAACGTGAAATGAGTGTCAAAAAAAGTAATAGAAGGGTGCCCAAGTAGTCCAAAACCACCAAGTACGGCTGCCACAGGATCGGGGTCTCAGAGTCGTGACAACGCCAAGCAGACTCAGGTCCTAGGACAAGGCAACGCCTGTTATACCTAGACCATCGCGAATGAGGGATATCAACGGTGCCTTGAATAAAACACAACTCATGCCGACCAAACAATCTAGTGAATTGAGGTCATGGCTCTGATAGCTAGCCAGCAACCACTTCATCAGAGATACCTTTTTTACTCACTTGGCCCTTAAACACTCGTATCAGAATAAGAATTCCAAGAAAGGTTTGTGTTAGGTTTTTTAGGGTTCAAAACGAATTTTGTAAAACCCCAACAGGATCGAAAATAAGTTCAATAAACTAAATCTGTAAAAGTAAATCATACCTTATTCTGTGATTTCCTTTCGATTGTTTGATTTTCAAGAAGTTCAAGTGCGCGTCCTCTGTTAGAAACCCATACATGAATGGTGACCACAATTTGGAATGCTAGCACCAAGAGAGATTGAAAACGACTTCCTTTCTCTCCCTAAATCCAGAGAACTCGAAAATTTTAAAATGAAATCTTATTTCGTTTTTAGGTTTCCACCCTTAATTTATATGAGTAGATAAGTCCTCACTTAAGATCTTATTCATAATACAACTATTATACTTAGGCAGTTTAAGTGAATTACACATGTGCCCCTATTAATAAGTTATCATATAATAAATCATAAAGGCTTTTGTGTCATGAGTTTTATCATATAAAATTCATTACTCTGAATTAATTGAAATTGTGCAAAGCCATTCTCTGTGTGCAACCCAATAAGTTCATGCGATGTTGGCAGTGAACCAAAAAGCATTTTGGTACACAATTCATAAGCGGTCTCTAGCAAAGCATTATGACTACCCAAGTAGCATGAATAGCAACATCGATACAACCTAATTAATAACGTATATCGTATCCTTTTTTCATGCGATATCCTTTGATTAAACATAAGGCATGGGAAGTCACCCTTAATGTTCAATCATACTAATCTATATCTTTAGGTAAAGTGAAAAACATCCAAGTGACATTCATCATATCAATTCACATGGACTTGCCATTATCAGCCTATCTTATTTAGTGATCCACTGATATCTCTCAATATACAAGAGTGAAAGATTATATCTAAATTACACAGCTCATATATTATCTACACGGTAACTAATCACAATCTTTATAATTATCCTTTTAAAGATAACGTTTGATTGTGTCATATTATTATGCTCCTAATATTGAGGTCTATGGTAATCTCAAGTCGAATGACTAAATGATATACCTATCATGAGTAACACCTATGACTTAATCCATGTGGTGTTCTCATAGTGGGTCAGTCCAGTATCTTATTCCCTAATAAGTACTCATGATGTTGATTCGTATCCTTATACATATGATCATCACATGACCATCAATCAAGATTTGCACTAGTCTTAATTCATTATAGTTCCCAGTATAATGACCGACTATGGATATTTAGGATATTTCAACAAACACCTATGGATCTTACTATAAGGTAAATATGCAATCACTTAAAATAAAACAACAAATACAACCTCTATTTTGTTAACTAAAATTATAAGATAAATAATGTTCGTAGATTGACCTATGGCACATGCCCTAATAGTAAGGTAGTGCAATATCAATAAAAATATAAAGCTATTGAATTACTGCATATTTCCTAGTTGGTTTTACTTACCTCGTATCACGCTAGTACACGTACTATTGGGGCTCCAACACATTCCCCAAATCAATTCCAACACTCAAGCTAGTATGTTAAGTCCCTGGTAATCTTTTTGATCTATTTATATTATGTCTGAGTCTCTTTGTCTTACTAATCCTCTATTAAATATAATTCGGTCCATAGTATGATTTGCTTTTCATTATTATTCTTATATTATATATAGGTGTAGTCATGGTTAAACAAATACATCTAATGTATTATATATATAACCTCTTAATGCATCATTTGATCTCTACAAACTTATTTTAAGAATATTATCATTTATTACTATTATTATTATTATTATTATTATTATTATTATTATTATTATTATTATTATTATTATTATTATTATTATTATTATTATTATTATTTTATTATTTTAACATTATATTAATCTTTGGTCACATAAAAATCCGCTTTTACTTAGGTTCAATAGTAAATTCTTTGATTAGCTTACTTAGGCACATCAAACTAGCTTCTATAACCATTTTTGTCTTAAAATCAACTTAGTCTTTTTATTTCAATTAAATTCAAACCCCTTAATTTATTTAAATGATTCAAGTGTACTTATTCCATTAACTTATAAAAAGTCATTAATTCATACAAGTAGATTAATTCATTTGTATTGAAATTTCAAATTCTCAAGTAACTTAATCTTAGCTAATGAATAAGCCCTCCATCTATGCACCATTTCTTTTATTAATGCACATTAATATTATAATTATTATTTTTATTCTTCTAACCCATATTCATATCAAGATTCCAATATATTTAGGCCAACCCAATAATGAGTTGTAGCCATTAATTTGGATCAACCTTAAACACTCAAGGAAGCCATGCATGAATTTAGTTGATCAATATACATATATGTGTGTTGTTGATTAATTAAGGGAGCAGCTAAAAAACCCATTTATTGCTTAGAGGACTCATTACTCCATCATACCTTTTTCATTTTTTTACTAAATGGACCACATTTTTTTCGAAATTCCAAAAATACCGCTATCTTCAACCCAGAAAATACCATCTTGCCAAGTCATTTATCACTTGCATACCCCAAATCAAACTTTCCCAAAACCTAGAAATAACCACAGATTCATCGTCTACAATGATCAGTGAGGTCATGAGAGGTTATATTCTAGTCGAATCACAAAGGACCCATCGTTGACCGAGCACGAAGAATAAAGGACCGCCACTTCATTGTTTGGCTTACCTCGGCTGATTTGGTAAATCTTTGACACTCTAAGCTTGTTGGTTTTGTTCCTTATGATCTTATATTTCGTTTAGATCTATTTTTACGGCCATTGATTAGATGTAGTAAGGTTTAAGTTTCTGGGTTACAATTCTGGGTATCCCTTAAAGGACGATCACTCATAACCGATACCATGTGATACCTTAGTCAGACGAACCGATGGCAGTGGTTCCACGAGGAGCACTGAAGTGAGTCATACCCTATCAGGTAGTGATTCTGCTAAAACTAGGAAGGAAGAGGACTATTTTGATATGTCAACCGATCTGGCCAACGTAGATACCACTTCATTTCCTTGTAACCCCTCAGGTTTAAGTCTCGTTCAACCACAACGTGCTCTTAGATATTTGGAGGAACAAGGTAAGTCACACTTGAAAAGATTAATTTCATCATCTTATTGGTTATAAAGTGTTTTAAATATGCACTATATATTTTATAGGCTCGGGGCTTATTGAGGTGCATAAATCATGGTTATCATATATTTATTTGGAAGACAATCACTCAACATCGCGAGAAAGAAAGGGTTGAAAAGCTAATTAACAACTCTGGTTTAGCACCACTAGGCTACATCTCATACAACGAAGGTAATAGGGCCTATGTTTTACGCATTGTGGAGAGATGGTTGCCCGAAAACAGCACGTTCCACTTACCCTTTGGAAAGATAATGATCACACTTAAACACGATCATCGGTAAGACCATTTTTTTGCCTTATAATGACCGTAAAGTGGTGATGTCGATGGTTAGTAGGTTGTTAAGGGTGTCGCTGAGTGATGCCGACAAGAAGATTAAGACTAGTCCTGGGCTAACCCTTAGTTTGTCATGGTTGAAGGAAGGTTCTCTGGACTGCAAAAAAGAGAAAGACATGACGATAAAAGAGGTTGTGATTTATATCCTAATCCTAAGTTCTTAGTCCTAGTCTACCTCTTATACCTTCTTGGAGCGATATTTTTTGCAAACAAGTCTGGTACAACAGTCTCCCTTTCCCTCCTCTAGCTTTTGGAACACGTGGAAAAGATTGGTTCTTTCACATGGGGAGCCGTAGCACTTGCATACATGTACCGTCAACTTGGCGTTGCTAATCGTGCCAAAATCACTCAAATTGACAGCTATAGGACGTTACTATAGGCAAAGTACTATATTTAAATTTATTACCTCACTACCGCATTTAATTTGATTTCTATATGTCATACATACCATTGTTTTGTGCAGGGATGGGTTTATGTTCACATTCCATTTGTTAAGCCCGCTTTGCGTAGCAACTATTCCTCCGATAAGCCCCAGGTTATGAAGTGGCACCACAAAGAGTCGAGGCTCCACAAGAAGAACAACATGCAAATGTTAGATCATCTGGTATCTTTTAGTCGCCACCTCGACCAGCCGAGATTTCATGATGTGAGAACCAAATTAGCTTATTCAACCATATACCTTTTTGTTTATGAACGAATATTATTATTTTTTGTAGGTGATTTAGAATAATACTTTCAAGGGTGCATCGCATGTCTATGGTATTGCCTTCTACTTTGGTCCCATGTTGTTTATGGAAATAGTGGGACCACACAATCCAATAAGGGTGCTACGGTAAATGGGATATGTTCAACGAATTCCGAGAGAAACTTACCATGCAATTGATGTTGATAGGAGGAGCATGGCTAATTTGTACAACGTCAAGTACTTGTATGAGGCCCAATTTTGGGAGCATTGGGAGGGGCATGGCTATGGACTTCAGGTACTTGAATTATATTAACACTTTTATTACTTATATTTAAATGCGGTGCAACCATCGGGTGCTTGATGCAACATTGCACTTCCGGTGCATGGCCATGGACAGCGTTACAGTTACAGATGCATTTAACATGGCTTATTGTGCCATCATTTTCCTTTAAGGAGCTGATGATACGTACGAAACCACCAGGATTGCCACTTAAAGCGAGGGAGGATCAACATCCAATGGGACTGCTCGTCAATATGGCTGGAAAGGCAAGTAGCCAAGAGTAAAGCCCTAGTTCTTTTCAATGAACCAAATTTTATTGGAGCTTGAAACAATATGCCTTTCTGCACAAAATGCCTTCGTGCATTTTTGAAACAATGTTTTCATGTACAATTTTTGTGTTGTTGGTTAACTTTAGATTATATTTTTTATTTTTTTGTGAAAAAAATGTCTTTGCGCATAAGGTAATGCTTGTACTTCTTCGCCACAAATTGATGTCCACATTATCTTAGTTTTAGTGCTTTATATGTGCCGGACGGACATCAAGATCTGAGATAAATAGTATTCTCATGGTTAATTCTAGTTGAAAGTATCAAATATATTTTGGAATAGTTGATTCGACATCAAAGAAAATTTGAAATCATACGTTAAAGGGTAGGGTACGAGTGGGGTGCGAGCAGGACATAAGTGACTTAAAAACAATAAATTGATGGAGTACAATCGAATACAATAGCAAATTACTGGACCAAAAGTCCCTAGATTTATCGAGATTTCTAAACAAACATTGATTGGTAGGGTTTGAGCAGTCGAAATGTGGGGTTCAAAAGGAATTAGATATTTTTTAACCTAAAGTTACAGACATGTTATGGTTCAAGTAATATGAAAGTATCAGATATATTTTGGTATAATTGCACTGATACAGTTTTGTATAGCAGTTTTCGGATGGGGTATGAGAAGTAATGGGGAATGGCATGAATTACAGATTATCCAAACCAAAAGTGACCGACATGTTTTAGTTCATGTAATCTGAAAGTTAAAACTATTCACGGTATAATTACTCCGAGCAGTTTCGTGTACAACCAAGTCATTTTATGATAGGGTGGGAGCAGTAAAAAGGTGGAGTATGGTCCCTTATACAGCAAATCTGATCTGAAACAATATCTCAAAGTTAGACTAACATAACAAAACCTATTTTCCATCAGTTTATGTGGGGTGTGTATCGTGTATGAATGGGGAATGGACAGAATAATTGCACAACATGTCCAAGATAGAGCATTATGTTTCGGTTATATAAGTTTAAGTAGATGTGCTGCTTTTGATTTTATAGCACCAACAACAATAATAAAGCAAAGCAAAACCAATCGAACGTTACACAGTTTTCTCACAATGAACTTTCAAACAAAGTTAGACAAACATGCTCCAAAATCATGACTAAGATAACATAATCGACAAATGATATACAATTATGAGAGACTGGGATATGTCAATTTCTATTAGAAAAAATATAGGCCTTATCCAAAATTATGACCCTAAAATAGAATTGATGTAGTATCAGTTTTAACAAGGTAACCAATCAAGATTTAAGTAATTTTAACCCCATATACATAATGCACACCCACATATAATGTATATATGAACAAATTGTGTTGCAAATACACTCTCAAAAATGGGTGTGCGCTGCATCCTAGTCAAGTGAAATGACATTCGTGGGACCACCTGATTATGGTCGCGGTAGAATGTTGAGTCCGACCTCCCATTCTCTACTTTGTGGCTCAGCAATCAAATCCCATTGTCTTAGAGTTGATGGTAAAGGAGTGTCATCTCTTATTAAAAGTTGGAAAGGAAAATGAAATACGAATTAGTAGTGGATAACGATAATAAATATAAAACTAAAAAAGAACTTTAGCACAATGTGAAGTAACTCAAATTAAAAAAAAATTCGTTGACGAAGCATATCCATATTAATTTCCTCTCCGATAAAGGTAGGGATGAATTTCTGATGGGTAGCTAAAGATAGGAGGCTCTCTTAGCCAACACCACAAAACCTATCAAAAAATGGGTAGCAACAACCAACCCCATGTCTAGTTATGTAAGCCAAAAACCTCCCATGGTGGAGCTATCGTAGACATTACTGGCATCACTGATTCTTTCAAACTCAGTTTCCTTAAACACAGTTCTATACAAGGCCTCGTTGCTTACCGTCTCTTCAAACATCTTGCTTCAAACCCTCCTCTATCCCTCATCACCTCCTTCGTAGCCAATAGCATTGGCTATCGCCCGATACCTATAATTTTCATCAGGATTAAGATTCACGGTGTTGAGGCACTACATGCTCCATATTTGAGGTATCTCATCAAAATACCTTCAGCAGACTAATTTCGGGGGTGGTCCCTCACTTGATACCTCATTTACCCCCTCGCTTGGCATATTTTGCTTAATTGACTAAATTGGATGCATTGGCTTACTAGGATGGATAGATACATTTTTTTCGAGGGCTTGACTTGCCAAAGTTGGCAAGTTTGGTTGGCTAACCTAGCTTGGCTTCACAGGCTCTTGTGCAGTTTTGGCCTCTGCATACTTGAAAGTAGTTCTCTTGGTCGAATTGTCAACTTGGGCCCTCTTGCTCTTCAACTTCCTTTTGCTAAGATGCATCTTGCCATTTTGGACTGACCCTTTGTTGTAATCTTCTATGCGGGTGCAGAAATAACAGTCGATGTAGAGCAGGTGGTTTCCCTTAACTTCTATACAATCTTTGCCCTCATGTCAAGACCTTTTTTTGTACTTAGCCTCAATTACTTCCATTTGAACTTGGTATAAGTAGTCTAAGCTTACATTCAATGAAGACTCAACAGGGGTCATGTTCAAATTCTACTAATGCGGGTGGACTTCATCAAGAGTGATAGGACTACCATCAAGCAGGTGTAGTGTAATCTCATGCACACAAGGCAGTCTGTGAGTGGCCCAAAAAAACATATCAACAAATGGCCTTATCAAAGCCAATACCATCACTAATGCAAGTCGGGCTACAAAACCTATGATTTTACTGTACAAGTGGTGTCAATACTCATGTCCCACTAGGTGCATCGATCGATTGAATGAAGCCTCCAAGTTAAGGTGTTAGTGGGTAAGAACATCGTGTGTTGACTTGAAAGCATCTCCAAAATGACCTTATGATGTCCCGAGCTCACTCTTCAGTACATTATAGGCACCCTTAACTTGATTAGTAGCCACATTCCTAAAGTGCACTACATTGTTGGTCTGTGCATACACAAAATTCTCTTTTTGACACAACCATGTGTCCTTAACATAGTCCAACAACCCGAAGACTCCAACATGCTTCACCTCCAGTTCCGTAAGGTGACCATTGTAAGTTGACTTAGTTTAGGACTGCAATCCACATCCCATACCAAGTATCAATCCTCATCCTCAGAAAATAGATCCTTTGTCTTCGCATCAATGTTTGTAATGACTTGTTACCTTAAGCTGGTGATAAGAACAAATCCAAATCCTAATTAATCTGAGTTGGGCTCATCATTAAGTTCAGCATACCTCTATCAGTGTATGTGTGCATTTACAAGATGTATTATGTTTGTTTGGCTTGTTAAATGAAAATAAAAATAGGTTATGTTATAATAACAAATTATATACAAGCCTATAAAATAGAAAATACCTAATAAACTATGATTTACCGAGACACCAAGCGTGACGAGGGAGATGTAGCATGAATGTGCATGCTCAAAGACACTTGTAAGCAAGTCCGATGAGTTTATTGGTGAATAATACATAATATATATTGAAAAATAAAAGAATAATATAAATATATGGATTGTTTGATCGTCGTGAATGGAGCGTGAGTGTGCGATCTGTCAAAATTGGTGTCACAATAAGGCGTGTTACTTTAACACATCAATGGCTCGATCTGTCTCAAGATGACGTGATGAGTATCTCGATGAAAATCTATATATATAAACAAAATCTCATTTTTATCCTCTTAATTTGTTTAATCAACAAAGAGAGAGAAAGGGCTTAGGAGTTTGATTTTGATCAAGAGAAGTTGTCTGAGGTGTTGAATCAAGTATAGTTGAGGACCATAATCAAATTAATAGCTTATGAGCATCGCGTATGTATGATTTGTTCTTATGTTTATAAAAGTTCAATTCGATGGTGATGCTGGAATCTTTCTTTTTCATTTTATTTCTTGATTAATTATGATTTCTCAACGCACTAGAGGTCCTACTCGATCAATTTTTTTATGGTTTATGCAACTGTTTTTGGGTGATTTGATGAATTTGTTGGCGAAACAAGGTTGTTGCCCTGCATTCTATCGAATACAGCATAGAGTGGAGCACCTCCACCTAACAGAGGAGCGAGTGCTCTCCCTTTATCAATTAGGATGAACCTAATTTTTGGAGCACGCCCCCACCCACTTAGGGAGCACGTTCCCACCCCAGAAAATAACAATACTACTATATTTCCATGAGGATTTTTAGAGTATTGAGGGGTGTGATTAATGTTTCTAATTAAAGTATAATGGACCTATATTAACTATGTTTTGTCTATGATAGGTGTTGGTTACCTGGGAGAGAGTTATTTGCCCGAAAAGTTAGGAAATTATATGGAAAACTTAGGCCGAGGTAATTATGGATTCGCTTATTTCTCAATGTTGCCTAGCTATTTAGTATACGTAGTTCATGTAATGTATGAACTGAAATGGGGGACTATGTACAGTGTGATGGTTTTCAATAAATGGAACACTGTGTTTATTGTGATTCACGATAGTAAGTTCTTGGAACTGAGACCAGGTTATATAGAAGAAGGGTTACCTTCCCGACCTATATGAAAATTCTTACTCAGTTTATAAGTTGCGTGTGTCACATTTACACTAGGGGTTTGGTATATAACCATTCGACATCAGTAGACGGGCTAGAGAGCATATCGGCCAATATGTTAGTCTAGGAGCCGCATTAATGGTGCCGATGGATAATCGTCCCTACTTATATAAAATAAAATGGGGATCACAGTGTAATAGTCCAAAACACTTATTTTGCATCAGTTATCTAATAATTTATGTGATTTCCATATTCTTACTAAATATCATTGGTGCATGTTCTTATTGAATGATATCCTTAATTATTATATGGAATGTTGATGTTTAATGTGAATCCTTACTTATTGAGCAAGTTGGAGTGCTCACCTGAATTCAATATTTCAAGTTTGCAACCCGGCACTTAGCTAAAGGAAAGGAGAAGATTTAGGACTCTTATATCTTCTCTACGATGTAATGAGTCTTCATGTACCTATATACTCTATTTTACTTATTTTGTTGTATATAAACAGGGTTGGGAGGTTTTAATAAAAGTTTTGAGTTTTAGTAAACTACTTATTATAGTATATTTGTTATATTGAAAAAGATTTAACTTTTTGTAGAGTAATAGTTTGATTTGTTTATTTGATATAAATATATAGGTTGAGTTTATCTTGTTTTTATGGAGAGGTTGCTAGCTCTAGTTAAGTCTGGCTGGGTTACCAGGGTTTAATTAGGATTTCAAGCCGATTATCGCCCTGATCAAGATATGGGACACTACAGCTTGGTATCAGAGCCTTAAGTTTATCACTTTTAGAGATAAAGTGGTAACAGTGATACAGTATGGTATTATAGACAAGGTTCTGATCTAAGTTTCACTATTGAATGATGTTCACAGTGAATGATAGCATAATCTATTGTACTAAAACTTATGTTTATTGACTTTGAGAGTTGTCTCAGGCTATGAAAATGAAAATGAAAAAATGGTGGGTAATACAAAGTTGTATGGTATTATAGACAAGGTTCTGATCTTAGTATATATAACAATATGTGCAGCAAATCGTTTACCCTTGATAAATGGTTTTTTATCGTGTTTTTGGGGGAAATGAAAAGGAAAACACTATTATATTTCATTTGCTGCACATATTGTTATATATTATATAGATATGATTTTCTTGAGTTCTCAGAATATTACCTTATGATCTTATCTCTCTTTTAACCATAGAATCGATCGGCGGATCAAGAAGATGGATCATAGAGGTCTAAACCTCAAGGTAACAGGTAGACAGAGAATCAATGGAAGTCTAGATTGGAGCAGTAGATAATAGAGTTAATGGAGTCTCAAGGGAAACTAATAGCGACATTGATGGCTCAAATGGGACCACCATTACAGTAACCTGAGTCACAACCTATAACCAGTCCCGAGGTTAGCAAATATGAGATAGCAGTAGCTCCAGTCCAACTATTAGTACCATATATTCAGGTACAGAAGGCAGCTGCTAAGGTGTATGTGGATTTTGCGAAGGTCGCATTTCTCAAAACTCGTAAGGAATTCATGAAATATGACATTATGAGATTCGATGGCACTATGGAGGAAGGGGTAGTTGAGACCTGGATATTGTAGATGGAGTAACGATTTTTTACCGTAGATGTTGAGGATCGATTTAAGGTTAAACTAGTTATATTTTTACTGATTGATTCTCCAAGGAAGTGGTGGAATTCCCTTAAGAGAGAAGGGAAGATTTTCACTACTTGGCCACAGTTCAAGACCCCATTTTACAGGAAATATTTCCCGAAGTCAATTAGGAATAGGAAGAAGACTGAATTTATACAGTTGAAATAGGGATTGATGTCGGTTACAGAATATGATAGGAAGTTCGCTGAGCTGAATGAATTTACTCCAGAGATGGTAGAACTGGAGGAGAAAAAGATCAACTTGTTTCTGTTTGGGCTGAACTATGAAATTTGGGTCGTTGTTTCCTCATCCACGCACAAGTGACGCCTTTATATTCGAGAGTGCGATAGAAGTGGAACAACCATTTTAGCGAGACCTTCTGGAATAGTAGTTTCACCACCACCACCAATACCACGACACCCTAGAAGTTAGAGATTCTAAGAATTTGGTCATTTTTAGCCAAATAAGAGGAGAAGGAATATAGTAGGCACAGCTACATAGATAAGGTCTACAAGGTTGACTTTTGTTAATGAATCAGTTGCACCAGTTTCTCAGGCTGTAGTCGCCAAACCACCTTTACGGTCTTCGCTGTCCAGTGGTAGGGGTACGGGAAAGACATAATCTTTACAAAAATTGAGTGGATTGACACAAGCTTCTCAAGCTAGTAGTTTTCTACAGAGAGCACCGGTGATATGCTACACGTGTGGTTAGTCAAGGCATATTGTGAAGAGTGTTCCTTATTGTTAGCCACATCAGTAGGTTGTACTACACCACCTACACAAGGACAGGCTCATGCAATGGCGGAGGAGACCCAATAGCCAACCAAAGATTAGTAGAAGGAATATTGAGCATTTGTGGTGAAGATATGCATGTTTGAATTGATGTCGCTTCTACAGTTTCTTTTATTGTCGGTGCAATGGTTGATAAGTTGAAGTTGAAACCAGTAAGGATCGATATTTTTGTAATTCTAATCACGGTAGTTAGTGAGAAAATTTATCCTAACCTGATCTGTGAGAGATATGCAGTCAAAATTGGGGAGAATGAACTTCCTATTGATCAAAGGGCAGTGGAGTTCAGGATGGATTGGTTATCAGCATACCATGCTTGTACTTTTTGTTTTCATAAGACGGTGATCTTTCACATTCCTAACCTTTCTGAAATTATAGTCTATAAAGGCTACAATCTTTCACAATTTGCAACACGTGGAAGGGAAGCTACTCCTTAACATTTAAAATTTATGGCTGGAGTTGTCACATTTGGAGAACCTGGACAGGAACATAAGGTTAAATAGATACCCGTGATCTGTAAATTTCTAGAATTTTTTTCCTCTGACTTACCTGGATTTCCATTGTTGTATGTCATAGACTTCCTCATTGATCTTATTCATGTGACCAAACCTATATCTATTCCTTCGTACCGTATGGCATCGAAGGAATTACGTGAGTTTCAAACTAAGCTTGAGGAGTTGCTACATAATAGGTTTATCCATCTTAGTATGTCACCATGGGGAGCACAGATTCTTTTCGAAAAGAAGAAGGACAGAAACCTATGTATGTGTATTAATTATTGACAGTTGAATAGGGTGACTATCAGGAACAAATATCTATTGCCCAGGATTGATGATTGTTTCATCATTTTAAGGGTGTCTGACACTTTTTATGATTATCATCAACTGAGAATCAAGGATGAGGATATCTCAAAGGCGGCTTTTAGTACTCGCTATGGGCTATTTTAGTCTACAGTGATGCCATTTGGGCTCACTAATGCTCTTACTATGTTCATGGACCTAGTGCATAGGGTGTTCAAACCCTATCTTGACCAGTTTATCATCATGTTTATCAATGATATTTTGATCTATTCGAAGATTGAAGAAGAACATTCACATCACTTCAATGTTACATTGCAGAATGAATGATAACCGGATGTATGCCAAGTTAAGTAAGTGTGAGTTCTAGTCTTTAGAGGTCAGATTTCTTAGACACTTGGTTAATGATAAAATATTAGGACATGTGCCCTAGGTCAATCTACAAACATTTTTTATCTTATAATTATAGTTCATAAAATAGAGGTTTTATTTGTTGTTTTATTATAAGTGATTGCATGTTTACCTTACAGTAAGATCCATGGGTATTTGTTGAAATATCATAAATGTCCCTAATCAGTCATTATACTGGGAACTATATTGAATTAAGACTAGTGTGAATCTTGATTGATGGTCATGTGATGATCATGCATATAAGGATACGAATCAAGATCACGAGTACTTATTATGGAATAAGATACTAGACCGACCCACTATGACAACACCACATGGATTGAGTCATAAGTGTTACTATTGATAGGTATATCATTTAGTCCTTCGACTTGAGATTACCATATACTTCAATATTAAGAGCATGATAATTTGACACTATCAAATGTTGTCTTTAACAGGACAAATTATAAAGATTGTGATTGGTTACCATGTGAATAATACGTTAAGGTGTGTAATCAAGATAGAATTTGTCACTCTCGTATAAAGAGAGATATCGGTGCATCCATCGATAACACGGAATGATAATGGCCAAGTCCATGTGAATTGATATGATCAATGTCGCTTAGATGTTTTTCGGTTTAGTTAAAGATCGAGAGTAGTACGATTGAATATTAAGGATAACTTTCCATACCTTATGTTTAATCAAATGATATTGTATGACAAAAGGATATGATATATGTTATTAATTAGGTCGTATCGATGTTGATATTCATGCTACTTGGGTAGTCATAATGTCTTGCTAAAGACCGCTTATGACTTGTGTACCAAAATGCATTTTGGTTCACTACCAACGTCGCACGAACCTATTAGGTCATACAAAAAGAATGGCTCTGCATAATTTTAATTGGTCTAGAGTAATGAATTTTATATGATAAAATTCATGATATAAAAGCCCTTACGATTTATTATATGATAACTTATAAATAGGGGCATATGTGTAATTTGCTTGAAGTACGTAAATACAATAGTTGTATTGCGAATAGGATTTTAAGTGAGGGCTTATCTACACATAAATAAAGGGTGGATCCCTAAAATTGTGGTCACCGTTCGTGTGTGGGTTTTTGGGCTAGTACTCCAAATTGTGGTCACCGTTCGTGTGCGGATTTTTTATAGAGGGTGCGCACTTGAACGTCTTGAAAATCGAATAATCAAAAAGAAAATCATGGAATGAGGTATGGTTTACTTTCACAGATTTAGTTTAATGGAATTTATTTTTCGATGGGTTTTTCAAAATTTGTTTTGAATGTTTCGCTGCTTATGAACCCCAGAAACCTAACAAAAGGTGTATCTGTTGATCTAGCGAAGGTAGAGGCAATCAGGGATTGACGTACTCCTAGTGTCAGAGTTCAAAGTTTTCAAGGATTAAAGAGTTATTACATATGGTTTGTTAAGGGATTCTCTCGTATTGCTCTGCTAATGACTCGGCTAACATAGAAAGACATTGACTTTGCATGGTCAGATGAATACAAGGTTGTTTTCAACTCAAAGTCCGTGAAAGAAATTATCTAGTTCATGATCTTGAGCTAGCTGTGGTAGTTTTTGCCTTGAAGATTTGAAGGCATTATCTATATGGTGAGAAGTTTACAGTATTTTCGTATCATGAAAGTATGAAATAATTATTTACTCAGAGTGAATAGAATATGAGACAACATAGGTGGCTTTAGTTTCTTAAATATTTTGATTTCACTCTAGAGTATCACCCAGGCAAACCGAATGTGGTTGCTGATGTCGTAAGTAGGAGAAAAATAGGCAGAGAAAATCTAGCTACTACCAGAGTTTCTCAATTCAGACTTTTGAAGAAGTTCAGTGATGATGATTCATAAAAGTCTAGCTAGCACATTATTAACTAAGAGAGCTAGTTCAGAGCTATTAATATTTTCTTCTGCGCTCAAATTTGAGCTCAACCAGATATGATTTAATTGGTAATTGATAGTTAAAAAGCTGATCAGGACTATTATGCACGTCAGAGGTTAGCAGCTAGTATAGATCATCCTGATTGGTCAATTTCTGAAGATGGTGTGTTATAGTTCAGAGATAGATTATGGATTCCATCTTAGGATCAGTTGAAGAATCTCATCGATCACTTTACTCTATTCACCCAGGTAATATTAAGATGTATCACGATATGGTGCGTGTTAATTCGTGGCCTTGGATGAAGGCTGATATTGCTGAGTTTGTAAAGTGGTGTGAGATATGTCTGCAAGTTAAGGGTGAACATATGAAACTTGAAGGGTTATTGCATTCGCTACCTATACTCGAGTGGAAATTGGAACACATATCTATGGATTTTATTTTCGGTCTACCTCTAAGTCAACGTAAGCACGATGCAGTTTGGGTTGTAGTTGACAGGTTGATGAAATCTGAGTGTTTCTTACCAGTTTCTATATGGCATCCTCTTGAACGTTTATGTGAGGTGTACATATGTGAGGTGTTGAGATCCCTTGGGGTTTTAGTGTCGATTACTTCAGATAGAGATCTAAGATTCACGTCTAGGTTGTTGATTGAATTACAGAGACAGTTAGGAATTGTACTTAACCTTAATATGGCATATCATCCTCAAACCGACGGACAGACTGAGCGATTAATATTGGTACTTAAAGATATGATTTGATCTTGTGTCTTAGAGTTTTGTGGTAACTGGGAGAAATATATTACCATGTGTGAGTTCTCTTATAATAATAACTATCAAGCTAGCATTGGGATGGGTCCTTTTGAGGCACAAAATGGTAGGCCTTGTCGTTTACCGGCATGTTGGGCAGAGTTTGGAGATATAGTTTTATTGGGGCCGAAGCTGATTCAACACTATACAGAGATAATGTAGTAGATTTTCCAGCGTCTAACTATTACATAGCTCAGACAAAAGAGATACGCCGACAAACATCATAGGTTTTTGAATTTCTCAAAGAATGATTTTTTCCTATTGAAAGTCTCACCTATGAAAGGTTTATATAGATTTCGATTGCAATGTAAATTAGCTCCAAGGTATATCAGGTTATTTAAAGTACAAGAGAGGATTGAACCTGTTGCTTATAGGTTAGAGTTACATCCTCACCTTGTTGGAGTTCATAACATATTCCAAGTATCTATGCATCGTAAAATGGAGACTCAATTCACTGCAATAATTGATTAGAATGAATTTGATCTTCAAGAATACTTATCTTACGACGAGCAACTAATTTAGATACTTGATCGTAAGATTCGGAGGCTGAGAACCAAAGAGATTCCTTCGGTTAAAGTGAAATGGCAATTTCACGGGGATGAGGAACTAACCTGGGAGCGAGAATCCTATAGGAAGGAGAAGTTTCCATTTCTCTTCAGGGCTACAGGTAACTTTAAGTTTACTTTAATTTAGAGGACAAATTTCTTTAAATTAGGGAGACTGTAACGACCTATTACAATAAGCTAGTGATTAATACTATTCCAAATCCTAATTAATTCGAGTTGGGCTCGTGACTAAGTTCGCCAGACCTCAATTAGCATGTGCGTGCATTTTCATGATGTATTATGTTTGTTTGGATTGTTAAATGAAAATAAAAATAGGTTGCGATATAATAACGGATTATATGCAAGCCTATAAACAAAAAATACCCAATAAACTATGATTTACCGTGACACAAAAAGCGACGAGGGAGATATGGCATGAATGTGCATGCTCAAGGACACATGTAAGCACGTTTGATGAGTGATGAATAATACACAATATATATATATATGTTTTTTTGGAATATATAAATATATATATATTAAAAAATAAAATAATAATTGAATTATATGGATTGTTTGATCGCCTCGAATGAAGCGTGAGTGTGCGATATGTCGAGATTGGTGTCACAATAAGGTGTGTCTCATTAACGCATCAATAGCTCGATCAATCTCAATGAAAACCCATATATATAAACAAAATCTCATGTTTATCCACCTAATTTGTTCGATCAACGATGAGAGAAAGGGTTTAGGAGTTTGATTTTGGTCGAAAAAAGTTTTCCAAGGTGTTGAATCAAGCTTAGTTGAGGATCTTAATCAAATTAACAACTTGTGAGCATCACATAGGTATGATTTGTTCTTGTGTTCGTCAAAGTCCAATTCGACAGTGATGCTGGAATTTTTTTTATTCATGTCATTAATTCATTAATCAATTATGGTATCTCACCATACTAAAGGTACTACTCAATCGATTTTAATGGTTTATACAAATGTTTTTGGGTGATTTGATGAATTTGTGGGTGAAATAAGGCTACTGCCCTACATTCTCTCCAAGAAGGCACAAGGTGGAGCACGCTCCTTTATCAATTGTGATGAATTCAATTTTTGTAGCACGCCCCACCCACTAAAGGCGCGCTGAAACCCCAAAAAATAGTAATACTGCCGCATTTCATGAGGAATTTTTAGGGCTTAAGGTATGATTAAGGGTTCTAATTAAAGTATAATGGACCTATATTGACTATAATTGGTCTATGATAGGTGTTGGTTACCCGAAAGAGATTTATTGGCCCGAAAAGTTACGAAATTAGATGGGAAACTTAGGCCGAGGTAATTATGGATTCGCATATTTATTAATGTTGTCTAGCTATTTAGTATACGTGGTTCATTTAGTGTATGAACTGAAATGGGGGACTATGTACAGTGTGATGGGTTTCAATAAACGGAACATGGTGTTTACTATGATTCACGAAAGTAAGTTCCTAGAACTGAAACCAGGTTATATAGAAGATGGGTTACCTTCTCGACCTATATGTAAATTCTTACTCAGTTTATAGGTTGCGTGTGTTACATTTACACTAGGGGTTTAGTATAGAACCATTCGACATTGGTGGATGGGCTAGAGAGCATATTGGCCAATATGTTGGTCTAGCAATCGCATTAATTGTGATGATGAATAATCGACCCTAATTATATAAAATAAAATGGGGATCACGGTGTAATAGTCTATCACACTTACTTTGCATCAGTTATCTATTAATTTATGTGATTTCCATATTCTTGCTAGATATCATTGGTGCATGTTTTTATTGAATGATATCCTTAATTATTATATGGAATGTTGATGTTTAATGTGAATCCTTACTTATTGAGCAAGTTGGAGTGCTCACCCAAATTCAATATTTCAAGTTTGCAGCCCGGCACTTTAGCTAAGGGAAAGGAGAAGATTTAGGACTTTTATATCTTCTCTATGATGTAATGAGTCTTCATGTACCTATATAATCTATTTTAATTTTTTTTGTGTATAATTAAGGTTGGGAGGTTTTAATAAAGGTTTTGAGTTTTGGTAAACTCTGTATAGCTGTATATTTGTATATATTGAAAAAGTTTTACATTCCGTTATGTAATACTTTGATTTGTTTATTCGATATAAATATAAAGGTTGAGTTTATCTGGTATTGATGGAGAGGCTACTAGCTCTAGTTAAATATGGCTAGGTTACCGAGGCTTAATTAGGGTTTCTGGCCGAGTATTGCCCTAATCGGGAGAGGGGATGCTAGAATGTTCCTATTCACGTGCCACGAACAAAGCAAGTGGGTTGCGCCACGGTGCCCATCCTGTACTGCCGTAACCACAACCAAGTCCCGACCGTCAAAACAACACACGGAGTTGCCACCCATCCAATAATGACTTCAACTGTCTAAGCGCCCACACGTAGTCAAACTTATTCTCCTTAGCTAAAAACGCATGCGCAAGTAGGAAGGTCATATACGTAGCAACAATCTCAAGCAGCGAGGTTGAACGAATTTGTCCTGTAAGTGCAATCCATTATCAATATACGAGTAAAACACCAAAAGAGTTGCATTGAATTAAGGTGGGCAAAGAATAGATCCCTCACGCTATACGTGCCTGGCCAAAAATAATGTTGCATGATGTATTTGTGCTCATCCAACTGGTGGAGTAAAAGTTGCATCTTACTGTTCCTGTCAGCTTCAATCATTCTCAACTTAGCCCTTTCATTGAAAATTTTCTTTATAAAAATCACCTTGCAGTTCTTCTTATTCTTGATGTTACTTAAAATATCCCAAGGGCGGGCTTAAGTCTTGTCATGTCTCACATTATTTTTTCTCATCAATACTAAGTCTCTCGGCATAAGAGTGCCCATTCAAAGAATTAGTGAAGCCATGGTTATGTACCCCCCAAACAACACGAACGTGCCATAATCCATCAAGCTCGTGTTTTACATTGATTTTAAACTGTCATCCACACTTCTTGGATCCAGTCACCTTTTTATTCTCCCCACTCATCTTATCTTCCGTTTTTTTCAATATTTGCTTTGTCTATGAAAATTTCACTCGAAAGGCCTCATACCTCTCACGACCTATTGACAACCTAGCTCGCCTACCCTGGCCAATGCCGCCTGAATCAGACTTCAATATGATTAATATTAAACCACAACGCTTGGCAGTCTCCTAAGCCCAAGCTACTACATCCTCTCTCCTCTTAAATAGTACATCTAGTGTAAAGATCCTCGTGAAGTCCGAGATTGATCCGCAAGATGTACCTAATGTGTCGTATGTATAGACCTATAAAAAACAAAAATTATTCAAGAATCGAAGCAAAAAATAAATTTTAAATGAGAAATTGAGGGTGTCGGACCAACATATCCGACGAGTTTAGCATGAATTTCGATTTGGTAAAGCCAAAAAGTTAAGTATCTATAACGGCGTACATGTGACGTAGCCATAGGTGAACGTTCGGTTGAAGAATACTAAAAGGTACCTGTACATTTCACAATTGTTGTTGGTCTTGTTACTCAACAGTGCACGGGGTTTGCAACCTCAAATAGAGGTTATTCCTCGATGAACAAAATCCAATAAAAATAAAAATACCACTTCATTATCGGGATGGCTTCGTTTTGATGAATCCTTTGATATTTCAAACCAACGAAGTCGAAATCAACGAGAACTAGAAAGCCCTAATAATTAAAATAGGAAACAACAACATTTAGTCAAATGAGGCCTAAAAACTTGAAATCATCCATAAAACGAGCATAACGATGAGAGAAAGGTCTTACAGTTTCGATTGAGAGTGGAATCAAACGTTTTTCCACCTAAACAGAGTCGAGAGTGTGAGAATCAGTGAAAGTATTTGGAACATTATAGTGGTGAAGGAGACGATAAGGTAGGGTTTAGGGAAGAAAAAAAACCCTTTTATATGAAAGGTAAAAATGTCATTTCTTATGAGGGCCGTTTTGGAACGACAGTAAAAATTTGAAACGTGGTCCTCTAAGCAATAAATGGGTCCTTTTAGCCGCTCCCTTAATTTAAGGGGATGCAAGCAAGATTAGGGAAATAAGAGTATGAAGAAGAAGTAGCTTGCATGAATAAGATCGTCATAAAAAAATCAAAAGGAATAAAAAGCATGGATAAGAATTCAAATAGGAGAAAGTAGTAAGGAGAAAGTATAGAACATGCATTGAGACCATATGAACCTTTTTGTCTTCAAGCTTTCTCCGACTCCATTAATGGTGGGATTCCTTCCAATTTCCTCTCTAGAGCTCTAAGAAATGAATTTGATTTAAGTCCCTAATGACTTCTACCCCCTTATACATTTATTTGATATTCATTAGTGATGGATTAATTAAGCGAACCTAGTTTAATTAATTCTAGGTCCAAGCTCTCCATCTCGTTTCTACATATTCCAAGTGTCCTACAAAATGTAAAATGACAATTTTGCCCTTAGTTGATCCATGTGTTTTCCATGCAACCAAGATATTTCCATGGATTAAGTGACTTTATTTTTCTACATATTTACTAAGCATTCCATAAGCCTTTGAATTTAAGATTAGTTTCTCAATATGAATGAATGAGAATTTTACGTTAATTTCAACCTTCCATAGTACGCCTCTCGAGATGAATTATTTCATTTCTACACTATTATCGTAAGTCAATTAGATGTGCATTGTAATGGTATAGTAATGTGGTAGAAATAAAAATTCCAACTTAGGTTATTCTCTTAATCAAATAGCATTATAGTCCTACAACTATTTTTGTCTTATCTTATAATATGCACGCATACCAATCATCCAACCTTACTTATGTTTCAACGCAATTGAACTAATAATTCACTAAAATTCAATATTTTTTAGTATAAAATAAATACTACACACATCATAACATAAATAATATAGCTCAGTATCGATTTTCGAGGGTTAACTAATTACGCCACGTCAGATAAAGTCCCCCTCAAAATCTTGCAGTGACACGTGGCATGAGTTAGATTATTTGTGTCATTACGACCTTCCCAACTAATAAGTATTTCATCCTCAAAATTGAAATAACTTAAACTAGAACTTACTAGAATCAAAATAGGTTAGGGAAGTGCTCGCGCATATAGTACTCCAACTCCCAAGTTAGTTCCTCATCTCCATGATGCTGGCACATAATGAGGACTAATGGGATCTCCGTATTCCTAAATACCTTCATCTTACGGTCTAGTATATGAATCAGCTACCATTCATAGATGATGCCCTCTCTCAAGTCTACCTAGCTTAAATTAATCATCAGTCGCCTACCACCTCTCAACCTATCAAGTCTGAGCATTGATATATGAAATATACGGTAAATCTCGGCTAACTGTGGCGGTAGCTCCAACACATATGCAACCTTGCCAACTTTCTTTGGATCTTGAATGGACCGATGAACCTAGGCGTGAGCTTTCCATTGATTCCAGATCTCTTGTGAACCTTCAAAGGTGATACCTTCATATACACATAGGATCCCTCGTCATACACTAAGTCACTTTGGTACTTGTCGAAGTATTTCTTGTGTCTCTCCTGCTCACCCTTCAAACGTAGCCTGACCATGTTTTCTCTTTATGATCCACTACAAACGCTAGCCCAATGGCTACCACATCCTCGAGCTCTGTCGAACATGATGGAGATTTGCACGACCTATCACAGAATGCCTCTGACACTATCATTCTAATATTGGCCTGGTAACTATTATTCTAAATAAACTCACACGGATGAAAATAATCCTCTCATAAACCACTTTACTCTAGTACACACATCCCTAACATGTCCTAAAACACTTGGATCACTCGCTCTGATTGTCCATTAGTCTATGGATTGTAAGCAGTACTCATATCCAGCTGCATGTCAAATAGTGTCTGCATGCCCTGCCAAATTTGTGTCGTAAACTATAGCTCCTATCTGACACAATCAATAATGAAACTCCATGAATTTAGACTATCTCTCGCTCATACAAACCGGCCAACCAATCCACTCGATGTGTAGTAGAGATTGGTATGAAGTGCGCAAACTTAGTTAATCTATCAATAATCACCCAGATGTTATCATGACCATGCTAAGATCCAGGTCATCTAGTGACAAGATCCATAGCATATGCTCCCACTTCCTTCAAGGAATGGGAAGTGGTTGTAGTAATCCTTTAGGTCTATGATGCTTAGCCTTCACTCGCTGGCATTTCTCGCACGTTCAAACATTATTGCTAACATCAGTCTTCATCCCCGACCACCAGAAGAGACATCGCATATCAGTATACATCTTATTCCAACTCAAATGAATCGTAAAACATGAGTAGTGACCCTTCTAAGTATCTGATCTCGTATCTTAGCCACTGATGGAATCCATAGATTCCTTCTAAATCTCAAGCATGAGTCTATCGACTAATCCAATTTGAATGATCAGGACCCCGAACAAACTTACTAAACCTATGGTATTGCTCATCTACCTGCCGACCTTTGAGTACACTCTTAATGGACACCGTCAAAATCCTCATTTGTCCATAAATCGACATTTTAGTAGTGGTATGTACATAAACTGCATGCATCAGCTCCACTGCCTCGAGTAGACCATACTCGTGTGTCATGTGAAAAGTCACTATCTCTGAGTTTACTCTTCTCGGCTCAATGCATCTGCCACGATATTAGCCTTCCCTAGATGATACTCCAAAGATAAGTCGTAATCCATAAGGAACTCTAGCCAACGCCACTATCTTACACTTAACTCCTTTTGAGTGAAAAGGTATTTAAGCTCTTATGGTCTGTAAACAAGGTAAGTCTCATTCTCTAGAGGTCATGACATCAAATCTTTAATGCAAATACTACTACTACTAACTTTATGTCGTGAGTAGGGTAGTTCTTCTCTTAAATCTTCAGCTATCAAGATTTGTATGTTATCACTCTACTGTCCTCCATCAAGACTCAACCCAAACCAACCTTATAAGCATTGGTATTCACGTCAAAACCCTTCTCTAACTCTGGTAACACTAACACTGGCATGGTAGTTAGTTGTTCCTTCAGAATCTTGAAAGCCTATTCACAATTGTCATCCCACAAAAAACTAACTTCCTTCTTCGTTAAATGAGTCATTGGTGCAAAAATCTTGGAGAAACCCTAAACAAATCATCTATAATAACTTCCCAACCCCAAAAATTTGCGGATGTTCATCACTGATCTCGGTGTAGAGTATTTAATCACTACTCTAACCTTAACAGGGTCTAGAGACACTATACTGGCTCCAACTATATGTCTAAGGAACCCAACCTGTATAAGCTAAAACTCGCACTTACTGAATTTGGCATACAGTCAATGCCCCCTTAGAGTCTTCAACATCATCTTGAAGTGTCCCTCAAGATCCTTACCAGTATTGGAGTATATGAGAATATTGTCGATGAATACAATCATAAATCTATCCGAATACTCCCTCAATACTCTATTCATGAGATCTATAAACATCGTTGGGATATTTGTTAGCCCAAAAGGCATGGCAGTAAACCGGTAATTTCCATATCGAGTGCGAAAGGTAGTCTTCTCCCTATCCATTGCACTAATCCTCAACTGGTAGTAGCCTGACCTCAAGTCGAAACTTTGAGAACCACCATGCCCCTCTAAGCTGGTCTAATAATTCATTAATATGTGGGACATGATACTTGTTCTTCACTATAATCTGGTTGAGTTGTTGGTAATCAATGCAGAGTCTCAGATTGTTGTCCTTCTTTTTGAAGAATAGTACTAGTACGCCCCAAAATGACATGCTTAGGCGAATGAATCCTAACTCCAATAACTCATCTAATTGGGTCCTCAGCTCCTTAAGCTCCTTAAGAGTCATCTGATATGATGGAATCGATATAGGTTTAGTCCCTAGGACCAAATCTATTATGAAGTCAATCCCTCTATGTGGTGACAATCATGGTAGCTCCACAGGGAAAACATTCAAAAACTCATTAACAGCTGGTACATCATCAATCCCAATCTCGACTCTCCCTGTCGTACTAATCATGCTGGCAAATATCTCGACATCTAAGCTCAAAGCTACTCTATATCGAGTAATCGATAATGTGGTAAAATCCCCCTGAAATTTGAACTATGTCCGATCTGTAATCTAAAACATCACAACCTTGCTAAAAAACCTTATCTGTGTGTGATAACCGGCTAACCAACCCATGCCTTATAAGGCATCACACTCTAAGAACTCCAACACCCTTAAATATGTCAGCATCTCATAATCATATATCTCAACTGGAACGTCTATGCAAAGTAGATTCATGTATATCATCTCTAACCTAATAAGTCTTTACCCTAACTCATCGACCTTCCTACCATAAATGAAAGACACTAAAAAATTTGAATCAAACATAATATGCATGAATCGATGACAAATGTAAACCATATCCTCAATCGAATTGCATGTAGCAGCTAAGTCTGGGAGGCAATGGCGTGAACCAGCTCCCTACTCTACAATGACTGTCATCTGTGTAATTTTGTGCAAGTGCTGGCAAAATTTCATGTCTGGCTACACTCAAAACAAGCTCTGCTTAGACCCGGCCCTAGTGGCATCCTTTGTCCCTATCCTACATCTAATAGGAACTTTATCCCTGTCCCTTCCTTTATTTGTACCTCTACCCCTGACCACTGCCTCTACTCTGCCTCTACCCTCAGTTTGATATGTTGTTGCTCTGTTCCTGACTGAATAGGCTACTGTGTGAATTGGCATAACTTTGCAATGGTGCCAACGGTACTATGTGGTGCGCACCATATGCGATAATGGTCCCACCGATCTTGTGACATCCGAGAATTTGATAATCTTGATTAGGCATCTAATTATGTATTTTCAAATTTAATTTTGGGATTTACGTATCTAAGTGGAACCCACGCGTTACGGATCAGAGATCATAAATTTTAATATTATTTTTGTATGTCATGTACCTATTTGATGTATTATACACTATTTCGATGGAAAATAGGATCAAGTGGAGTGTATACACGATGTCTGTGAGTTCCGGAGCATGCCTAAGACTTTTCTCTAATTTTTGATAATTTTTCGATATTTTTCAGAATTTCATTTTGATACAAATTGAAGAGATAATCACAAAATTAAATAAGATAATTAATAAATTGGTGGGCGCCTAGTGACACGCGGTGTCGAAGGTGACACGCGTAGGGGTGTACAATAGAGTGCATGCCTGAGGGTTGTCTTGGTGAATTTAAAGCAGCGAAAATACATAGGAACATTTATATTTATATATATAGTTTATGTATATAAATATATATAAACAAACCCTATCGTTTGAATTAAATAAAAGTATACCTTGGGTTCGTCTCGAGATACATGTTGAAATAAGTCTCAGTAGAGTTAAAAAGTAGACTTGAACTATCATTTCAACTTTCGGAAAAAAAATATTGTAATAATAGCTTGGATTAGCTATTAAACACCAACACAAGTGATTGTGTTTGAGATTCAAAGTACCCAATAGTCACTTCTAATCAAATTAAGTAATGACATTTATCTCTACGACTTAAAAATGTAATAAATGATGAGATAGATGTTCCGATTGAGATCCAGTAAGTGATTTGTATAGAACGTCAGTATGAGCTCCAATATCGTGAGGATTTCCATTTGTAGGACTTAAAGGATTGAAACAGCATCCTTTAAAAGTCATAGTAGTCTTTAAGATAATCTGAGTTTGGAAGTTCGAATCTTATATCTCTTTAGTTGAATCTTTTTAAAGTCGGAATGTTTGAGACTAAAGGAAGTAACGTAAGGAAATAACAAACTGTTTAATTGTTTAAAATGTAAAGTTTCTCTATTTTGAATTAAGATTAGCTAAGGAAGACTTCGATAAATTAAATGATAATAAGAAGTTACATTGTCCTTAGTTATATTTTCAAAAAGAGAAGTGATATAAATTTCCTTTATAAGTCAAAATTAAGGAGTTGTAAATGGTATGGTTATTGAACGAAAGTCATGGTAAGTTTGTAAAGAGACTAAGAGCAAGATAAATGTGGGAATAGCTACGATTGACAAAAACTGAATTGAATAGACACAATGTATAAAATAAAATGAAATGTTGAGATGACTTGTGATTGTTAGAAGTGACATGATTGAACTCCATTAGTCAAGGTATGGCACTGGAGTAGTTGTGCATGACAAAAAGTCTAAGTAACTATGTTTCGTAATTACGATTCATTCATAGAGTAGGAGATTAGTGAGACGCGTCCACCCATCTTTAAATAATCGAATGAATTAGTAGCAGCCAGTATAAAAGAGTCTACGAAGTTTCATCAGAGTCAATTGAAGGTAGAAGTATAGGCAACTTAATGGTCAATATATTCTCACATTAGTATGAAAATGAAAATGATCAAATTAGAATATGAAACTATAAGTTTGATGAAACTTAATATTTCATCAAAAGGATGTTACAAGGAGTCAAACTCCAAATGTTGATAGTTTTGAACCAAAGTAGTGTACAACTAATATCAGTAAATATGTCATACATCGGTTCAATTGGAGTGTTATACCATCTGATGAGCAGTGGTGAAGTTTAAAGCACTAATTATTGTAAATTAGAGATGGTGTAAAATGATTGTATGTTGGTGAAGATATAAATGAAATGAAAAGAAATACGTGATTTACAGCTAAGTTAGTAGGATTTATCTCTATTAGGTTAGAAATATGGAATAGAGTAATGTGTATCTGACTTGATATGTTTGAAGAATTGAATACTCTCCAATTGTAATTGAGTAGAAATGAATAAGAGATAACATATTTATAAACTTGTATGAAATACGAGTTAAAAGTTATACTATGATAGTATAATCATTGAATATGTTGATATCTCTGTTTAGGAACATATGTCTACTTAAGTTAATGATAATTGTCTCTATTCGGTAGTGCGAGAAGTTGGTGAACAGTAATTGATTAAGACATGAGTTTGTGAGTGATCTCAGTAAAGTGAAAAGAGTGATGTTCTTAACGAACTTATCATTAGAGAATGATTCGAGAAAGTTAGAAAGATAATTTTCTAGCAAATCGAATGAGTATAGTAAATTAGCTGACGAGTTGAAATTGGTAATTCCTTTCTAGTCCATAATCTAATAATATTGTGAATAGATATTTAGAGAATAAGTGAGAGTTTCACAATGTGTCGGGTTTCTATTTCTGATTGGATTGGGAATTTGAGATCTTTTATCATAAGGTTACAAATGTATTATGAGATCTATAGTCATGTGATGACTTCTGTAATTTCAGGTTTCTGGTAGGGGAACGTTGGAATGGTGATGGATCAGATAGACATGCAACTCTACTTAGTATCTAATGTTGTGCTCAAATATTATTTGCATAAATATGTAATTTTATACTGATTATAATCTAAGAGTTAGTCAGTTGATATTCAAGTAAAAAATGATGATTAGTAAGGAGAAAATAAACTTGGATGTGTACCAGAGTTTGAGTGGATATGGGAAGAATTATCAATAGTTTGTGAAATAGTATTTAGATACGAATAAGAATTGTGTTATAAAAAACAAGATAGATTGGGTCTAGCTATGTATTGATACTTGAATGGGATTCAAGGTATGAGATGAGAAACTAAGTAAGGATATTGGATATTCCATAAAGTTGATTGTTTAACTTGTCAGAAATTTAAAAATTGCCAGAATTGGCAAAGTAACTGAGATAACTTTTCATTAAAGCAAAAATGTTGGAAAATGAAAAATTAAAACGATGATGATCTTTACCACTAAGTTGTTGAATACAATGAAAATGATTGGGTCCACTTAACGATTCACCTTAGAAATGGTTTTACAAGTTTAGATTAAAAGAGTTGTATACAAAGGATCATTTTTCTTTCATATCTCTTTTGGTTCAATTACCTATAAGTTTAAATTTCAAGGACAAGATTTTTAATTAGTTGAGAAGATTGTGACATCCGAGAATTTTATAAACTTGATTGGCGGCTAATGGCATATTTTCATATATAATTTGGGAATTTAGGTATCTGAGGTGTGACCCACACATTACGCATCGGAGATCATAAGTTTTAATATTATTTTTATGCGTCGTGTGCCTATTTGATGTATTATACATCATTTCGACATGAAATAGGGTCATGGAGTCTATACGCTGTGTTCGTGAGTTCCAGAGTGCGTTGGAGAGTTTTCTCTAATTTTTTGGTAATTTTTTGGTATTTTTTGGAATTTAATTTGTATATACATTGAATAGATAATCACGAAATTAAATAAAATAATTAATAAATTAGTGGGCGCCTAGTAACACGCGGGTTCGAGGGCGACACGTGTGGGGTATATAATGGTGAACACGCCCGAGATTGGTCATTGTCGCGCGTGGCGAATTTATAGCCACAAAAATACATAGGTACGTATATATTTATATATATAGTTTATATGTATAAACAAACCCTATAGTTTGAATTAAATTAAAGTTTACATTGGGATCGTTTCAAGATACGAGTCGAAATGAGTCTCGATAGAGTTAAAAAGTTGACTCAAACTATCATTTCGATTTTCACGAAAAAATATTGTAATTAAGTTTAAAATTTTGAGTTTTGAACTTTAAATGGATTTAATGTGCTGACATGGGGGTCTTGTTTTGATTTGAATGCAAGTTGGGACTTTGTTTTGAATTTCGTGTTGGTTTACCGTGATCTTGGATGAGATTGGGTACAAAATGGTGCAAGTTTGGTTAAGTAATGCAAGGGGCTTGGTTCGGGAGATTTTAGTATGTCATGGAAAAAGTTAAGATTTTTATGGTTTTTGTCCGATTAAAATCAGTGTTATGGAAGTATTATGAAGATAGATAGTTTCCTCAAGAGTTTGACTTGATTTAGGGAAATATCATATCAAAAATTAGCACCAGAAGTCAAAACGCGTCAAAATAAAGATTTCAGAAATCAATAAATAAAAAGAAATTAATCTGCTGACAAAAAGCTGAGGTTTATTTATATATAAAAAAAACGAACAAAAAAACAAATCAACAATTCAGTTTTTTATTTCAAGCAACAAAATGTTCGCTCGTTCAATCCCTAAACCCTTCCACCGATTCTTTCGCTGGCGGAGCTCCCTATATCCGATTTTCACTCGATTTCTTTCTGCAACACGGTAGTGCATCAGAATACGGTCAATTCAAGCTAAATTTTCATGATGGAAACGAGGTGTTCAGCTCGCAATTTGGTAAATGTTCAGCTCGCAATTTGGTAAATGTTCAATGTCAAGCATTTTTTCACAATTCAATTTGAATTCTCGCGCTTTTTCGATTTTTGTCGCGAGGTTTCGATAGAAATTGGTTGGAATTATTGTTAATCGGTAGATTAAATTGGTTTATGTTAATTTGAAATAAATTGCACTGACGTGGGTTAGGGTTTTGATGAGGTGAACTAATGAAATTCAGTTGATAACTATTTTGGCAATGTTTGAATTATTGATATTGATTTATATTGGGTTTTTAAATTAATTGATTATTGATTTTGATCCAATTTGACTCCACGGGCTGTGAAAATATTTTGGTTTTGGTATCGAGTGGTTTCGTGGCGTTTGTTGTCGAGTTTTAAAGATTTAATTGCAAAAATATAGATTTGGAGAAGTTTTTTCTAGTTCAAAATAAATAAAGTTTGCCTAGTCGAATGGCCATATGGGAAAATTCATAAATTCTCCATCGCTGATACGATTTAAGTGTTCTTGGAGTCTATGGAAAGTAGGATATGAGTACTACAAGTTCCTTTCAGGTCATCAAAACAAATATTGAGGTTTTAAGGTTAAAAAGTTATCCCAATTTGGCTAGTATAGAGCTAGTTGAAACAGTTATATAAATTAATATTTTTGGAAACTGTTCTTATGCGTACTTAAACCACAGTTTTCATTGGGTCTCGTGATCTGATTTCACTTGAAGCTTGACCAAGAATGCAATTGGGTATGCAGGGAAGTTATTGGAAGCATTTTTAAAGTGATTCGATGCTCCGGGTACCCCGAAAATTGAGCTCAAAGTTGATTGTTTTAAGGTTGAGTAAATCCTTTAGTAACCTTTACATTGTATGATTATAATTTTGTATAAATTGCATTGATCCATGATATTGCATTTTTGTTGCACATGCATGCATGAGTTGGGAGGATAAGGCGATTTGAGTCTCCTTAAAATGTAGACTATATCGTGGTTATAGAACACTATATTATGCTTGAGGGGCTGAAGTCACTGATACTTTGTGTCACGTGGTTATCATGAGATCACGTTTAACAAGATTATAGTCCCATAATCTAGAGGAACGAGAATCGTTTGATTATTCTCCCTGCGCATGACTCCTTATTATTGTTTACTTACCACTTTCAGAGAACGTTATCTGATTATGGTTGGATAACAAAAATGGGATGGACTCATAGTTTTATTTAAATTCGTTGGATTATATTCTTCATTTAAATTCCTTGGGATATTATGCATTTAATTATTACCAGTGAACTAGATAGTGACGGATTTACTTATCTAACATTGTCGAATTTTTATAATTGGATAATGACGAGTTTTAGCAGCAACAAGGGAAATGGAAAGCTTTCCGACTGTATTTGATTTGCTTAGTTCTTTTCCATATGTATGTATTGATTTTTGAATATATTATATCGTATAAAAGGGTTTATGGGTTTGAGTGTGATTAAGATCTTCTTTAGAATGATGGAAATTGTTTTAGGCTAAATTGAGATAATTTTTAGAGCTAATGTAATGCTAGTTTAAGAGTTTTGATATTTTCAACCAAGTTAGAATGAATATATAATTTAGTTGATGCTATATATTTTGTTATGGGTGGATTGTGAGTCCTTCGGCATTTTCACCAAAGCTGAGCAAATTTTGTTGAAGATTTTTTAAGGCCAAAATTTGTAGTGTAGGCTTAGAAATAGAAGAGGTGCTATCGAAAAAAATTTACAAAATTTTGAGGATAATATAATCAATCTAAATTAACTTTGAGGATTATATAATTAATTTTTGTTGAAACTTTAAGGTTCAAGGTTTGGTTTATAATCTTTTATGGTTAATAAATTTTATAACCGAAGATTACAAGATCTTATTCTTAATTGTTTATTGATGGAGAGGTTAAGGCAGCTAGATTAACGAGGGATTAAGCTAATTTAGGTCGATCATATGCCCTAATTAGGTGGCGTCTAACAGATCCTACACTCTATGCCTTGAAATCCCTCGACTTCAGTTGTTGCTATATATTCCTTTTCATGTCACCACCAAATCTAAAGTTTGGTTGTGTTGATGCTGGGGCTACAATGACCTCATTAAAGTATGTGCTCAGATATGTCTCTCTGGCCAGCCTCCTCTCATATGCTGCCTGTAAAGTTCAAGGCTCAAAAGTCACCACGGTCCCTCCAATATCTCTCAAGAAACCCTCTATGAAGTAATGGGCCTGGTTGGCGTCCCTACCAACTATGCCCCCGGCAAACTCCAACAACTATAAATATCCCCCATATACTACATCATTGACTCTTCTGTGTACTGCTAGTTGCACTGAAACTCAGCCCTCTTCATTTTCAAAAGTATAGGCGAAAAGTACTTCTGATTATACAGCCTCTTGAACTCTGCCTAATCCTTGATTTTACCCTGGGCGGCCACCATGCTATTCTACCAAGCATCGACCTCTCCGAACATAAATCCTAATTATATGTTCGGTCTCATATGCTCTAGGGTGGCCAAAATATCATGGATCTTCATGTGGCTCTTCATAAACTTCTCGGCTGCCTCAAGATCTATGCCGTCATAAAACTCGGCTGGATGACGTCTTTGGAAATCGTAAGTTTGTCTCGCATCAGCCGTCGCCATGTTAATCGTCTCTATGGACATAGTCGGTGTAGTCTCGGCCAGAATAGGGGTGTAGAAGGTAATATCACGATCTGCAATAGCAATATCTTAGTGATATTGGGTACTGTAGGCACCGCTGAAGTGCCCTCAATTATCGGCGCACTCCCCTCATAAGCAACGGGAGCTGTAGACATAGAAGGTTTCGCTACTGGGTGTGTGCCCTTAAAATCTCGAGGATCTCCTAAAGCTGGTGACTATGAGGTAACACTAATTGGGACATCGCGTTTAGACTCCCTTATACGTCAAGCATGCCACTAGTATCGCTGGATCATGTCTGATCAGCCATCATGATCTACAAAAGATAGTGAGGTCTCGATCTGTATATAGCTAATACAATACATTGAATAGCACATATAGTTCAAATTCTAATTTCTCCAACTCTTCACGATTCCCTACTAAGACTACAACGACCCATTATCTTAAGCAGGTGATTAATGTTAATTTAAATTTTAATTAACTCAAGTTAGGCTCGTGTTTAAGTCCGACTTTTTTCAATTAGCATGTGCATAGATTTGCATGTCGTTTGGTGTATGTACGGTTTGTATCAATAATTATAGAAATAATTGGATTTATTGGCCTATAATTGAGTAATTGACAAATTATGGGATGCCTAATATTGTTTGTGGGTAAAGGGTGACGCAACCAAGTCGTGTGGTGGCGTGCACATCTGACTGAACTCGTTGGCACGTACGGCGAAGTCAGAGATGTGTCAGTATAGGCTTATATATATAAATTATATATATTGTATTTATGGATTGTATATATATTGAAAATAAATAAATAATTACTAATTGGTGGGTGCCTAGTTACACGCATGGGACGTACCATAGTGTACACGCTTGAAAGTGGTCGTTGGCGCGCGTGGTGAATTTGTAGACTCAAAAGTACATAGCTATCTATATATTTATATATATAGTTATATATAAATTAATCTTATAGTTTTAATCAAATTAAATGTTTAAGCTTGAATTCACCTCGAGATACCTGTGCGTGAGAATCAAGGAAGTAAGCGAGTTGATTGGTTGTGGCGGTTGGCAAGTGATGCCTCGAGATGTGTGCAATCACCTCTCAATGATCATCAATGTATATATGCCAAATTCGATGTCACTTTGAGGATTGTGACTTTGGCTTCCATCATTTGTATCATCATCGAGATTCGTGTATACGAATCTTAAAAAACTTGTTATTTGATCACATTAAGTCGCTCAGATGTGATGTGTTAGCTAATAGCCTCAGGATCAATCTCGAGATACGCAACATGTATCTCGAGAAAGACAAAACTATAAATAGAAAACAATTAAACCATCTAATCTGCCTCAAGATTCGTGCAATACGAATCTCGAAAAAATCTCATTTTAATTCCAAACGCATAGATCAAACACCGGCTCGCTTCACACAATTTCGATTTTGAATTAGAGAGAAAAGTGAAATTGATTGAGAGTGAGAAAGGGGGATCGAGAAAGAGGAAAGAGAGACGATCAAGGTATTTGTTCTTATATTGTTATCGATGATGTTGTTCTGATTTTTGTTGCATTTTTGTGATAGTGGCTAGTTGTTGTTATGTTGGTTGTTAATAGAGGAAGGTGGTCAGACGTTTGAGGAAGGAGACTGTAGGGAGTCGTCTCCCATACCCAAACACGTTTGGGGTTCGAACCAAACCCAACCCCAATGAAAAATCGAATTTAAAAAAAAATAATTTCAGCAAAAATAGACACGCAATTATGTTAAGGGAGAAAAAAGTTGTTTGCGCCTAAATCGAGCCAATTCGGCTCGGTTAACCCAAGCCTAATTCTGTCGGATTCATGCCTAAACTCCATTCTAAATTTTTTGAAAAAAAAAACTGAAAACAGGTAAAAGAAATTCTAAAAAATAAAAGAAAAACCCAAAAAAATAATCTTTTGGGCCAAATAAATAGAAATTAGGGATTTCTATGAAAATTAAAAAATTTGGTATTCTTTCTGGACTTTATACCGAGTTTTTTACCTTGAAGAATGTGAAATGATCGTAGCGACCTAAAAGTAAAAAATTGGTTTCAAATTCAGTTAGGACCAATTTATGTGTTATAATTAATGGGTATTAGACTCAAATTAATGATAATCAGTCTATTTTAGGTTCTTGGTCCACAAGGAAAAGTCTATCTATTTCGAGAGTTTAATAAATCGATAAAACGTTAGGAAAGCTCGGCACATATAAGTGGGATATTCTAATCAACTAGGAAACGTAATTAGTATATTTAGTTCATATAGCATTATGGACTCGAAATGGGTAAATGTACTATGACTTGAACTTATTTTCATCTTAAATTCTCAAAAAAATGTACGACGGGCGAATCAGATTGGAATGACGATGGATGTGTTGGATCATTGAGGTGCCCGATTGTTGCTTTCCTATTTAAGTTGGTAGTACACTACAGCTTGATACACCATAGAAATCACAAATCGACCAACGTGTGAGTTTATGTGGACCGTAATTCAAGGTAACTTGAACTTAAAACTTAGTTTTAAAATAAAAATACAAGTCAGGTGCACAGTTGCAATCAATATGTTAATTTGCATTTTGTTATCTATTGTCATATCATTTCCATGCCTGTATAAAATTAGCATAATCATTTAATAAAACACATACAGTAGAAACCAGATAAATCGACGATCATATAAAACCAGCTACCGTAATACATGAAACATTAGGGAAGTCTAGTCTCTCAACCAAATATATAACCCAAAGTTATACAAAAAGATATAAGTAATATATATAAAATGATCACCTACAAAAGTGTTGAAACTCTCCTCTGAAAGCTCAACACTAATCCTTTATCTTCTTCTTCCCTGGTCTGCTACTTAAAGTATCTACACCAACTTTCATAAAAAGAACGATGAGTACAATAATGTAGAAAGTAATGTTGGGTTTCGGGGATCATGCGCAGTAGAAGTTTTAGATACCTTGTCGAACATCCCCAAACCAAGATCCTATTGATTCCATCAAATTGATATGCCAATAAAAAATCTGACATTAGTAAGACTAACTCCATGTCTGCCTTGTTTCATACTGATCGATTCCTTTTAAGATGCTACTAGAGACGAACGTCCTTTATCAGAAATCCACACACGAACGAATGATCACAATCCGGAGTGCTAGCCCCAAAAGTCCTAAAACAAAAATTCACACAAAGATTTTGTAGCAAATATCTCTCTCAGGAATTCTCCACAACAATTGTGACCTTAATGTCTTATTTATAGTACACTAAGTCAAGTTGCAAAAGAACTTCATCTCCTAGTCACACTCCAAATAGAGTCTTAGATAAAGTCTAACTCTGCAAAGAATAGAGTCATAGATAATCCACAATTACTAATCCAATAATAGTTGTAATTTATCTAAAACGCAAATAAGAATTAAAGTCATACTATAATTTCAATTAGAGTCTTATTCAAAATAATATTTACTAAGAGACAAATTTCTAGTCACACTAGAAATGTATGAGAATCTTGAGTCCTAGTCAAACTAGGACATTTAATGAGAATCTTCAAAATGAACTTTATCAAATAAAATTCATAAACCCAGAAAATATTAAATCACGCAAATTCGTTCTTTGTATGCGACCCAATAGGTTCATACAAGGTTGGTGGTCAACCAAAACCATTTTGGTATACAAGGCATAAGTGGTCTCTAGTAAGACATTATGACTACCCAAGTAGCTTAAAGATCAATAAATCGATACAACCTAGTAGACAGTGTATATCATATCCCTTTGTCACACGATATCTTTTGATTGAACATAAGACATGACATGTCACCTTTATAGTTCAATCTACTAGTCTTGATCTCTGAGTAGACTAAAATTGTTAAGTGACATTTATCCAATTAGTTCACTAGACATGGCCATTTATCAGTCTAACATATCAAGGGGCCCAATAGATATCTCTCTCTAAAAAAGATGGACAAGTTCCATCTTGATCACACAACGACCAAACAATAATCAAACAATGACCAATCATAATCTTTATAATCATCCAGTTAAAGACAACATTTGATTATATCAAATCATTATGCTCCTAATACTGGAGTCTCTAATGATCTCAAATCAAAGGACTAAATGATATAACTCTCATGAGAATCACTTATAACATTAACCATGTAGTGTTCTCATAGCAGGTCGGTCCAACATATGTTCCCAATAGATACCCATTATTTTTATTTGTATCTATATACTCATAATCATCATACGATTATCAATCAAGACTCATACGAGTCTTAATTTATTATTGTTCCCACAATAATAACTGACTATGGACATTGAGAATAATACAATAATTATCTATGGATACTATTATAAAAGAAACATGCATCTACTTTAATAGTTAAACAACGTTTACAAAATTAACCTAAGGCTCATACCCCCAACATCTCCCACTTACGCTAGGTCCAATCCTACACGTATCCAATACTGAGTAACCTTAATGCATTCTTAGTGGAAGAAGTTTGTTTATGTATCTTCTACATCGTTTGTTATTGATGTTATGCAAATCTTTACGTTCTCTCTTTTATAAAACAAAAATGCTCAAGTGATTGTTTAGATCTATAGTGTGATATAGGTTCTATAACCTAAATTTGTTCATTGGTTTGACAATAAAAGCCAACATTATTTCCAACACTTGGAACTACACCTTATTCAATCATGAACCTTGCAATCTAAACATTTTCTTTGGCTGCATCAAATGCCGCTAAAAACTTAGTTCATGTTTTAGGACTAGTTAGAGTGAGTTTAGAACATTTTCATCTCATTTCTACAAAGTTAACACATCCATATTGCGATCATTAATCTATTATATTAATTTGAAAGTTTGCATCGTGTAACCAATTAAAAGACTCATATCTTTCAAACATCTACAAATCTAATAACATATCTCAAGTTCTTCTAAAGTACCGAAGAATGTTATGAATAAATATCCAGTGTCCCTCTCCAGAATCTATGGGATATATGTATGTTTTACACAAAGCATATGACATATCGAGTTGAATGCAAAGTATGACATGTGATGACTCTCATAGCTAATGCACAAGAAATCATATTCACATTGTCCCGCTCATCATTTGTCTTAAGACTTTGAGTCTTGCATAAACTTATGTTATAAGACATAAGTATGAATTCTTTTAAGAATCTCGTACTCTGAAACCTTTTTAGTTTTTTGTCGATATAAGCATTCTTATTTAAAGCAATTAATCTCTTAGATCTACCTCCATAGATCTATATCACAAGGATAAAGGCCTAATTAGCTAAAAATCTCATTGAGAAACCTTCCTTAACCAAGACTTGACATTTTTCATGGTTAAGACATCGTTTCCAATGAATAATATATCATTAACATACAAATTCAAAAAAATAATTACGCTCCCACTAACCTTTATGTTTACACAAGGTTTATTTTCGATTCAATGAATGTAATTCATTAATTATTTCAAGAAAACAAAGATCCCGACTCTGATATCGTTGACATCCATTTTTCACATCTTATAGTCAAACTATGAAGTAATGACAATAGAATTCTAAAACAGGAGCTTAGCTACCAGTGAAAATCTTATCATAATCAACACCTTGATTTAGATTGGGATTTTCGATAAGTCGTGCTTTTGAATATGTATCTTTTTTCATGTCATTTTAACTCATTACATCCAATGGTCATACCAACTTCAGGTAAATAATTCAAAATTCAAACTTGGTTAACATACATGAATTAAAACTCAGAGCTAATAACATTTAGTTTCTTCGTTCAATCTAGACAAGACATGTCTTTTGATAAGTAGTGATTCATTCTGATCTAGTATCAAAAATGCATCATAACTCAATAATAAGAAATTCCAAATTTCTCTGGCAAATTTCTAATTATTCAAGATTTTCAAGATATATTAGTTACTTGTGCATACACAACTAGTTCAAAACTTTGTTGATCTTCCTAAAGTGGTTCGGTTCAGATTTGTGGCTCTTAATCATTTCAAGATTTGTTTTATTCTCAGTAGTGTCTTTAAAAATAAACTCTTTATTTAAAAAGACATGATTTCTAGCAACAAACAATTTGTTCTCAATTGTATAAAATAGTATCATAGTGTTCAACCACAATTAGACATAAAAGACTTAGGCATCAAACTTTATATGACTTAACGTCTTACGCAAGTCTCACTGCCTCAAATCTCAAGAAGATGCAAACTAGGTCTTTTTATTCCATATCATATATGGATTTTTATCAACCACTTTAATGAAAAATAAGGTTTAGTGCGAGTGCATTGGTTTATAAAGTATAGCCTCAATAAGACATCTTAGAAAAGTTTGTGTGACACATCATAAATCAAATTATATCATATATAGCTCGATTTATCCTCTTAAAACATCATTTCTAAAATGATGTTCCTAGCGGAGTTAATTGCAAGACAATCTCACAATTTCAAAGATGGTCACTTAAACTCTTGGCTCAAATATTATCCACCTTGATCTCATCAAAGTATGTTAATAGTTTGCCAAGTGATTTTTTATACTCGCTTTGAAATGTTCGTAATAATTTAAAATTATGTCTTCCTGATAGGATTTATAATTCATTGTAAAATAAACAATTTCATTCTATGAAAAAATGAAATATATTATTTAAGGCTTTCTTAAGAACTTGGCAAAGTTTAGCTCACAACTAAGGTTTTTGTATTCGACATATGCACCTTTATAGCTTTTACCTTCCCTTTATATTTTTGTATTAAATTTCTTTATGTTACGAACCATCAAAAAAAAATTATATGTATATATATATATATCTAAAGCCCTTTATTATTTTGTCTTACAATTTTAAACATCATATGCAACTGTAAACAGTGTTCTCTATGTCTTTCAAATTATGTATTTTAAAATTATTTTGATGAATTATAGATCAAATCTACTGCCGACTTTTGGAACATGAAGATTCAAGCCTTTTGAGATAATTAATATAGTTCTTTCGTGTTCCAAACATAAAGATATATTAATAGGTTCTCAACCGTTTTACAAGAATCTAGGAATTTTACAATCTTATGCCCTACCTGTGTAACTTTTTGTCGGAACATTTCCTTCAGTGTCACTATCATGTCATTAGTTTTCGAATCTTTTCGAAAGTCATGTTTGATATTTGCTAACATGACATATAATCCTTGTACTAATAGAAGGTAGTTTTCAAGGAACTATTAATCTAAGACATACATCCTTGTGTATATGGTCGATAACATTTATCAATTTTCGAACTAAAACAGGGAAATTAGTCTTAGAAATTATTTTATCCTTATCAAGGATTGATTGCAGTTACTCTGGATTAGTGTTACTAGAAGTTTAATATCTACACTTAGAAGATTATTCAGAATAATTTATTAGTGAGTAATTAAACTCCCACTAAACCAATAACCCTCGTAAATATTAATTTAGTGGTTGAAGATCCATATTTCACTTAATTTTGAGACAATTGAGGCTTCACACTCAAAATCAAGTTATTTAAGTAGGTAACCATTTACCAATTGCATCATATGCAGCTCTTAGGTTCTTTATGAGACCTAGACATCATGTGTCACAACATGTTACATCTCATCTATGCCTAAAGCCCAAAATCATTTTGATAGCTTTATTAAGTCAAACCAATTTAAAACATCCAGGTAACCGTTACCCAGCTTACCTCACCAAGATAACACAATGCACCCTGCGAAGGCAGACCCATATTGATGTGATCAATGCCTTGACAAGTGTTTAAAATGGGTGACATTAACTTAAAATTCTAATCAATGGGTTTTTATCAAGTTTTATGATCCATGTAGTGTTTTTACAATTATTAATTCTAGCATCTATTTAATTATGGAATATCATATATACCCAATATGCATAGAATAAAGATCATTTATATAAAAAAGAATAAACATCTTCATATATCAACAAGGCATCATAAAACAAATCAAGGAAATTAAATACCTTAAAATTTTCCAAGTGCATGAAAGATTATATTTTCCTTAATCTCATTATTAAATATATCTCATTATAATTTTATCTGACTCTATTTAATTAAAACTCCTTTTAAATAAATATTTTAATTAATATTAATAATAGTACAACTAATTTAAGTTGATGTTAATTCAATTACAACACCTTCCGATTAAATTAATTCAATCTAATTAATGAACAATAACACATTTTAATTAATGGTAATTAATCAAGCAAAACTTATTTCAATTAATATATATATATAACTCAATTAATAGAAGTAGAGTTATAATCATATTACAACTTGGAATGGATAGCCTAGATGGCTAAGTCATTCCAACGAGTCGATGGATGAGGGATCGAATCCTTCTATCAACAAAAGGCCACCTATTTATTCTATTTTTGTAATCAAATTACAAATAGACTTGTTTTTAATTTTATTTTGTAATCTTGTTACTAGTTTAATTGCTAGCTAGGATGGCTGAAGCATTCCAAAAAGAGTTGAATGGTTAGGGATCGAATCCCATCTTAGCCAAAATCTTTTTCTTTTTTTATCAATATCATGGCTTTCATATCCTATACAACCACCAATATATTAAATTACAAATATCTATGTACACAAATAATGAGACCTTATCCGTTAAATTTGATTTCCACCCATTTTGTGCAATTATGTGCGTGGCGGTGCGACTACATCAATAACACCATGTCGATACTTTCACACTTTTGCATATAGATTAATTCTATTAAACGCAATTATGCAACCATATATAAAATATCCTGATTGACTTATATATCATGTATATCAAAAAAATAAAGGCACATTACAATTTAATTAAATCATGTCTACTGGCTCTGATACCACTGTTGGGTTTTGGGGAGCATGCGCAGTAATAACTTTTCAAAACCTTTCCAAACATCCCCGAACCAAGATCTTATTGATTCCATTAAATTGATGTGCCAATAAAAAATTATACCTTAGTAAGAATAACTTCATATAAGCCTTATTTCATGTTGATCGATTCCTTTAAGATGCTGCCAAAGACGAACGCCCTCTATCAGAAATCAACACACGAACGGACAATCACAATCCGGAGTGCTAGCCAAAAGTCCTTAGAAAAAATTCACACAAAACTTCTCTAGGAAAAATCTCTCTCGAGAATTCTCTACAACAATTGTTACCCTAATGTCTTGTTTATAGTACACTAAGTCGAGCTGCAGAAGAACTTCATCTCTTAGTCACACTCCAAATAGAGTCCTAGATAAAGTCCAACTCTAAAAAGGATAGAGTCATAGATAATCTACAATTACTAATCCAATAAGAGTTGTAATTTATCTAAAACTCAAACAAGAATTAAAGTCATACAATAATCCCAATTAGAGTCCTATTCAAAATAATATTTACTAATAGACAAAATTTCTAGTCACACTAGAAATGTATGAGAATCTTGAATCCTAGTCAAACTAGGACATTTAATGAGAATCTTCGAAATGAATTTTATCAAATAAGATGCATTAACCCAGACAATATTAAATCGGGCAAATTCGTTCTTTGCGTGCGACCTAATTGGTTCATACACTGTTGGCAGTGAACCAAAACCATTTTGGTATACAAGTCATAAACGGTCAGTAGTAAGGCATTATGACTACCCAAGTATAATGAAAATCAATAAATCGATACAACCTAATAGATAGTGTATATCATGTCCCTTTATCACGCGATATCTTATAATTGAATATAAGACATGGAATGTCACCCTAATAAATAAATCTACTAGTCTCGATCTCTGGGTAAACTAAGATTATCAAGTGACATTGATCCAATCAATTCACTAGACATGGTCATATATCAGTCTAAAATATCGAGGGGCCCAATAGATATCTCTCTCTAAAAGAGATGGACAAATTTCATCTTGATCACACAACATCCACACAATAATTAAACAATGAAAAACACAATCTTTATAATCATCCGGTTAAATACAACATTTGATTGTGTCAAATCATTATGCTCTTAATGTTGGAGTCACTAGTGATATCAAGTTAAAGGACTAAATGATATAACTCTTATGAGAGTCACTTATGACATTGACCATGTAGTGTTCTAACAACGAGTCGGTACAGCATCTGTTCCCAACAGATACCCATTATCTTGATTTGTATCCATATACGCATAATCATCAAATGATTATCAATCAAGACTCATACTAGTCTTAATTTATTATTGTTCCCACAGTAATAGCTGACTAGGGACATGTAGAATAATACAATAATTATCCATGGATACTATTATAAAAGAAACACGCATCTACTTATAGTAGTTAAACAATGTTTACATAATTGGCCTATGGCACATACCCCAACAAGTAACATTGAGAGACATTTATTCACATTTCCAAATATACAACAAGTATATGAAACCATAATAATAACGATTAAAGCTAAACAAGAAATCATGCTATAAGAGACTGCTGTTAAACAAAATGAAACTGACACTCAGCTAAGTAGTAATGATCTAAGGCCGGTCTGCCGTGAGTCCTATCAAAATTCCTTTTCCACTATATAATGATGGAGCTGAGCTCTACATCTCTGTAAAGGTTGGAGCTGCCCTCTTCGCCTTTATATTTAATCTTAACTGTCAGCTACTCGCGATGTATACTTGCCAACAACCTGGGTCCCATACCTCGTGATGTCACTCAAGTTAGTGAAGAGATCCCAATCACCACGAAAGTCTAGTGACCCTCATGTATCGTAACACCTCTATCATATCATGGTCCTAAATATAATAACTACTTTCATATTTCAAGAGATAACATGGTTTGAGAATCCAACAAAACAATTGCAAATCTAATGCACAATGGAAATGGAATATACAATACCATAAACCACTACCTAATAGCATGCTATTTCATTTGACCACGTGTATTAACAATAAAAAATGACATAGCACACGATTTGGAGTCAATGAAACTATTTAACCAAAAATATATACCATGGTAGCAAACTCGTGAAATTAGAGAGGAAACAAGTCATGGTAATAGAGTACAATAGGCAAATCAGTTCAAATGACTGGAATTGAATAATAAAATAGAAATGAAATGTAAATAAATATCCCAATCAGTTTACTTATAAACCACGTCAATTTCCTAGCTATTTCGATCTCTCGACATCTCAAAACTCGTACCCGAACCTTTGAGACTCTTCCCTAGGTTTCTGATATCATTTAACATATTTTTTAAAGTGTTTAGACCATTAGTTAGGGTGTTGGACTTGTTTATAGTGTTTAAGTTAATTTAGGAAACCAGTGATTTTTGTACTGTCAGAGCAATTAGCGCATTGGATAACCTACCTAGCATGTTAATGACCTCATTAGCTTGCTACCAAGTTTTTGTAGTGTTCTATACAAAGTTAGCGTGTTAGCTAATCACACCAAACTCATTATGTGCAGGAAAATCCAGGATTCTGCACTTAGAATTCTGAGCTCTCTCTTCATATAGGCCACTCCAACACTTGGGTTCTCTCTACTACACCTCAAGAGACCCAAGACGCCTATTAACAACATACAAATAGTCACGCATCATATAATTCATAATTTCATCAAATTAAACTAAGTTATTAGTGTAGTAGAATTATCTAGTTTGATTAATACCTAGCTTGATCTATCCCTCTACACCAAATTCTCCTTCAATACTTTGTTGATCTCCTTGGTTTTCTTTTTCTCCAGCAAGCTTTGCTTCTCCTCTAAGTTCTTTAAATGAATTTGTTAGTTTGCATGTGCCGATCAATTCAATCTAATATATTAAAATAAGGTTGATTATTAGTCATTCATTCTAATGTACATACGTATCTCGAGAATAATCTAATGGTCTACACATTAACCCATTTCCTACTAACTTTCCACTATCTCTTCCTAACTAACACCAATTTAAACTAAATTGGTCTCTTGATGTGCCAACACATATCTCGAGAATCATCAAATAGCTATTATTTTAATTTGCTTAACTTAGGTAGCATTAATATAAATCAGACTTTAGCCACATCAATATTACTATTTAAGCTACACTACCCTTAAATTACATCTCACCACATCACTCTCTACCCCGGTCCCATGTCGACATGCATCTCGAGGCGTGTCCCCACTCGCGTCTTGACATCTATATACAAGTAAGAGTGACTTTACAAGTCTACACAAATACATCACACTAAGCATCCATCACTCAAATCTAACACGCATCACTCAAATCTAACACATTTTTCAATCCTCACACCCAGTATTCGGACCATGTACCCGCTCTCGGCCACATCTCGAGTTAGTAACCCTGATTATGGACTAATTTACCGTTAGTAAATTTTGGGTCGTTATGGTGTTCCCAACTTATAGAAATTTCATCCTTCAAATTAAACTTAATTATAAGCTTAATCTCACAAATCAGTCTCATTTTTAAAATAAAGTCACTCATCTGTCGACTTTTATTTTTTTTTACTTTTTTAAATTTACTTCACTCTCTCAATGATTACCCTACCCAAAATTTCAAAAGATACTAGCCCCCAAAGTTTGTATTTCCTTATTTACTTCAGGTGGATCCCTGGCCCGTATGTCCTAGGTTTAATTATTATTGTAGGTGAGTATATGTTCAACTACCACATGCACATTATCATAATAGCCATAGAACTCAAGAGAAGTCTTACTAGGCATAATCTTCCTAATGAAGATTTTTAGCGTGCTTATCAATCAACATTACTTTCATTATCTTTTTAAGTCATGTAATATAGACTAATTCAAGTCTTTCTCATCAGTTCAGTAATCAATCTTAATTCTCAATCACTAGTACTGCTACTGTTACCTGAGTCAAACAGTGCAAAATTAGCATGATAATTAAATATGTACCCTCAGTAGGGTCGTGTGCCATCCCCAAGTCCAGCGTTGTCTCCACGTGCACTTCACTTATGATATGTGGTTGCACGGCAGACCGCAAATAGTAGTGAAGCTGTGGGCATTGTCTAAGCACGTGTCTGGTCAATCTACATTCGTAGCACGCCGACTGTCTTCTAGGTACTGTTAAGTTCGCTTGACTATGCATCAATCTCTGTCTCTGTAGACTAATACCATTATCTCCAACCCCACTCTCTATCCCTAGCTGAAAGAAAAAACGTGAACTGTAGACACTGGCGAGTTATGTGTCCAACCTGATGACATCTCTAACATGTTTGTAATCTCCTCTACTCTGCAACTTCGGTCAGATTCTGCCCTGCTTCCGTACGTCTCGCTCACTGTCGCTTTATATCCGCTCAATCTCCGATAGTGATAGTATAAATCATGCCTATGGTGGCATAAGAAATCTACTCCCTGACTATGGATTGCAACTCATGATATATCCCTTCTGACCACATCTATAACACATTATATTCCTCATTTGCTCCGTCAACTCAGTAAATTTGGAGTAAGTCTCCGCTCATGTCCCGATACAAGTTGGTTTACACTACCCTGAGCTTGTTGAAAGTGCGGCAATGATTACACCATCGTAGTTGATCGACTAGCAAAATCAGAAATAAAAGTAGGTGGAACCATAACAGTTGAAGACACGGATGGAAATATACTCGTCAACATGGAAGCCAATAGAGAAATGTGTACGCATATTATTGTCGTGGTGACTGGTATCTCCAATCCTGATGAATTAGATCATTTAGCCATTTTCTTCAATCCCTGGCCATTCTTCCTCTTCCTATTGTTCTTGGTCGGTACTGGTATAGCATCAACCGAAATCTTCGTTGGTGCTACTATAAAAAAAATCTCTTATGTAACAGGTATTATCGTTGCTATAGGTAGCTCAGAAGCTTGTAGTATGGTGGTGGTAGTAGCCAATACAATCAAAATCTTAGGTACTGAAAGCAGGAGTAGTCTAGGCGAAAATAATTGGTGAAACCAAGTGTGCTCGTACGATCTAGACGACCACGGTCAACTGTTGTCCATGGGTAGTAACTATGTCAGTACAATGATGCATATCATTAGTCAAAATAATGTGTTCCTCAGGTGTCGTAGTACTGCACTCTAAATAGTAGCGATAGTAATTGATTGTGCAAATGCAGACATACGTATCATGACATGAAATCAGCCAACTACTGGCCCTGTACCGCAACTCTATCGGATAGCCTTCAGAACTCCTCATCCAATACGGTATACTGGCTACTGTTGTCATTACCATCTTCGCTCTCACGTTGATCTGCCATCGTAGGCTGCATGTTGATAGCGATCCCGACATTTGCTACTACGTAAATATTGTGTATATATACATACAAAACATAACATATACACATAATATTCCTCAACTCACACTTGCTTGCTCATTAACTAATTGTTTTTAGGTAAGGACCATCTTATTTCTCCATCTAAGATTTATATTTTATTCAAGTTTCATTGTGTACTTATCGATGACTTTGGTTCTGATATCAACTATGACGTTGGCATCACCTTATAGAATAAACTATACTCCATTATTTAGGCTCTATAAACATAGGCTCTGATATCAACATTGTCAGTATCATATACCTTAAACCATTGAGTTCTCTAAACCTATGTTCTAATACCGATTGTGATGGATCAGTTCCCCAAATTGGGTGTCACCCGGCCTAATCCCGTCATTATGACCTAATCCATGCCATGTAATCCGCTCTAGTTAAACAAAATGAAACTAAAACTTGGCTAACTAGTAATGATCTACAGTCGGTCGGTCGTGAGTCCTATCGCAATACCTTTTCCATTATATTAGGATGGAGCTGAACTCTAAATCTCTATGAAGGTCGGAGCTACGTTCTTCGCCTTTATATTTAATACCAAGTGCTACTCACTTGCGATGTATACTTGCCAACAACCCCTAGTCTTATACCCCATGATGTCACCCAAGTTAGTGAAGAGATCTCGATCACCCCAAAAGTCTAGTGACCCTCATGTGTCGCAACACCTCTATCATATCATAGTCCTAGATACAAAAACTACTTTCATATTTCAAGAGATAACATGGTTTGAGAATCTAACAAAGCAATTGCATATCTAAACCACTACCTAATAGCATGCTATTTCATTTGACCATATGTATTAACAATCAAAAATGACATAGCACATGATTTGGAGTAGATTTAACCATTAAACCAACAATCTAGTTCATGATAGCAAACTCATGAAATGAGATAGGAAACAAGTCATAGTATATAGAATACAATAGACAAATCAATCCAAATGACTGGAATTGAATAATAAAATAGAAATAAAATGTAAATAAATATTTTAATTAGTTTATTTACAAACCACACCAATTTTCTAGCTACTCTGATCTTTCGAAACCTCAAAACTCGTACCTGAACCTCTGAGACTCTTACCTAGGTTCCTGATATCATTTAACATGTTTTTGAATATGTTTAAACCTCTAGTTAAGATATTGGACTTATTTATAGTGTTTAAGCTAATTTAAGAAACAGTTGATTTTTTGTATAGTCAGAGCAATTAGCGCATTGGGTAACCTACCTAGCGTGTTAATGACCTCATTAGTGCGCTACCAAGTTTCTCTAGTGCACTATACAAAGTTAGCACGTTAGTTGATCACTCCTACCGCGCTATGTGCAGATTAATCCAGAATTCTACATTTATAATTATGAGCTCTCTCTTCATATAGGCCACTCCAACACCTTAGGTTCTCCCTACTACACCTTAAGAAACCCAAAACTCCCATTAACAACATACAAATAGCCACACATCATATAATTCACGATTTTATCAACTTACACTAAGTTATTAATGTAGAAGAATTGCCTAGTTTGATGAACACCTAGCTTGATTTATCCTTCTACACCAAATTCTCCTTCAACACCAAGCTGACTCCCTAGTTTTCTTCTTCTCCAGCAAGCTTAGCTTCTCCTCTAAGTTTTGTAAATGAATTGTTTAGTTTGCATGTGTTGATCAATTCAATCTCATATATTAAGATAAGGTTGATTATTAGTCATTAATCCTAATGTACATACGTATCTCGAGAATAATCAAATGGTCTACACCTTGGTCCATTTCCCACTTACTCTCCACTATCTCTTCCTAACTAACATAAATTTAAACTAAATTGATTTTTTGATGTGCTAACGCGTATCTCGAGAATCATCAAATCTCAATTTTTTTAATTTGCTTAATTTAGGCTACACTAATATAAATCAAACTTTAGCCACATCAATACTACTATTTAAGCTACACTAGGCTTAAATCACATCTCACCACATCACTCTCTACCTCGGTCACATGCTGGCACCTATCTCGAGGTGCATCCCCACTCATATCTCTACATCCACATACAAGTACGAGTGACTTTATAACTCTACACAAATACATTACACTAAGCATCCATCTCTCAAATCTAGCATATTTCTCGATCCTCACACCATGTATTCGGATCGTGTACCCTCTCTAGCCAGCATCTCAAGTCAATAGCCCTGAATATGGACTAATTTACAATTATAACATTTTGGGCCGTTACAGCGTAGGACATCGCAGGGTGCGCGTAACGTATGTTTATGAGGTAGTCATGGTTTTAGATATCATATCACATCACCCATCAAACTAACCATACCCACCCCTCACTTTTCTCTCTCCTACTTTTCTCTCTCATCTCCAAACAAAATCATAACCTCTTCCCCTCAAATGATCTTCTTCATCCTCACGCCCCTCTCGTTTTTATCTCTCGCCATGCTCCACTCACCAAACTCTCCGCACACCCTCGCTTTGAAGATTTCAGTTGCCTCTCGCAAAACACTTCCCTTTTAGCGGCTTCTACCGGCGAAGACAAGGGTGTGTTATGAGTTTTTGTTGCTAAATTTTTTGGAGATAATTTGGGAGCTTAAATGGTGGTTATGTTGATGTTCTTGTTAATCATGATGATATAACGGATTGTCGTTGTTTGTTGTTTAGAAAAGAAAAGAAAAGAAAATTATAAAAAAAATCCCCTCGAAGAGAAAATTCGAGCTTAGCTACCCACAGGAGAGCCAGGTCAGGTTGAATCAAGCCCGAATGAGCCGGGTTGGGCCAATCCAGGTCTGTATGGACAGACTAAGGCTCATGCGGACAGGGTCACGCCAACCCAGGTCCAGGCGGTTAGGCCAAATCAAACCCAACCCATTAATTAATTAAAAATTAAATAAAACAATTTTATATGAAAATAAATTACAGATAATTAAGAAGAATAGATAAAAAGTTATGGAAAATTCCAAAAAATATAAAATAAATAAAAAATAGAGAAAGCTAGAAAAATGATTTTCGAGGCTTTTTTGGGTGTTTGGCACCCCATTATAATTGGACACTGGAGACATTAGGGACTATAGTAGGATGTCGTGTGCTGATCTCAAGGCATGAGCAGGACATTTTGAGGGCGATTTGGGATTGATTGAGGTAAGTAAACCCAATAGAAAATTAGTTAAAATTCATTTATAGCACTTGGTTTATTTTCAATTATATTCAATCGTGCTATTTATTGCTATCCACATATTGTTCATCTACTCTCGTGTGTGTATGTGTAGTTGTCGATGAGGTCGGTCATGGCACAGACTCGCACCCCAAGGCTAGCTACCCACGTTGTTCAAGTAGTTGCCCATATCGGGGCTACGCGATTACTATTTCTTACGAGACACATTAGGTTGAGAGTTGTTTGACGGGGACCTAAGTATCCGTCAAGGGTTCCTTTTGATAGATGTTTAAACGGTGTTCTACCATTTATGGTTTCTTCTCATTCGACTGTGCGATGTTTGGCGAGATTATCGTCATAGGTTACTCTTAGTTCGGCAAAGTCAATTCCCAGATATCGATAAGAGTTTTTCTGTCACGCTGCACTCGTGTCCATTCTCAACCTCTATGCGACTTATTTTCATGCGATTACCTTATTTTCTATTCTTTATTTAAATAAAATGAATTGTAGTCATTTTATTAAATTTCATGAATATTATCTAACTTTCCATATGATTTTTCATTATTTTTTGTTACAAATCGCAAATCCTACAACAAGCTGGGTCTTAGGCGACTACCTCTGAGCTACGAGAGCCCTATTAGCTTTTTGCGTAGGTGTTTGTATATATTTATTTACTACTTTTGTGGGATTTTTTGGAGGACATGTATACCTGATACATGTATATGACCATTTTTTGTACTTTTGTTGCTTTTTATATACATAGTATCACATACCAGGTTTCCGCACTATAGGATTCTTTATAAAATGCAAACTTTTCATTTTTACAATAGTTGCATTCTTTAATGACTTCCATTAAGATATTTAACTTATGATGATTTAGTAAGCCATAAACAACTTAACTTAGTTAACTTATTGTAAATATTCCTAGGTTTAAGCGAAACTGGGGTAAAAGCTTAATGAAACTAAATAAAACTTAACGAAACAAACTTAGACATGGAAACTCGAAGATCCTTACTTAGAACCTTAGTTAGGAAAAGAACGTGAGGCAAGTAGTACTATGGCTTATACGTTATATATTTTGATTGTAATAGTATATACACTTATATGAGGCTGATACGGACACATCTCGCTATTATAGATATGACATGGATGGACAGTTGACTCCACCTACAAAGGAAAGTGGACAGACGAGTAGTACCATGCCTAGTGTGACCGATAAAAGTGTACTTGACTGGATTGCGACACATGACTGATAGTTTGTGTAAATGATCATTTTGCTTCGTGCCCAGACGGCGGCTATCGCGACACTTACCACCACCATTACACCGAGTGTTACTGAGACGGCAGTCGCTCTAATTGTCCAGGGTACGCCAATGAATATAATTATGGCAGAGACTACTACATCGGCTGTAATTTTAGAGAACCGTACTGATGTTGCCCCACCGGCATCTATGCCCGCAGCGACACTGACCCATTCCCTATAGAAGATCACATTTCTGACCTCCTTGTCAGGTGAGGCTAAGCTAACAAATGAGTTTTTAAGATTTCTGTCAGGATATTTTACTGAGGGTAGAGACCTATACGCAGCTGCAAAATGAGTTTTCACATGTGAGAAACAACATAAACTTCTGAGGATTCACGACAACATCTGTGCTAGGATATCCGCATATACGCTCTCAAGATAGGTTGGAGTTTTTTGGATCGCACATACCAAGACCCACAAAGAGCTGGCTACTTAGGCCAACTTTAGACAGGTCTTCTATGACCACTACATACCGAGGGAGATACAGTTGTGCTTGAGACATGAGTTTTTGTGTTTTAGGTAAGGTAGTCGCATAATTGTTCAGTATATGGAGAGGTATTGCTACCTGTTACAGTTTATTGGGGATTTGGCTTCTACATAGCATAAGCAGGTCCACTATTTTGAACAGGGACATAGAGATGAGATAGCGAGCCAAGTAATATCAAGCGGAGCTCATACACTGTAGGTGATCTATAAGAGGGCCTTAACTAATGGGACATATCTTCTCTATCGCGCCCAATGCTCATACCACAGCTGGCATTAGAGTCGTTCGAGCGTGGCATTTAGTTTATCAAAAAGGGGAGGAGGATTATAGATTATAGAGATAGACGGGACAGAGGCCCACTATGATGACCATCAGGCAGTCAATGCCCTTAATATAGTACATGCACAGCCTACATAAACGTTTCGTTGTGGTTATACACAATAGTAGAGACATAAAAGACTTGGGAGGCAGGGACCGAGGACAGTATGGCCAAGGTCAGGGCCAAAGGTTAGACAATGGTCAGGGTTAGAGATCAGGACACAAGCGTGTTACTCGTTATAAATGCAGATAACATGGACATATTGAGAAAGATTGTTCGAGAGCTTCAAGACCACATATTGCAGCATTACCCGTTAAGACTACGGAGCGAGCATACCCAGTAGAAGAGCCAGATCGCGATTCCACCAGATAGCTCATCGAGGGTATGATTTCGATTTGTGGTCATGTTATTCATACACTTATTGATTATGGTTCCACTAAATTATTTATTTATAGACGTATGGTTAACGAGTTAAAGTTAACATCGATTAGAGTTAGCACACTCCTGATTCTCGGCATGGCAGCTAGGGAAAAGGTTTACCTAACATAATTAGTGAGGGTTGCATGATAGAGATCTGCGGATACCAGGTCCCTATTGACCTACGCGTTCTCAAGTTTTTAGAGTTCGATGCACTTTTGGGCGTGGATTGTCTAGTGTCGTATCACACCCAGGTGGACTATTTTTATAAAATAATGACTTTTCGAATCCCGGACATACCGAGTTCAATTTCACCAGTGATGCGAGTGTACTTAGAGACCGAGGGCTTTGTAGGGATAGTAGAGTTAGTCAAGACACCAAAGGTTAAACTTAAGGATGTCCCAGTTATTAGTGAGTATCTTGATGTCTTTTCGAAAGATTTACCAAAACCGCCCCCATAATAGCCAGCAGACCGTATCGAATGGCAAGGAAATAGCAAGATAAGTTGAAGACTCAACTTGAAGACTTAGAAAAAAAAAGGTTTTATACACTCGAGCACGTCGCCATGGGGAGCACCGGTCCTATTCTTTAAGAACAATGGTGTTAGCTTGAGGATGTGCATTGATTATACAAAGTTAAACCAAGTGAAAGTACGAAATCGTTACCCTTCACGTAGGATCGATGATTTGTTTGACCAATTAGTCGAAGCCCATTTCTTCTCTAAAATCGACTTAAGATCAGGTTATCATCAGTTCAAAATCTAACGATGTCGACATATTGAATGCGTCTGCCATACCCACGACTGCATTCATCACCAGATACATATTATTTAAGTTTACAATGATGTTTTTCGGAATAATGAATGCGTCGGCCATATTCATGGACATGATGCACAGAGTATTAAGCGTACTTTGACAAATTTGTTATATTCTTCATTGATGACATATTGATCTACAGCAAGGCTTGTGAGGGTTACAAACAACATCTCAGATAGATGTTGTTGACATTGAGAGAGTAAAGTTTATATGATAAATTCAGTAAGTGCGAGTTTTATCTGTCAGAGGTCAAGTTCTTGGGACATATAATCAGTGACTGAGGTATTTTAGTTGACCTGAGTAAGATTCATGCAGTCATCGATTGACCGACACCAAAGACAGTCACGAATATCATGAGTTTTCTGGGATTGGCAAGATACTATCAATGATTTATAAAAGACTTCTCGAAGATCGCTACGCTGATGACTAAATTTTCCAATAAAGACGTATCTTTTGATTGGTCAATGGAATGGGAGGACGTGTTTGCATAGTTAAAGATGAGACTGACTACTGCACCATTACTAGTATTGCCAAAGCTAGTCAAGGGATTGATAGTTCGAACTGATGTTTATAGAATAGGGCTGGGTTGTGTACTGATGCAGGGAGACAGTGTTATCATCTACCTATCCCGATAGTTGAGGACCCATGAAAGGAATTATCCAGTGCACAACTTGGCGCCTTGCAGCAGTCATATTTACACCGAAAGCATGGAGTAGTACATCTATGCTGAGAAGTTCACATTGTTTATAGATCATAAGAGTTCAAGTTATTTATTCACTTAGAAGGATATGAACATAAGATAGCGACGTTGGCTAGAGTTGTTAAAGGACTATGACTTCTCTATTGAATATCAACTAGAGAAGGTAAATGTCTTAGCAAATACATTTAGTTGGCGATAACTGGATTCTGGGATAATTGTCTACCATATGATGCACGAGTATGGTTAACTTAAGGAGGCGGCGACAATATTAAGCTTGATAGAGGTTCCTACTATAGCAGACGCACAGATTTTTGGATAGATTAAGGTATCGCCTATTTTTATTTCGTAATTGTTTGAGTGTCAGAGGGTTAACGAGAGTACTCAAGGTTTAGTGAGAAAGAACGCGGTCCTGATCATCTAGATTGGAGCGAGTCTGTAGATCAGTGTTTGAGGAATCAAAATAGGTTATGAATTTTGCTAGTGCAAGAAATGTGTGACAAGAAACTCTAAGAGGCTCACAGTTCCCAGTATACAGTGCATCATGGTAAAACCAAGATGTATCATGATATGAGACGGTTATTTTAGTGGCCATGGATGAAGGCGGACGACGATTCATATGTTAGGGGTTGCAAGATGTGTCACCAGGTTAAGGATGAGCAAAGGAGGCCTAAAGGGTTATAGCAACCGCTGCCCAGCCTTAAATGGAAATAGGAACGCATTCGTTTGTGGATTACTGCAGACTTCCCGAAAACACGATGAGATATGAGTGATCGTGGACAAGTTAATGAAATTAGCTCATTTCCTACCAGTTTCTATGAAATACGCCTTTACATAGTTGTACACATCATTCGAGAGAGAGATTGTATGACTGAAGAGATTACCGATTTTGATAGTTTCAAACCGAGACAGTCGTCTTACATCATCATTGTGGCAGGTTATGCAAGGGCATTTTGGTATTAGGTTATAGTTTAGCACTGCATTAAATCCTCAAACAGACGGACAGTCAGAGATATTGATATAAATATTGAGGATATGCTCAGGGTCTATGTGTGGGTTGGGTTTTGAGAGAAGTACTTACCGCTTTGTGAATTAGCCTACAACAATAGTTATCAAGCCAGTATTGAGATGCTACCATTCGAGGCATTGTATAGTAGACCGTGTAGATCACTGGCTTGTTAGGCAGAGCCCGATGATACAGCAACCATGGGGCCTAAGATTGTTATAGACCATACAGAGAAAGTGAGACTAACTCATCAACGACTGCACGCTGCCTAACACAGATTGAAGAAATATGTGGATAAATACCACAACGGACTAAGCTCTGAGGTAAATGATTAGGTCTATATGAAAGTTTCTCCATTGAAAGGTCATCAAAGATTTACGATCAAGAAGAAACGAGCACCAAGATTTATTGGGTCGTTTCAAATTGAGAAACGAGTTTGGGAGGTCGCCTATTAGTTAAGATTGTCGAGCCGGCCTGCAGAGGTTTATAATGTATTTCATATTTTGAAATAACTAGGATTGAGGTTCGGTCAGATGTGACGTACGAGGAACACTCCATTGAGATTGTGGATCGCATGGTACAAACTCTCAAGAGGAAGGAAATACCACTAGTACTCGTTCAGTGGCAGTATCATAAGAACAAAGAACTTACTTAGGAGCGATAGTCCACCATGCAGGAGCGATACCTAATTGTCAAGGTAAAGCTTTTACTTAAGTGTGAGTTTCGGGACAAAATTATTTATAGTTGGGAAGATTGTAACGGCCCACTCTAATTAATCTTAATTAATTTATTAATTACAAATAAGGACCCATAGCTCGGACCCACGTAGACACCGCCGACGAGTCTAGAGCATCCCAAGCAAGGTATAAATAATAATTTTGTATGATGCATGTTAATTTGTTGTATTATTATTCAATAACTTGCACGCACTAGTCTTAAGACTCCATTAATTGCATTGTGCGCGTATATTGGCAAGTGCGTAGGACGTCACAGGGTACGCGTAACACGTATGTATAAGGTAGTCAGGGGTTTAGAGGCCACATCATTCATCACATCACATCACCCATCAAATCAACCATACCCACCCCTCACTTTTCTCTCTGGAACGTTTCTCTCTCATCTCAAAACAAAATCACAAACCCCTCTCCCTCTCCAACGATCTTCTTCCACCTCACACCGTTCTCATTTTTATCTTTTGCCAAGCTCCCCTCACCAAGCTCTCCTCACTCCCTCACTCTCAAGATTTTGGTTGTGTCTCGCAGAACACTTCCCTCATGTCAATTCCCGTCGGTGACTTCCAATACCAAAATAAGTGATGAATTTTTGTTGTTTGATTTTTTGGAAATAATTTGGGAGCTCAAATGGTGGTTGTGTTGATCTTCTTTTTAATCTTGATGATGTAGTTGATTGTGGTTGTTTATTGTTTAGAAAAGAAAATGAAAGAAAAATATATAAAAAAATTGTTGCTGGAAGAGACAATTTGTCTCTTCCATATACGAATTGATGGGGGAGAGGGTATTCAGGCGAGTCGACCAGGCTACCCCCAAGTGAGTCGAATCGGGCCGACCCATGCCTAAGTGAGCTGGATCGGGCCAACCCTAGCCCATATGAACCGGGTCGGAATGACTCGGACCCGGGTAGACCAGGTTGAGCCGACCCTGGTCTAGGCGATTGGCCCGAACCGGGCCTAGGTCGGGATTGGGCCTAACCCATTAATTAATTAAAAATTAAATAAAATAATTTTAAATGAAAATAAATTACAAAAATAAAAGAATATAAAAAAAGTAAAGAAAGCTAGGAAAAAGAGTTTCGAGGCTTTTTCAGGCGTTTGGCACCCCGGTATAAATCGAAAAGTGTATTAAAACTAAACTTTTTCGAATAAAGTTTAAATCTTCAGTTCCACATTATAAACTCACTTAATGTCACTCTAAAATAATTAAAGTGGTATAATTGGACACTAGGGACTTAGTAGACTATAGTCGAGTGTCGGGTATGCATCTCGAGGAGTGAGCGATCCTTTTTTAGGGCGATTAGCGATTGCTTGAGCTAAGTAAACCTATTAAAATTCATTTATAGCACTTGCTTTATTTTAAATTTCAATTATTCCATCTTGTTATTCATTGATATCCACTTATTGTTCATCTACTCCTACGTGCGTATGTGTGTTTGTCGATTGGGTCGGCCATGGCACAAACTCGCACCCCAGAGCTAGCTACCCTACACTGTTCAGGTAGTTGCCCATGTCGGGACTACACGATGACTATTTCTCATAAGACTCATTAGGTTGAGAAATGTTTGATGGGGACTGAAGTCTCCATCATGGGTTCCTCTCATTCAACCGTGAGATGTTCGGCGAGATGATAATCATGGGTTCTTTCGATTTAGCCAAGTCAATTCCCATATGTCGACTAAGGTTTTTCTATCACGCTCTACTCATGTCCATTTTCGACTTCTATGCAACTTATTTTTATGCGATTACCTTATTTATATTTCATATTTAAATTGCATGAATTAAAGCCATTTTAATGAATTTCGAGAGTATTAGCTAACTTTCTCTAAGGTTTAGTCACTGGGATTTGTGATTTTTTGTGACAAATCGCAGATCCTACGATGAGCCGGGGAAATAGGCATTAGGAGACTACCTCTAAGTTAGGAGAACCCCATCAATTTTTTGCGTAGGTATTTGTATATTTCTATTTACTACTTTTATGAGGTTTTGTGAGGGCTTGCATACCTGATACTTGTATATGACCATTTTTTGTACTTTTGTCGCTTTTTAATATACATGGTATCACACGCTGTGTTTCCACACTATAAAGTTGTTTATAAAATGCAAGCTTTTCATTTTAACAATAGTTGCATGCTTTAAAGACTTTCGCTAATATCTTTAACTTATAATGATTTAATAAGTCGTGAAAGACTTAACTTAGTTAACTTATTGTAAATATTGATAAATACATGATAAACACTAAGTTAATGAGAATAAAGTACAAACGAAGGTTTAGGTCGCACACCGTCAAGGACAAGTGTGCGGTGACATGGCAAGCTTAATGACGTGTCTGGTGACTTCACGGTACTCAATTTACCTCAAAGTTTAGGGCTTTCACAGTTCCACTTTAAGTTTAATCGTGTCCCACCTCTATTATTAATTTGTGTCTTATGCTGCTTGTGGGTTGTTCCTAAGCAAGGTGTAAAACCTTAGGCTCCAATACCAATTGTAGAGTTTCCATTTACCCACAAACTAGGCCTTGCTCGGCCTACACCTACATAGACCCCCCCCCCCCCAAGTTAGCCTTCGCAAGGTCAACGTAAGCTTAGTCAACCTTCCAATCCATCATTATCAGTTAATTCGTAATTTAAAGTTGAGTTCTCAATATTTTTGCAAGTTCTACAAATTAGCAGAAGCAATTAACTATGTAAATAACTCAACATGTAAGAAAATAAAGAGTCAGACAACCTATGTATGGAACCCTGTATATAAACAAGCACGCATATCAAGTGGCAAGTGTTGAGTGTATGCAAAAGCAATATACAAGTCATAAACACCTCTCAACCCCAAATAAATATCCCGAGTGTTATAAAACGACATATATAAGTGATACAAAAAGTTAAAAACCTACAAAAAGGAGTAAAAGAAGGCCGCTCCGATGTCTAAAGAGTAGATCGCCTAGTGTCGGTGCCTTAGCTTTGCTTGAATGCGGACCTGCACTCAATCAAACTTAAGAATGATGAGTCTAATGAGTGAAAGCCAGTAGGATCTAAACAGTACTTCAAAATCAATAAAGCAGACTAAAATTCATGTGGATAGTAAGAAAACTATAAGGAATGCATGATAATAAGACTAAAAATGAAAGTACAATGAGAAATGAGTATCAAAAGAAGCAATAGATTGGTGCCCAAGTAATCCATGACCACCGAGTGCGGGTGCCACAAGGTCATGGTCATAGAGTTGTGGCAACGCCAAGTAAACTCTGGTTCTAAGAAGCAGCAAAGCCTGTTGTACCTAGACCATCGCGAATGAGGGATATCAATGGTGCCTCGGATAAAACACATCTCATTACGACCAAATGATCCAATGAATCAAGGTCATTGCTCCGGTAGCTAGCAAGCAACCACTCCATCAAAGACACCTTCTTGACTCACTCGGCCTTCGGACACTCATATTGGAGTAAGAATTCCAAGAAATTTAAGGTACTGCAATAGCAATAAAATTATAAAGCTAAATGAATTACTGCACATTTCCTAGCTGGTTTTACTTATCTCGGATCATGCTAATACACGCACTCTCGCGGGTCTAACACGCTACCCAAACCAATCCCAACTCAAGCTAGTATGCTAAGTCCTTGGTAATTTAGTCCATTGTATGATTTGCTTTAAATTATTGTTCTTATAATATATATATATAGGTGTAGGCAAGGTTATAGAAATACACCTAATGTCTTAGGTGTAGGCAAGGTTATACAAATACTTCTTATATATACAACCACTTAATGCATCAATAGATCTCTACAAACTTATTTTAGAGATCTTATTATTATTATGATTATTATTATTATTATTATTATTATTATTATTATTATTTTATTATTATTATTATTTTATTATTATTATTATTATTATTATTATTATTATTATTATTATTATTATTTTAACACTAGATTAACCTTTAGCCATATAAAAATCCACTTTTACTTAGGTACAATAGTAAATTCTTTGATCAGCTTACTTAGGCACATCAAACTAGCTTATATACCCATTTTTGTCTTAAAATCAATTTAAGATTTTTTATTTCAATTAAATTCAAGCCCTCTAATTTTTTTAATTGATTCAAGTGTAATTACTCCATTGACTTATTAAATGTCATTAATTTATACAAGTAGATTAATTCATTTGTCTTTAGGCCTATTAGTCTTTATTTCACAACTTAGGCGTATTCGATAAATAGAATTAACTTACTTTATTTATTTGACTGAGGTACTTAAGTATTTCTAATTAATACCTAAGTTATTAGTCAACTCAATGTTGCACTCAAATTTTCAATTCTCAAATAATTTAATCTTAGCTAATGAATATGCCCTCCATCTATGCACCATTTCTTTTATTAATGCACATAATTATTATAATTATTATCTTCATTCTTCTTAGTCAAATTCATATCAAGGTTCCAATACATTTAGGCCAACCCAACTATGAATTGTAGCCATTAATTTAGATCAACCTTAAACACACAAGGAAGTCATGCATGAATTTAGTTAATCAATATACATATGTGTGTGTGTGTGTCGTTGATTAATTAAAGGTGATGCAAGCAAGATTAGGGAAATGAGAGTATGAGGAAGAAATAGCTTGCATGAATTAGATCATCATAAAAAAAAGAAACAAATCAATAGGAATCAAAAGCATGGATAAAAATTCAGATAGGATAAAGTATTAAGGAGAAGGTGTAGAACATGCCTTGAGACCATTTGAGTTTCTAACTCCTTGTTGTCTTAAGCTTTCTCCAACTCCATTAATGGTGGAATTCCTTCCAATTTCCTCTCTAGAGCTCTTAGAAATGAATTTAAGTTAAGTCCCTCATAATTTCTATCCATTTATACATTTATTTGAAGTTTATTAGTGGTGGATTAATTAAGCTAACCTAGCTTAATTAAGTCTAGATTTAAGCTCTCCATCTCATTTCTACATATGTCAAGTGTCTTACAAAGTGTAAAATGATAATTTTGCCTTAGTTCATCCATGTGGTTTCCATGTAACTAAGACATTTACATAGATTAAGTGACCTTATTTTTCAACATATTTACCAAGCATACAATAGGCCTTTGAATTTAATATTGGTTCTTGAATGTGAATGAAGGATAACTTTACATTAATTTCAATTTTTCATAGTACACCTCTTGAGGTACATCATATGCCTTATTTCATTTTTGCACTATAATTATAAGTTACTTAGATGTGCATTGTAAAATTATATTAATGTGGTAATCTAAATAAAAATTTCAAGTTAGGTTATTCTCTTAATCAAATAGCATTATAGTCCTACAACTATTTTTATCCAACCATCAAACTTTACTCGTACTTCGACGCGATCGGACTAATAATTAACTTAAATTCGATATTTTTGAGTATACTTAAGTACTTCAAACACTATACGTAAATAATATATCTCGTTGTCGACTCCCGAGGATTGACCACTTACACCACATCAGATAAAGTCCATGTCAGAGTCCTGCGGCGACACATGGCACGAGTTAGGTTATTCGGTTCATTACACAGGTCATTACAATCTAACCCATTTGAAATTCGAAGACGGCCCCTAAAGGTCCAAATGGTTATATGTAACGGCCCAAATTAATTAAACTAGGATTAACGTTAATCTCATAGATTGACAACCATAATTTTAGCCTTACCTAGACAATTCGATCGACTTGGACACAAGAATCGAGAGAATATATTATTTATGGATGATGGTTGTTTATGAGTGGTTTAAAATCATTATATTATTATATTGCATCACATATATATACATTACTATCAGGCGAGTTGGAGTGACTGGTATTTACCTCGAAAAACATGTTAAAGTAGGTATTGGGTAGGCAAACTACGGGTACACTAGAAAATACGACTAACTCATGGAAACTCAACTATTTAGTGAAACAAATGGGAAATATAAATATAGGCCAAGTCAAGTTAGTCAAAATAATAGGCTATCTTGTCTCGGGATGAGTGTCGAGGCGCGGCGACATCAAATAACAGGGTAAATAAGGGTTAAGTTGAACAAATAAAATTTTAAGTGTCCCGGTAGAGTCATTAAACTGCGTCCTTATAGTTTAAACAAGGACCACAAGATTGTTATCGAGATACGTATGCACACTAGATTATAACACTATATAAAATAGGTACTTATTGGGCTCATGTTTTAAAAGCAATATCAAAACACATGCAAAACCTCTGAATTCCAGCAACATTAGAGAGAATTTGGAGCTCAAAACCATGATTAGGAGTTGAGAATCTAAGATTCAAGGTTTCATGGCCAAAGTAATCAACATCAACTTCTTCAAATCTTCAAAATGATCTTTAAAAATTGGGGGTTTTATTTAAATTCGGAATTCAAGATAACTTAAGGGTTTTATAAGAGTTTTCTACAAATTTGAAGTCTATTTCATCAATAAAGAAGAGTTTTATCACTGACTTTTATAAAACTTTGGTGAGAATTTGGGAAATTCGGAATGAATACGTGATTATGCAATTTGATGAATTTGTTGTTGTAATCTAGTTATTTGTGTTTGATTTGCCCTACGAGTCGGGTCGACGGTATTTGGAAAGGCTAATTAGAGTGTTGGAAGCAGGATTCTTAATTGAGAATTATGTTGCCCAACATACCTAGCATGCTATCTAATCTAGGTAAGCCACTATTTTTCATCTTGAAGATTAGTAGCGCACTAGGTGCCTCCCTAGCGCGCTACTCAGACATAACGCGCGAGGTGGACTACCTAGCGCACTAATGACAATTGGCAACCTAGTTTTAGGGGTTTGTCCTGGATTTTTCACCTATACACTTCACTAAAACACTCGTAAACACTCTAAATACAATAAATTGGCTTTAGGGGACTAAGGGGACCATAGCTTGGGTATCAGGAGCTAGTTGGATCGAATTTAGGAGTCTGGAGAAGTCAAAATGTGTATATTGAGGTGTTTAAAATCCACTGGAAAGCTTCGTAGAATTCATGGCATGGTTTTATCGATATCGGATCACATGTGTAACTGCTGATGTGCACACATGGTTTTTAACTCTAAATTATGTTGCATATATATTGGTTGAGGCTAAATCACTTACACGAGTTTATTCGTTTTAGCGATCATGTTGACGGCAGTAAAACATATCTACGATCGTCGGGAGGGATTTAAGGTGTTCCTTTGACTTGAAATAGCATATAGAGGGGATCACCTATTAACTCTAATTGGTGTTTAGTCATTGTAAGCCTACAAGTATATACGTGGTTCCTGTCTTTTTTATCAATGTACCGGATGGTTTAGGTCCGGGTTTTCTCATGTTATTTGGTTTTTATTTAATACTACTTTACTTCTAAGTCTGCTTAATTTGTATGTGTTTTTACACTACTCGTTGTTATTTTTGCATGTAGTATGCTGCCTACATTCATGTAAGTATGAGTTTCTATTACTAGATGTATTATTTGCATGTCTTGTAGTTTTATTAATTTTATTCATGAATATTATGTGGACGTCTCTTGGGATTTTAATCACTGGCCATGTTATTATATTTGTTGGATGACCGAGTACAGATCCTTCGACGAGTTAGAGCAAGAAAGTATTAGGTGACTATCTCTGAGTTTATTTAACGCCCGCTTGTATGTTGACTTACAGTATGTATATATTACACTTTTCGGCTTTTGGGAACTTTTAGAACACCGATACATGTATATGGATCTTTTGTACTTTTTGCCTGTATTATATAAATGGTATCCTTTTGCAAGGTTTTCCACTACTTAAGATTGTTAAATATGCATAAAATACTCACATATTTGAAGACTTTTGCTGTGAAACTTATTGTAACTACATTAATTAATGAACTGGCTAAATAAACTTAGTAATTATTAATTGAATAATAAATGGCTAGGTTGGAAATTATTAGAAAATGTGTAACCAACCAGTTAGGTCCCGGGGCGTCCCAGATAAGCAGGCCATTACATGGTGGGGTTTGGTGACTTATCTGGCAATGTGTCAGTGCCCGGTTAGCCAAGGGATTTGGTGCTACCACACTATATGCATGGCTAATGGATAGTCATGGATGCAATGCAACAATGCAATAGATATATGATACGTACCGAAAGTTTATAAATTCCTATTGTTCACTTATAGTGTGTCCATTGTCTAATGCCCCGACCCCTAGTTGAGCTTCGCGTATCCCATGTAGAATCGAGCTCCGCGTCGTCAACCCCTAACATAGTTATTTTATAACAACTTCAATTAGCTTTCAACTAGCTAACTTGGGGTAACTTTTTAACCTTGAAAACGTCGATATTTTTAATATTAACAAAAAGGAACTTGTAGAGCTCACTTCATACTTTTTATAGACTCCAAGAATATTTAAATCGGATCACAAACATAGAGATTTTGTGTTTTTTAATATAACATGTTGATTAGGCAAACATTAACAATTTAGAACTAATAAAACTTCTCTAAATCAATATTTTGCAATTATATCCTTACAACTCTAAGAAATCTCTCAATACCATATTTAAAATATCTCCACGGCCTGTAGAGCCAATTCGGATAAAAACAAATAACCCAATTTGTCCATAATCCTAATGTAAATCAATTTTAACTACAAACATATTCGAAACACTTATCAACTGAACTGCATCAATTCACTTCTCCAAAACCCTAAGCTACGTCAGAAGAATTTATCCCAATAGCGCAAATCAATCCAATATACCAATTCACAACAATCCCTACTAATTTCTATCGAAACCCCACGAAATAAATTAAAAAATCGTAAAAATTCAAATTGAATTATGAAAAATACCGTGAATTAAGAATTTACCGAATCGCAGGTTAAATATCTTATTTCCACGAGATAACTTACCACAAATTGGCCATCTTGTGATGCTCTACAATTTTGGCAAGAGAAACCGAATAAGAATCAAACATATGGAGCTTCGCGTGCAAAAACCCAAGTCGAAAGGGTTCGATTTCAACGAAACTGAAATGTAAACTTTGATTTTGGTTTTTATGTTATATAAATAAATCCTCAGATGCTTGTCAGCATCTTAATTCCTTTTTATTTATTGATTTCCAAAATCCATATTGCTAAGGAAATCCCTTTTTAATCGAGTTTAAACTAAACTACTCTATTATAACAAAACAATGTAAATTACTTTTAAACCCTTATATTCAGAAAATCTTAGTTCACAACTTCACATAGGTAATGATTAACTATGCTTTTCAACTCATTTCTTTCATCTTCATTATGTTTGTGCAATGCTTAATTAGAATAGCCAGATTTCCTTTAAATCCACTTTGACCCACTGTTATGACAGAAAAGATTATAATGTGCAAACTACCTATCAGTGTGAATAACGTAAGTTCCATATTGTTTTAAGTTTCATAGCCAATTAATTTTACTATTCATGCCTCCCTAATTAATAACTATTTATTAATATTATATATTTTATGGTAGTATCGTCCATATCCGGCTTAAAAGCACCAACGGCCATCCCAAGACCTCTAATCAACAAAAAAGTCATCAAGATGTTCATAGCATTACGTGTAGAATCAATACAAATTCTAAAAATCACACTTTTTAACTTTATAATTCATTCATAACTACTTTAGCATAGCATTTATACCATAGGATCCATTTATCCCTAAAATGAATTAACTACTCAAGTATCATCGAAATAAAAATACACATAATGGTATTCATTGCAATCAAAGATTAAACTAAATAATTTCAATTAGATAAAAGAGAACAATACCGAATAACCACACGTGAGTTTTCAATGTCTTCTCCTCTACAACTCTTCTTAATACTCAAAAATAAAGTAAACTAGGTTAAACTGTGATAATTGGTTGCTATTAATGACAATTGGTGAGTTTACCATGTTTAAATACATATTTATATGCATAAGACACTTTAGAAAACAATTAAAAACCATAACAGACAATTTCATATGAAATAGAACTCTAGACTTTCTATTTTCTAGGTCTCGGCGCTGTCCATAAGTGATCCAACACTGTGCGTGTAAAGTCACGGGGCCGTCACAGCTTTAGCCTCTTTGTGTGCATTTTCCTCACTCAGTAGACTTGACACCCTGTGTTGTCCACCCCAGTGTCGTCCCTATGTGCCCACGGCACCGCCACTACGCCAGCACTGCTATCAACTTTTCTTCTCCTATCTTCATCTATAAGTCTTGCCCACACTGTGTATACTCTTCTCATGAAGTCAATCCTACTAGCCATGGCCTCGATCATATTTTTGAGCATTTTATCCTCGTTTTATCACGAAGTAACTTCATTGTCTCCTTTATACCTTGTATACCTGAAAATACATAAATATCGTTAATTAGAGCTCATTTCAGTATATTTATACTAAATATATTATTAAAATAGTCCTAGATATAAGTCTAAATAATCACGTATCAAATACTCCCAAACTTAAAATTTAGCACGTCCCGAGCAAAAGTGTATTTTACTAAGTATTTTTACTACTACTTAAGTTCATATTTATTTTTCATTATTCATGGCGTATCCTTTAATTCACATAAGTTCGAGTTAATAATCCCCTTAAGAGTTTTTCTTCATAAAAAATAATATTTTAAAAAACACGTAGCTTTAACAATACATATAATTCACTTTCGAAACTTAAAAGTTGTTCATAACCAAAACCATTACTACTCACAAGTTTATTTCACCTCTACACTCAAGTAACAAGTGTACAATCTCTTGATTTCTCATTAAGCTTAGGAATTCACAAATAAGAATAGATCATACTAGTTTTGTAGACTTTAACACTTCAAGAGTCCATAGGACTTAATATAGTTGGAAAGAAAACTTAACTACACTAAGCTACTTGTACTCGAGCTAAATCGTTTATTTGAAGATTATTAATCTAACTTCTGCCTTTCTTTATTTATTTTTATCTCTTTTTCTTTTCTCCTCATAGTTCCTAGTTGCACAATCCCTGCTCGTTTTCCTATGGATTCCATTTTTTCTTTATTTTTCCAACCATCAAGTTCTCTACTTCTTCCTATAGAACTTGTGGGACTCTCTATTTTATAATTAAAACTCTTAGCATTTCTCACTTTCACATTATCAAACAAGTTTTGACTCCAACTGTTTCATTAAAAACCATGCATATTTCTTTTACTCTTAATACTAAGTCTTTATTTACTTTTTACTCAAGTAAGATTCATACTTATTATAGAATTCCTTAGAGATCTAACTTTTTCGTAAGAAGTGTTCTAGTATTTTCCTTTTTTTGTTTCAAGTTAATAGTCTTCCCTAACTTTATGTTTCTAATCATGAAATTATATTGTTGTTTGCTACATTTCTTATTTTCTTCAAAAATGGATAACACTCTCTTGAATTTCATATCAATAAGACACTTGTATTCTTACTCATCCTCAATTAAAGGCATAAACTTGGCAAATGAATTACTTATTCATTAAAAATTACTATATATAACTTGATCTATACTACTTAAACACATTCGAATAATAAGTAAAGGAAAAAGAATACACTATCATGCTTTCCGCTTTAACTACTTCAAAAAATAAAATTTTATTATCATACCTATAGTGTTTATCATTATTTCATCATTTGTTACCACTTCCTATAGTGTAGTGTTGATGTCTTTAAACTTAAACCAAATTTTTTCCTCAAGGTTTAAAAATAAGCCCAAAACATAAAAACACTAAACACAAACATATATAATAATAAAATCCCTATAATTTCTTGATGCTTTATGAATATACTGCATATATTGAGACTTTTCTACTCCGATTAAACTTCACCCGGAAAATGATCTTTCCGACACATTTAGCATAAAACTTTTAAAAGTTAAAAAATTACTAAAATGTTTGGATAGTTCTAACCGAGATAACTAACTAACTGAAATTTAAACACTTGAAGTTAAAAACCCATGGGCTGCCTCCCAGTAGCGCTTACACAAGAACATTTTTTGCCTTTAATAGAGGTTTTAAAACCCCTATTAAATAGAGTGTTATTAAATGTCATGTGAAAATGTGTTATGTTTTAATTTTTAATACATGTGTTACATAGAGGTTTTTTAAAACTCATATCAATTTGGTATTATTTAATAACACCCCCCTTTAATGGGGTTTAAAAACCTCTATTAAATACCGAAATTGTTCTAGTGTCAGTTTAACGTCATTAGCTCGACGCGTTTTTGCTCATTTAGTCCAAGTATAAATCGAGATACTCCATTTGTAGGTGGGAGACAATGATATCTCTCCCATTTGGATGTACATCTTGCTCTAACAATGACAATCTTCTCGGCATCATCATCCTCCTCAATACTGGTTGTGATCATTTTCCTCCTTGTGTGCAAGACCGCATTGGGAGTGTTCTAGAACGGCTTCCCAAGTATCATAGACACATCATAATCTATATCATGATCCATAATCTCAAAATCACTTATGAATGTGAATCTACCCACTTTCACATGCACATTCAAGACTCTCCCAATTGCTAGTACCAAGTTACCATTAACTACTTGCAAATTTGTTGTATCGGGACAATTGATCTTCAATTCAGTTTGTAATAGTTCTTTTTATAGACATTACATTGACTAAGGCTCTCCTATCATACAAGATGTTTCTAAATTGGTGCCCATTAATGCTTAATGGTACACATATATCTCTAGGATCTCTCCTCTTGATTGGTTGAAGTCTTAGTGTGAACTTAGATTTTGGTTCAGCTTCTTTGGAACAGCCTTGATAGTATTTCCTTCGAGTGCTTCTTCAGAAGATCCCTCATATTTTTGCTTAACTCTCCATTGTTTCTTCCCCTTCTATTGATTTTTAAAGGCATTATCATTTAATACTAAAATCCTTCAATTTTGTCTAACCTCACTTTCATTTCGTTCTCATGCATCACTTCATACTTTCTCACAACCAATATGGTAACATTTTCTAGCTCGTACATCATTTTCTCGTGCATTGGCTCATTCATTGTAGTAGTGCTCTTCATGTGAATAACACTAACATTTTTTTTAGATTTTTGATAGTGTTACTCAGAAAATGTCCTTCCTTCCTTAAGTTCAAAGTAATGGCTAACTGACCAATCAATCTCTCCAAGTTCTTAAAGGATTATGATCTCTCATCATCCATCCTATTTATAGCTTTCTTCGCATTTTCCATCTCTTTCTTATGCTTCTCATGGTGTTCCTTATTTTTCATGTTGATGGCGTGCAAGATTTTCTCAATTGACTTCAAGGAAGTCATTTTTTCGCTCTGCCCTAGCTTCCCTTGTTAGACTTGTTGATCGAAGCCTAGAGGTAACTTCAGTGCATTCTCTGGATTTCCATATGAGAAGTTTGGGTTGTTGTATCTTTGATAAAACCTTTAAGGAGCCATTCCTATTGGCCCGAAGTTGTTTCCATTGGTTTGGTTGTTCATGAAGTTGATCTCCCCAAGCTTCATTCCTTGTTGCATGTCCATTCGATTAACCACCATGGCTTGGTAATTAACAGGTTGTTGTAAATCTTGTACTTGGGGCTTTCTTGTCCTATTTGAAGTTTGTCATTTAACTGCTCAGGTTAGACAAATGTGCCATAATCGCAGCTTGCGAATAAATCTCATATACGCTTGCTAATTTTCTCACTGTGGAACGAGTACCGATTGTAGAGTTCTAAGACATAAATTCCTGGAGATTATATGCTTCTTCCTCATCCTTGGCTAGTAGAGAACCACCTGCTACAACATGTACTAATGTTATAGTGTTGTGATTCATCCCATAGTATAAAATCATTATTGTACCCATTTCACATATCCATGTCCTGGAGATCTCTTGAGCATCTCCTTGAGTCTTTCTTAATCCTCATCAAGAGACTTAGCATTGTCCTACTTGAATAGGTTGATTTCCAGTTTCCTTTCGTTGATTTTTGCCAATGAAGTCATACTCCCTGTGTTTAGTCATTAGAACTAGGATTGAGCTTTTCCACCCAATGAGAATGAGAAAAGTCTTATCTTGATCACCTCTTTTGTAATTCTGGTAATGTGCACGGTGTCGCATTTCTTTGAGAAATTCTCAACATGTGCAATAGGATCTTCATTTATTAGCCCATTTAACTAGCTATTTGTCACGACCCAGATTTCCAATCATGTTTTAAACCCTTAATCAGGATCATCGATTCGTGACATGGGAACCACATCATAACACTAATTGAGGCATGTGGCTGAGGTATATGTTACATTTACATGATGATTTTTTAGTGTATCATACTTGTGTAGACAACAAATTCACCTCTACTTGTTATTTATAGGTGTCGATATGGGAGCAGCGAAATGCTTCGACATGCGTGCAATTGTGGAATCAAATAGAGAGTGACATTGTGAGTCGTTTTATTTATTGGATGTATTAATGTGGCTAAATTTGTTAAATGTGATGTGGCTATAGTTGATTTATAATAAATGTAGCCTAAGTTAGTAAAATAAAACAATAGTCATTTGATGTTTCTTGAGATATGTGTGGACACATCAAGAGACCAATGGAGTATGCTTTGGTGTTAGTAAGGGTGATTTAGTGGATTTGAAACAAAATAAAAACTATTAGATTAGTCTCGAGATGCGTGTGTACATTATGATCAATGGTTATAAACCAAACCTACCTATATATATGGGCTTGTCATGAACATGCAAATCATTGATCCATTAGGAGAGGAAATTCAAAGGTAATTAGTTGCTCGAATTGGGGTTTCAAGAAAAGGATTTCATCATCAAAGGAGAGAACTGAAGTGTAGACAACAATATACAACTCTAGGTAATGCATCTACCCACCTATGCTTTCATTTTCATAAGTTGTAGGCATTAAGCCAAAGGGACTTTTCTTTTGTTCACTTTCAAAGCATTTCATGATTTAAATATGTTCAAATAGAAGCCTTTGTTAGAGAATTGAAACTCGATTTTTAAGATTTCAAGTTTTGCTCAAAATTGGTTTCATTCCAATGAAATTTGAGTTTATGAAAAATCAGTGTTCAAGATGTATTATTTTCAAAACCTAATTGCATATTTGAATTCCTTGATATTTTTTGATATTCCAACTATTAAGAATTTCGAGAATTGGTTTTGTTTTGATAAAGTTGTGAATTTTTGAAGCTCTATGTGTTCTTGAGTTTTTTCAACAAAATGCATGTTCAAGTCTCCAAATTTTGATGTGAATGATGAATTATATGAAGTGCATAGTGTATGCTTGATAGAAAAGGATGTTACGGATCCCTGGTGACGGAGGATGTGGATCCGAGGCTTTGGAGGTGGTCATTCTCGAAAGGAAATCCAGAATTATGGTTGCAAAATTTTTGGTTTTAGTGCCTAGCGCGCTAAAGAGACTCTTTAGTGAGCTAAAAGGGTCATTAGCGCCCTAGATAAACTACTTAATGCGCTAGGGGCTCTGACAGCACAAAAATTTGCATTTTTTTAAAACATACTTAACATATCTAGTCTAGTCTAAAACCCAAACTAAGGGCCTAAACACACTCTAATACATAATAAATGATACCAAAAGCCTAGGGAAGAGTCTTGGGAGTTCAGCTACGCATATTGGAGTGTCAAGAGGTTGGTAAAGCTAGGAAATACATTGCGTGACTTGCACTACAAGAAATTTGAGCTTTTACTACAAATTTGACGAATCATTTATCACAGTTTAAAATAAGCGTATCCAGTAGGCATTTTAGTGACGGTACATTAATCGTAAACAAAGCTTTTATACATTAACACTTATTTTTGTCACGATTTAGATTTTGTGTAATGAAAAGAAGCTTTAGAGACGAACATGTTTCCATCACAAAAACGTAAAAAAATTTCGTCACGTAAAGTGTGTTTGCTCACAATCATTATTCCGTAACAAAAGAAAACACAATTTTTTACGCACGCGCGAAACCTCCGGCAACCTCCTTCCCATTTTTTGTTTACATTTTTTTGCTCGAAACCCCCGCAAGTTTTTTCGCCCTTCTCATCCCACTCCTCCACCTCCTTCACCCGCCCTGCTACTCACACCAATCATCCTCCTCAAGCCTCCGATCCGCCGTCGTCGTCATCCTCGTCGTCGCGCCTCCACTTCATCGTCGTCGTCCTCATACTCCTCCTGCCTCTACTTTTTCGTACTCTCTGATCCATCGTCGTCCTCTTCCCTGGTCGTCATCCTCGCGCCTCCTCCCTGGTCGTCCTGCATCTCACCGACGCCTCACCCTCGCGCCTCTACTCCCTGGTGTCCTCTCGCCGACGCCTCACCCTCGCGCCTCTGCTCCCTGGTCGGCGCCTCTTTTCCCTGGTCGGCGCCTCTGCTCCCTGGTCGGCGAGCTCCCTGGTCGTCCTCTCGCTGACGCCTCACCTTTGCGCCTCTGCTCCCTAGTCGTCCTCTGCTCCCTCGTTGCACTGTTTTGCTCCCTGATCGTTGCTCCCTGATTGTCTTCACATTCCTTCGTCGTAAGTTCTCCCTCTTTCATCTCAAAACATGTTTCTTGTTTGCTTTTTTAGTTAATTGACACTTTGATGTTTTGTTTGCTTGTTTTGTTTGATCTTACAATGATCTGTTCCTGGATAAACGCTGGTTTCTCTTCAATATGACCCTTGCCAATCACAATGAGGCATATAAATTTGATGTTTTCATATTGAGGAATATACATTAACATTTTCAATAAAAGAGAAAAAATGTCCCATGATATGATGTATAATGCATAAAAGTGAGCCTCATTAAATATTCAGCCTGATGTTGAGAAGTTCAGCTAACCTTCGGAGAACTTGATTGCATGGGAGAACCAATAGATCCTTCATTTCCTGAAGGTTGACTATCCTTTACATTTAAGTTACTCCTGGGTAAACCACTCCTAAACCTCCGTGGATCCGTATCTCTATAAGTTGGTGAGGTACCAAAGTTGCCTTGTGCTTGAGCTGCCAAGACCAGTTGCTATGGTGTCATAATTTGAAACTGATTTAAGCCTTGCAGAATAGGCTTTTGTACATGTGCACCTAAACCTGGGCGTTACTGATCAATGCCCTATATAGGCTGTATTATAGATTTACAATAGTTAGTGCAATCAAAACATGAGCATTTTCAATGTTCACCATCTCAAGGTAATTATTTAGCAGCACACTTATAGTCAAAGGCCAACCCTTCAATGGGAGTCTACTAACACCTTGGTTCATACCAGCCTAAACAGGCAAGTAAAGGAAAAATAAAGTAGGTTAAGACAGAGGAGCTCTGACGAGATTACAAGAACTATTGCAATTAAGTCTACATTTTGGCAGTTAAGTCCCATTTTTCAGCAAGCATGATGCCAAAAACTCAGTGATATATTTTTCCTAAGCCTTCATTGTTCAATGTAATGCAATGGTAAATGGGCCTTGGATAGAACCTAAAGTAGTCAATTTTATATGCTCCAGGTGCCAATTGCTTCCTTTGCTTCTCAAATCATTGAATACTTGCATTTCATTTGGACGGTAATACCATATTTAGATCCTAAAATAATCATCAAACAGCTAAGCAACAAAAAAGGAAATTTATCTCAAGATCCCATGCTCTACTTCGGAAAGAATCAATTGTATGGTGTTCTCGGAACAAGCCATGCAACCTATTGGAAAAACCTCAATTAAATTCTCAACGCAATTAGGCATCATGGCTAGAAATGGGTCTTTAGTATCATTAACATATGAATCATGGAATGATGTGCCTGAAGAAAATAAGAATGTCATTTGGCGTGAGGTACACGTAAGAAGATAACTATATAATGAAAATAATATATTATTTGTATAATTGGTTTGAGTTTGAGTTTCATAATGTTTAAGTACAGGATAATATTGATGCCCCACTTGAGTTTCGCGAAAAATGTTTAGAGAAAGTTGCCGATACCTAGAGATTGTGGAAGCATGCATTAAAAGTGCATTACGAGAAGCACAAAGATGATGAAGATATTCTTACTCGAGTGCCTGATGAGCGCGTACAAGATGAACAATGGCCAATACTTGTGAGGTATTGGAACGAAGATGAAGTTAAGGTACAAATCAAAATTCTTAGTCTTGCATTTGATTTCAGCTCATTAAAATAATTCCATCCCATTGGATACAATGCTTCCTTTTATTCAATTGCCCTAAAATTTTGTAGATCTTTGAGTTAGTTTTTTTAGAAATGAATAATAAGTTGGATTTCAATTTAATTCATTTTTATATGTGTGATAAGTATTTTAATATTGATGCAAAAAATTGCTAAAATAAATGCTGAAAATAGAAAACAAAAGACTATTTGCCATCGAACAGGTCGCAAGTCTTTCGCGAACGTACGTCGTAAGGTAATCGAGTAGGTTTTTAAAAAAAAATTGAGTGTTCTCTAATTTTAAAGATAATCATTTCTTACTTGAAGATTTTACCTTTAAGAGAAAAAATAAGTCTACCCACAGACCGTGCTTCAGTATCGTTGACAGTTTATTATAAAAGGGCAGGAGCTAGATCAAATGAAAATACAGAAGAATTCGCGGTAAGAAAAGATTTATTTCTTCATAACTGGTAATACATATTTAGTTTACATCATAACAATTCCTTTTTATGTTAATATCAAATTTTATGTTTAGTTGCAATTGCAAAATGAACTTTCACAAATTCCTGAGTCAGAGCAAACGGCGGAAGTTCGAGAGAAAATTTTTAAAAAGGTAATAGGAGATGAAAAACATGGGCGTGTACTAACTTACGCTCATGGACCCTCATTTAAAGATGTGTTTGGGAAAGATTCTGAATGTCCGACATATATTGCAATACGGAGAGCACAAGAAAAGGCAAATGCTACAAATGAGCTCCTTCGCGAGGAACTTGGTGTGACAAAAGTAAATATTTCATCAATTTCGATTGTTTTTTTATCATTTCTTTCATGAATCTAATACGATAATCTATTACAAATTTATTGTTTATAGACAAACATGCAGTCGTAAATAGATAAAATATATGCATGTTTGGAGAAAGCTAGAATTCAACTGCCTATCAACGTCAATCAAGTAACTCATCGAAATTATTGTTGATACTTAAAGTTTATTAATTATGTTCAAATTACAAATGAGACAATTAATTGATTTTTTTTATTACATGTCAGAGTTCAAATGTTGGAAGCTCACATTGGCCTCATGTTTAAACATCTTTTCATGATGGATGTTCTCCTGCTCGTTGATTATTCAAAAGTGAACGATCAAAAAGGTAATAATTTAAGTTTTGCTAGAATATCTTAAGTTACCTTCATGTGACCAACTTAAGAGCATCCACCTTCATGATTGTTATTTTGAACATTTACTCATCTCTTAAACTTGACAATTTATTCTATCATTGAGTTGAATGACATTTGCTAGCTAAACTATTATTTTAAGAATTGTTAATGCTTTTAGTATATGTTGACCCTCTAACTTTTGATGATTTTTTGAGCTTTTTACTATTTTATGTTCTATACAAATGAAACTCATAAATTTGCATCAATAATTTAAGCACTATGCATGTTTGAACATATTTGAGTTAGATGAGTATTTGATGCATGTTGAAGTTTGCACAATGTTTAAAATTTTTTGTGAATCTTTAATTTAAGGGCATGTTCTGCTAAAATTTTGGTAATACATTATGGTTCACTAAAGAAGAATGTATTTGACTTGTAGAATTATTTGATGCAAGTGGGATTTTTAAGAATCTTAAATTTAAATGGAGATTTTGCTGGAATTTCTGTAATACATTATGATTCATGAAGGTGATTATATTTCACTTGTAGAGTTATTTGATGCATGCGAAAGTTTGCAAAATGTTTAAAAATTTTGCTAATCTTTAATTTAAGTGAAGGTTCCGTTGAAATTTTATTACTACGTTATGATTTATTAAAGGTTTTTTTTATTTATGTAAGTGTTTAAGTGCAATTACTTATATTTATAACTTTGAAATTTTAGATGCGCAATTAGATGAGGCTTCAAAGGGTAAAGATGATGAACTGGAAGAAAGCTTCACGTGAAGAAGAAATTGAAGAAGCATGGAGTGAAAACATTGAAGAAAACATGGATTTATTTTATTTTACTATGTTAGACTTAAGCCATGAAAAAACCTGTCAAAGTTTAATTTTATTTTGCTATGTTAGACTTCAAAATTAAGTATTATCATTTTTTTGGTACTTTGGATTCAAAATCACAAAAATCAAACTTTGAATAGATTGATAATGTTGGCCTTATAATACAAGTAAAGTAAATTCTTAATATTTTAATAGATGCAATATTTTTATATTGACAGATGCAAAAGAGTTACAACAACTTTTATATAAAAAAAAATTTTGTGACGGATCAATGTACATATAAAATATTATTATTTTTTGTCACTAGTAGAAAGTCGTAACTACATGTATTTGTGACGGACAAAGTCTTGTGAGGTAACACATTTTTTTTCGTTGTTTAATGAAACATTTGTGACGCAAATACGGTCGTAACAAAAATGTGTTTTTTATGACGTCCAATAATCTTGTAATAAATATGTCAGAGATCCGTCATAAAAGGTATTTGTCACGCTGATTTCCATGACAAAAACGTTTTTGCAACGGAGTATACGCAACTTTAGCTTTTCCGTGACAATAGCGTGACAAAAACTATAGGTGACGGAAAAACAACTTGTCCCTACGGAATCGAAGCCGTGACAAAAACTATAATTTCTTGCCGTGTTGTAAGTAATCTCGTTGAGGTTTTTATTTACATTTCACTCCAATTATGCTTTGTTTTACAGTCTTTTGACTATGTATTGCCTTGCATTCTGATATCAAGAATTTGTTTCATATTATACTCATTATATGGGCGTTTTTATCATGATATCATTTGCTTATAGAATCATTGACTCGTGTCCAATATCTTTTTTATGTTTTGATGAAAAGTGTGATCGAGAATAGCATGCTATTAGGATTAGAGAAATGAGATTGGAGCATATATATATATGGACTTGTATTCTTTGAATGTTGGCTTTGAAGCATATTGCCTAGTCTTGGAATCCCTAATGCAAGTCTTCCTTGAAATTACAAAGTAGTGGTAGAATTTATGTCTATTGCATGATTATGAGATGCACGTCACACAAGGTATGTGACCCGAGGTAGTCAGCAAGTATTTATATATAGATGATTTATTTATGAGTAGAGCTCAGCTCCACCTTTGAAGATTAAGATATGGATGATTATGGAGTCGTAAAGCTCAGCTCCAACCTTTCAATTGAGGTGTAGAGCACAGCTCTACTATGAGATAATGGAATAAAGGCCTACGTGATAGGACTCATGATCGACCGAACCTAGATCATTACTACTTAGCCTGTGTCAGTCTCATTTTATTTAACAGTGGTATGTTCAGAATTTATTCGCTAGATTTATTCTTTTAAATACCAGTCAATTTTGTTTGGAAATGTACATAAGAATCTCCATGAATTACATTATTAATTATTGTACTCACCATCTTTTATGACGGTAGGTGCAGATCCGATTAGTAGTAGGCCGAGCAAGGAGAAGATCGGCAATTATCTCTGAGCACTCAGTGATTTTTTATTTACTATCTTGTAGGTCTCAAGATTTTGATGTATTATCTACTTTATGTCATTTCTATATATTTTGGGTTATATATTGGGTTGAGTGTATAGTTTTCCCAATTTGAGACTTTGTTATCACACTGTTTATCATCCCTTTTGATATTTTTATGCAAGCGATATTGTTTCTTGGTTTCCATACTTAGGATTTTTCATAATTATTTCCGCATAACAGTTAAAAGTTTTGCTAAGTATTTTTAATTATAAAAAGGTTTAATTAACTTTGAAACTCGATAATAATGCGACGTGTGTATTACTTATCCTGAACATGAATAACGAGGCTAATAAGATAAAAAGGATTGACTAATACGCCTTTAAGTCTTACGTGGTCGAGATTGGGGCTTAATGATGGGATTAGGCCGGATGATGCTCTATTTTAAAGAAGAGGCCATCACACTATTCTGCACCATGTTGATTAGAGACGGTCTCAATTTGAACTCAGTGTTGTTGGCAGGAAGCCTCATCACTCCATTTTATGTTTCCTGAGCTTCTGGCTTGAAATAGTAACGAAGACATCTCATGCACTATCAAATCACCTTCGAGTTGGTTATTCCCTCGACCATGTTGTTGGTTTCGTGCTTGATCCTCCGCCGTCTTGATTCCTTTCTTTTTTTTCCTTTGTTGGTTTTCTCAATCACGGGGTCATAAGGCACTAAGTTCTTCTCTCCTTCACTACGCATGTACTAATTCTCCCTGAAAAGAAAACACAAAAAATCTAGTGCAGATTGTCAAACTTTAAGCTGAAATATTTTTTTATACTTGAAAGTAAATTACTTAAATTAAAACTTAACAATTTTGTTAACTAACTAGAATGGAGTGGCTACCATTCCTTAGCAATGGCACCAAAAACTTGAAGTCAATCTTCCTAGGCGGTGGAAATCCTGGTAGCTATGTAGGAAAAATATTTGGAAACTCGCACACGATAGGTACCTACTCCAACCTAGTTTCAACCCTATCCATCATACTCAAAACGCTAGCGAATGTCTCAACATCTACGTTAAAAGCTACTCTACCTCTGGTAATCGGTAAACTAGTTAAAGTCCCCTAAAAACGGATCTCATGATGTCCAAGAATCTGAAACGCAACTCTTTTCCTGAAACAATGAATTTGTGCATGAGGAGCACTCAACCAATCCATGCCCAACAATGCATCAAACTCTAGGAACTCCAACACCCACAAGTCTAATAGCAAAACATGACCCTTTATCTCTACCTAGCAATCAACACACAACAAGTTTGGGTATCTCTTGTCCCTAGCAGCTATGTTAAGGATTAAGGGTCTCTCTAGTCTAGTGGGTTTCAAACCCAACTCATCAACCATGCAACCAAAAATAAAAGATATCGTAGAACCAGAATCCAACATAGTGTACATAAAATGTCTACAAATGTAAATCATACCCTAAATCAGGTTACGGGTAGCAGTCGAACCCGGCACGGCAACAGCATGAACATGCTCCTAGCTCTATTATAGCTGCCATTCGCTCAGTCGTGGACACATACTGACGAAGTGACCTAGCTGTCCACACTCCCAACGAGTACGCTAAAATTCGGATCCAGATGGATCACTCTATCCTCGTCTTTGTAACTGACCAGAATTATGACCCTATCTATACATGTACCCTTGACCACTGCCTCTGCTCCTGCCACTGCCACTGCCTTCGCCCTCTAATACTGCTATCGTTGAGGACCTGACTATGTCGGCTATTGTGATGTGCTGGCATAACTTCGTACTGGAGCAGATGGTATTGGCGCAGTACGCGTTGTATAAGGTGGAAATGCAACAGATCCTACACTCTGAGTTCGATCCATTGACCTCCACTGTTTAGGTCTCTTCCCCTCACCTCCAAGTCTGACATCTGACTGCGATGGTTAGGGAGCCACGACTACTACACCAGTGCGTATGCTCAAAAAGGTCTCACTAACCATACTCCTCATATAGGCATGCTGTAAAGTTCATGAAGTTGTGGTCACCACCATACTCTCGATCTTACTCAGCAATCCATGCATGAAATATTTGGCCTGGTCAGCCTATGTCCCCGACATAGTCCGTCAACTGCAAGTATCAACCCATATACTGCATCACTATCTCACCCGTAGCCTGCTGAATATTCAGAAACTCAATCATCTTCATGTTCCTAACTGAAAGAGGGAAATACTTCTGGTTGAACCTTCTCCTGAACTCAGCCCAGTCCTTAGGCTTCCCCTTTGTAGCCACCATGCTACGCCACCAAAGATCAGCCTCTACGAACAACGAAACTGATAAGATGCTCGACCTCATTTGATCTGGTGTAGCCAAAATATTGTGGATCTTCTCATGATTCCTCATAAACTACTCTGTCGCTCTGAGATCCGTACTACCGTGAAACTTCTCCATGTGATGTCTCTAAAACTCGCGATTCTGACTCGCCTTAGCCATCGCCTGAATACTCACATCACTGGGCGTGCTCAGCGTATCCTCCACTGGTGTATCAGGTATAGGTGGTACTCTATCAACCTGAACATGAACCCCCTCATTAATCACATGTCTTGTTAGCATTGTAGGAACCGTAATAGTGAATTGCTCTGTAAGCGCACTCTCGCCATGAGTGACTGGTGTTGTAAACATAGAGGGTGATGGTGTAGCCTGTGCCCTCAACATTTGAAAAATCTCTTAAAGTTGTTGGTCATATGAGGTGACCGGCTGGGACATCTCATCTAACCACTCATGAACGTCGCCTAGAACGCTATCGTTGATCTCAGTCTGATCAGCTATCACGATCTGCAAAGAATGTGATTCCTGGATCATGACATAGCTATCTATAGTAATAATATACAATACATCAAATAGTTCATATACTCCAATTTTAATTTCCCCAACTCTCCTCACTTCCCAACTAAGACTTAGGTCAGGATCATAGGGTTCCACTCTAAGTTCCAGCCTTGTCTTAACTCTGTTATTGATCTGTGTCTTATATTGGTTGTGGGATGTTCTTGAGTTTACACCTAGCTCTTATCTAAACTTACGCACTGATACCAATTGTGACGTTGCTAGTTCCACAACCCAAACTGGGCCCCACGTGGCCTAAACTTACGTAGACCCCAAGTCAATCCTCACGACGTCAATGCAAGCCTAGTCAGCTTTCCTAACCATTTTTCATTACAAGGTAGAGAAATTTAATATTTATAGTGAGTTATTCAAATTTGTAAGTTATTAAAGGTTATGTGGAAGCGATTTCAACTTAAACAAATCTAAACAACTCTAAACCAATCAGTCAGGACATCCTAAAGTGTGGAAACCCCGCATGATGCAATCAACATGTATAATAAACAAAGGAGAGAGGGAAAATATCATATACATGTCCCAAAGTATCTCACAAAACCCATATACCTAATGTATTAAAAACAATATACATAAGTAATACAAAACCTATAAAAGCACGCGAGGGAAGGTCGCTCCAAAGTCCTTATTGTAGGTCTCCCGGTACAGGCCCATTTACCCTACTCGACTGTAGATCTGCACTCAGTCAAACACAATGACGAGCCCAGGTAAATAACGTCAGTAGGATACTAAATAGCATTTTGAAATAAATAAATCAGTCTATATTCATGCAGATAGAAAGAAAGGTATAAGGACGCATGAATAAATAAAAGACAGTAAATAAATTAAAATCGATCGATACATGAGTGTCCTGGGATGCAAATAGAGAGGTGAAAGTAGTCCCGACCAATAAGTCATTGAGTTTTGGCAAACCATCAAGACTCGGGTTCTAGGACTTGGTACACTTACAAGCCCTAAACCCACAAGATAGTGGGACTTCTTGGGACAACTACGCTAAGAACTCACACCCAGCCATGAATCAGTATCCAATGCAGTACATCCCGATGTCATGACTCTGTTATGTTACCTCAACCAGCCACTCCTTCCAAGGATCATCGTTGACCCACTTGCCCTTGGACAACTCGATCAGAATGGAATTTCAATGATAGATAACAAAGCAATGAACAACAATATTCAATAGCTTAAAATGAAATATTGTGCATTTCCTAGTTAGTTTACTTACAAGTCACAAAGCTTGTTCCTAGCCTATCCGGCCTCTTGACACACTAAAATGCATTCCCGAACTCCTGAGACCTCCCCTTAGTTTCCTAGAGTTGTTTGATATGTTTTAGAGTGGATTAAAGTTGCTAGGGTTGGATTAAAACTGGTTTAATTGGGTTTAATAAGTTTTCAAAATTTTCAAGAGTTTTTGTCCTAAGCCTCGATAGCACGTTGGGGAAGTCACATAGCGCGTTACATAACTTTAGCATGCTAGGTGGAAACATATAGCGCCAGTGTTCTTTTTATCGAATAACACCTAGCTACCTAGAAAGTCTAGCGCACTACCCATAGGACATAGCGCGCCAGACATCGCAGAACCCATGATTCTGCAAGTGCATAATTCTGGTTTCTTGGATGTCTAGGCCTCCTCCAACGCCCCGAATCTTTCACTCTCCTCCGCCAAGGGTTTGTAACAAACCTCCAATCAACAACATCAAATTCATGACTACATTAATTTGAGTTAAATGGATTCATGTATGAAATTACCTAATTGATGAAAACACCAAGCTTGATCACCAAAGCTTCACTAATCTCACTGGTTTTCTCAACCTCTCCTCCCCCATAATGACTCCAGCAAAACCCTCTCTTTTTTGCCCAATCAATGAGATGAAGTGCTAAGGTCATAAGTTTGACTTGTGGTTTTTTATAGGTGACCCACATACGTATCTTGAGTCATGTTTAATGGTGTATGTTGAAATATTTATCTCACTAACCACTCCTAATTAACACCAATAGTTAACTCCTTTTGTCTCTAGATTATTCAATGTGTGTCTTTTTGCACATCATGTGGCTAATTAATTTGCTACACTAACTTAGGTCCATTAATTGTATGCTAAATAATACAAGCATCAACCAAAACTAACATACCTCAGCGTCGACGTTCGAGAATTGGACATGCGCATCACGACAATTGGGTCTCACCTATGACCCCGAAATGGCACGTGGCACGATTTAGATTTTAGGGGCGTTACAGTAGTCCACCTCGGTGCCGTCCCTATATGCCCACGGCACCGCCATTGTGTCGACACTGTTGTCCACTTTTTTCTCCTTTCTTCTTCTCCATACCTTTACCCATGTTGTATATACTCTTCCCACAGCGTCAAGCCTTCTAGCCACGGCGTCAATCATATTTTCGTGCAATTTATCCTTCTTTCATCATGAAATCACTCATTTGTCTCCTTTTTTATACCTTGTATACCTTAAAATACATAAATAATGTCAATTAGAGCGCATTCCGAGATATTTATACTAAATATACTATTAAAATAGTCTTATATATAAGTTTAAATAATCACTTATCATATCTTGATTAGCGTCGTAGGGTCTCAAGTTGATACAACATTAATGGATTAGTGGCTTGATTATTGGTGCATTAGGTTAGCTTAATACAAATCACTTTAATCATACATATCCTTAAGTGTGTACATCAACAACATGGCTATACACCTCGTACTTACTTCATGGATCTTCATCAACCACTCATCCATGCATGGCGCGCATCTCGAAGACGATCCAATGACTAAGGTTCATAACACCATTTGCATTCTAATCCACTCATATCCCACACATCATGCCTGGAGATACATGTTGCCTATCTAGATGAGGATCAAAGGTATATGTTTTATTCAAGTTATATTTATTAGGTTTTACAAAATTCGATTAATTGAGTTATGAATTTTGCGATATAAAATCGACGGAAACCCATAAAATAAATTTGACCTAGCTTAGAGAGGTATTTATCCACGTGTCGGTCCTAACCACACAACCAGTGTCGCCAATGCACATCTCGAGATCTCGCCAAGTGTATTAACATATATTGTTTTATTTATTTTATATTACATGTAAACACATATAACCAAATCTTAATCGGCAGTCCATCAAGCATGGTTGCACCACCTAGTCGAATTGTGGCTACGTATTAGATCCGGTCTGAGTTAGTAAAACCCGATCTAATTAGTGATGGGCCGTCACGAATGTAGACACAAGGAGAATCGAATAGGAACTTCTAAGTTATGATTGGATATGATAGCAGTGCTTCAAGGTAAGTAGGGTTTGCTTTATCTTCAATCATGTCATGCTATTAGTTATGCTAGGATTCACAGTAGTGAATTGTTGATATCTTGTTTGGAATAAAATTGAACATATCTTGTTGTTCAGCTTTATCTTGTCCTTTGAGCTCTCTATTTATGAATGCATATGGAACCGATATGCTTAAAATGAATAATTGTAAATGGTACCTCGGACTGGAAATCTGGCGGCTACTGGTCATCTCTTTCCACTATTAAATGATAGCATTGAGCGCCGATATTGGCATGCATTATTATTATGATGCTTAGACATCAATCTATGAGGCAGGATCATATTTGATACCTTTCAAGCTAGTTACTTGTCACATCACGGAGTTTATATCTGGTTTCCACTTCATTGAATCTATGGCATTCATGATATCATTGTTATTTTGTTGACTATCTTGTTCAGGCTTTATTTTTTATACCTTGCATTATATATTATGCTTATTATGTTATCCTTTCATGCCTGAAATGATAGTAGAATTGGTCAATAACCTTGTTCATGCTAGTTATTATGCATTAGATATTATTTGGATGGTTGAGCTTAAAACATGCTATTTTGTTTTACTGAGCCGGTTGAAATATTGTTCACCCCACTATTCCCCTCCTAGGCACCTCAGCCGCTGCTGCTTTGGATAGAGGAAAGAGGAAGGTTATAGCATAGAAGCTCTTTTCTCATTAGCAAGGTTGTTATTTATATTTATTCAATTTTGAGACATTATGTAATAAACAGGGAATTTATCATGGGTAGACTTTGTGAAACCCATATCCTAGTTGTTTAACTTTGTAAGACTTTATTTTATTTCCACACCTAATAGACTTAGAAGATTTTTACTCTGCACCTATTATATGTCTTAGTAGTCTCTTCGTAGATTGTCTTGTTATATTTTCGTAGGTTAAGACTTACTAGATCATTGCCCAACTCGTTAGGTCTTCTCGAGGGGTTTGGCGATGTTTTAGGCCGGGCGACCCTTATTGTTATGGTCGTGACAAAATCACATAGTTAAAGTATAATTAAACTACACTAACATAATTAGGTTCGTTAATGAAACGGTGAAGATAATGTGCATTAGGCCAATTGGTTACTAATAATAGATTAATTGGTTTTTAAGGTCTTTATTGAAATGGTTGAGATAGTGTGCTTCGAGTCATGTGGTTATGATTAATAGACTAATTAGTTTTTATAGATTTGAAAGGGTTGAGATAATGGAGATTAGCATGGCATATACTGACTAGGGGTGGGAAGCAGTCTCCGCAAAACCGCCCAAACCATCCAAACTGCATGGTTTGGTCTGGTTTTTAAAACTCGTGATTTGGGGAGGTTTGAAAAACTTAAAAACCACAAAATCGCGGTTTGATGGCGGTTTTCATTTTCAAAAAACCGCAGTTCATGAAACCGAGGGTAGTTTAGTAAAGTCATTAAATTTACGGCTCAAAAGTCAAAACCCTAACATCTTTGTTTACTCTCCACCATCCAACCGTTTCTTCTCTCCACTTTCTAGCCGCTCTTTCTCTCAATATCTCAAAACCCACCATGGACTTCCACCGCCGTATCCCACTAGTTTCCGCCATCTCCTACCGCGCCAACTAGTTGACATCTCGCACTGTCACGTCTCCCACTAATCGCCCTTTCCAGTCACACCTCCCACAGTCGCGCCTCCCACTGATGCCCGTCCCACCATCGCCTCCCACCAATCACGCGTCCTACCGTTGCGCCTTACACCGATGCCTCTTGATAAGTCAGTATTTATAGGTTTTAGTAGTTCGTTTTAGTATATTTAATTATTAAAAGTATTTAAAATATATATTTAATTATATTTTTGGTCAATTTTAGGTGAAACAGAGTGCACGGTTGAATTCGTGGCGGAAAAATACTCAAAATGGAGTATTTACTTACAGTGATCGGACGCTCGACAGTTTGCTTCGAAATACGCATTGCGCGGTGTGTCGCATAGCAGACAGGATATTTCAGCCAATAAGGTGATGCCACGTCCGCGAGAAAATAGCTCTGGACCAATCAGAAACCGCCACGTAGCGTCAGAAAGCCAGCGCCACCAATTAGAACGCGCCACCGTTGCCATGTCATCCAAAACAGACCACGTCACACACCGCCATTCTTTCTACTCGCACAGCTGCTCTTCGATCGATCCGCATCGAGATTCATGCCCACACAAACTCCAGAATTTCGGTGATTTTCGCGCGACTCCAGCGGCTCCAGTGTGCGTCCACGTGGCGAGCTTTCATTCGATCAGCGCGCCAATCACCAAAATTCTGGGAGTTTGTGTGGGCACGAATCTCGATGCAGATCGAAGAGCAGTTGTGCGAGTAGAAAGAATGGCGGTATGTGACGTAGTCTGTTTTGGATGACGTGGCAACGCACGACGCGTTCTAATTGGTGGCGTTGGCTTTCTGACGCTACATGGCGGTTTCTGATTGGTCCAGAGATATTTTCTCGCTGACGTGACATCACCTTATTGGCAGAAATATCCTGTCTGCTATGCGACACACCCCGCAACGCGTATTTTGAGGCAAACTGACTGACATCCGATCACTGCAAGTAAATACTCCATTTTGAGTATTTTTCCGCCACGAATTCAACCGCGCACTCTGTTTCACCTAAAATTGACCAAAAATATAATTAAATATACATTTTAAATACTTTTAATAATTAAATATACTAAAATAAACTACTAAAAACCTATAAATATTGACTTATTAAATACCCCCAAACTTAAGACTTTGCACGTCCCGAGCAAATGTGTAAATGACAACATATACTAAACTAGACTCCTAATATAATAATGCACCGACTGAACTAATCCTATACCCGACCCAAATTCGTGGAGTTCATTTGGTTTACATAGTCATCAAATTAACAAGTAACTCAGAAAATCTCAAAGTTATGATATGTCAAGATTAGCAAGCCAAACACAATTAAGATCCCACTTTAAAAACATAGACTCGGTCAAGACAAAGGTCATCAACTACTGACAAGTTTTATTGGTCTATACGATTAAACCACGCAAGTTCAAATTTCACTTAATATAGTGAAAGCACTCGAACTAAATCTTTTATTTAAGGAGTTTTCAAAACTTTCACCTTTTTCTTCTTTTCTCTTTTTTTCATCATTTTTCATCAATCTCTTTTTTTTTCAAATAGTACGATCCCTTCTCCATTTCATGTAGACCGCTTTTCTCACTTTTCCCACCACAAGATTCCCTGCTCCATTTCTTACGGAAACTTGTAGGACTCTCTATTTTTTATTTATTAAAAAAAAAACTCATGTTAGTACTTCTCACTTTCACTATAATCAAGCAAATCCCCCAATGTGGGTTAAAATAATATAACTTGCATAAATTTGACCGTTTACTCATTTTCGTTATTTAGCACTAAGTTTAACCATCATCTAAGTCCTTAATCATGAAATCATAAAAATGCAGAGCTACGAACTCGATTGAGTGTTTCTCTTAATTTTCTCTAAGTTTCAAGTCAAAAAGGCAACTGTAATTTACTTATCCACAATCAAAGGCATGAACAAAGTTTCGGGTGACTCTAACATAAATAATAAATAAAAATATACTAAACATATATATATATAAATGAAAGAGTTTCAAATCCTAATGAAATGAAAAATGAATATGAATAGAAAAGAAATGGAAGAACTAATACCTCTCACCAACAGTGGTCGCCTCCTACCACTAGTGGCAACTTATCCAGTAAACTTACTAGATTTTAGCAGAGATTGTTATGTTAAGTTAGCAATATTGTAGCAAGGATGCATTGTTCCGGTATTTGTTTAATTAGCCTACATTTAGAATTCTTTAAACACAGCACTGATAATGATTTTCATTTAGGGCCCTTTCATTGTGGTGTGGTTTTCATTTAAAAGTAGACATTGTAATAGACACATTTCATTTCGATTACATATCTTATAAGATGAATATTATGAATCCATAGTTTTATTAGAGAGTATTTTTTAAGCTGAACGTAGATTGTATCTTAGGTGAATTCATTTTTACTTCAATCCATGGACACATTGTAGATGCTATAAGTGGGAAGCATTTCCAGCCCTTCACTAGCTAGCCTTTCCGCGCATCGACGCCCGACTTCTCCAATAAGTCACAAAGCTGGGCCTCACCACCCACAGCCATGCACCACGTGCCACCAACACGTAAATACATAGAACTGTTAGAGCCATTACCGTGGCCCCACAAGGCCCGCATTACCGGGCCCACACTCTCACCACGTCAACATCACCGCAATAATACAGCCATACGTGGTGCCAAAACCGCTCCCACACTCCCATTAATAACTTGCCACGTATTCTCACCACGTAGTTTCTAGATAAACTAAAAAGAACGAGTGGACACGTGGCGAGTTCGACGAGTGTTTTGGAATCTGTAGTTGCGACGACACAGCGAAGTTTCCTCCCCCAAAACGGTGCACGAAAAAGGTGTTGCTACCTTTCGGTCGCGCGTCATTAAAAGGAGCGGCGTTTTGGGGGCGTGATGGACGGCTGCGATCAATCGCGTGTGTTGACGACAATGACTTGTATTACGTAGTTGAGTAATTAATTAGTGCTTTGTTGCTCAGCCGATTTAATTATTGTTATTGTGTATTTTGATTTTTTTTTTCTGCTCATGCAGCTTTGATTTTAATTTTTGTCTGATTCGTTAAATAAAACAAATATAAAATCGGGTACATAGTATTTTTTTTACTTAAGATACGTAACATTTTTGTATTGTATTGTATTTTCAAAAAAAAAAAGTATTTGAATGAATAATTCTTGTATTAGAAGAATTGTAGATTAGTCCTTTGATTTTAAACTAGCTTCGAGGAATGTGGTTACCATAAGAAACCTAAAACCCAGGCATCAACTCTCTTCCTCTAAAGTACGGTATTGCAAAATAAAATAAAATGTGCATTACTACCTCTAACCATATACACTAATTAATTTTGGAAGCGTTTAAACGGACCTCCAGTTATTGTTTAGAAAAGTCTATTTTAATTTTTTTTTACGAATTCTAATTCTTGCCCATAGAGGAAATGATCAAGTTACCATTCATATAAAAAGGTCTTTTCTTCCCAAACCCGACCCTCTCTTCTCCTTCACCGACTTATTCCATTCGAAACCTAAAATCGACTCCACACTTTTATCTCTGACCAACCAAAAATGTGTTAATCGACATGGAATCGACTTGAAAAGTTCGTTCTCTCCTTGTTTCCGCTCGTACGTTCGGTGAGTTTTTTCGAGTTTTTTAGTCACCATTTTCACTGTTTATTGATGTTGGTTGTTTGTTTTGTTTTTACGGCTTTTCATTTGTTGATGATTTCCACATTTTAGGTACAAAATTTCGAAGGAGTCATCAAAATGAAGACACCTTGACAACGATGAGCCATTTTTATGATTTTTTTATTGGGTTTTCATTGAGGAAGAACTCGCATTTTTTTTGTTGTTGTCCTCGTGTTTTACGGAGTAATAGAGCCAAAACACATAGTTACATATCGGCTTTGTTTGGCCGACATATTGTGCATACCCCCACGTAGTTGCTACTTGGACCCCACCCTATTATTTGAATTTTTAACTTAAGTGTCGGGCACAGTTGTTCACGATATTACCAACATTATCGTCTACTACAAACCATAAAGCCTGTGAAAATTTCAATTAGTATACACTGTAATGATACTTACACCCCACAGGTTTACTCACGAACCCCACCCGATTGTATATTGGAATTTTAGGTAGTTGTTGGAGTTACAAGTCTGCGATGTTACTAGCAATATCAATTAACAAAGATTGTTACGCACGTAGAGGTTCCAATTTTTCTAGACCGCAATCTTACTTGTACCCCATTAAAACGGACCCCACCAAACTGTATATTCAAATCTTAGTACATGAACGACAAATCCTCCGACACTAAAATAGACCCTTTCACGACCTCAGTGACTGTGAAAGACGAAGAAAATGGGGGTTTTTTTGGGTTTTGTGAAAGTTTTGATTTAAGGTATAAATGTTGGAGACGGGTTGGGGTGATTTTTTGTTTGTTGAAAACGAGGGTATTCTGGGAATTTTGAAAAAAAAGTGTGTCCGTTTAGTAAAAAGAATTCAAAAATGGGGTGCATTGAAGTAATGGGTCCTTTAAGTAAAAATTGGGGTATGTTTAGCTGCTCCCTTAATTTAATGTCAAAAAATAATACTACAATTTAAGCATTTTTTAATGTTTAAACTTATAAAATTGTGGCTGAACTGACACGAAGAAACAGTAAAAATAAATAAATTTTTGATATTCATGTTATAGTGCAACGCTATATATATATCACATATATAAAAGCACGAATAACAAATTTTTGAGTGGTAATGAAATTTACTTCTTTGTTCATATATATCTATCATATTTACTTATTTTCCCATTTATATCTATTATATATATAAAAGCAACTATATATCTATCTATATACGCTACATCTTCAACATCTTGAACACTACCTCTTCAAATCAATCAACAACTCAATGACTCTCCTACCTCTTCAAATTGATCAACAACTCAACTGATCAACGACTCTCCTTCCTCTTCAAATCATTCATTCCTTAATTTCCTTCCTTCATCGACTCATTCGTCGTTTTCTTTTGCTATTCGATTCAAATGCGAGTTAATCCACCTTTCTTCTCCAATTCTTTTTTTTTTCGGAGAGGTTCGATTCAAAAGTAAGTTAATCATCTAGTCTATATGGTTCAATTTGATTCATGGTTTTTGAAAGAAATTTGGGTCTAATCCACCCTTCATTCAATGTTGAATTTAACACAAAACCTTCTTTCATCTGGTCTATATGGTTTAATTTGATTCATGATTTTTGAAACAATACATTGGAAGCTAATATGATCAACCCCTCTTTCGTTGTATGGTTATTAGAATTCATGGGATACATATATGTTTGACTATTTGTAGTGAGTGATTTCTTAAAGACAATAAGCCGAAACTGAATTGGGCTTTAAGATCTTGAATACTAGGTGTTTGTTGAAATGCCAAAATAATCTTCATGTTCTTCTTTTATATAAGAAATATATAGATGTTTGATTTGTCTTTCTTTTTACAAGTTGGAATTAAAATTGCATCTTTTATATATTAGCATACTTGGAAAAAAAAGACATGAAGTAATTTGAATCTTTGTTTGTTGAGCTTGTTGTGTTGTTGGTGACGAACTAATCTCTTGGTTCATTAATTCCTACACAAATGAATTTAAAGTTTTTGTGCACATTTGAGATAAATGAAAGTCTCTAATAAAAGCATGTAGGAGATGAAAAGTAAGCAATGAAATTCTTGTGTCTTTTTATCTATATCGAACTTGCGGTCAATATTTTTTAATTTTTCTACTAAATTATGTCTTTTATGCCTTGTTAAACAAGCTCTCCGAAGTAATTTTTGTGATATATAATTCATGGTGCAGAATTCTTTTGAGATGTCACAACCACAATACGTGCTAATCCTATTATAATTTGGAACTAAAGTTGAACTAAAAACACAAACTGTCTTCAAATTATATTTTCAATACTTGTGTTTTATCATATTATAAGTTGATATAGAGGAGCAAAGCCTATTGCATTTGCTAGATTATGAAACATTATGATGTATGTTCGACACTCTCGTATGCATACACTATTTGATTGCGGTTTTCAACCAATTAGTTAATTTCCGTATGTGCAGAAATACCATCTTAATTCATAGTTAAGATGAAATGATGGACCATCTTAGTTTTACAATTATGCTTGTCTACTATCTTAATTTTACAATTATGACTAACACGTTCTTCTGTGGTTTTCTGTTTTAGGTCTAGACAATAAAGCAAGTAAATGAATAATAAAATAAGAATAATATGTAACATCAATTGAAGTATAATGAGAGAGCCCCTTAGTGAGGCAGTTGTGATCTCTCTTTCCATTTTTTTTAGATTATTCTCAAGGTATCCTGGGATTTGCCCCGGCCAATTTTGGACTCGAGGAATGTAGGACTACAATAATTTGCAAGATTTTTAAAGTTTTTCCATTCCTAGAGTTCTCATCCATCTTTCCCGCCGATTTATATTTTGAAAATGTGTTTGTAAGCAATTCTTCTTAGTAATCCGACTTTGAAAAAATCGTGATAAATCCTTTATAATATGTAATATGAACTTGAACTTGTAATTTGCTCTTTATATAGACTTACTTCCATTTTTTGAAGTTTTAAAGATCTAAATAAGTTTTAATATTTTTAAGTTTTAAAGGTCTAATTAAGGTAAAGTTACATATAAGAAGTTCAATCCTCCAATGGGTGGCTTAACTACTTGTATTTGGTGGCGGTAGTTATAACTTAACATCAGAAAATTGAAATAGTTTCATCAAGACTGAGTTAACTCATAAACAATAACTACATAATCTTTTGTTTTGATAAGAAGTCGACTTAATTAGATACAACACATTTGACTCCAAAATGAGTCAACCCCCAACCTTTCCTTTGACATATGCCTCAATATTAATATATCTAATTAGCGATGCTTTGACATAACTCTCTAATCTTTCCTTCTTGCTTTCCACTTTATTCATAAAACAAGTCCAATTTGTAAAGTTGGTCATCTTTCAGATTTTAGGCTACTATTTCTTTTTTATTTTCTAGAACAAATAATTAAACACTATAAAAATTAATAAGACATATTTGCGAGTTGATCAAAAGTCTATTGTATAGTTTTTCTTTTTTTCAAAAGAAGATATTTGTGAGTTGTGTGCTAATCTATTGGAAGACTAGGGAGGACTAACAGCCAAAAGTCATTAACCTCAGAGCTAAATATTAATGTATAGTTCTATTTTTTTTCCAAAAAAGATAGTATTTAGATGAGCGGTTCATGTCGTCAGTATATTTCATGTAATGTTTAACAATGGTTATAGTATATGTGTCCACAATTGTGAAGTCAATTTTGTCACGTGTTTTGCTTTGATATTTCGTTCTAATGGATCCTTTTTTCTTTCTATTTTTTTTCCTTTGCTAAATGATGCTTCTTGAATTGCATTTTTACTTATTACATATTCAAATTATGTACGTTTGGATTTTATATTACATAGTTTGTTCAAACTCATACATATTATTTAAATTTAAATTTTATATTTAGTTGCATATTAAATTAACATTATTTATTTTTTAATTACTACTCTAATGTTTGTTTCATTGGATTGTAGTTTAACAATTTCATCTAAAAATTCACTAAGTATAACCATTTTACCTTGCATTTGCGAGTTATCATGGTTAAAAACTTATGAGTTATCAACAATAGTGAATACGTTGTAAGAAAAGTAATAAATAATAATCGTAGGGAGGTGAATAGTTTGAAACGTAAATTTGCAATGGAGGAAGAAAAAGAAATGAAGCGGGCGCGTCAAAGACAATTAAGGAGTGAAACGAAATAGTTGAATGATCACAGTATGGATTTGAAACTTCACAAAATATTCTATGAAATATTGAGTAGGGTAAATGCTATGAAGCAAAATGAATGATTTTAATTAATAATTTAGAAATTAAGTTGCCTTTATTTCTTTTTTATGTATAAGTCCCCATAATGCAAAACCACATTATGTCGCTATGAGTTTTGAGCACGTTGCAAGTTCAGCAGATGCGTTACCATCTGCAAACTCTTATCGAAATTGTAGTGCGAAGAGATTTTTCATGAATCTAATAGTTTATGTTGTTCGAGCGGTCAAGTAACCCTCGTTCCTAATATTGTCCCTGAAGAAATGTTCGACCTATTAACTTCAAACACTGAAGAGACACGTGAGTTTTTGATGTACATCCGAAGTTATAACAACAATTTTGGTTTTACATCTTTTGGTGTAAAGTGCGAGAGAGAGTATGCCAAAAGTAATATGGGTGTATATACATTTAGAGTGCAGGGCCAAATTTATCATTTTATAAATAATCTACTTCCTGACAAGGAGCATCTTTCTTTTTTGCAACTGTACTTTTATGATATTGATCATAAAGTGCAAAACTAAATGTATCGCTCTGATAGGATGAAAGAGACAATTTTTGCAAGGTTAATTAGTATGCTTGTGAAAAATCCATATGCAAGTTTTTTCCGCACTTTACAAAATAAGGAAGATTTAGAAGATCATGTTGTTCAAGTAGTTTCAAGTGTTAGTCGCCTTCTACTTATTATTTTTCATGTTTTCTATTAATTGTAGTGGTTCTTTTCAATTTTGGTTGATTAACTAGAAATTAATTCCCGCGAGCGAAGCGAGCGGGTCAATCGTGCGTAGCACGTCCTTAAACTAATATATATATATATATATATATCTTATATATAATGGCAATAACCCTTATGATCTTTGTGAGGCCAAAATAGCCTTACTGACAAAAGTGCCCTTAAATGTTAGTGTCTCATTCATGGAAATAATCATGAAAAAAAATAAAATCAGGGGTGATTTAGTAAAATTTGATCAAATAAGCTATTGTCATGTTTTGTGGTCGGTTACCATTAAGTAGTTATGATAACCACTACTTCCTACGAAGCACTAATGCTAACTAAGTACTACTTCATGTTTAAAAAATTAGTTTTAAATTTAACTATCCATCGGATTTGCAAAACAAATTGGAAAATAAGTAAATGTCCTTGTTAAAAAATAAGTTGGAGCAAAACAAGTTGGAGGAACCATTGAATTCGTAGAGAGTGCAATTCAGCAAATACATACACTATTGTGTGACATACAAGTATGCCATCTCTAATTTATTTTCTTTATTTTATAATTTTTTTCCCATAATATTCTAAAGGCTTTTTTTTCTCTGTGTTCAAATAATGAAAGACATCGTTTTTGTTTTCTTATTTTGAAGATGTGGCCTTTCTAAAATTCGAGACATTTGACAATACTTTAGTTGATGTGAGTTTATCAAGAATGTGTTTCTTAATTGCATATCCTTTATATATATATATATATATATATAAAAGATTAAGAATAATTTTGTAGAGTTTTGATAAAAATTAAGATAGTACATTTGATTAAAAAAGTTTTAATGGTTTGATTCGTCATAAACACGCGTCACGTGCAAAGCACGTGCTCAACTACTAGTATATATATATATATGTTGTAAACTAAGTCGTAAGCTAACTAGAACTTAAGTTGGACTTGCTAGAGACTTAAACATAGAAGGCATAAACTAAGAACTACTAGAACAAGCGGAGAAGATGAGACACGAGAGAAGAGAGCTAGAGATGAGAATGTAGAGATCTCATTCATATATTGGTGTGTGAATTACAATGGGGTTGACACCCTTCATATAGACCATTTGGTGATGATGATGATAATTGTACTTATATAATGTGTACAAGGTATACATACACCACAAGTCATATAACACATCACAAGCAACATTGACAATACATGGAAGAGTTGGTGTACATCGGAGATGATTACAAGTTACATGAAGTGTGAGAGTCATGCTTGATGTTACAATTCAATGTGAGAACCATGCTTCACAATGTGATCACCTACATGCACAAGTGTCCATCCATTTCATAACACTCCCTTTGGATGACACTTGTTGAAAGAATGTGTATCGTTAAACTTCTACTAGAAAAACCCTGTGGGAGAAAATCTAATACAGAAAAAAGAGTATAATATTGCTTTGTAGTATAATATTTGTTGATTGCCTCATTAAAAACCTTGCTAGGAAAACTCAGTAGGACAAAACCATAGCTAAGGAAAAGAGTGCAACACATTGCTACACTTATAGAGAATATAAATGTCTCATTAAAACCTCTACTAGAAAAACCCCGTGGAAAAAATCTAGTATATTGCTCTCATGATTTTTTTTATTTTTTATATGGAGTATAATAATGTTAAGATTACTTCATTAAAAACCTTGCTAGGAAAACCCAGTGGGATAAAATCATAGCGAAAGGAAAAGAGGGCAATACACTAGATACAAAGTTTTAATATTGTTAGAATTGCCTCATTAAAAACCTTGCAAAGAAAACCCAGTAGGATAAAATCATAGCAAAGGGAAAAAAATGCAATACACTAACCAATAACTTATTTTGATTCTCCCCCTCATGTTCACATGGGTGAGACATCTTGTGCATTTTGTTGCACATGGACATCGTTTTCTATATGAATCATTTAATGTTGAACTATATGATTACCACTCTTTTGTATATAGTACTTGCATCAAGTAATTGATTCATAACTTTTTGCTATTGAATGATCATTTGAACTTCGAGTTCATATTAATTTATACATGGATCATAATACAAGAATTTGATGCAATTTGATGTGATTCAAGCAATTTCACGTCATTCCTTTTGATTTGGCTTATATCTCCCCCTAATGGTGGGAAAATAGCTTCATCAAAGTGACAATTAGCAAAACTTGCTATAAATAAATTCCCTATTAGGGATTTAAGACATCTTATAATATGATTGATGGAGAGTTAAATCAATATAAGTCTCATATTGATTTGCCTTAAGATAATCTTCAGCTGATAAAAAAATCTAGCTCGATAAAGGATGTTCGTGCGAATTTACGATATTTTTGTATTATTGATGATTATGGATAATCAAATAGATCTTTCCACATTATGAATGTCATTTGATTTATGACGACATTCGTTTTAATGTGTCTTATATATTCCAGAAGTTAAAGCCAAGAATATTATACTAAGATTAAATCATATTCATATAAATAACTTTTATATTATTCTGAGTAGACTTCTTCTGAACAAGACATTAACAATAAAATTATTGTACCAGATATTGCCTGAACATTAAGTTTGAATTCGAGAAATACTCACTTTTTATATTATCATGTACATGCATGTAGCACAATACACAAGACATAAACTCATTGCCCGTATTTAAGTTACGATTTAAACATATCTCGATGTGCCTGTTTTATCGAGCCATTTTCAATGATAAAATTCATAATATTTTGCTTTCATTTTGAAAGCATGGTAAAGGTCACAAAAATAGTCGGGTATATATATATATATATATATATATATGACAATAGTTAGGCAAAATAGCCTTTCATATATGACCAAAAAATGTCGCAATTATGAGCGCTCATTGTTAATAATTATTTGTCATTTGTAGTAGTGCACCACTTTTGTTCTAATTTTTAGTGAGATTTTCAATACGACCTTTACATAATATTTTCACCTTTTCCACGTCCATAAATTTATTATTGCGATCATGATCATATATGCAACATATGCTTCTTAATTTGAAGCTGAACTAATTGGACGGGAGCGATATTATATTTATAATATCTCGTTATTTTACTCAGCTACCATGAGACAAGAAATCAATCCTTAATATTTATTGGATTGACGTGCGCACTCGATATTTGTTGCAGCAATAAATCGAGGCGGGTCGCATGACCTTTTTATTGTTTCATCAATCGTATTTTCACAAAGCCTCGACATAGAGGTAGTTAAAATTTTAGAATTATAATTAATATTTGACTGATTAAATTTTGTCACATGAGATTCAACTGCTCATTTTGAGCTTTTGGAGCATTACCCTTTTGGTATGTATATAAATAATTTCATAAGGTGAAAAGATATATAAAGTGAAATATTTACTTTTCAAATCTCTGAAGAGAAATTAGCGAATGATTGTGTATAATATACAGTTTTGCATAAATACTTTATTTGTAGTATCTAATTGTCATGACAAGTAATTCTTATCAGTAATATAATAAGACAACAAGTTCAACTATGGTTGACTAATATTTTGAAAGTAAATGTAATATAAAATAATTTTCTCTTTTTTATGTAAAAAAACATGGCATATGATTAAATATATGTTCACAACTTAATTCATTAATAAACAAAATGTACTATTCGTATGAGTTGGTGGGACAACCTCCAGGTTGGGTGGCGAAACAAAGTCTACTTAATATCATGCCTCCTCGAACGGGATAACTCATCTCCTTTTTAATGTTTAGCTTTACCGGGGACAAGGCTCACCCACTGTCAACTCAAACTTATAACATTATTTGTATTATAAAATCAAGAATAGAACAATAACTAATCGTTTGTAGTTTTAAGAGAAAAACTATATATCACACATTGACTTTTGATTTCTGATGTAGAAGATTGTACAAGACACAACTACAGAGCATACTTTTGTAGTCGGTGACGTTTCAATGCATAATGTATGAATAAAGTATATTTACATAATTAAATATACATGTAACAAAAAAAGAAATTAACCATGAAAACATGAAAATAAATTGAACTTATTTAAATTAATAAAAATTATACCTTCTTAACTTTATATCTTTGAAAAGCTTCTTGATCTTTAAGACCTCCTCTTGTACAACAACTTCGTGTTGATAGCGTGTTGTAAACTAAGTTGCAAGTTGGACTTAAGTTGGACTTGCTAGAGACTTAAGCATAGAAGGCATAAACTAAGAACTACTAGAACAAGTAGAAAAGATGAGACACGAGAGAAGAGAGCTAGAGATGAGAATGTAGAGATCTCATTCATATATTGGTGTGTGAATTACAATGGGGTTAACACCTTTTATATAGACCATTTAGCGATGATGATAATTGTACTTATACAATGTGTACAAGTCATACATACACCATAAATCATACAACACATCACAAGCAACATAAACAATACATGGAAGAGTTGATGTACATTGGAGAGGATTACAAGTTACATAAAGTGTGAGAGTCATGCTTGATGTTACAATTCAATGTGAGAACCATGCTTCACAATGTGGTCACCCACATGCACAAGTGTCCAGCCATTTCCTAACAATATATACCATCAACCATGCAATCCAAAGGTCAAAATCTTACAATAGTTATCAACAAAAAATAACAGAGCTTCTTTTTGCAAAAATAGTAATATGCTCGCAGAGCTCGAATTATGTGAATTTGCGTTATAACAGAGCTTCTTTTTGCAAAAATATATTATGTATCAAATTAAGTTGCTCAAAAGCTACAACCACAATTATTATCTTAAGTTTATAGGATAAGATGATAATTTAACTTTATATGGCTTTTTATGGAAAAAAGACATAAACTTAAATATTGTTTGTCAAGATTCACGAATTAGAAAATATTAATGACAAAATTATATAATTTACAAAATTTAAGTCCTATGTCTCTTAAATAATGAGAGAGTATTTAATCATTCCACCTGTGGACTATTTTATCTTTATATGAGTTTAATTATAAGGGTAGTGCTATTTGGACTCATGAGTCCGGACTCAAAAAAAGATTTTGTTTCAAAGTCATCCTCAAGTAATTAATGAAGCACACACAATCACTTGTAAAGTTCTTTTGTTACCCCTTAAATATTTGTAAAAAATTCGAAAAACCTCCTTATAAGTCCGGACTCATAAGTCTAAGTAGATTTATTGTAATTCTAAACTATCGTCTGGTATAAATTGTAAATTTATCTAAAACAAAATAAATGAAAGTCACACGTTTTAATTTTCATTTTTAGCCATATTTAATGTGAGACGTATGTCTCATAAATAAAATATATAAATCCGGTAAAGTTCATGACAATTATAAATAATATATATATTGATATTTAATCTAATCAAATTTATTTTAATAATATGAGATTGAGCGAGTAAAAAAAACTTTACTATTACTAGGGCTGGCAAAAATACGGGATCGGACATAAACGGGACCGGACACCACTTTCTATAATGATTAAATTTAGTGTTTGGACCCGTTCTCGTTTTTAAAACGGGCACTTTTTTTTTGGTCCAGTCCCGTATGTTTGTAAAACATACGCCTCCCGTTTGTCCGATTTTTATTTTTAAATATGATTAAATATTTTATTTATCAATTATTTAAGTGAGAAAATAGATTTGAAACAAATTTTAGAAACTTAGTAATGAAAAACAACATCATCAAATTAGTTTAAGTGAGAAAATAGATTTGAAACGAAATTTAAAAAAATCAAACAAGAAACATGTATATGAATGGAGGAGGAGTAGAAAAAACTTACATTGAAAGCAAAAGAGATGAGTGGGCAGAGCTGCGGGCGAAAAATTGAGAGGCAGAGAGGAGAGGGAGTGATAGGTGAGGTGAGACCGTGAGAGTCGAGAAAGTGAGAGGCAGAGCCGGAAGAGAGAGTGAGAGGCAGAGCAGGGAGAGATGAGAGTCGGGAGAGACGACCGACTGAGGCACGCCGTGCGTGGTGACTGAGGGTGAGGTGGAGTGGCAGTGAGCCGTGTGACCGAGGATGAGGCGGAGTGGAAATTAGCCGTGTAAGGAGCAGTGGTGGTGACCGGTGAGAGATGACCGTGAGATGGATGACTTAAGGTGAAGAGGAGCGGCAGTGAGCCGTGTGAGGTGGAGTGGCGGTGAGAAACGACCGTGAGGCAGAGCGACAGCGAGCGAGAGGCGGACGGAGGCGGACCGAGGCGGTGAGAGACGACCGTGAGGCGGAGTGAGGCGGTGAGAGTCGAGAGTCGAGACGGTGAGAGACGGTGAAAGGCGGAGTGAGGCGGTGAAAAGCGGCGTTAAGGTTTGTGATGTTGTGACTTGTGAGGCCGTGAGGGAGAACCAGAGAGGGGAGGGAGAACCAGAGAGGGGAGGGAGATCAGAGAGTGGAGAAAAGGTGCTAACCGGCTAGGGCTGGCAACGTTAAAACTTAAAATACATTAATTGTGAAATTACCTATATGCCCTTCAAATTAATAACTAACGGGTACCCTTTTTTTGGAATTTTTGCCCGGACCCAGTCCCGTATTTTTAAATGAACAAAAAAATTTATTCATACCCATATGTTTTTTACAAAAATATTGCCCGAACCCGTTTAAAACGAGTCCGGACAAAATTTGACAAACAAGTCCGGACAACTTTTGCCACCCCTAACTATTACTGCTACAACCAATTTAAAAAAAATATTTATTTTTTTATATATTTATATATTTTTCTTTTTTAAAAGAAATCAGTGTAAGTTGTTGTGGAATATGGATGACCATACATGTACACCAACATATTGTGTAGTCATGTAACTTGTATTTCTTACTTAATAGTACCTCCACTTGTCTATGTATTGTCATGTTACTTGTAACCTTTTTCAATGTACACCAACTCTTCCATGTATTGTCAAATTACTTGTAATGTGTTGTATAACATGGGGTGTATGTGTTACTTGTACACATTGTATAAAGTACATTTATCATCATCACCAAATGGTCTATATAAAGGGTGTCAACCTCATTGTAAAAACACACCAAGTTGAATGAAGACTTTCCATTCCAACTATCTCATTTCTTCTCTTCTCCTTTGTAGTAGTAGTTTGTAATAGTAAAAGTTCTTAGTCTTCTATTTTCCTTCTCTAGTTCTTAGCAAGTTCCAATTCAATTTACAACACGTTATCAGCACGAGTTTGCTCTAACCAACTAGAGATCTTGAAGTTCAAGAAGGCTTGTTAAGGAGACAAAGCTAGGAAGGTATAACTTTTGTTATTTAAATAAGTTCAATTTATTTATATATTGTCATGGTTGCTTCCTTTTATTACATGCATAACTTCTATATGCATACTTTATTAATATACTATACATTATAACGTCACCGATTGCGAAAGTATGCTCTGTAGTTGCCTCTTGTACGATCTTCTGCATCAGAAATCAAAAGTCAATATGTGACATAACTAGTTTTCTCTTAAAACTACAAACGATTAGTTATTGTTCTATTCTTGATTTTATAATATAAATAATGCTATAAGTTTGAGTTGATAGTGGGTAAGTCTTGTCTCCGATGAAGCTAAACATTGAAAGGGAGGCGGGTTATCCAGTTCGAGGAGGCATGGCATTAAGCAGACTTTGTCTCGCCACCCAACCTGGAGGTTGTCCCAACAACTCATACGAATAGTACATTTGATTATTAATGAATCAAGTTGTGAACATATACTTAATCATATTTTTTTTACATAAAAGAAAAGAGAAAATTATTTTATATTATATTTACTTTCAAAATATTAATCAACCATAGTTGAATTTATTACCTTATTATAATTCTTGTCATGATAATTAGATATTACAAATTATGAATAAAGCTTGCATCTATGCAAGGCTGTATGTTGTACACAATAATTTGCCAAGATCTCTTTAGAGATTTGAAAAGTGAATATTTCATATATCTTTTCACCCTATGGAGTTATAAATATATAAATACCAAAAAAAGGTAATACTCCTAAAGCTAAAAAAGAACGGTTGAATCTCAAGCTACAAAATTTAATCAGACAATTGTTAATTATAATTTCACAATTTTAATTACCTTTATGTTGAGGCTACGTAGAGATATGACTGATGAGACAATAAAAATAAGGTCACGTGGCCCCACCTCCATTTATTGCTGCAACAAATATCGAGTGCGCACATCAATCCAATAAATATTAAGGATTGATTTCTTGTCTTATGGTAGTTAAGTAAAATAATGAAATATTATAAATATAATATCGCTCCCGTCCAATTAGTTCAGCTTCAAATTAAGAAGCATATGTTGTATATAATAATAATGATCATAATGATAAATTTATGGACGTGGAAAATGTGAAAATATCAGGTAAAAGTCGTATTGACAATTCCGCCAAAATTGGAACAAAAGTGGTGCACTACTACAAAGGGTAAATAATTATTGACAATGAGCGCTCATAATTGTGACATTTTTTTGATCATATATAAAAGGCGATTTTGCCTAAATATTGTCATATATATACCCGAATATTTTTGTGACATTTACCATGCCTTCAAAATCAAAGGCAAAATATTATGAATTTATCAATGAAATATGACTCTTTTCTAATTTGCCAAACATTATTTGTCCAGATGGATCAACAAATCATGTGTTCAAATCATGAACCAAATAAGAGCGATATATGCCTTGCTGATTGTGCTATTATGCACACGATCCTTAAAAACAAAGAATATTTCTCCAATTTGAACTTAACTGAGGCTAATGTTCCAACAATATCTAGCATCTCCAATTTGATTAATGGCTCTGAAAGAGCAAATATTATGTTGCCTGGGGGAACAACAATTCATGTTGACAATGCCTTATACTCTGAAAAAACCCAGAAGAAACTTACTCAGCTTTGAAGATATTCGACAAAATGGATATCACATTGAAACCGTAAACGAAAATAATAGAGAATTTCTCTATGTCACATTGGTTTCAAATGGGAAAAAAGAAGTGTTAGAAAAATTCACAACTTTATCCTCTGGATTATATTTTACTCATATAAGGCATGTCGAAACGAATGCCGTCTTAAATAAAAAAAATTAACGATCCAAAGACATTCGTTTTATGGCATGACCGGCTTGGTCATCGAGGATCATCAATGATGTGAATAATAATTAATAATTTGCATGGACATCCTTTAAGGAGTCACAAAATATTTTTAGCTGGTGATTATAATTGTGCTCGTTGTTCTCGAGGTAAATTGATAGTTAAACCATCCCCAAGTAAAATTATTGCGGAATCTCCAGTTTTCTTAGAACGCATTCAGGGAGACATATGTGGACCTATTCATCCTCACTTTAGACCATTTAGATATTTCATGGTTTTGATAGATGCATCAACTAGGTGGTCACATGTTTGTTTGCTTTCAACCCGCAATGTTGCATTTGCTAGACTTTTAGCACAAATCATTAAGTTAAGAGCACAATTCCATGACAACCCAATCAAAACCATCGTCTTGATAATGCCGGAGAATTTCAATCTCAAGCATTTAAAAATTATTGCATGTCTATAAGAATTATCATTGAACATTATGTTCCACACGTGCATACCCAAAATGGTTTGACAGAATCTCTGATTAAACGCATTCAATTAATTGCCGGACCTTTAATCATGAGAACTAAGTTATCAACTTCAGTTTGGGGGCATGAGTCCTTCATGCAGCATCTGTCATTTGTTATAGGCCTACTGCATACCATGAATATTCCCCCATGCAACTCATTTTAGGTCAATAACCAAATATTTCACACTTAAGAATTTTTGGTTGTGCAGTTTATGTTCTTATACCACCTCCCGATAGAACTAAGATGGATCTACAACGAAAACTTGGGATTTATGTTGGATTTAACTCATTGTCCATTATAAGATACCTTGAGCCCTTAACATGAGATTTATTTATTGCGCGTTTCGCTGATTGTCACTTTAATGAAATAATTTTTCCCACCATTAAGAGGAGATAAGAAGCCAATTCAAAAGGAATGGCGCGAAATTGCTTGGAATGCATCAACTTTATCACATTATGATCCACGCACAAATCAGTATGAAATTGAAGTTCAAAAGATCATTCATTTGCAACAAATGGCAAATCAATAACCCGATGCATTTAATGATGCAAAACAAGTGACAAAATCACATATTCCAGCTGTAAATGCTCCTGCAAGAATTGATGTCTCTGTGCAACAAAATGCACGAGAACCAACGAAACGCTTAAAGCATGGAAGACCAGTTGATTCAAAGGATACAATTCCTCGAAAGAGGAAAACATGAGTAAAAATAAATACAAATCAAAATACTCATAAGAAAGCACAAGAATCCTTTGATAAGGATTTGTCAGAAAAAGTTGATTTTGACGATGAACAATTGCCTCTAGAAAAAAAGGAAAAAGATGAAAATAATGAGATCTCAATAAATTATTTAAACTCTGGTAAGATTTGAGATCGAAATGAAATTGTTCCTGATGATATATTTGCTTTCAATGTGTCATTTGAAATATATGAAAATGATGATGATCCAGAACCACGATCAGTGGACGAATGTCGAAAAAGGCCTGATTGACAAAAATGGCAAGAGGCTATCCAAGCAGAACTAAACTCGTTAAGGAAACGAGAGGTTTTTGGACCGATTGTTCAAACGCCAGATGGCGTAAAACCTGTTCGATATAAATGGGTATTTGTACGAAAGAGAAACGAAAAAAATGAAGTTAAAGGTACAAAGCAAGACTTGTAGCTCAAGGTTTCTCACAAAGACCTGGCATCGATTATGAGGAAACATGTTCTCATGTTATAGATGCAATCACATTTCGGTTCTTGATAAGCCTTGCAATTTCTGAAGGGCTTGATATGCATTTAATAGATGTATTTACAGCATATCTGTACGGATCCCTAGACAGTGAGATATATATGAAAATCCCTGAAGGATTTGTAATATCCGAATAAATAAAATCAAAACCTCATAACATGCAATAAAATTTTAAAGGTCTTTGTACGGATTGAAACAATTCGGACGAATGTGGTACAAACGTCTTAGTGATTATTTACCGAAAGAAGGATATGTAAATAATCCGCTTTGCCCATGTGTCTTCATTAAAAGACCATCAACATGATTTGTGATTATTGCTGTATATGTTGATGATTTAAATATGGTGGGAAATCACAACGACATTTTTAGAACATCCGAATACTTGAAAAAGGAATTCGAGATGAAAGATCTTGGAAAAACAAGACTTTGCCTTGGTTTGCAAATTGAACATTTTTCAAGTGGAGTACTTGTCCATCAATCAAATTATATTGAAAAAATATTAAAAAGATCTTATATGGACAAGGCACATCTATTGAGCTCTCAAATGGTCGTCAGATCACTTGAAGTGAATAAGGATCCATTTCGACCTCATGAAAGTGATGAAGAGCTAATTGGTCCGGAGGTACCATATTTAAGTGCAATTGGTGCACTTATGTACCTTGCAAATTGTACAAGATCGGACATTGCTTTTGCTGTCAACCTACTTGCAAGATACTACTCTTCACCAACTCGAAGACATTAGAATGATGTTAAACATGTTTTTCGATATCTTCGAGGAACAAGCGACATGAGTTTATTTTACTCGAGAGGGGTAAAATTGAATCTCCAAAGTTATGCCGATGCTGAATTTTTATCTGATCTCCACAAGGCCCGTTCTCAAACGGGATATGTATTTACCTGTGGTAATATTGTTGTATCATGAAAGTCAGTAAAACAAACTATGGTTGCTACTTCTTCCAATCATTCTGAAGTACTTGCAATTCATGAAGCAAGTCGTGAACGTGTTTGGTTGAGAAACATGATTGAACATATTCAAGAATCATGTGGATTGGCTTCAATAAAAGATTCTTCAACCATATTATATGAAGATAATGTTGTATGTATTGCACAATTAAGTGAAGGATTCATAAAAGGGGGACAAAACAAAACATATTTCACCAAAATTCTTTTATGCGCATGAGCTTCAGAAGAATGGTGAAATTGATGTCAAGCAAATCCGATCGAGTGATAATCTTGCTGATTTATTCACAAAAGTCTTACCAACTACGACATTTAAAAGGCTTACATATGGTATTGGCTTGCGCAAACTTAGAGACATTGCAAGTAAAGAAATTGAACAAGTTTCACCCATGTTCATATGAGGGGAAGTTATTGATTAGTGTATTGCACTCTTTTTCCCTTAGCTATGGTTTTATCCCATTGGATTTTTCTAGCAAGGTTTTTAATGAGGCAATCTTAACAATATTATACACATCTTAATATTTTATGAGAATAGTGTACTCTTTTTCTTTTACTATATTTGTTCCCACATGATTTTTCTTAGTAGAAGTTTTAACGAGGCACAATCTCTAAGCAAGTGTCATTCAAGGGGGAGTGTTGTGGAATATGGATGACCATACATGTACACCAACGTATTATGTAGTCATGTAACTTGTATTTCTTACTTAATAGTACCTCCACTTGTTTATGTATTGTCATGTTACTTGTAACCATTTTCAATGTACACAAACTTTTCCATGTATTGTCAAATTACTTGTAATGTGTTGTATGACATGGGGTGTATGTGTTACTTGTACACATCATATAAAGTATATTTATCATCATCACCAAATGGTATATATAAAGGGTGTCAATCTCATTGTAAAAATACATCAAGTTGAATGAAAACTTCTCATTCCAACTATTTCATTTCTTCTCTTCTCTTTTGTAGTAGTAGTTTGTAGCAATAAAAGTTCTTAGTCTTCTATTTTTCTTCTCTAGTTCTTAGCAAGTTTCAATTCAATTTACAACACAAATCACCACTTTTTTAATTTTGCCTTTTCACAACTGGTCCTATGCTACGTGGATTCACCAAAGATGCTTTTGGCATACATCCTTAAATTAAGCTTTAGAAAAGGTCTTAACAATATTATGCTATGATCCAGGAACCCAAGGAAGATCAAGGAGAGAGACAGTGATTTCTCATTAAACCAGCCCGTTGCACCACCAGCTCCCCCACAGACTCCGTACCTCAAATCATCAAAAAGTCATTCAACGCTCCAGATATCATCCGTACTGGAGTAGTGAACTCCAAGACTGACTCCCAAAACACACACAAAACAGACAACGCTCCCAATAAAGCCAACGCAACACAAGAAGCCAAACACGCCCGAATATTAAACTTCCTCTTCCTCAACCATACATATTACTCCCGTCACGCGGAAAGTGCTCTCCACGTGTCACTCTCCCATTCGTTAGCCAACCCAAACAGTCGGTCGAGCAGAAGAGCGGTTCGTCAGGCGCTACGATCCAAATCCAACGGCGGGAAAGCGGTGCGTCCCGACAGCTGTAAGCACGGCCGTCGGATTTCTCGCTTCCACAAACACAGCCACAAGGCCCACGACTCCTCACCGCCGTCTTAAACCCTGCTAGAAACGTGTCATGCGGTGGTGGGGCCACGTCATCAGGTTTCACAATACAACGCAACTCCCCCTCTACGGGATCCGCGAACACGTTTGGTGCGCCCGCGGCGGCTCAGGACAGTCAAGCCCCTCGTTGACTCACTGTACGCTCTCTCCCTCTCTCTCTCTTTTGCTATAAATACCTAATCTCTCTCGCTCACCAAAACAACAATACCATCAACAAAAAAGAGAACAGCAACAACAACAAAATCAAAAACAAACACAGAGCGAACGATTTATCGATCTAACGATCTGTAATGGCTCCGCCGAGATGCGGTGGCGGCGGTGGTGGTGAGATTGGGGAGATAAAGAAGGCGGCGCTGGCGGTGGCGCCGCACTACAGAGGAGTGCGGAAGAGGCCGTGGGGGAGGTACGCGGCGGAGATCAGAGATCCAAGCAAGAAGAGCAGAGTGTGGCTAGGGACGTTCGACACGGCGGAGGAGGCCGCGAGAGCGTACGACGCGGCGGCGCGAGAGTTTCGAGGATCGAAAGCCAAGACAAACTTTACGATCGCCTCCGACAACAAAAGCAACAACAACCAGATCAGCCAGAGTCCGAGTCCGAGGAGCACCGTTGAGTCTCCGTCTCCGACGAGCGACGGCACCACCGCCGTCACGTTTTCTCCGGCACCGGTGGAGCTCGATCTGAGACTCAACGCCGGCGCCGCTTCAAGGTTTCCTTTCCATCATCCTCATCTAACTCGTCTAACTCATCTAACTCAGCTTCATCCACAAGCAACACCGCATCCTCTGTTCTTCATCGACTCGGTGATTCGTTCACAGAGCTTGATGAACGATACGCACCGTCCGATTCTGTTTCAAGGTTTCGATCCCGGTTCAGTTAGCGGTGGTTGCGGTGTGAAGAGCGACTCGGATTCGTCATCCATCGTTGATTTCAACGATAATGACAGCAACCAAGCCGTGAAACCATCAGGTAGACGAACCAGAGCTGTTCTTGACATCGATCTCAACCTTCCTCCTCCGTAAGAACCAGAGTAAATTGAGTAATCAATAACCAGTATTGGCTCTAATTTCTGACGATCTGATGAATCATCTGATGATCAGTGATGATCAATTTTTTGTTCGTGTAAATACAAAGATCACAATCGTGGATCAAACTCTTTTTGTAAGTTCTGTAATTTTTATCCGATCAAATGTTCTGTGAAACGAAGAGAATATTTTGAATGAATTTCGAATTCACCATTGTTTTTGTTCATTCTGATTGCGTTGTTGTATTAATTAGTCGTGACGGTTGAGTTTGCGATTTGGGATCGCAAAAACCAAAAATCAGAGCGCGCACGGGCGCGTTTGGTTGGACGCGAAAGGCGAAACGTTTTGAATTACGTCCGGCACCGACGGTTTCGAAAGAGTGGGTGTGTATAATATACAGATGGCCGAACGGAACCGAATCGAATCACAAGTCTCTGGCCCTATGGTGGGCCCCACGGGCGGTCATTGCTATAATTGACGCGTGGTACGTACTACCCAGTTGCGTAAGGGACCCATGCCACCAACAAATCCGCAACAACGCGGTTTGATGGTAAAAATTAAGGGTTTATAGTTTGGTTGTTATAATTTGATCCTTTTACCAATCATCACTAAATTACAAATCATCAAAATCGCAATTAAATGTATATGATTGTTTATGTGATTTCATCGGTTTGATTTTGTAATTTTTTTGTAAAACATTTAAAAATAAAAAATAAAAAATAAAAAATGTCACACATAACATACATGTCTATTAACAAAACATGCAACAAAACATAAAGATATTCATACATGATCATCAAAAACACAATGAAACCCATTAACGTACTCAATCAAAATTATGAGTTTTATTTTATTTTTAAATTTAAAGCAATATTAAAAAAGCTTTAACTCAATTCCGATTTTGGGGGTGGTTTTGCGGTTTTGCGAATTGCGGTTTTTAATAAATGAAAACCACCCCTCCGTGGTTTTCAAGTTTTTTAAACCACCTCCAAACCGCGATTTTAAAAAAATCACACTATACCATGCGATTTAGACGGTTTGACGGTTTCATAGAAACCACTACCCACGCCTATTTACAATTGTTTTTGGTTCTCTTCCTCTCTCTTTAAGAAAAAGTGTATTTTTGGAAAGAAAAGTGTTAGAATGACAACGGTATGTCACATTGCAAAATACATTGGCTTGTAAGAGCTATTCATTTGTGTCATGAGATGCAGATATATGCATATTTTGATGTATAACACGCAAGTCGAAGCCGCACGAAAAGCTCTTGTGAGCTAATGCGTGTTATGCGATATTGCTGCTGTCATTTTAATATTTTCCTTTTGGAAAATGTAGGATAATTAATCCACTAACTTAACCTGGGAAACACAAGCACATGTTTATTTCCGTGAGATGCACCTCCTGATGTATTGTAGAGATGGATGCAGCCGGATAGCTACATGTCTTTTTGGATTAAGTTTGAAGAATAATGTGTCTTTCTTCTATAATTTGACATCAATTAAGTCATTCTACAAAAATACTGGTGCACGCATGACAGTGCTGCTTCAGAAATTTAATACTCATACGATCGTTTAATTTGGTTTACATCACGTGATATTTTTTGAGAAAGATACATCACTTAAATAGAGCGAATTGAGTTGGAAAAATTAGCAAACCACCCTTATTTAAGGTCGATCATACATAAGTGTAAATTAATTATGTGATTAATTGAAATAGAATAATAACATTTATTACCAAAAAAATATAATATACAATAAGGATTGAGGGTTAATAAGTAATAACTTAATAGTATCTGATTGTAAATTAATTGAGATAAATAAGAATGAATTTAAATGAAAATTGGAGATATTAATCTAAGTCTAAATTACTTGAAGTGATTGTCATGATACCTAGTGAAAACTAGTTGTTAATTGTTCTTTAGTATAATTACTCTTGAGCATAAATGAATCTATATATTAATTAAAGTATCTCCAATAGTAAATGTGGAGATTGTGACTGTGAATTCATGTCACAATATCACTGTGCATTACAACAAATTTTACATTTAGCAACAAACTTTTAGGCACAAAACAATTTTGTTATTGCTAAAAGCTCTATTTTCACTTTATTATTAGCAAGGAACTGTAAGTTTTGCACCTGTTCAAAAACAACAACAAAAATTTCATTCCTATATGACCCACTAACTGACCATACTCACTCCCTCGTCATCTCATTTGCCTCTCAAACAAAAAAAACCCTAGATCTCTCACGACCCACCAAATCTCTCTCGACCTCTTCGGAGAAATCGACTTTTGTGCTCTCGCGATCTCTCTCGCAATCTCTCCCCTCTCGCAACTGTTTGTGAAGGTGCTTCAATTCAAACACCAGATCTGTGAAGGAGCTTCATCTCTAACGCTAGATCTGTGAAGGAGTTCGTCTTCTCACTTCTTCTGTTGGCTCACATTGTGTTGTGCTTCAGATATGTGGGTCTCTAGCTGAACTCTTGAATTCCGCTAATTTGATTCATTCGGTGAGTCTTTGATTTGATTGCAAGTTCATTTGATTTCGACCAATTTAATCGATTTGGTCTCACATTTCGACTTTGATCGGTAACGGCCTCTTTGTGTTGGTTAAATCTAGATTTGAGATTGTCAAAATCAGATCTCTGTGCATTCGCGTATGTATGTGTATGTGTTCGATTGATGGAGCTCATTCTGGATCCAGATTTTTCTTCTTCGTTGGCAATGTGTGTGTATCTATGTATGTACGTGTGTTCAGTGAGTTTGAGAGCTCTGATTTGGAAATTGAATTAGGTTTTAATGCAATGTGGTTGCTCTGTTGAGGCTTTTGCTTTGATTCATCTTTAGTTCTGGTTATATTATGAATTTTAGGTGTTAGTGTGAAATTTGATTAGTGAGTTCATGGCTTTTGTTTTAATTTCTTCTCTTATTTGATCTTGCATGCTCTGTTTTACAAATTCTATAAATTCAAATCTCATTCAAAATAAAAAATGGTATATTATTTCAAATTTGATCATCATATACCAACAGTTGAAATGAATAAACCAATTCACTATTGAGTTTGTCTTACAAATGGTATTAGCTTTAAGTCGGATATAAACTATATATCAAATATGATTGTTTGTAGTTAAGCATACCAAGAGAATATACAACAAGGCTCTCACATGCTATAGTTGAAAAGATGATCAAAAGCCAAATTGAATAGGTGATGACATGGTGTCAGTAATAAGGAAATCTGCTATGTCTAGTGGCACAACTATGTTTATAAAGACATGAATCTATATAATGGCATATTATACATTCATAGCATGGTCTTACAGCAACTCAGAAAAAAAAAAGCCAATGTTTTTTTCTAGGTGGCCGGGTGGGAAGGTCTGAAAAGATAATGACGATCTTAACATTAGTTTGCATAGAAAGCATTAGATGCCATAGAAATCAAATTTATTAGGAAAAAAATGCTTCACCTTCACTTGCAATACATAGCCATTCCAGTAGATATTTTAACTTTCTCCCATCCATATGATCTTGATTTTTTGAGAAATGTCATACGTACTTGATGAACACACTTAACACACTTACCTACGTAGTATATTCTCATAATATGATTTTATGCGTTTTGAAGTACATAAGATGGTCGTTAGAGGACTGTTAATTTAGTATTTTTTTAAAAAAAATTATTTATTCGTTTGGAGTGGGGTGCAATTAGTATGAGTTTGATGTGGGAACAATACTGATTAGCCTGAAATTGAGTCAATAAATTATGTTCATTCTTCTGATAAAAGACGAGGCTTAAGTGAACAATGAGTCTTTTTGTTTATTCTTTTATTTGATTCACAAAATTGTATATTTTATATCCTTGCAGAGGAAGGAGAGCAGAAGAATGTCTTAATGTGGGACTTGATCTGTGACGACCTCAGTTTCCCATAAAAACTAGGCCCCGCCGGGCCTAAACCCACGTGGACCCCCGAGTCGTTCCTCGCAAAGTCGACGGAGGCCTAGTCAGCTTCAAATAGTTACTTTCTCATTAAAATTGTATTTTAATATTGAGTTATTATGTTATGTCTTTTACAAAATAGTTTACAACAGAATTAAAACCGTGACAAAGTTAAATAACTCATATTTAAATAAAGGTGAAACAATCTACGGTGTGGAACCCTGAAATCATCGGATAAACATGCATATCCTATATCACTCGATCTCAATATGTCCTAGTGTAATCAAAAGCAATAATATATAATAAGTACAACAAAATGGCGAAACATACTATCGTGCAAGGAAAGAACCGCTCTAAAAAAAGTCCTCAAACGAAGTCATCGATCACTGGTCCTTTCCCCTCGCTCGTCTCCGTCCGATCTGCATCCACCGTTACAAACTAGACGATGAGTACAATAAAGTAGAAAGTAATAACTAGTAGAATATAAACAGTAATTCATGAATCATTTAAAAACAATCCAAATATCATGTAGGTATTAAAAGACGAATAAAAGATAAAAAGTGCATGATAAACAAATTGACAGATATGCACGACGAATAATGAGTGCCTAGGAATCAAAAGAGGTATACTAAGCGGTCTTAAATCCACAACATTCTAGTACTCGGGGAAAACTCACGTTTGGTTGGGTAGCTACATCCTCGCAGGTAGTGTTCACGTTTGCCTAACTAGCTATAATTTCAGAAGTACCTTCCTGACACACTTAGGCTATAGACACTCAACCAAGGAAATAAAAAATAGAATTCCAAGAAAGGCATCTATCAATAAAGACAATAAATATGGAATATGAATTACTATGCATTTCCTTAACTGATTTACTTACTTACCTCGGACTTGCGTTATCTTGCCCTCGCGGCTTGGACACGCTCCCCCAAAATGATTACCCGAACTCCCGAGACCTCCCCTTAGGTTCGTGAGGACCTATAATATGTTTTAGACCAAATTATAATGTTTTGAAGATTTTGGAAAATCTCAACTTTATGTGCTGCCAAGATAATTAGCGCGCTAATATTGATTAGCGTGCTAATTTTTGACATTAGCGCGCTAATTTACATATTAGCGCGCTAACTCTAATATCTAGTGCGCTAGATTTGCCACCTAGCGTGCTATGTGAAGCAGAATCCAGAATTCTGCATTTTGAATTATAGGTTTCCTCCACACATATGCCATGGTGATGCCTCGGCGATCCTCAAACACATTACTATAGGTTTCTAACATCAACCACAACACAAAACAACACCCCACAACATAAAAAACATGAATTCATTAAATTGACCAAGGTATGTTAATGGAGTTACCTAGCTTGATCTTCACAACTTCACCAACTAGATTTGCCAAGCCAAACTTGATGTTTTTCTTCTTCTCTTGTTCACTCCAGCACTCCAGCAACCTCTCCTTCTCCAAATCGATGAGATCAACTTAAGTGATAAGTTAGGTTGACTAATTGGTTATATATGTATAAAGTTGATTAAACATTAGCCATACATCAATTTGCACTTACGTATCCCGAGGCTTCTTGTGGACTACCTTCACACACTTTTCCCACAAGTCATGCTTAAGTGACTCCAAATCTATACTCACTTGGTCTCTAGATAGATCATTACTTGTCTCGATGCATATCATAAGACCTTTGTTTTAAATTCACTAACTTAGGCTTACTATTTGAATTTTCAATGTAACCACATTAAAGCTATATACACCATTATAAGTAATTCAAATTACACTTACCCCATAACTCACTACCTCGGTCCCACGTCAACACGCAACTCGAGGTACGTCCTCGCTCATGTCTCGACTCACCGATTGTCCCGCTATACCTTACTTGCAAATTTGGCACTACAAAATAAACATACACTTGGACATTAGAAATTCACATTTGCGTATAAATAAATAATACATACACCATAGAAAAATAAATTCTACCTTGGTGTCAACTCTAGAGGCTTCGATATATACGTCAAGTAACGACGGTCCAGTCGAAGGTGTTGTAACACGTGACATGTGTAAATTTGAGGGTCGTTGCAGCCTTCCCACCTTATTAGAATTTCGTCCTCGAAATTGAAACTAAGAGGAAACTCTAAAAGTAAATCTTACAGGAATCAAAATAGGTAGGAAAAATGTTCGCGCATAGACGACTCCAACTCCCAAGTCAGTTCTTCGTCCCCGTGATGTTGCCATTTGATGAGAACTGAATGTATTTCCTTACCCCTCAATACCTTCACCTTTCGGTCCAAAATCTGAATCGTCTGCTCCTCATATGTAATATCATCTCTCAAGTCAATATGACTCAAGTCTACCGTCGGTCGTCATCCTTCCTTCGACTTGTCAAGTCGAAAGCTTTTCTTTGATTCTGAACCGTTTGTGACCTTTCAGAGGCGAAACTTTCAAATATACATAGTCTCCTTCGACGCACTGCAACTCGTCGTGGTACTTGTCCTAGTACTTCTTCTGTCCGTCTTATGCACCCTTCAGCCGCTGACGAATTTGTCGCATCTTCTCAGTGTGATCCATAATAATCTCTGGCCCAATAGTCACCGCATCCTCAGGCTCTACCCAACACAATGGCGATCCACATGGCCTACCATATAACATCTCAAATGGTGCAATTCCGATACTGGCCTGAAAACTGTTGTTATAAGCAAATTCATACAAACGAAGATACTCTTCCCAAGATCCTCCGTACTCCAAAACATACATTCTGAGCATGTCCTCTAATACCTGAATCAGCCTTTCGAACTGCCCGTTTGTCTGTGGATGGTACGTCGTACTCATGTCAAGTCTGGTGTCAAACTATGTTTGCATGCTCTGCCACAACAATGAAGTAAACTTTGGTCCTCTGTCTGACATTATAGACAACGGTACTTCGTGTAATTTGACTATCTCTCGCTCGTAGAGATTGCTCAATCTATTAACTCTGTGTGTAGTGGAAACTACTAACAAAATCCATAGCAATATGCAGATTTCATCAACCTGTCCACAATCACCCATATACTGTCATGTCCGCGAGGAGATTGAGGTAAACTACTAACAAAATCCATAGCAATGTGCTCCCATTTCCACCGCAGAATAGGAAGTGGCTGCAGCAAACCCCCCAAGTTTCCAATGCTCAGTCTTAACACGCTGTCATATCTCACACACTCGAATAAACTCTAAAACATCGGCATTCATCTCCGACCACAAAAAAGACGTCGCATATCTGCGTACATCTTGGTCCGACCCGGGTGAACAGAAAATCGCGAACGGTGAACCTCCTGAAGTATCTCGGTGCGCATCTCAGCCACTTATGAAATCCACAGTCGTTCTCGAAACATCAAACATGAATTTGTCGATCGACTTTATTTTGGATGATCTAAACTCTCAACCATATCGCTGAATCGCTAGTACAACTAGTCAGCCTACTGTTTGTCAAGTACACCCTGAATCGATAACGACATTGGCCTTCCCTTGATGATACTCAAGTGTAAAGTCATAATCCTTCAGGAACTCCAACCAACGTCTCTGTCTCAGATTCAATTCTTTATGAGAGAATAGGTACTTCAAGCTCTTGTGATCAATGAACAGAGCGAGCCACACATCATACAGGTCATGTCGCCAAATCTTCAATGCAAACACCACGGTGGCTAACTCTATATCATGCGTCGGATAATCTTGAGATATCGAGATGCATATGCAATCACCTTGCCCTCCTACATCAATACACAACCCAAGCTAGCTTTCGAAGCATCTGTATACACAACCAAATCCTTCCCTGACTCAAGCAACACCAAAACTGATGCAGTCGTCAGCTTCTCTTTCAAAGTGGAAAATGCATGTTTGCAACTCTCATCCACTAGAACAATTTCGGTATTTAATAGAGGTTTTTAAACCCCTATTAAAGGGGGGTGTTATTAAATAACACCTAATTGATAGGAGTTTTAAAAAACCTCTATGTAATACATGTATTAAAAATTAAGACATAACACATTTCACATGACATTTAATAACACTCTATATAATAGTGGTTTTAAAACCTCTATAAAAAAGCCAAAAATGTTCTAGTGATCTCAGTCAAATTTCACGTTCTTCTGAGTCAATCGAGTCATTGTGAAACAATTCGGGAAAAATCCTACACAAAACGATGATAATAACTAACCAAACCCAGAAAACTGCGTATCTCGGTCACTGTAGTCGGTGTACGCAAATTGATTACTGCTTTAATCTTAGCGGGATCCACAAATACTCTGCTAGCTCCAACTACATGTCCAAAAAATATGTCTTCTTGAAGCCAAAATTTGCATTTACTGAACTTGGCATATAACCGGTGTTCCCTCAAAATCTGCAGAACTACCCGGAGATGTTCCTTGTGATCCCCACTAGTTCTGGAATAGATGAGAATATCATTAATGAATACAATCACAAATCTATCTAGATAAGCCTTCAGTACTCTATGCATGATATCCATAAACATAGATGGGGCGTTAGTCAAACCAAACGACATGACCGTAAACTGACAATGGCCGTATCTCGTACTAAATGTAGTATTCTCCATGTCTTCAGCTCTAATTCTGAGCTGATGATAACCTGATCACAAATCAATCTTGGAAAACCACTGAGCTCCCGTTAGCTGATCAAACAAATCATCAATGCGAGGAAGCGGATACTTATTCTTCACGGTCACCCGATTCAGTTGCCTATAGTTGATGCACAATCTCAGGTTGTCGTCTTTCTTCTTCATAAATAAGACCGGTGCACATGCTTGGGTGAATGAACCCTAACTCCAACAACTTGTCCAAATGAGTCCTCAGTTCCTCCAACTCTCGAGGAGCCATCCTATACGGTGGTATAGAAATAAGTTTAACCCCAAGGACTAAGTCGACGATGAAGTCAATCTCTCGCGGCGGCGGTAATCCCAGTAGATCCTCTAGAAATACTTTGATAAACTTGCACACTACCGACACATCTCTAATACATATATCAAATCTCTCAACAGTACTCTTAACACACGCAAGCGTCTCAATTTCACTACTAGTGGCAATCATTCCTCTAGTGATCGGAAGTAAAACAGTTGTTCCTTGAAATTTGATCTCCATACCATCTGATAATGGAACCAAAATTGATTTGCTGTAGCAATCAATATGAGCATCATACGCACCAAACCAGTCCATACCAAGCAAAACATCAAACTCAAGAAACTTTAAGACCTTCAAATCTGCAGGCAAATTATGACCTTTTATCTCTATCGAACAATCGACACACAATAAGTTTGGGTACATCTCGTCCCCCAGCAGCTGTGCTAAGGATCAAGGGTTTACTAAGTTTAGTAGGTCTCAACCCTAATGCATCTACCATGCATCCAGAAAAAATGAAACAGTCGAACCATAATCAAACATGGTATGCATCAAAGTACCACAAATCAAAATCGTACCCTCAGTGAGATTCTGGTAAACTCCCTAGTCTGGCTCAACAACAACATAGACTCTCTCCCTTTGCTGCTGATGATGTTGCGTCTGCATTCGACCTAGCCGTGGACGTTGACTCTGAAGAAGACCTATATGACCGCATTTGAAACATGTACATTGCTCATTCGGTCTAGAAAACATCCTTTGTGTCTCGCTCTGTCCACGACCCTGTGCAGGTCTCTAACTCTGTGTTTGTGCCTGTCCAGACCTCTGTGTCTGTCCACTGCCTCTACCCACATCCCTACTCTTAGAATGTTGCCTCTGTGGCTGCTGTATAGATCAGGTAGCTTGTGGCGAATAGTCTAAATAGGGCGGTTGGTACTATAAAGGACCTAACACTTTGGGCTCTACTATCTCAAAAGCCCTGACTGTTCTTTTTCATCTTCTTGTCTTTATCAGATCGGCGTTCTAACTGTGCCTCTGGTCGGGTAGGTCTAGCCTCCTCAGGATATGTACGTAAATAAACCTCCTTGGCTAAGCTCTTCTTATAAGCCCTCTGCAATGTATCTGGCTCAGTGGATACAATGACACCTCCAATCTCAAGTAGCAATCCATCAGTGAAATAGGACACCTGATCGGCGTTTGAATCTACCACCCCTTCGGTATACGGAAGGAGTTGTAGACTCGTCAGCATACTGTTTCGATGAGGTGAACTGATTCCTCTTCTCCCTCAGTACAGTTGGAGGAAAATACTTCAAGTTGAACTGCCTCTTGAAGTCTGCCCGATCCTTGGTACTCATCTGGTAACCACCATCGTCATCCACCAGTCGTATGCCTCTCCCAGAAGCATCGATGAAGAAATAGAGGCTTTCACGTGCTCATAAGTAGCAATGATATTGTGCACCTTCTCATGGCTCTTCAAGAACTTCTCTACAACCTCCAAATCTGTACCACCATAAAACTCAGTAGGATTATGCCGCTTAAACTTTCACAACTGCCTAGCCTCTATTGTCGCCTTAGCGCCCTTTTCTACTGACGTAACATGCACTATCTCAATCTATACATGAGGTACAACTATATTCTTGGTACGGCTGCAATAATTGTAGTAGCCACAACAGTAGTCACTACAATTGGTGTATCCGTCTCCTAAATAGCAGACAATGTCGATGAAGCTGGTGGTAACGGTGTAATCGTTGTCGGTGCTCTAAGTATCCTCAAAATCTCCTCCAATCGCAGATCCTGGGACGTGACTCTCTCAGACAGAGTATGTAACTCCTCAGCACTCGCAAATCGAGGACCCGCAGCCCCACTATCATCACTAGGTCTGGTCTGATCCGTCATCGCTATCTGCAATAAAAAGCGAATCCCTGAATCAGTGGTTAGTTACCGATATAGTATATCACAACCTAACAAATATAACATATAAGATCAAGTTTTAGTTTTTCCCCACTCTCCTCACTTCCCAACGAAGTTTCTAATTCAAGATCACAGGGTTCCACTCTAGGTTCCAATTGTGTCTTATGTTGCATATATTTAAACTGCTCTGATACCAACTATGACGACCCCAGTTTTTCGTAAAACTAGGCCCACCCGGCTTAAACCTACCTGGACCCTCGAGTCGTTTCTCGCAAAGTCGATGCAGGCCTAGTCAGCCTCAAATAGTTACTTTCTCATTAAATTTGTATTTTAACATTAAGTAATTATGTTGTGTCTTTTACATAATAGTCTATAGCGGAATTAAAATCGTGACAAAGTTAAATAACTCAGATTTTAATAAAGGTGAAACAATCTACGGTGTGGAACCCTGAAATCATCGGATAAACAAGCATATCCTATATCACTCGATCCCAATATGTCTTAGTGTAATCAAAAGCAATAATATACAATAAGTACAACAAAAATGGCGAGACATACTATCGTGTAAGGAAAGAATCGCTCCAAAAAGTCGTCAAAGGAAGTCATCGATCATCGGTCCTTTTCTTTGTTTGTCTCTGTCCGTTCTGTACCCACCGTCACAAACTAGACGGTGAGTATAGTAAATTAGAAAGTAATAGCCAGTTTGATATAAAAAGTAATTCATGAATCATTTAAAAATAGTTCAAATATCATGCATGTATTAAAAGACAGATAAAAGATAAAAAATGCATGATAAACAGACTGACAGATTTGCACGACGAATAATGAGTGCCTAGGAATTAAAAGAGGCATACTAAGTGGTCTTAAATCCACAACAATCCACAACATTCTAGCACTCGGGGAAAACTCACGTTTGGTTGGGTAGTTGCACCCCTGCAGGTAGTGTTCGTGTTTGCCCAACTAGCTATAATTGCAAGAGTATCTTCCCGACATACTTAGGCCATAGGCACTCAACCAAGGAAGTAAAAACTAGAATTCCAAGAAAGACATCTATCAAAAAGACAATAAATATATAATATGAATTACTATGCATTTTCTTAACAAGTTTACTCACTTACCTTAGACTCGCATTATCCCACTCATACGGCTTCGACACGCTCCCCCAAAATGATTACCCGAACTCCCGAGAGATACCTTTAGGTTTATGAGGACCCATAACATGTTTTAGACCAAATTATAGTGTTTTGGAGATTTTGAGAAAGTTCAACTTTATGTGCTGCCAAGATAATTAGCGCGCTACGTCGTACACCTGGCACGCTAATCAATATTAGCGTGCTAGTTTTTGAAATTAGCGCACTAATTTACATATTAACGTGCTAACTCTGATATCTAGCGCGCTAATCAATATTAGCGCTCTAGATTTGCCACCTAGCGCGCTATGTACAACAGAACCTAGAATTCTGCATTTCGAATTCTGGGTTTCCTCTACACATATGCCATGATAATGCCTTGGGGACCCTCAAACACATTACTAGAGGTCCCTAACATCAACCATAACATAAAACAACACCCCACAACATCAAAAACATGAATTCATTGAATTGAGCAAGCTATGTTAATGGAGTTACCTAGTTTGATCTTCACAACTTCACCAACTATATAGATTTGCCAAGCCAAACTTGATGCTTTTCTTCCTCTCTTGATCACTCCAGCACTCCAACAACCTATCCTTCTTCTCCAAATCGATGAGATCAACTTAAGTGATAAGTTTGGTTGACCAATTGGTTATATATGTATGAAGTTGATTAAACATTAGCCACACATCAATTTGCACTTTCGTATCCCGAGGCTTATCTTGTGGACCACCTTCACACACTTGTCCCACAAATCATGCTTAAGTGACTCCAAATCTATACTCACTTGGTCTCTAGATAGATCATTACGTGTCTCGATGCATATCATAAGGCTTTTGTTTTAAATTCACCAACTTAGGCTTACTATTTGAATTTTCAATGTGACCGCATTAAAGCTATATACACCACTATAAGTAATTCAAATTACACTTACCCCATGAGTCGCTACTTCGGTCCCACGTCAATACGCAACTCGTGGTACGTCCCCGCTCATGTCTCGACTCATCGAATGCCCCGCTATACCTTACTCGCAAATTCGGCACAACAAAATAAACATACACTTGAACATTAGAAATTCACATTTGAGTATAAATAAATAATACATACACCATAGAAAAATAAAATCTACCTCAGTGTCAGTTCTAGAGGTTTCAATATGTACGTCAAGTCACGAAGGTCCAGTCAACGGTGCTGTGACACGTGGCATATGTAAATTTGAGGGTCGTTACATGATCTAGTGAAGAGAGACTAAGGTTTTGGTCTGATCTTGACACTGAGTTGAAGCTTGCTAAAGATACTTGAATCAGTGTTTTCAAATGGAAAATTGATTGGTCAAGGATTATGCCTATTGAGCCTATGAATGGTCTGGAAGAAACTGTGAGTTTTTTGTATGTTTTACTGATATGTTTGCATAAAGGGTTTTAACGTTATGACTTCATGTATAATAGATAAAGAATTATACATCAGAAGACAATGCAGTGCGTTGGTTATTCTTTTTTTCTAGCATTAAGTATTAACTGTTGTTTCACCTTGTTTAACTTTTATAAGTATGCATGCAGTTGTTTCAGTACATTTTTTAATGAACTTTCGTTTTTCCATATAGGCATGAGATCGGCTTGTTGTTTGTAGATTAACTAACAGAATTAATTGATTGTACCGTGTAGGCTGTGAATGGAGAGGATTCGGGCGATGAAGCTGTTGTTGATGCTGCCCAAGACCAATAACAAGAAGAAGATGTTTTCTTTTGGTCTTCCGTTATTCTTGCGTACTCTTCTTCCTTCTTTTTTTTCTTTTCATCCCCTTTATCTAAATTCAATTATTTTATCATTATTTGTTGTTTGTTTGGACCTGAATTTCATTACCAAAACCCTGCCTCCTTTTTGTTTCTATAAACTTTAGGCAATATCTGACGCCTGCCCTTTTCATAGTCATTCAAAATGATGTCTCCTTTGTTACCCCAATAATGTCATAAACTGTCAATTAGAGTCTTACTTATATTCTGTCATCAATTATGCATTTAATTGAATTATGAACTTGCAGGTTTGTATTCCCGGCTTTGGGAGGTTTACTGTTCGGTTATGACATCGGTGCCACTTTTGGAGCCATCATTTCTCTGCACGTATTTTTATCCTTTTGAGTCTGCTGCCCCTAAGCGAACTCTATTTGGTTTTTCCTAACGTGATTTTATTTCATTGCATTGTTTGCTTCACAGTCACCCGAACTCAGTGGTACTGCATGGTTTTGTGGAATTCACAAAGTTACTTTATCTCTTCTTTGTAGTTTTTTGAAGGTTGTTGGTTGGACTTATTTATTTACTCTATCTTTCATGTTTACTCACTAGAACAATTTCGGTATTTAATAGAGGTTTTTAAACCCCTATTAAAGATGGGTGTTATTAAATAACACCTAATTGATAGGAGTCTTAAAAAACCTTTATGTAATACATGTATTAAAAATTAAAACATAACACATTTTCACATGATATTTAATAACATTTTATTTAATAGGGGTTTTAAAACCTCTATTAAATACCAAAAATGTTCTAGTGACTAATTGCTTTATCTTTCCACATTCTAAATACTTAACAGGGTTATGGTTTGTAGATTGCATCATCCATCATCAGTTAAATGTAGATTTTCTCCATATTCTGCTGGTGCTTGGCCTGGAGGTTGTCCTGATATGCTAGAGGCTGCAACATCTGCACTTCCAATGGGTGCCTTTCGACAAGCTATGCACTGGACGACAGTTGCACAGTCAAAAGCCTATGATTACATACATAGACAAAGGTACTTCCTTTTCTTTTTGAGTGCCAAGAGGGTTTAGATCCTTCTCTAATAACCATTTAGAAAGTCCCGACTCATGAATAAGCATACAACAGTTCATAATTTGGATGAATTGAATTGGTTAAGCTTTCTAAAAACATGTTCCTTGAATTGAGTTGGTTTAGCTGTTGGGAGTTATGGGCGCCCCTCGCTCCTGTCCATGTCTGCACTATTGATGAAGTCCAAGAATTAGCTTGCAAATTCTTGACAGGATAATGATGAAGTCCAAGAATTAGTTTGCAAATTCTTGACAGGATAATGATGAAGTCCAAGAATTAGTTGCAAATTCTTGGAAAAATATGAAAAGATATGACAGGATGACATTTTTGTAATTTCGGTGAAGTTCGGGCGTTTGAGTTTCGGCGTTCCGAGGGCATGGGTTGATTGGAAACGACGTGGAGATCACGAGACACTGCTATGCTGTGACTACGACATTTTTCGGCGAAATTCCATCGTTTTGGCCTCCGAAACGACAATTTTGCTATTTTAGGAAAGTTTTGTTTAGATTATAACTTTCATTAGGAATTTTCGTTTTTATTGTCGTTTGCAGCGTTTGTTTCTATTTTTCGTCTAGTTTCCAGTTTAGAGCTTTTAGGGCTTTTTGGACTTTTTACTATTTTTGGAAAATTTTAGGGTTTCGCTATTTAAACGACCTATTGGATGTAATTCGTAGTTTTTTTGCTTGAATAAAAGGATTTTCGAACTTGGCTTAAGTTCTGACCTAGATTGAGTTGTTCGTGGATTCGTTCGACCGGTTTAGAAGATATTCGCTGCGTTAGTTGGTATCAGAGCCTGCTTCAGCGTGACTGGAGAAATCATGCCGCCGAAGAGGAACCAGCAGCGTATCGAGGAGGTGTATGACCGTGACAATCTGAATCGACAAATTGGCCAAATAATTGACCAACGCATGGGCGCGGTGGTAGAATAATTAACTTCCAGAATCGATCAGTTGTTGGGTCAGAATATGTATCGTGTCTGTAACCATCGAAGGGAACCTGTTGGTGATGAACCAGTAGGAGATTCTTCTAAAGAAGCGGAGGATGAGTATGTTGAGGCACCGAGGAGGCGCTACAGGCCGCGTGCAGTTGAGGATGATCACAGGCGGTGGGAGTCTGGGATGAAGACGGAGATCCCAGAATTCCATGGCACCCTTCAACTGGAAGAATTCTTGGACTGGCTGACGTCAGTTGAAGAAGTCCTAGAATTCAAAGGTGTGCCCGAAGACAAGCGTGTGCAACTGGTTGGACCAGATTCTGCAACAGGGCCACGGCTTGGTGGCAACAACAGAAGTTGATGCGGAATAGGAATGGAAAAGCGAAGATCACCTCGTGGGAGAAGATGAAAAAATACTTACGGGCCGAGTTCTTGCCTTACAACTTCCAACGTCTTATGTATCAGAGGTTGCAGAATCTGAGAATGGGGCAAAGTCAGTAGATGATTACACTACTGAGTTTTATCAGTTAGTCACTAGAAACGAACTGCAGGAGACTAACGACCAATTAGTGGCGCGGTATATTGGTGGGCTGAGAGTGCAGATCCAAGATGTCGTTAGCATGTTAGATCCGACTTCCTTATCCGCAGCGTACCAACGAGCATTGTTGGTGGAGAAACAACAGCGTCGGGGTGTGAGTAATGCTTCCAGTAATGTTAGTGTTGGGACAGTTAATACTGGAGGTAATACCGGTGTAATTAACTCTGCTAGTCGCACGAACAGACCTAACACTAATGGGATTAAATGCTTCGGTTGTGGCGAAGTTGGTCACAGGAAGTCAGAATGTAAATGGAAGAAGGCTCTCTTTATTGAGAACGAAGAGGAAGACGAAGGGGAAGAGGCCAACATCACTGCGGAACCAGCCTTTGATACTTCCGACAACACAGAAGAGGAGATCGTGACTGGAGATGTGGGCACTGCCTTGGTTGTGAGGCGTTCTTGTATGACTCCTAGAGCTGTCGCTGATGATGAGTGGCTGCGAAATACCATCTTTCAGTCCAAGTGTACCATCTTAGGCAAGGTGTGCAGGTTCATGATTGATGCAGGCAGTTGCGAGAATATCGTCTCAGTTGAAGCGGTTCAGAAGTTAGGCCTTGCAACTGAACAACACCCCAAGCCCTACAAGCTAGCTTGGCTGAAGAAGGGTGGTGAGGTGAAGGTGTCGAAGCGCGCCTTGGTGACTTTTTCTATTGGTGCTAACTACAAGGATTCAGTCTGGTGTGATGTTGTGGCTATGAATGCTTGCCACTTGTTACTGGGACGTCCTTGGCAGTTTGATAGGCGAGTTGCGCATGATGGCAGAGCCAATAAATACACCCTTATGTTCAAGGGAGTCAAGATTGTGCTAGTACCTGCCAAGGATCCGGAGGAAGTTAAACCTACTAAAGAATCTAACAGCTTGTTGTCTTTGGCAAGATTTGAAGATGAATTACAGGATTCTGAGGTAGTTTACATCTTGATGGGAAAGGAGGTAGATAGAGATGTTGATGTTCCTGAAGCTGCAATTCCTATTGAGAAGGAGTTTTGTGATGTTTTCCCTGATGAGATGCCAGACGGGCTGCCACCATTGCGTGATATTCAGCATCAGATTGACCTTGAACCTGGCGCGTCATTACCTAATAGACCAAACTACCGAATGAGTCTCGGTGAGCATGAGAAGTTGCGCAGACAGGTTGAAGAGTTATTGGCGAAGGGATTCATCCGTGAAAGTCTGAGTCCGTGTGCAGGACCAGCCTTCCTTACACCAAAGAAAGATGGCTCCTGGCGGATGTGTGTGGACAGTAGAGCAATCAACAAGATTACTGTCAGTTTGTGGGCTATGGTGAACACGCAGCTGAAATTTAGCAGTGCTTATCATCCGCAAACATATGGGCAGACTGAAGTTGTCAACCGTTCGTTAGGCAATCTTTTGAGGAGTTTGGTGGGTGAGAATGTCAGGAGTTGGGACATCAAGTTGAGTCAGGCAGAATTTGCACACAACCATGTTGTTAATCGAAGTACCGGGTTTAGTCCTTTTCAGGTTGTGTATTCAGTGCTACCTCGAGGTCCTCTTGATCTGTTACCAGTGCCAAGTAAGACTAGATGGCATGGCGAGGCATAAAACTTTGTTAGTAGGCTGCAAGAGATTCATCAATCTGTCAAAGATAACTCGCAGAAGGTTGCTGACAAGTACAAACAATATGCAGATCGGAAGAAGCGTCAAGTGGAGTTTGAAGTGGGTGACTTTGTGTGGGCAGTTCTCACTAAAGACCGGTTCTCTGTGGGTGATTACAACAAATTGTCAGTTCGGAAGATTGGTCCTGTGGAGGTTCTTGAGAAAATTAATCCTAATGCTTACAGATTGAAGTTGTCAAGTCACATTCGCACGGCTGATGTATTTAATGTCAAACATTTTGTTCCCTATTATGGGGATACGTCTGATGATGAAAATTCGAGGGCGAATTTTTTCCACCATGAGGAGAATGATGAAGTTCAAGAATTAGCTTGCAAATTCTTGACAAGATAATGATGAAGTCCAATAATTAGTTTGCAAATTCTTGGAAAAATATGAAAAGATATGACAGGATGACATTTTTGTAATTTCGGTGAAGTTCGGGCATTTGAGTTTCGGCGTTCCGAGGGCATGGGTTGATTGGAAACGGCGTGGAGATCACGAGACACTACTATGCAGTGGCTACAATGTTTTTCGGCGAAATTCCATCGTTTTGGCCTCCGAAATGGCAATTTTGTTATTTTGGGAAAGTTTTGTTTAGATTATAACTTTCATTAGGAATTTCCGTTTTTATTGCCGTTTGCGGCGTTTGTTTCTATTTTTCGTCTAGTTTTCAGTTTAGAGCTTTTAGGGATTTTTGGACTTTTTACTATTTTTGGCAAATTTTAGGGTTTCGCTATTTAAGCGACCTATTGGATGTAATTTGTAGTTTTTTTGCTTGAATAAAAGAATTTTCGAACTTGGCTTAAGTTCTGACCTAGATCGAGTTGTTCGTGGATTAGTTCAACTGGTTTAGAAGATATCCACTGCGTCAACTATTGATTCCCTCCCCCATCTTAGCATCAAAGACACTCCCATTCGGAGATTCCCTCTTTTTTGTTCTTCTTCATGTCTGTCTGTCTGTGTGCTTTTGATTCTCTTGTACATTTCAAACATACCCATTGTGAGATCCCCTCTTTTGTGTTCTGGGTTTTCGTTATTCATGTTTGTAGTTCTTAATTTTTGTAGTCTTAATTAGTAAACCCTACCAAAATTTTTCTGATCATGGTTGTGATTACCATTAAGTTCTGCAGGGAATTAAATAGACTATACAACATATGTTATTCCTTCATTACTGAACTATTTTATTTGTGGTCTTGAAACTCATTGATGAACTTATTGGATATCTTGATTTGAGAATCTACTGTACTGATTTCCTACTTCTCACCAATACATATTGCAGCAGTAAATTGCAGACTTCCATCCGCAATGCCTATGTCATGGGAAAAGTGAGGATGTTAGCCTTTGAGTATGAGACAACGACGAAGTTTGTGAGGAACTGGAATGTATCATGAGCAGCTGAATCGGGTGGATTTGTTCTTTGGCAGATGATGCCTGATATGTTGTACGTCGAACTTGCGGTGGAGGAAGCAAGGTTCATGCTAGATGCAATGGCAAGCTTGTATGGAGACAAACTCCTTGGCTTTGTACGCATGTTGCCAAAGGCCCCATTAAGCCCTTGCGTCGAGCACTTCAACTCCAATTGAGTGTGATATCATCATTACCAAATTACCTATATAAGCGGTGTCAACCCCATTGTAATTAACACACCAATGTATGAATGAAAACTTCTTATTCCAATTATCTCATTTCTTCTCTTCTCCTTTGTAGTAGTAGTTTGTAGTAGTAGAAGTCAACTTAAGTTCCAGTTGGCTTACAACTTAATTTACAACAAAAATCCCCTATAAAAAAAATAATGTTAAAATTTCACAAGTGATCAAGGTTTTCTTTCAACTAATGAAACAAAAAAAAATGATTATTTTCAAAGAGTAAAGTTGATAAGTGATAGTGATCTCCTACTTCTTATTATATATATATATATCTTAAAATTATTCAAATGGATAAGTCTAATATAGTTGAGCTTTGTAATTCGCCAATTTAATTAAATTTAATTTGATCAGTTGGTTCATATATATAAATCGACTTGCAAGTATATATAATATGTATTTATAACATTTTGATTACAAAAGTTATTTTTATAACACAAAAATCACAAAACTTTCAAAAAATCTTATAACAATGGTCACCCAAACTTTTTTTCTGATCATAATCTAGCAAAATCACGAACAAAGCAATGATGTAGCGTCACGTTGGCAATTAAAAATCAATTGATTTCATATAAATTTCAATTATAAATTCAGCAACAATTGTTGTTTCGAAAGGTAATTGTTGTTGGAACCAATTTTTTTATACTTTAGTATGATTTAGCAACAAAATTATTTGTTGCAACATGTACAGAATTTGTTGCAGTAAAGAATTCCAGCAACAAATAGTTTTGTTGCTGGAAGCAGTTTTAGCAACGAATGAATTTGTTGCCGAGAACTTCTTCAACAACAAATACCCCATTCGATGCTGAGAACTATTAAGTACGGACTATCAACAACAAACACAGCAACAAAATATTTGTGTTGCTAAGAATAAGTTTCAGCAACGAAATCAGAGCTTTTATCAACAAAAGCTTTCATTGCTAAAACCACTTTTTATTTGTAGTGGTGGAACGAATGTCCATCCTACATGGACTAAATAGACATTAAATAGTGAAAATGATCTCTAATGGGTACTGTGAATTACACTTTCTATCCATGAGGTGACAACTCTTTTCCTCTTTAACTTATTAATTAAATCATAAATAAATACTAATCAATTATACATAAAAAAATTCTACGTATGAAAAGTCGATAACAGTAAATATCGGTTACGTTATTTGTATTTATTCTTTTCTATAAGGTTATTTGTAGATATTGTATCTTGATAAATACAAAAAAAAAACTAAAAAAAAAAATAAGAAAAGTAAAATATATATCAAAAAAATGAAATGCAAGTATATGCGGCTATTTTTGGGTGATTTTGTAGGGTATATGTATCAAATAACGCAAAGTATATATGGCTTTGGGTTATTTTTTTAGTTTTCAATGACGTGGCGTAGTCACAGTGTCTATCATAACCTTTAGATCTAGACGGTGTGGTAGATAATATCTATTTTTTTATGCTACGTTAGAGAAGGTTTTTTTTTTTTTAGTTTTATCGGTGTATTGTCAATCCGTATCTTCATTAGAGAAGGGTTTTTTTTTCTTCTCAAATGTCTATTTAATCTAATGAGGCACACATCCACCCCCAATTCACATTTTCATTGGAGATGCTTTTCGAACCTAATCTTAACGCTCAAACAGCGTACCCCAAAACAAAAGAAAATGACGAGATAGCCGCTGAGCCGGTGAAGTCCGGTCGGATCGGCTGGTTCAGCGCGGTCGGCAGGGAGAGTTACGTGTTGGGGTGATAACGGGGGAGTTGTGACAGGCTGCACGAAACGCGGCAAGGGGACACGTGGGGCCAGGAGGGCGCGGGTGCGGCGGCGACTGGGGTGGGCCCTGGCGGAGTACCAAATCGGAATCTATGGAGAAATTTTCGCTTTTGTTTCGCTTTTTTCGCTTGTTGTTGTCGTGGTCGTCGTCCTTGTTATGTGTATGGATGGATTGGATTGTATGGATGCATCATGTATGGATGATGAATGGCTGGACTGGACAGTTGTATGGATGACATGACATGTATATGCGCTTGTGCATGCATGTGACGTCGACGAAAGTAGGGGCACGTGGCGGATATGTGTGGTGGTGTTCGTTGTGGTGGGCCCCGCGGCGCGGAAGTTCGGTGAAGCTGCTCTAGTTGAGACTGACGTCGTCAGTGCTGTACGTGACGCGCCACGTATTGCACTTTAATTTACCGTTATTATTAATATTTTGCATATTTTATATTTTTTTGATTTTGATTGCTCAACAAGCGCATTTGGTCGCCTACTACGTATGCGACATAGTAAAAACTGCTCTTTGGACTCTGATCATGCTGGCAATTAAAGTCTCGTTTAGGTGGTTTTTACCCATTTACAGTGCTAGTTTAGAGTGCTAGTTCAGAGTTGTCAAAAATTCGTTGAAGTTATTATTTTTATATTTAGTTAAACTTTAACCTTAAAAAAAAGTTTTAAAATTTTAAATAATAAATAATATGAATTGACATAAATAGTCTTTAAACAAGAGAAAAAGAAAAATGGGTAGTACAAAAACTATTAATGATAAGTAATTGTATCTATAACTCTTGAGAGATAACTCCTTATAGGGATGCAGGTGGGGCGCGGAATTCCATTTCCTACGGGGATCCACCCTAATGGAGCGGGATTCCTCGCCAACTAGCCTCACAGGGCCAGAGACGGGGGCAATTTCAACCCCACCATCGAGAGCAGGGCAGAGATAGTATTATCCCTCTCTCACCATGGGGAATCCACATGAGGATTTTCCACGGGGATCCTGAATATTTCATATGAGAATTGCATCAAAATCATTAAATCTTATATTTCTTTTTTTTATAGTGAATGTTTCACATAAAGTTTGAAAATCGTATTACAATTGCGAAGAAAAAGCTTTAAATGATTTTAATTTTAGATTTATAATGTATTTGATCTCTTTTTTATATATTATGTAAAAAGGCGATGGGGTGGGAAATCCTTGTGGGGGTGGGGATCCCCGTCGGGTAAGGAATGAGGGTCAAGATTTTCTCGATGGAGAATTTTGAGGGAGGAATCCTCGCCCTACCATAAGTGGGGATGGAGGGATTGTATTCTCCGTCCCACTTGCATCCCTAACTTTTTAAGGGGTTGGTGAGAAAATATCTCTCACCCTAAAGTATAAGTTGGGAGATAACTTGCAAGCAAGATGGGAGATAACTTGCAAGCAAGATGGGAGATAACTTGCAAGTAAGTTGGGCGACCAAACAAGATTAGTTTCCAACTCACTGTAAGTTATCTCATGGGAGATAACTCAACCCCTAACCAAACAAGACCTTAATGTCCGGACTCGTTGACTCGATTTTCTCGATTCGAAATAAAAAGGATTCGGATAATATTTTAACAAATCAGTCTTAACAATTATTTTTTGTTCGAATTTAAAATTAGGTCGGATCTGAACAAGGCCTTATAACCCCAAATCCGACCTCGACCTAGTTCGAGTTTTAAATAAAATTAAAATTATCTTTGATAAAAGAGTATATTCAGCACTTATTACTTATTAAATAGACCAATAAATATTAATCTACTATAATACATATAAATAAATAATGTACTAAGTATATTTTGAGTTTAGAATGAATTTTTTTTTTATACTTAAACAATTATTTTTTGACATTAAATGTTTAATTACATGAATTTAATGTTACTTTTTCAAAATACGTAATATGAAATTATAATATGTGTATATTTTAACACTTGAATAGCCTTTCAATCTAAAAGTTTGTTTTTAAGATTATGATAAATCCAAACAATTAGACAACTTGAATTTTAAGCAAAACAAATTTGGACAAGTTAGTCTATTTGAATTTAAAATTGGGTCGGGTCTGTATAATGAATATACTTCTTTATAGTATGGGTTGTCTGTAATAGCCCAATATTTATTGACGCTGTTATTTCGTTTAATCTAAAACTCAAGCGCCAGCTCGGGCCCACGTGGACGCCTCGGATAAGCTAGGACACGAATGACTGGGCATAAATCGTTATTTTTGTATGTTTGTTACATAGTTGAGATGTTAATTATTAATTATGTATTTCATAACTCATCGCATGTGCGTATTTATATTGTCATACCGTGTGAGATTGTGTGACGATAAATGCCTTGTAAAGCGTATTGACGCGAGTATCGTGTAGGCGTAGTATGGATACACTAAGTCTTATAATGCTAACTTAAATAAAATGACTAGAACAAAAGTGAATATGACATAAAATAGATAATCAAACTTTAGGCTATGTCATAATAAACGGGTACATTAAGGATTGGCGCGACTCGGGAAGCGGGCCGAGACGCATGACACTGGATGTCAGGTAATTGGGGTACTAAGGGAAGTGGTAATGCACCAATTTAAGACCCTAAATAGCCTACATATGTATAAAAGTGTCTAAGAAAAATTAAGTGAATCAATTGATTACAAAATGCCTATAGTTAGATGAAAAAATTGATGTCATAGATTTACCTTAAGATTCGCACTAGAATAAAATCTTATAAGATTTGAGTTAGGAATTGATGTCAACAAGATGAAAGTTAGTGGAATAGGAGTTAACAAGGACCATTAGATTGACCTCGACATACGTGAACATAATTGATTCCAACATAACCTATATATAGCTAAGTTAGTGACTTCATGCAACAATAACAAAATTTGTTCTTGGGCTGGAGTGCCGAGAAATTCAGCAAGAACTAGGAGGAATGGTAGGGCCGACACTGACATTTTTGGAGCCTAGAGTGACATGAGAAACAATGCCTTTTTATATTCTTGGGTTTCTATATAAAAATGTTTGAATTAGTTAATTATTTTTCATATACTTATGCTATTATTATATTTATATAATTTGATGAACTTCACATTTATTGTTATATAGAAAGTCTTCTTTTTTTTGAAAACATGTGTTTTTTAAATAAAACTAACATATAAAAAGTATTATATGTATCTAAAGATATGATTAATATGGATAATAAAAAAAGTTAATTATTTTTTCTACTTCAAAAATAATTTGTTTTGACTTAAGTAAGAGTCGACTCATGACATCCTCAAACCTTGTCTTTTGACAAATGATGCATCTACCATTATATAATGCTAATATTTTTTGAGTAATTGTTAAATTCTTAATCAAAACATCAATTAATATCAAGAAATAGAAAGCGTTAGATTTGTTAATTTATGTATATTACTAATTTTTTTAATCAATACAATAGTTTATTACTAAGAGAAAAAATGTAAGTTTTATTAATTTATTACATATAGAAAGAGAATGACAAAGTAATATTGAAACTTAGAGAGAGAGAGAGAGAGAGAGATTGATATAAGTGGGGCCCACATATATATTGAGCCGAATTACAACAGTCACGTATGGCGAGATTCATCTAAGTGGGGGACCTCCATAACGCTACATAATTATCAAGTCAACCACACACACTAAGAAATAAGATTTTTTTAAAATTATATATATTAGAAAATCTGGGGTCTATTTTGGGGGTTAGGCCAAGGGCGGCCGCCTGCCTCACCCACCCTCAGAACCAGCCCTTAGTAATGGAGGCCATCTACTAGAGGAATTAAGTTAGGAAGATCAAAAGCAAGGTGATCATCTTCTCCATTTATTTTCCATGAAAATGAGCTTTAAAATTTGAGTTTGATTCAAAAATGAATTTCTAAATTTTCTCACTCATTTTTCGAGTCTCTTTATGAATGGAGAGTTCATTATGTTCACCAATTTAAGGATTTGAAACTGATTTTTTAAATGGATTGTGTTCTTGAAGTTTCTTGATGCATGGATGTTAAATTTCTTGATTTAACCTCTATAAATTGATCATAAATCTCTCATACGTACTCCAAATGGGGCGAATCATATACCATTGGAAAGCTTATTCAGAGATCTACAACTTAATTTTGGGTAAAAATTTGAAATTCAAATTCCTTCTAGGTAAAAAACTGCTATGCAATCAAGTAGTTTAAATGTTAATACAAGATTTTTAAAATGAATGTTGACAGGGCATAACTCTTTCAATTCTTATCGGAGCTCATCTTTTAGTATGCTATTGTTGGGTATGTTAGCTACCTTGTGACAACAAATTAAGAGTTTTAGAGCTTATAAATTTAGAGAAATAATTTTTTACAAACTTGCTGCTTAGATTTTGATTCTAATTTGAGTTGTCTTTGTAAAAATCCGATATCTCTTTCATTTTAAATTAGAATTTTGCAAACTAGACATTTTTCGGAAGGCTAAGACATAGAGCAAGAACTTTTCTATATTATCTTTAATGATTTGGAGTTTATCATGGTCTAATTTTTGCTGCAACATATGCTCCCAGATTGAAAGTTAAAACTTTATTTAGTCTTTAAAAGACTATTTTCTGAAATAGAAACCTAAACCTAATTTAGTTGGATTTTTGGGGTTCATACGCAGTGGAAATTACAAAATAATTTTGACAAAACCCCAATAGGATTCGAATCTAATTTCTTTAAAAACGTTTAAACCATGAAAACTTAATCATACCTCGGTCGCAATATACCTTTTGAAGGTTGATCGATCTTTAAGGCGCTGCCTACGACGAACGCCCTCTACCAGCAGTCCACACACTAACGGCGGCCGAGATTCGAAGTGCTAGCTTCAAGAGAATACCAAACCTTTTTTGTTTCTCTTCAAAACGATCCAGAGCATACCAGAAAATCCTAACTCGTTTCTAAAACGAAAATAGAGTTTTGGCCCTTAATCTTTCATGCGTGTGTTCTAACTTAAAACATCTATTTATACAACCCTTGTATATAGACGGTTAAGTAAATTACACATATACCCCTACTTAAAGAAGTATAAGTGTAATACACCACAAAGATGTTTCTATCATGAATTTTATCATTCTTTTTTCTTTTCCTAGCTTTTGATTGCAAAATTATTTGCATGATTCTTCTGGCATATTTTGGGATAATGATAGTTTGGCTGCTCTGTTAGCTTTAGAGCTAAAAGCTGACCTTCTTATTTTGTTGAGCGATGTTGAGGGTCTGTACAGTGGACCTCCTAGTGACCCGCAATCAAAGTTAATTGATACATATATAAAAGAGAAGCACCAGGGAGAAATAACATTTGGAGGCAAATCTAGAGTCGGAAGAGGTGGTATGACTGCTAAAGTAAAAGCTGCTATCAATGCAGCTTATGCAGGCATCCCTGTTGTTATTACAAGGTATGACTCCTCTTTGCTTAAAGGCTATGGTTGGAGCTATATACATTATCTTCACAATTGATGCAATTTATTTCTTTTTACACTCGTAACTTTAAAAATGTTTGCCCACTTCCTTTTTTTCTCATTGAGATTTTTTTAAGGCTATCTTCTTGTCGTCAGAAATGGAGCTTACATGGATCAAACTTCTGGTTTTCATGGCTTGCTTGTCGTTCCCTTTGATGGTCGAGTGCAGGGATCGTCATTATAAGTTCGATGTGAGTCATTGCTCTTCTACCTTTAGCTCTATCTGCTATGATGCTTATGTCCCTGAAAAATCTAAGTTCAACTATTCAATTATTAAGTTGTTTCAAATGTCCCTTGGCTGTGCAGGTGGTGTTGAAAAACATTTCAAGACTTTTCGATTGATAATTCTTTTTGTGCATATTTATAGGATTGTAAATTTTTTTTTGTGGTTGTTGAACAATAGGATTGGTGGTTTTGTGAATACTTAGAAATTTGGAGCATTTGTAATACTAGACAATTTTTCGTGGATATATAAATCTTTCTCAATTTTTGATTTTTACATTTTTTTTTCTCTCATTTGAATATTTGTTGATATATATATATATATATATATTGTCGATGTATGAATGTCAAATTTTACTTTTTTTGGGGGATGTTAGCACCCCCGAGGAGTTATTGGAGGGGGTGCAGGCGATGGAGTAGGTCCAATGGTTGTAATTTCAACTTATAGGTTGAAGAACCAATTGGATTATGTTTATGTTTGAAAATTAAACAAAAAGGAAAATTAGAGACGGATGAGCAACGGAATTCAAACATTCCGTTGCTATTCCGTCTCTAATTTTCCAGGAATATATGCATGAATCACAAACGGAATCAGAGACAGAATTCATGAATTTCTTATTTCCGTCTCTGATTCCGTTTTTGATTAGCAACGGAATCAGAGACGAAATGCAATTACAAATGTCCCATTTCGAAAAAAAATCCATTTATATTTCGTCTCTGTTCCGTTTCTAATTTTCGTCGCTAAATCCGTCTCTATTCAAAAACGGAGTTTTTCCGTCTCTATTCCGTCTCTAATCAGAAACGAAATCAAATTTCCATTTCTGATTGGATCAGCGACGACGATTTGAAAGACGGAATCTATTCTGTCTCTGTTCCGTTTCTGAATTCAATTAGAGACGGAATTTATGCAAATCAGATACGGAAATTTCCGTTTCTGATTTGCTATTTTTTGTAGTGTTACATGTTTATGGAACTTTTGTTATACTTAACTCACCTTGATATATACATGGTATCTTTTGCCAGGTTTTCCACTACTTAGGATTGTTGAATACTGTATAGCTTACTTAAATTAAGAATTTTGCTATAAAATTTCATTATAATTTGATAAATTGATTAACTGGCTAATAAAATCATTAATACTTATATGGAAATTAATTAGCTAAGTTAGGATTAAATGGAAAAGTGTACGTAGCCAAGTAGGTCACGGAACGTCAAGGATAAGCGGGCCATAACGTGGCAAGGCTTGGTGACATGGGATGCGACGTGGCGGGTAGCAAGGCGGCCTAGAATTTGGGGCCGCCATAGTCCGTCCATGATATGCATTGAGAAGCGTGCTCCAAATCAGCCTCGGTATATACGTATATCATATATATAACAAAATATTACACATATATAATCTCTAACTCTACCCGCCTCACATCACTTCCCAACTAAATTTCTAAGGCAATATCATCAAGTTTCCACATCTAAAGTTTATTTATTAAATCTTATGCTCTTTATTTAATTTTCCCAAATTCTTAAAACCTGGCTCTAATACCAACTGTGGCGGTCCTAGGCCCTGAGGCCGCCTTGGGGTGTCGTCGTGTCGTGCGCTCCTCGCCTAGTAGGTCCAGCTACAAGTTTTCGGTACCTGCTCGTCCACCTCATGTCTTGATTATTATGTTCACATGTGTGTTATCAATATACTTAGTGGATTATTCATATTTTCTTCAGTTATTTCCTTAGGTAATTAAAGTTCTTTAAGTTCAACTATTTGTAGTTTATTCAACTTCCAAGCCATGCTAGTGGGTTTTATTTTACAAGTTAATAATAAGGTAGCGAAAGCCTTAATTTAATGCAAGTAAAGTATTAAATTAGCATGATAAGCATTATTCATAAGAGCATGTCCTACTGTGAAAAACCCGGCAAAGTACTCTGTATATAGGCGACAATACCATAAAATGGTGTATATATACAAGTATAGTGTCACTCAAGTCTCCCAATATCCAAAATAATAAAAAATATCAAAATAAACACATACTAGTAGGTCCTCAAGGCGGGCAATCAGATGTAATCGCCTAAGATCCCCTTGCTCCTACTGGTACTAGAATCTACACTCAATTATCACCAAAAAGACAGATGACGAGTCTAGTGAGTAAAATCCCAAAAACCCTTCTAAGTATTCGCATAATAAAGTAAGGAAATGTAAGAAATATTGTTAAATAAACACGCATAATGTAAAGATAGGCAACTGTAATTGGCTCATCGGATAACATATAAGCTAAACAAATGTGTGTGTTCACTTCAAATGGGCTGGACTGTACTTCGGGTCACCAGGTTCCCACTAGTGGAAGCGCCCAACTAGCCCAACACCTGATACCTCGCGGCGCTGGCCAAATCCGCAGAGTCATCGACACGTACACCAAGGGCAAGCTTAGGTTTCCATTTACCTAGAGTTAGGTCATAGGTGCTACAATCTAGCATATCATGAACACACAATAGAGAATCTAGGGGAGTAAACTCAACCCACATCCAAGTAACGGAATGAAGTAGTAGAAACAACAGGAAATGATAAAAAATGGAATTAAAAATAGAATCAAATACTCGGAGTATTTCAATTAGGTTTTACAAACCTCAAACCGCTCTCCGACCACCCCGAACTCCCGTATCAAATCCGACAAGCTCCCCGACACTGAGCTACAGTCTTCTAATTCCCTTAAGTCCAAGGTTAGGTTGTTTACAAGTGTTTAGAAATGTATTAAGTTGGAAATAATCAAAATAGCCTTTAATGGGTCTACCTAGCGTGCTAGGTGGAGTTAGCGCGTTAGGGAATTGATCTAGCGCGCTACTGTTCTTTATTTTAATAAATAGTTGAAAGCTCATGATGATTAGTGCGCTAATTGGCCTTTGTGACGGAATTCTCTAGTTGAGAATTCTATCCTTTCTATCCCTATTAGCTAACTTAACCTAGTTTTCACCCTCTCTACGCAATGGTGACTCCAAAACATCAGTTAAACCCATCTCAGAACAACAATTTGATCAAATTCATTCAATCCCACGCCTTCACTAGTTTTTCCAAATCCATCAAAAATCCCAATTCATGCAAAACCAATGATAAATCCTCAATAAAAATGATCATTAAACATATAATTCATCAAGTTTTCAAAAAAAATCAGGGATCTAACCCTTAAATTATAGGCTTATTATTATTATTATTATTATTTGATTTAATTACATTACATTAAGCCTTATTAAACCATATGGTTAGTATCTCTACTGACCAAAATTAACCAACTTATAGTCTTGCTAACCTTCGGCTACCCATACTCGGCGCCTCGTGTTTAGCATATGGTTATATTACTCATTTCATTTAATTACTTAGTCATACTAACGTGAATTAGTTGAGTTTTCTAATGTACCCGTAATTCGCCTCTCTGATACCCGCGTTGGTACACATTTCCAAGCGACTACTCGTTACATAATCTTGCATGATATAACCATACAACATACACACATGTGATGTATTAGTGAATAAATTCATAAAATGCATCATAAATAAGCAATTCAACATATAATTTACTAGTGTACCTAGGTTGACGTGTATTCTAGCCTACCCGCGGCGTGCACGTAGATCTGAGGTGACGTCCGAGTCTGAAATTATGAAATAAATAACGACGTTAATAAAATGGGCTATTATATAGTAAGTTCTAGTATTTTCAAAATTTAAATTAAGGTTTTTAAGGGTATGCGATGAAATTAAGAGTTTGTAATGCGATTTATAGTTTCGATATAAGACATCTTAATTTGATTTTATGAATTTTATTGAGATTTTGCGGGGTTTTCAGTTTTGAAAAAAAAAAGAAGTTATATTCTTGTTCATGCATGTTTGGGAATTGAGTTTTTATGATGAATGATGGTGAAAATGTGTTGAATACATGTTGTTGTTGATGATATTGATGTAGTGGATGCCCCTCTTGGGATTTTTAGTAATGGAGATGGCCTAGGTGGGATTTGGGGTCAAAAACCCCAAATTTCGCCTGTAGAAATGCAATCTACAGCGTGTCTAGTGTGATATCCTTCTTGGATTGGTAAAACGGTCATAACTTTCTCGTTTTAAGTTGAATTTTGATGCTCCACATATCATTAGAAAGTTAAGACAGATGGGAACAACTTAGGATCATAAGATTTCAAAAATAAAGTCATTTACTTCGTCGAAAATGGCTTGAAAATTATAGTTACTCCGCAGGGATATTTTTTTGTAACTTTTTGAGCTGATTTTGGATGTTTGACACTTTGAAGCCTTTCACTCATCGAATTCAGCCCATCTTTTTCAGATTTTATGTGTTCATTACAAAGAAGTTTTCTATTGATTTTCATGTCATTTTGACTTGTCTAACCGGGTTTTTTGACTAAGTTCTGAACCATATTTCTATTGAACTTAAAATAAGTTGATTTTTGAACATGGTCATTCCGAGGGTCAAATGACCTCAAAACCTAATCAAAATGTCCAGATCAAAGTTTTATGTAATGAAATAAGTGCCAGACGATTTTCAAGACATTTGAAGCTTTCTAACCCACTTTTTTAAATGCCTATTGATTTGACTAAGTTATGTTTTTTCAAACAAGTTCATATTGGACCGAATTTTATAAATGGAGTATCAAACCACATAAATGATTTCTAAATAATTTTTGTCACGACCCATTTTTATAAATTGCCGACGTGGACGCCAGCTCGAATCCATGTAGACGTCGCAGTAGGCTAGGACACATGTGGACTTAGGTATGTTATGAAATTGTGTGTTGCATGCTTATTTGCGGTACAATATATTGATACATGTGTATGTTATATAAAAATGCGTGCGATTATGCGTGTCGACGCGGGTACAAGGCAGTTGATAGGACTGAACATTAAGTTGGGGAAATACACACTTTGGTGGGACCCAAATAAAAAAAAAATATATATAAAATAATAATAAACACACAAAAGTCTTTCTCTCCAATAATTTTCGGATCAAAGTCTTCATTTCCGGATCAAAGTCTTCATTTCTCCCCAAAATCCGGATCTCCCATCAAAAGTCTTCAATTAGTTGGAAAGTGATGTGAGAGGGGTGGATTTATAAGAAGAATGAATCGGGGAGGAAAAATTGGCTGTTGGAGAGAAAGAGAGGGAGAGGGAACTGGTCAAGGAGGAGGAAAGGAGAACAACAAACATACCTTGGTGGTAAGAATGATGTGATGATTATTATGTTGTTATGGTTGTTTCGTTGGTGATGGTGGAGCGACGGGTTCGGCCATGGTGGCCGAACCCGTTGGTCGCAATGGAGATGGCGGGGTACCTCCCCCGCCATCGGTTCCACCATGGTTGGGGTGGAGAGCCACCCCAACCCGAGAAGAATGAAGAAAAAAAAAAAAAAAAAAATTTTTTTTTCTTTGCCTCTGGTCGAAACCGAGGAGGCGTGAGGAGGAGACGCGCACGCGGGCGTTCGCGCGCGTGTGCGGCCCCCCCTCGTGGGCCGCCGGGCTCGCTAGGAGGCCTGGAGTCGAGCGCAGCGCCAGCCGGGCCTGGCAGCGCTGAGCGCTTCGCAGGCGAGCGCGGGCCCGAGCCCGGGCCGTTGGGCGAGGGCCCTGCGCCAGAGCGGGTCGGGTCCGACCCATATGGGTCGGCCCGACCCGACACATGAAAAGAAAAGAAAAAAAAAAAAAAAAAAAAAAAAAGAGAAAAAAAAAAAAAGAGGAAAAAAAAAAGGAAAATGGAAGGAAAATTATGGAAAATTCTGGAAAAATCAGAAAAATTATGACCAAAGAAATGGGAATTGAGGATTTCTAATTTGCCTTGAAAAAAACGCGAAATGGACAATTTTGGCCTAACCAATTGTAGGAATTAGTTGTAAATTTTCATGATAAATGACATTATTGATAATGGACATAGGGTGATCAATTGGCAACCAAAGACCCAGTGGACTTGGACTCGGGGAATTGACTACGAGCGCGTTGTGAGGTTTGTAAAACCCAAAGGAAAAACTCTCGAGTATTTATTTTGTTTCGTATATTCATTCAATTCCAGTATTCCTGTCCTTTTTATTTACATTCATATTATGTTCTCTTTTGGACGGTTGGTGAGTTATTCCCACCGGATTTCCGTTGTGTGTCTACACAATCTATACCATGGCGTGTGTATCAGGAGTGCTCGGGGATAACGACCCGAGGGAATTGATACGGTTGTCGGTGCGTCGTTGGTTTATGTCGGCCACCGAGGGGGATCAGGTGATAGCTAGTTGGGTACGCCACTAGTGGAATCCTGGAAGGAAGTCCCGGGGTATGGTTTAGTCTGACTGGAATAGACATACACACAGTTGCACTTTACTGTTATTTACGCATGCGATGCTCTACTTACAGTTGTCTGTTTACATTCCGCATGTTTATTTCACAGTATTTATTGAATTCTATTTATGGATATGAATGCTCGGAGGAGTTCCTTGGGATTTTACTGACTGGACTCGTCATCCAATTTCTTCTGTGATGATTGAGTGCAGATCCTAATACCAGTAAAGGCAAAGGAATCTTAGGCGACTACATTTGACTTCTACCTTTGAGAACTACTTGTATGTGTAATATTTTAATGTCTTTTGGAAATGTTTGGGAACTTGTAGTACAATTTGGTTACTTGGAAATATTCAGGGCTTTTTCCACAGTAGGTTTCCTTAAAATTGCTTAATACTTTTATAATTTACGTACAACTTCCGCTGCTTGTCACATATATATAATGTACGTACATGTACGTACGAATTTCGATATGGAAAAGGACGGGCAGGTGGCGTACACGTGTATAGAGCCAGCTGGCTAGGGGTACATGGGGACACGTCACCCCGGGGCGGCGAGGGCTGTCACAGTTGGTATCAGAGAAAATAAAATTTAAACAACAAACTTAGATGTGGAAAACCCGAAGTTAGTGCCTGACACTTTAGTTGGGAAGTGATCTGAGGCGGGTAGCGTTCGAATGTATATACATGTTATATTCTTGTTTTAATATATATTATACGTATATACCTCGTGATTGATTCGGAAAGCGTTCTCGATGTAGAACATGGACGGACAATCGGGTGTGCCATTGGAAAGCGTATGAGACTAGCGTTACGACTGGGGATGTGCGGTGACAATGGGTATGGAAGAAAGACTCTCGGCACAAGAAGCACAGATGGCCGAGGTATTGCGGCTTCTACGGGAGCAGACCGCAACGCTGACAGCACTTACGTCGGCCTAGAGAGAGCCAATGATGTAACTATACAAATGGCGGAACAGGTTGTTGTACGGTGGTACCCCAGACACCAGTACTGGGGATAGTGGGAGAGGCAACAACAGAGACAGCTACCACAGTTGTCGCTCCTTTGGAGACGTCCACTCTCACGCCTCCACCCACGACAATGGATCAGGTTATTGCCACCCCAACAACTGAAACTCCATCAACATTCGTCTTAGCACCCGAGGCGAAGTTATTAAGGGAGTTTTTGAAATTTAAGCCTGACTTCTTCCATGGAGGCGGTGATCCTGAGGTGGCTGGAAGATGGATACTGTCTCATCAGCGTTTTCATAAGTTGATGAGAAATGATGAAGCAGTGCAAGCACGACTTTAGGAGACTGTTTGAGGGGAAGTGCGGCTGTATGGTGGACAACATATACGGATACTCATCCTGAACCAACGACCTGGGCCGAGTTTAGGGAATTATTCTATGATCAATTCATACCTATGGAGGTTAGGCTGAGACTGAGGGAGGAGTTCCTATCATTGAAACAGGGTAGTCGGACGTTACTGCAATATATGGAGAGATATCGAATTCTGCTTCAATTCGCTTTGGATGTTGCCGGAAACGGAGCGTCGCAGATTTATTACTTTACCCGAGGGGTTGATGACAGGATTGCATCCGCAATTGTCTCATCTGGAGCCACCACACTGCATGAGATCCTTGATAGGGCATTGGCTCATGAAACATACTTACTGCAGAAAGCTGGGCAACATGTGACTGGTAGGGATATGCAATCAGGGCAGAGTTTGAGTCAACTCAGAGACGGAAGAGGTCAATGGAGCGTACAGATAGAAGTCGGAGAAATGATAGACGAGAGGGTGGTCGCCGAGATGAGACTCAAGGCAGGCAGTTCGGTATGGGGAACCACAACCAGTTCATGCTATCACTGCAGCACCGGTGGATCAATCGAAGGCACAACCACAGGAGTACCGTCAGGGTCCGAAATCTGGAGATGGACAGACGGTTAGACTGGAGACTCGTAGATGTCACCGATGTGGGCAGAAGGGGCATTTGAGGGCTGACTGTCGAACACCACTGTCGACACGACAAACGTCGGATCAGGCCAGGGAAAGAACACATGCATTAGCACAGCCTGATGGCGGGGCGACTAGCAGCTTATTGAAGGTACATTACTTATATTTGGTCGCCACATGCATGCTATGTTTGATTCTGGTAGTACTTTATCATTTCTTGCTGGACGTATTGTCGGATTGTTAGGATTAGTTACACAAACTATAGAACCACATCTTGTCCTCAGTACGGCTGCTGGGGATAAGATATACCCTAATCGAATATGTCGAAACGTGATGATCGAGGTAGAGGGACATCAGCTACCAGCGGATCTTCGAGTATTGGAGTATCTAGAGTTTGATATACTGCTAGGAATGGATTGGTTAGCATCCTATCATGCGCAAATAGATTGTTACGGCAAGAGGATAGAGTTTCATATTCCCTGGAATACCGAAGTTTGTATTAATTGGATCGGTGATGATTTACCCATCACGAGAGGTCGACTAGCTATGCGCAAGAGATGGAGGCGTTCGCGGCGATGATCGAGCGGAGGATCGAAGCGAGTACAATTGAGGACGTTCCGGTGGTTCGTGATTTCGTTGATGTATTTCCTGATGATTTACCCGGATTGCCACCACCGCGAGCTATTGAGTTCATGATCGAGTTGATACCAGGAACGCAACCGATTGCCAGTCGACCTTATCGGATGGCACCAGCGGAACAGGAGGAGGTGAGACGACGTTGGATGAGTTTGTTGGAGAAGGGCTTCATTCATCCTAGTATGTCTCCTTGGGGAGCTCCAATCTTGTTTGTGAAGAAGAAGGATGGTACGGCACGCCGAGGATGTGTATCGACTATAGGAAGTTGAATCAAGTAACGGTGAGGAACCGTTACCCACTTCCTAGGATTGATGATCTGTTTGATCAGTTGACGGGTGTCAGATTCTTCTCGAAGATTGACCTTCGCTCAGGATATCACCAGTTGAGGATACGAGAAGATGATATTCCGAAAACCGCTTTTAGTACGAGATACGGATTATTCGAGTTCACGGTTATGCCGTTTGGCGTGACTAACGCTCCAGCAATTTTCATGGACTTGATGCATAGGGTCATGAGACCATATTTGGATAGATTTGTCATTGTATTCATTGACGATATCTTGATTTACAGCAAGAATCGGGTGGATCATGAGGAACATTTGAACACAGTGTTGACGACACTGAGAGAACACCGATTGTATGCTAAGTTTAGCAAGTGTGACTTTTGGCTACGTGCGGTGAAATTTTTAGGCCATGTCATCAGTGAACAGGGTATCTCCGTAGATTCAGAAAAGATTAGAGCGATCATTGATTGGAAGACGCTGAGTCTGTAGCTGATATACGGAGTTTCCTGGGACTGGCCGGATACTATCGACGATTTGTGCGAGATTTTTCCTCGATCGCAGCTCCGATGACAAGGCTAACGAAGAAAGACATCAAATTTTATTGGACGGAGGAGTGTGAGCAAGCCTTTCTTGAATTGAAACAAAGATTAACATCTCGCACCAAGTATTAGCTTTGCTTTGAGTCGGGCAAGCCTTTGACAAGATATTTACGGATGCGTCGGGCATTGGTCTTGGAGGTGTGCTCATGCGGGATGGAAGACTGTTGCCTACCTTTCTCGACGATTGAGTCCCCACGAGGGAAATTATCCTGTACACGACCTGGAACTTGCAGCGGTCGTCTTTGCACTAAAGACTTGGAGGCATTATCTTTATGGCGTGCGATTTGAATTATATACAGATCACCAGAGTTTACGCTATATTTTCACTCAAAGGAGTGAATATGCGCCAATGAGATGGTGGAGTTCTTTGAAGGACTACGACTTCTCTATTGAGTATCATCCTGGCAAAGCGAACGTCGTAGCAGATGCATTGAGCAGGAGTGGACTTGACAGTCAGACCGTTCTGCAACAAATGACACATAAGCATGACTTATTACACGCGGCATCAGTTATGTGTATGACTGAGCTGTCAACGACAACTGAACGTCACATTTTTTGTCAATTGAGGATACCGACCGTATCAATTGAACGGGTTGCGGAGTGTCAGAAGGTTGATGGGCTCTATGAGCGGGTCAGTGGTCTTTCACGGGATCCGGAATGCACTGATTAGGCGGAAACCACAGATCGGTGTTTGAGGTACCGAGGGAGATTGTGGATTCCTGCGGATCAGGAGATACGGAACGGGATACTAGAGGAAGCACACCGGTCTCGTTACACAATTCATCCTGGTCGGACTAAGATGTACCATGATTTAAAACGGTTATTCTAGTGGCCAGGGATGAAAGCTGACATAGGAGCGTACGTCAGGAGTTGTCACATTTGCCAGCAAGTAAAAGCTGAGCACAAACGACCTGGTGGATTATTACGGCCATTGCCATTCCACAAAGTGGAAATGGGAACATGTCACTATGGATTTTGTTAGCGGGTTGCGCGGACATCGAAGCATCACGATGCGATGCGGGTAGTGATTGATAGACTGACGAAGTCAGCCCACTTCATTCCAATTTCGATGAAATACTCGTTTTCCCACCTGAGCATATTGTTTGAACGAGAGATTATTAGACTTCATGGGGTTCCAGTTTCTATTGTGTCAGACAGAGATCCCACGTTGACCTCGAAACTATGGGAAGCAATGCAAGAACAATATGGCACCAGATTGCAGTTTAGTACCGCTTATCATCCTCAGACTGATGGTCAGTCAGAGCGGTTAATTCAAATTTTGGAAGATATGCTTAGGGCATGCATATTGCAGTTTGGGGGTTCGTGGGAGGATTATCTGCCTCTGTGTGAGTTTGCATACAATAACAGCTACCAGGGCGAGCATTGGTATGCCACCTTTTGAGGCATTGTATGGGAGACCCTGTAAATCACCTGCTTGTTGGGCAGAACCGGAAGATACAGTGACGATAGGGCCTGAGATAGTTGTTGACCACACAGAGAAGATTCGACAGATTCGTCAAAAACTTCGAGCTGCACAGGATAGACAAAAGAAATATGCGGATAGGTATCGCAATGGTTTGAGCTATGACGAAGGCGATATGGTGTATTTGAAGGTTTCTCCTTGGAAATGTCAACAGAGATTTGGCATTAAAGGAAAATTAGCGCCGAGATACATTGGGCCTTATCGAATTGCACAGAAAGTAGGCCCTGTTGCATATCGATTAGATTTACCTGCCGAGTTAGTTGGAGTGCATCCGACATTTCATATTTCTATGTTGCGACTCGCTAGGACAGGGCCGAGACCGATGATTGAGTTGGGACAAGTGGAGGTCCAACCTGACGTGACATATGAAGAAAGACCGATAGAGATCGTTGACCGTAGAGTACAAATTCTTCGGAACAGAGAACTTCCAAAAGTCTTAGTTCGTTGGCAATATCATAAGACGGAGGGACTTACTTGGGAGCTCGAGTCGACAATGAGGGCGCGATATCCTCAGCTATTCTCTAATCACAGCTAAATTTCGGGACGAAATTTTATTTAGTTGGGAAGAGTTGTCACGGCCCATTTTTATAAATTGCCGACGTGGACGCCAGCTCGAATCCATGTAGACGTCGCAGTAGGCTAGGACACATGTGGACTTAGGTATGTTATGAAATTGTGTGTTGCATGCTTATTTGCGGTACAATATATTGATACATGTGTATGTTATATAAAAATGCGTGCGATTATGCGTGTCGATGCGGGTACAAGGCAGTTGATAGGACTGAACATTAAGTTGGGGAAATACACACTTTGGTGGGACCCAAAAAAAAATATATATATAAAATAATAATAAACACACAAAAGTCTTTCTCTCCAATAATTTTCGGATCAAAGTCTTCATTTCCGGATCAAAGTCTTCATTTCTCCCCAAAATCCGGATCTCCCATCAAAAGTCTTCAATTAGTTGGAAAGTGATGTGAGAGGGGTGGATTTATAAGAAGAATGAATCGGGGAGGAAAAATTGGCTCTGTTGGAGAGAAAGAGAGGGAGAGGGAACTGGTCAAGGAGGAGGAAAGGAGAACAACAAACATACCTTGGTGGTAAGAATGATGTGATGATTATTATGTTGTTATGGTTGTTTCGTTGGTGATGGTGGAGCGACGGGTTCGGCCATGGTGGCCGAACCCGTTGGTCGCAGTGGAGATGGCAGGGGTACCTCCCCCTGCCATCGGTTCCACCATGGTTGGGGTGGAGAGCCACCCCAACCTGAGGAAGAATGAAGAACAAAAAAAAAAAAAAAAATTTTTCTTTGCCTCTGGTCGAAACCAGAGGCGTGAGGAGGGAGACGCGCACGCGCGCGTTCGCGCGCGTGTGCGGCCCCCCTCTCCCGGGCTGCTGGGCCTGCTAGGAGCGGCCCAGCGGGCCAGGCCTGCTCTTGCGGGCCGAGCCAGCGCCCAGGCCCGCTGGGCGCGGGCTCAGCCCTGGGCCCTGGGCGCGAGCCCTGGGCCCTGGGCGCGGGCCCTGAGCCCAGGCCCGTTGGGCGAGGGCCCTGCGCCCAGAGCGGGTCGGGTCCGACCCATATGGGTCGGCCCGACCCGACACCCGAAAAGAAAAAAAAAAAAAAAAAAAAAAAAAAAAAAAACAGAGAAAAAAAAAAAGGAAAAAAAGAAGGAAAATGGAAGGAAAATTATGGAAAATTCTGGAAAAATCGAAAAAATTATGGCCAAAGAAATGGGAATTGAGGATTTCTAATTTGCCTTGAAAAAAACGCGAAATGGACAATTTTGGCCTAACCAATTGTAGGAATTAGTTGTAAATTTTCATGATAAATGACATTATTGATAATGGACATAGGGTGATCAATTGGCAACCAAAGACCCAAAGTGGACTTGGACTCGGGGAATTGACTACGAGCGCGTTGTGAGGTTTGTAAAACCCAAAGGAAAAACTCTCGAGTATTTATTTTGTTTCGTATATTCATTCAATTCCAAAGTATTCTGTCCTTTTTATTTACATTCATATTATGTTCTCTTTTGGACGGTTGGTGAGTTATTCCCACCGGATTTCCGTTGTGTGTCTACACAATCTATACCATGGCGTGTGTATCGGGAGTGCTCGGGGATAACGACCGAGGGAATTGATGATACGGTTGTCGGTGCGTCGTTGGTTTATGTCGCCCACCGAGGGGGATCGGTGATAGCTAGTTGGGTACGCCACTAGTGGAATCTGGAAGGAAGTCCGGGGTATGGTTTAGTGATTTGGAATAGACATACACACAGTTGCACTTTATTGTTATTTACGCATGCGATGCTCTACTTACGGTTGTCTGTTTACATTCGCATGTTTATTTCACAAGTATTTATTGAATTCTATTTATGGATATGAATGCTCGGAGGAGTTCCTTGGGATTTTCTGATTTGGACTCGTCATCCAATTTCTTCTGTGATGATTGAGTGCAGATCCTAATACCAGTAAAGGCAAAGGAATCTTAGGCGACTACATTTGACTTCTACCTTTGAGAACTACTTGTATGTGTAATATTTTAATGTCTTTTGGAAATGTTTGGGAACTTGTAGTACAATTTGGTTACTTGGAAATATTCAGGGCTTTTTCCACAGTAGGTTTCCTTAAAATTGCTTAATACTTTTATAATTTACGTACAACTTCCGCTGCTTGTCACATATATATAATGTACGTACATGTACGTACGAATTTCGAGATGGAAAAGGACGGGCAGGTGGCGTACACGTGTATAGAGCCAGCTGGCTAGGGGTACATGGGGACACGTCACCCCGGGGCGAGGGCTATCACAGTTGGTATCAGAGAAAATAAAATTTAAACAACAAACTTAGATGTGGAAAACCCGAAGTTAGTGCCTGACACTTTAGTTGGGAAGTGATCTGAGGCGGGTAGCGTTCGAATGTATATACATGTTATATTCTTGTTTTAATATATATTATACGTATATACCTCGTGATTGATTCGGAAAGCGTTCTCGATGTAGAACATGGACGGACAATCGGGTGTGCCATTGGAAACTGTACAGACTAGCGTTACGGCTGGGGATGTGCCGGTGACAATGGGTATGGAAGAAAGACTCTCGGCACAAGAAGCACAGATGGCCGAGGTATTGCGGCTTCTACGGGAGCAGACCGCAACGCTGACAGCACTTACGTCAGCTAGAGAGCCAATGACTGTAACTATACCAGCGGGAACAGCTGTTGTACCGGTGGTACCCCAGACACCAGTACAGGGGATAGTGGGAGAGGCAACAACAGAGACAGCTACCACAGTTGTCGCTCCTTTGGAGACGTCCACTCTCACGCCTCCACCCACGACAATGGATCAGGTTATTGCCACCCCAACAACTGAAACTCCATCAACATTCGTCTTAGCACCCGAGGCGAAGTTATTAAGGGAGTTTTTGAAATTTAAGCCTGACTTCTTCCATGGAGGCGGTGATCCTGAGGTGGCTGGAAGATGGATACTGTCTCATCAGCGTTTTCATAAGTTGATGAGAAATGATGAAGCAGTGCAAGCACGACTTTTAGGAGCCTGTTTGAGGGGAAGTGCGGCTGTATGGTGGACAACATATACGGATACTCATCCTGAACCAACGACCTGGGCCGAGTTTAGGGAATTATTCTATGATCAATTCAATCAAGTTTATGTTGGGCATTTTATCGCCAAATCAAAATCAATAATGTCGAATAAGTGACACAAGTTCTTTCTGGGTTGTTCAAGGATACATTTAAGCTAACAATAGTCATTTTAAGACTCCACTACTTAGGATAAAATACTAGAAAACCAATTGTAGACGAATGTGAATGCATAGATAGGAAATGAATGAACAATACTTTAATACACTTAAAACTTATCTAAAAAGGATGGCAGGGACTTGGCGAGCTATAGTCGGACATCGAGGGAGTAGTTTGGGGTTGTGTTGGAGCCGCGAGAGCATAGTAGTGCGATCTGAGGTAAGTAAAACTAGCTAGGAAATGCTTATTAGTTCATTAAGCTTTTGTATTTTCTTGTAATTGAACTGAGTCCCCATCTTGGAATTCCCACCCCGTATAAGTGTTCGAGGGCCAATTGAGTCAAGTGTCTCTGTTAGGAGTAGTAGTCGGCTAGCTACCGGAGCCATGACCTCGAGGCATTAAATTGGATGATTGATTGATTGGGATGAGAGCTCTTATTTGGGGTATAATAGATTTCTCTCAGTATCGAGGGTCTAGGTACAATAGGTGTTGTCGCGTCCTAGGACCTAAGTTTGCTTGACGTTGCCGCGACTCAACGACCTCGACCCTGTCGCACCCGCACTCGGTGGTCAAGACTACTTGGGCGCCTCTCTTTATTGCTTCTTATTTACACTCATTTATCATCATTACCTTTATTTTACAGTCTTATTATTATTCATGCAATCCTTTAGCCCTTTTTTTCTATCGGCATGAATCAGATAGCTTTATTTTTAATGTTGAAATACTATTTATATCCTACTGAATTTTACTTACCGGATTCATCATTTTTGTATTTGACCGAGTGTAGATCCGTAGTCGGGCAAGGGCAAGGCGCCGGTACTTGGCAATTTACTCTGAGCACATCGAAGCTGCCCTCTCATACTTACTTTTGTAGGTTTGTAACTATTTGTATTATATATATATATATATATATATATATATGTGTGTGTGTGTGTGTGTTGTTTTATCACTCTTGAAGTACTTTATGGGTTTTGAAAGATTTATATGACTTGTATATCACTTTTGCAAACATTTTACACTTATCACTTGATATATATAAGTTTAATATACATACACAGAGTACCACATAAGGGTTGTTCGACTCCTTTACTTTATTATTGAGTTATTTTAATTATTAATTATTTCCACTAACTTGCAAAACTTATAAAATATTATTAACTCAACTTAAAATTCTCAATTAACTGAAAATGATATATTGAAAGACTGACTAAGCTTGTGTTGACCTTGCGGGGACAGACTCGGGGGTCTACGTGGGCTTAGGCCAAGCGGGGTCCAGTTTGTAGGGAACTGAGTTCATCACAACCACTCTCCCCTTCTTTCTGTCCTTAGCATGTAGGAGAGGACGACCTTCCGCCACCCCTCCCTTTCTTTCCAACCAGATCTGGTCGAGAGAGATGACGACCAAATCTAGTTGCCTCTTGCCTCAAGATGCGGCTAAATCTGGCTGCCTCTTGGTCAGATATGACCGAGAGAGAAGGGGAGAAGGGTGGCTGAAAGGCTGCCCCTTTCTCCATGCCACATAGAGAGAGGGGGGAGGGGAGAGAGAGAGAGAGAGAGAGAGAGAGAGAGAGAGAGAGAGAGAGAGGTCGCCGATAGTGGTGGACGACGATGACAACGACGGTGACTGGAGACTACAATAGTGATCGGTGGCGATGGTGTGGGGGTGGATGTGTCCTTTTGTGTTGATGTTAAGGGTAAGGTAATTGTGTCATAAATGACTTGTAAAAAGGTCTTTGAGTCTTGACTCTTAAGCCCACGTAGATTTATTGAATCTGATATGAGGTGGCTCGAATCTGATTTAAGGCAGCTCTTCAGTTTAATTTGCTTTATGAAACATAATCAAAATTCAAAACCACAACTAGAACAATTTCGGTATTTAATAGAGCTTTTTAAACCCCTATTAAATGGGGTGCTATTAAATAACACATAATTGATAGGAGTTTTAAAAAATCTTTATGTAATACATGTATTAAAAATTAAAACATAATACATTTTCAAATGACATTTAATAACACTTTATTTAATAGGGGTTTTAAAACTTCTATTAAATGCTAAAAATGTTCTAGTGCACGCTTATGGAGAAAACATATAATATTAATATAATATAGTGTAAAAATATCAATAATTTATATTTTAATAAAAAAAAGTTTTGAAAATCGATTTGGTCGTCGAAAGAGGTGACAGGGCAGATATGGTGCAAGTTAGAGGCGCGCGGCAAAAATAGAATACTCCTATTTAATTGTTGATTTGATTGTATTTTTAATACAAGGTTCAATGGTGTGGTAGTTCTACTTAACAAATTACTAACTACGTGGATTTTTTTTTAATAGAAAATAATAGAATGACAATGAGTAAGTCACACTCTAAAATATATTGATTCAAAAGAATCATCTAAGTAGGTTCAATCCATATGTTACGTGCTAAGATATGTGTATACCCATATTTTGAGATGTGCATGAACGACTCAAAAGTCTTTATCTATGCATTTTTTTTCGTTGTCATTCTAACATGCTCCCTTTTTAATTAGTCTGCACTGAAAATTTTAATTTGAAAATTACACTATTAGAAGGTATAAATAATAGGAAAATAATTTGTTGACACAAATGGAGCACACACATTGGGCACACAGCCTATATGGCTCTCTATTTATGTGCTTTTTCTATGACCCCATGTTTAAAAAAGTACACAAATGAGACGCTACATAGATTATGCGCTCCATTTGTGTCAACATATCACTTCCCTAAACTATAAACTACCTCGATTTCGATTGCACTGGAAGATTCCCACATAACGTTTAGCCCGAGCATGGTTAAGGGATGCTCATTAAGTGGGTTTGGTGTTGGTTAAAGATATGGGATAGAAAATTTGGAAGCAGTGCTTTGGCGGGGCCTGCACGGCTGCCCCTTATCTAGAAAGATACACGTGGCGGGGATCTTATCGGGAGATCGAGGGAGTGTTTGGGCGGCTCCAGTAATCGAGAACGTGAAAAATTAAGGCCATGTTTATAAAAACAGAAAATGTTCTATAAAAAAAAAATATTTTCGTAAGAAGATTTTCTTTTGTAAATTTCTCTAGTAATTTTTTTTATATGTGTTTAGTTGAATATATAAAAATTTTTTTTCTCAAAACTCACAAATAACAAGTTTTAAAATAAATATAAAAACTTATCATATAAATTAAATATATTAATTTTTATATTTAAAATATAAGTTTAATATGTCTTAATATTAAAACTCAAATTTTCTCAATAGAAAACTCAATTTTTTTGAAAAAAAATTATGAGTCATAATATGTAAAACTGGCAATTGTGAGAAAATATTCCACGAAAAAATTTTGGCTATAAAACACATGAAAATATCATTTTCCCATAGAATTTATCTTTTTCCTTGAAATATTTTCCTTTTCCATCCAATCAAAGATGACCTAATTGATTTTGAGCAATATATAAAGATTCTAAACTAGTACTTCCTCCGATCACAAATATAAGTTGTTTAAGGTAAGGGCACGAGAATTAAAATATCCTTAATTACAAGTGTAATTTACATATACGCCCTTTGACATTAAATGAATTGAGAAATTAAAGAATTATAAATATTTTATTTGTATATATAAGGTTATAATTGGTAAAAAAATAATAAATACACTCTCGAATTCTGAAAACGACTTATAATTTTGACTAAAACTTTTTTTGCTAAAAAGACTTATATTTTTTTACCGGAGGAAATATTTCATTTGAAACTAGAAAGTAGGAGTGCATAAAAATTGGATCTAATCTAATTAGAGTCAATCAATAATCCAATCTAATTATTGCGGATTGAGAAATTGCAATCCAATCCAATCCATTTATTTCACTAATTCAACTTGATCCAATTTACTAAATGCGGACTAAAGTGGATCAAGTTATACAGATTGACAATGATAAAGTTAATATTATCTTAAATTAAAAGTTACGTAATCCCAATTGAGTAACACAGAATGCTATAATTAACAAAAAAAAAAAATGTTGAATGTAACTTTTAACTCAAATATATTAGTTTTAGTTTTCTACATTTATTTGGCTAACTTGAATATGAAAAAAATTAACTTAATTTGTAAAAATTTAGATTGTCAAATGTATATGAATAAACGTACTACTTTGGGTACCCAATTTAGTGCACCTACCAAGGAGCGTTGTTCGATAAATCTCGAGCGCGTATCTTGAGGTGTACCAACGATGCACCTTGGTATGCCAAATTGAGTGTCCAAAATGGATAGCCTTATCATTCTTTATAGATAAATTAGTGGTATAAAAATGCCAATCTCATTTAAATATATAGTTCAAAATTTTAAAAGTATATGTGTCTATATAATGTAATGCATATAATTTCTACAAAAAATTAAATATAATGTATATGAAGGTCAATTGAACTAGATTGCGGATTAGATCTACGGATTAAGGTGCCCCAATTCGTAATTCAGTCCAATCCATGCGGAATGCAAATTTTGCAATCCAATTCAATTTAATAAACTCAAATTATGAATCAATTAAAGCTCAACAAACTAGATCGAACTACATCCGTGGATTCGCGGATTTCATGAACACCCTTACTTGAAAGTCACCTCAATGGTAAACAAGAAATGCCTATTGATTAAAAATATCCTAATTTTTAATTATAAGTAAAAGCCTAATAATCAATTAAGATAGCAACTGATAATTTTTAAAGAATAATGCTATTTGTTACATACTCTGGGTATATACATTATATATAATTATGTGGATTTTATTTAGAAATGTATCGAACGTATCCCAATAAAATTTACACCATTTGTTTATTTAATTCATGTATCAAAAGTAAGTCAAAAAATCATTTCCGTTTTAAGGGTTAAGATCTACTCCCTTACTATGTATATCCCTTGTGTATGGTGAAAAAAAGAGACGACTCGCTAACTCGATAAATATGACTAACACATAAATTAGGATTGAATTTGAACATCTGCGGGTTTGTGTTGTTAGTTGAACACATGATAAATGAGTCAAGTCATTTTTTTTTAATCAAAAACATGTCCTAGGTTAATAATCCATTTATAACATGTTAATCAATAAATATATATATATATATATTATAGTTATATCTTAGAGACGTCACGTGGCTACTTCTCAAGCCTCCTTTTGGCTACATCAACAACACTTCCGCCACATCATCAACACCAACACTAATGAGAATAAAGTTATATCTTGTGTTGCCACCTGACACATTCCCTTAATAGTAATCTGCCACATTGTAAACCTCACACATTAACTATTTCTCAAGCCTCATAAGTCATACATTAACGGTTCACTTATTTTCTTTTGGTCTCTTGATTTTGGTGTTTTTCCAAAAGTAAGGCACATTTACAATTTATTTCACAAAATAAGGTGGTGTACTTTGAATTCACAAAAATAGGCAATAACGCCTTTTGAAAAGGCGTTATTGTCTATTTTTGCAGTTGGTGAGGTGGCGTTGAGGTGGCGGTGACGCACACGCATATCGAAGTGGACAACCCATACAAACGTCACCCATGTATGCCGATGTGCAGATTTCATGAAAATATCAGACACGTCTGTCGAGGTGGGCGACCCATGAAACCTCATGCAACTCATGCAAACGTCACCTACGTGTCTCCAGGTGGTAAAGCCAATGCCAACGTCACGCACGTATCTCATGGTTGACAATCCATGCAAACGTCATGCATGTATCCCGAGGTGGACAATTCATGCAAACGTCATGTACGTATCTCGAGGGGGCAACTCATGCATATCCACTACAAACCCTAGACCTCATGTAAATGTTAGCACGTATTGCGAGGCGGACAACCCGTACAACCCATAGGCGCTATTCGGTCGGCCCGTGTCTACGTGGTCATCCTACGTGGACCGTGTCACGTATTGCGAGGCGAACAACCCTTACAACCCATAGGCGCTATTGGGTCGGCCCATGTCCACGTAGGATGCCCACGTGGACCGTGTTACACGGATAACGCCTTTTGAAAAGCCGCTATCCGTGTAACACGGTCCACGTCAGCAAAAAATCCACCCACTTTGATAGCGCCTTTTGAAAAGGCGTTATTGCCTATTTTGAGAAAAAAAAAGCACAACCTTATTTTTCGGATTTAAACTAAAAACATTAGTACTTTTGTAATTTTTTCTTTGATTTTCCTATGTTGATGTAACCACTAAGTTTAGTAGTTATCATTTAATCATTTATAATAATTATATATTAATTATTTGTTTTAGTTTTTGATCTTTCTAACTAGGTATGTAGCATAACGCTAATTAAAATAATTTTATAACCATTTTTTTATTATTTCTTAATTACTTCATTCGGTCATTTATATAAGTCGTTTAAGATAAGGATACAAAAACTAAAGTAGTTTTAATTACGAGTGTAATTTACATATTTTTCATTTGACATTAAATGAATTGAAGAATTGAAGGATCGTAAATGTTCGAATTGTATAATGGTAAAATGGGTAAAATGCAATAAATGAACGGAGGAAGTATTGGTCTCTTGATCTACCCATGTAAGTATGTAACGTACTACTAAGCATCCTTCTCTCTATTATTATATACAGTATAAGCCAAAGCTTCTCTAGAACTCACTCACTCCTCAAAACTCTATTTCAATATTTAACTTTATAAACATTTGTTATCACTCACCTCTTAAAACTCTCTTTCGATATCTTTTTTTTTTGTTTACGATGAATGATAATTTGTCTTGCGCGCCTGCAAAGCGCGTGATGTCGACGAATTTATATCTATCATATATATAAAAGCACGAATACCAAATTTTTGAGTGGTAATGAAATTTACTTATTTGCCCATATATATCTATCATATTTACTTCTTTCCCCATATATATCTATGATAGATATAAAAATAACTATATATCTAGCTATATACGCTACCTCTTCAACATCTTGAACATTGCCTCTTCAAATCGATCAGCAACTCAGCGACTCTCCTACCTCTTCAAATTGATCAACAACTCAACTGATCGACGACGTTCCTTCCTCTTCAAATCATTCATTCCCTGCTTTCCTTCATCGACTCATTCGTTGCTTTCCTTTGCTCTTCGATTCAAATTAAGGTGAGTTAATCCACATTTCTTCTCCAATTCTTTTTTTTTTCGGAGAGGTTCGATTCAAAGGTGAGTTAATCATTTGGTCTATATGGTTTAATTTGATTCATGGTTTTTGAAAGAGATTTGGGTCTAATCCACCCTTGATTCAATGTTGAATTTGACACAAAAGCCCTATTTCATCTGGTCTATATGGTTCAATTTGATTCATGGTTTTTGAAACAATATCTTGGAAGCTAATATGATCAACCCCTCTTTCATTGTATGGTTATTAGAATTCATGGGATACATATATGTTTGACTATTTGTAGTGAGCGATTTCTTGAAGACACTTAGCCGAAATTGAATCGGGCTTTAAAATCTTGAATACTAGGTGTTTGTTGAAACACCAAAATAATCTTCATCTTCTTCCTTTATTTAAGAAATATATAGATGTTTGATTTGTCTGTCTTTTTACAAGTTGGAATTAAAAAATTGCATCTTTTATATTAGCATACTTGGAAAAAAAAGGAAATTAAGTAATTTAAATCTTTGTTTGTTGAACTTGTTGTGTTGTTGGCAACGAACTAATCTCTTGGTTCATTAATTCGCACACAAATGAATGTAAAGTTTTTGTGCTCATTTGAGATAAATGAAAGCCTCCAATAAAAACATGTAGGAGATGGAAAGTAAGAATGAAATTCTTATGTCTTTTTATCTATATCGTACTTGCGGTCGATATTTTTTTTAATTTTTTTGCTAAGTTATGTCTTTTATGTCTTGTTGAACAAGCTCTTCGAAGTAATCTTTGTGATACATAATTTATGGTGTAGAATTCTTTTGAGAGGTCACAACCACAATACATGCTAATCCTATTATAACTTTGAACTGAAGTTGAACTAAAAACACGAACTGTCTCCAAATTATATTTTCAATAATTGTGGTTTAACATATTATAATTTGATATCAAGGAGCAAAGCCTATTGCATTTGCCCGATTATGAAACATTATGATATATGTTCGACACTTTCATATGCATACACTATTTGATTGCAGTTTTCAACCGATCGGTTAATTTCCATATGTGCAGAAATACCATCTTAATTCATTGTTAAGATGAAATGATGGACCATCTTAGTTTTACAATTATGCTTGTCTACCATCTTAATTTTGCAATTATGATTGACACGTTCTTCTGTGATTTTCTGTTTATGTTAATTTCCCTTAAGTAGGTCTTGACAATAAAGTGAATAAAGAAATAATAAAATAAGAATAATCTATAACATCAATTGAAGTATAATGAGAGAGCCCTTTATTGAGGCAGTTGTCATCCATCTTTTCATTTTTTCTAGGTTATTCTCGAGGTATCTTGAGATTTGCCCCTGCCAATTTTGGACTTGAGGAATGTAGGACTACAATAATTTGCAAAAGTTTTAAAGCTTTTCCATTCCTAGAGTTCTCATCCATCTTTTCACCCGATTTATATTTTGAAAATGTGTTCGTAAGCAATTCTTCTTAGTAATCCGACTTCGAAAAACTCGTGATAAATCATTTTTAATAGGTAATATGAACTCGAACTTGTAATTTGCTCTTTATATAGACCTACTTCCATTTGAAGTTTTAAAGATCTAATTAAGTTTTAATGTATTTAATGTATTTAAGTTTTTAATGTCTAATTAAGGTAAAGTTACACATAAGAAGTTCAATCCTCCAATGGGTGGCTTAAACTACTTGTATTTGGTGGCGGTTGTTATAACTTAACATCGAAAAATTGAAAGAGTTTCTTCTAGATTGAGTTAACTCATAAACAATAATTCCATAATCTTTTGTTTTGATAAGAAACCAACTTAATTAGATATAGCATACTTGACTCCAAAATGAGTCAACCCCCAACCTTTCCTTTGATATCTGCATCAATATTAACTCATCTAATTAGAGATGCTTTGGCATAACTCTCTAATATTTCCTTCTTGCTTTCCACTTTATTCATCGAACAAGTTCAATTTGTAAAGTTGGTCATATTTTAAATTTTAGGCTACCGTTTCTTTTTTATTTTCTAAAACAAATTATTAAACATTATACAAATTAACAAGACATATTTGCGAGTTGATCAAAAGTCTATTGTATAGTTATATTTTTTTTTCAAAAGAAGATATATGCGAATTTTCTGCTAATCTTTTGGAAGACTAGGGAGGACTAACAGCCAAAAGTCATTAACCTCAGGGCTAAATATTGATGTATAGTTCTATTTTTTTTTCAAAAAAAGATAGTATTTAGATGAACGGTTCATGTCGTCAGTATATTTCATGTAATGTTTAACAATGTTTATAGTATATGTGTCCACAATTGTGAATTCAATTCTGTCACATCTTTTGCTTTGATATTTCGTTCATATGGATCCTTTTTATCCTTTCTATTTTTTTCTTTGCTAAATGATGCTTCTTGAATTGCACTTTTACTTCTTACGTATTCAAATTATGTACGTTTTCAAACTCTTACATATTATTTAAATTAAATTTTATATTTAGTTGCATATTAAATTAACATTATTTATTTTTTTAATTACTACTCTAATGTTTGTTTCATTAGATTGTAGTTTAACAATCTCATCTAAAAATTCTTTAAGTATAACCATTTTACCTTGCATTAGCGAGTTCCCATGGTTAAAAACTTAGGAGTTATCAACAATAGTGAATACGCTATAAGAAAAGCAATAAATACTAATCGTAGGGAGGTGGATAATTTGAAACGTAAATTTGCAATGGAGGAAGAAAAAGAAATGAAGCGGGCTCGCCAAAGACAACTAAGGAGTGAAAAGAAAGAGTTGAATGATCATAGTATGGATTTGAGACTTCACAAAATATTTTATGAAATATTGAGTAGGGTAAATGCTATGAAGCAAAATGAATGATTTTAATTAATAATTTAGAAATTAAGTTGCCTTTATTTCCTTTTTATGTATAGGTCATCGGAATGTAAAACCACGTTATGTTGCTATGGGTTTTGAGCATGTTGCAAGTTCAACGGATGTGTTACCATCTGTAAACTCTTGTCGAAATTGTAGTGCGAAGAGGTTTTTCATGAATCTAATAGTTTATGTTGTTCAAATAGTCAAGTAACACTCGCTCCTAATGTTGCCCCTGAGGAAATGTTCAACCTATTCACTTCAAACACTGAAGAGACACGTGAGTTTTTTATGTACATCCGTACTTATAACACCAATTTTGATTTTACATCTTTTAGTGTAAAGTGCGAGAGAGAGCATGCCAAAAGTAATGTGGGTGTATATACGTTTAGAGTGCAATGCCAAATTCATCATTTTATAAATAATTTACTTCATGACAAGGAACATCCATCTTTTTTGCAACTATACTTTTATAATACTGATAATGAAGTGCAAAATCGAATGCATTGCTCCGATAGGATGAAATAAACAATTTTGGCAAGGTTAATTAGTATGCTTGCAAAAAATCTATATGCAAGTTTTTTCCGCACTTTACAAAATAAGAAAGATTTAGAAGATCATGTTGTTTAATTAGTTTCAAGTGTTAGTCGCCTTCTACTTATTATTTTTCATGTTTTCTATTAATTGTAGTGGTTTTTTCAATTTTGGTTAATTAACTAAAAATTAATTTCCACGAGCGGAGCGAGCGGATCAATCGTGCGTAACACGTCTTGAAACTAGTATATATATACTATACTGTTTTGATCAACACTGGAAGATATAAACGGATTAATTATATAAGAGTAAATATTTAAAAATTTAACCTCTCAAATTAGCTTAATATACTTTACTATTAGATCACCTTGTAATAAAGTGATCAAGTTAAAGAAGTCAAATTGATCGGTTGCGTAACGTCAAAACGATTCATTATTTAACTCAACTTGTTACGCGAGTTACGTCGTGTCAACTTATTAAATATGGAAATAAATGGGGTTGAGTTTTTGTTGGCGTTGATAGACTCATTTAAGTCGTTCAACTCGATGCCGACGCAATTAATTAACCCGTTTTAATTTACCACCAAGTGTACGAACAATACATATAGTTTTGATATTTCGTTAAAAAAATAGTAGTCGTAAAGTGATTTGGCGACTAATAATCAACACATGATTGGAGGTGTCTAAAAGTTAACTCTATTACTATCCAAAATATTAAGAAAAATATTAAAATAAAAACAATAATGTCGCACCACAAAATACATTGGCTCACAAAAGTTTTCTATACGACCTCGATCAGCTATTATGTATCGAGATTTGTGTATAATCATATTTCAAAGCATATATAAATAGTTCTTTGTGAGCCAATGCGTTTTATGGCGAGACATTCTTGATGTTGTCATCTTAGCACTTTAACATCATCTTAGCACTTTTCAAATATTAATGGTTTGCTTCAATTACAAAAAAAATTACAAAAGTACAGTGAAAAATAGTTTAAATGAGTAAAATAAGTTGGGCTTTCTTTTTATTTGTCAAATAAGGTAAATCGTATTTTGAAAAGGCACTATTAGGGGCGAAAAAAAAATCTATGAATAACGCATTTTCAAAAAGCGTTATTAATGTATCCGATCCATGTTGGACAAATAACATAACGCCTTTTGAAAAGGCGTTATTCGTGTTATTTGGATTCCACTTAGATGTCCACGTGGATTGGTCGGAGCCGATTTACACGAATAGCGCATGCACTATTCGTGTAAATAGTATAGGGTGTCCATGTGAGATGTCCACGCACGTGGAAAAGACAAACAAGAATAACACCTTTTGAAAATGCGCTATTCTTGTTTCCCGGTACACTTGGACATACACGTGGGATGTCCATGTGGGAAAGACAAAAGTTTAAAGGATGAGTTGTATGGTTACTATGGGTTGCACGGGTTGTCCGTCTCGCGATAGGTGCGTGACGTTTGCATGGGGTGCATGGTCTGAAAATGGATATGCATGGGTTGTCTCCTCGAGATATGTGCATAACGATTGCATTGATTGTCTACTCCGAGATACGTGTTTGGCGTTTACATTAGTTATACACCTCGAGTTATGTGCATGACGTTTGGATGAGTTGCATGGACTACAACAGGTTGCATGGGTTGTCTACCTCGAAATATGTGCTTTACATTCGCATGGTTTGCATGGATTGCATGAAGTTGCATGAGCTATCCACACCTCGAGATATGTGTGTGACGTTTGAATGGTTTGCACGAACACTAAAACAAAATAGGCATTTTTTAGCACCTAATTTATAGAGGTTTTCAATAACCCTTGTGTATTGCTTTTTATAACGCTTAATTCATAGGGGTTTTTAGAAACCTTTATGAATTAGGCTATTAAAACTCAACATCTCGATCTCCAACTCCTTTCGATCTTTAACCCTAAATCACTCTCTATGTCGATGGAGACCACGCTCGCCGAAGAAGAGAAGACGATCTCGTCAAGATCAGGAAGAGCAAGCGAGATGACAATATGCGCAAGAAACGAAGAGATGGAGGAGTACCGCTCACTCTCGCTCTCGCTCCGCCGCACCAGGTACCTACATTGCCAAACCATACTTCTCGTCCCGTAATCTCATAACCCGATGTTGTTGATCATCGCTTTGTTTCAATTTTCTGGTTCATTTTAGTACACAGTGAGTGATATGATCCCAAGCTTTGAAATTTCACAGCTTTGGATGTCAAATGTCAGGGTTTCAGCTTTCAACTTTCAAGATTCAACAATTTGTGATTAGATTTACATTGCCAAGCCCCAGTTCTCGTCTCGCAATCTCATAATCTGATGTTGTTGATCATCGCTTTGTTCAGTTCAAGGATTGAAGGCTTCGTCCATCAAATTATCTTGCTCAATTTCCAGTGTTTTCGTCAGACTTGGTGAGTAGTGAGTTAGATAGATTCATGGTGATCGATATGAGCGATGTTTTCACTATTGGAGGCCACCGAAGATTGCAAGAAATTGATAATAAGGCGACGTATTCGTGATAATGAAGCTTTCTTCTTCTAATGATGATTTTAATAGACAGTACTCTTGGAAGATCTCATCTTTTCGGTGTTGTTGTTTGGGGATTCGAAGGAGTGATTCGTGTTTCGCTATGGGTTTCATAATCTGTGAGTTTATTCTTGCTTGACTGTATTTTTTAGGGTTTGTTTTCTATTTGATTGGAAATTGAGATCAGTTGGAGTGTATGCCATGGTTTTTTGTTATGGTTTCATGAAATTCTGTAGTTGATTGTTTGAAACGCGACCAATTGTGCCTGCTTTTGAGACAATTTGTAGATTTCAATTGGGATTTAGGGATTTTGTTAATGAGCTAGTTAGTAGTTATACAACTCTAAAATGCTAAATAAATCAACTTCTGAAAGAAATTAAAGTTTTATCAACTGATCATACATGATTTTCTTCTATGAATTGATAATATATTTCCTAAATAGGTTAGTTGTACTCAATTATGCACATTGAGACCAAACAAAATAGAAACACTACTTCTTCCTAAACTACCTGTATACTTGTTTCTCCAATTATAAGTTTGTTTAAATTTGTATGTGTATGTATCAGAATCCCGAGATATAACAAACAAAATAGAAACACTACTACTTCCTTACCTTATTAGTATAGCGAAACAACTACATGTAATTTAATCAAGTACCTGAACCTCATCAAATTGTGGATTATGAATGATATGGTTTTGTATTAGATTTACATGCCTTATTGTGAGTGATATGTTTGTGTTTTTCATTGTATGTGATATGTTTGTGTTTTTCATTAAAGAGAGATTTCTCAAGTGCTTTTCCACTTTAATTCAATGTAGAATTTTGATGGCAAAGTGATTGTGTGTGATATGCAATTGTGGTTGTGTTGTGTAGATCCAAATGAGTACGTGGTTAGAGATGGAGAGACTAGCGAGGGCATCTACTTCATTTGGGACTGAGAGGTAATCTATTTTTCGAGGAAGGGCTCGACAATGTGATTGCAAGGCACAATCGTTTAGCCAAAGTGACTAGGTCAGTAATCTATTTTTTCTTTATATAGGCATGCATGATCACATCCTTCTTGTTGAAGTTTTATGATGGTTCTTCAACAAAAATTTCATGATCAAGCTTGTTGTTGAGGCTTGGGGCTTGAAAAATTGTACTCAAAAGGAGGAATGGTTTAGTGACACAGTCATGGCGGTGGTCGTCCCCTCTTATATCGATAGTTCCAAAATCGTTAGTAGTGCATGGAAGAGGTACAATTTAAGCTTAGGTCTTGGATTGAACAAAGTAACCGAAAAAGTATTCAGAATAGGCCACCTAGGCAACCTTAATGAGGTATTGTTTCTAAAATTCTTTTCATCATTCAAGTTAGTGACAGGGGACTTGAACTTCAATTCTATCTAAGCTTCATTTCTCCACTGTTATTTTGCATACAAATTTAAAACAATTCTGATTTATGAATTACAGTTCCTATATCGGTTTTTCTTATGATCGATTGGCTTTCTACAGCTTCGATTGCTTGGTTGTTTAGCAGTATTGCTTTTTGGTATGCACGCTAATTAATCCCCAACTCATGTCAATCACTCCGTTACTCTCCAATGGAGAGTTTTTTGTTAGTATATTCTCTTGTTACTCCTCTTTCATGCTTTTTGTTATTCTTTATGTGGAATAATATATTTTTTAGACTTTTAATTGATGAGGGAATGCAAGTTTGTTGTGATTCACCTAATAGGCTAATAGTTGGCGTGCACACCTTACAATTGTTTTAGTAACTATTTGTCAAACAACCTCTTTCCTGCAGTTGAAGATGAAATACTTCCATTCCTCTCCAATTGCTTCTTGTCTATCTATAAATAATAATTTGTGTTCTTGCATAGGCTTCATCCACGCCCTGAATGTGACGCTGATTACTTACATAGCTTTCTAGAGTCCACTGCTGGCATCGAGGTATAGATCCGATTTTCAGTGTTTGTTTCTATCTAAGTTTAATTTCTTTCAATACTTAATCAATACCTTATACCTTGAAAAAAAAAAGATTGAGCTGCAAAACTTATATATTTAATATATGACATGCTCCAATTATATATTGCTGCAACATCAATTCGAGTGCAAAAGGTCAGTCCAACAAAATCATTTGTTACGCCTGCAGTGCCTCTTGGGTATCTATGTTGATATGAAAATAAGCGATTTGCCTTAAGAATACGGTCGGGCTAGCTTCGGAGTTGGAAGAGAATGAAAAACAAACCTCTAAAATTACATATAAGACTGAACAAGAAATGCATCTGACAACATCCTACCAGCTTCATCTAGAGAGCTATGCTGCTACTTGGTAACGTTAATACATTCAGACCAACATTTCGGGCAGAAAAATCTCAACCATCAAAGCATTTAGCGGAGTTGTGGAATGTTGAGCTTGAGATGGCCTTTGCCGACTAGAGGTACATGTTTTTTTGAGGGACTGGTCTATTGATACCAATATGTTAAAGTTACTTCCTCATTAGTAGATTTTAATATTTTCATTTCTAACTAAGCTAACTTTTTTGTTGCAACAAAACTAGGATGTTTGAACTGTGCAGATGATTACATCAAGTTCTTATGTCAATCAGTGCTGGAAAATAGCCCCGAAGTAATTAAGTTTATGGCGAAAAGAGTAGATAACACTCTTTGGGATTGCCTTAAATCCGTCGCAACTAGCTCATTTGAAAGAATCACCTAGGTGATTATGAAAACCAAAGGCATTAGAACATTTGGAGAAGGTAAGAAATGTTACTAATATATTGTTTGGTATCTTTGCAATATAACTTCATTATCTATTGTTTGCTCAAACTTTATTTTTTCGTAATCAGGCTATAGAAAAGATGGTCGAAGGAAAAACTGAATGGGATTTAGCACTTACAGAAGAACAAGAAAGGCATGTCATATACCCTGCAACATATCAAGTTCGTCGGCAATTAAGCCGATCAAGAGACACATATCACCACCGGATCTTCATCATCATCACCACCACCACAAAGAGGGGAATTTGATCAGAATACCCAAATTCGAGGAGAATAGAATCACGAAGAAGGTCTTCAGAGGAAGGATCGTAGGTACAAATTATTAGAGGAAGTTTGTAGATGATGGATTTAGAGGTACAAATTATTAGTGGGTTTCGTGAAATGTGTGGCTATCGATTTGTTGTTTTGTTGATTGGTTATAGAACACTGCGAATTTCTTCATGGAATAATAATATTGCGAGAAGAATGTAGATTTGTTATATTTTCAATTGAAAATGGGAATGGAAATTAATTCAGGGCATTTTTAGCTATTATTTTTTTAAAATTACATTTGATAGGGGTTTGAAACCCCTATGTAAGCTTTTGCCGATAATATAGAGGTTTCAAACCTATATGAAATCACTACAATTGATAGGGGTTTGAAACCCCTATGTAAGCCTCTAAAGATATTATAGAGGTTTAAAACCCCTATGAAATAGCTAGATTTGATAGAGATTTGAAACCCCTATGTAAGCTTTCAAGATACGATAACACCATAAAAGATAATGCTTTTCATAGAGGTCAAAAACCTCTATGAAAAGTCTTTCATAGAGGTTCAAAACCTCTATCAAAAGCTGAATTTGTTCTAGTGGAAGATGCATGGCTCGCCAACATTTTCATGTGTTGTCAACCACGAGATACGTGTGTGACGTTTGCATTGGCTTTACCACCTTGAGACACGCGCGAGTCGTTTGTATGATTTACTTGGATTTTACGAGGTTACATGGGGTGTCCACCTCGAAATACGTGCGTGAGGTTTGCATGGATTGCAACAGGTTGAGTGAGTTGCATGAGGTAGCATGGGTTTGCCCACCTCAACAGACATGCCTGACATTTGCATGAATTCTCCACCTCAACATACATGCGTGACGTTTGCATGAGTCGTCCACGTCGATATGCGTGCTGCCACGTAGCTAGTCCAATAACTCGACTCAAACACGACGCATAATAAACGGATTTAAATTTAGCATAACTCAACTCAAACACGACACACATTGAATAAACGAATTTGAATTTGACATAAACGAGTTTAGATTGTGAACAACATGATTAGTTACGGCAAAAATCAGATCTTTAACAACTTGTTAATTAACCTGCTTAACCTAGCTATTTATGACATAATTAATTAAATCAAAATAGCATTTATTTATTTTTCATAAAAAAAACATCGCATTTATTTTGATATATATATATATATATATCACATCATATTAGGCAAACAACATTAGCAATTAATTTAATTATATATAAACAAAACTAATTAACAGGAGCGCTGTAAATGGGGGTTAATTTCACAAATGATCATTGGACTTTACATATTGTAACACTTTGGTCACACAACTTTACTTTGTAGCAAGAAAATCACCAGACTTTATAAAATATTTCACTTGAGGTTACTCCCGCCCCTTTCCGACAACTTTTTCGGCAACAAACATGATGTGGCGCTTACTTGACATTGCCACCATTCATGTAAATATTTGTTCACCTCAAGATCCGCTCTTTTAAATCTAGATGCCAATCTAACAAGCTTCATTGAGAGTTAAAAATATATTGATCATTATCAATGGAGAGAATGATGAGGTGAACCACCCTAACTAAGAACACCAATACAACACATTTATGGCCTGTTCGCTTCACAAAATCAATTGTTCTAAGTTTATGGGATTAACTTAGCCATATGATTGTGGTTTGGAATAAGTAATTAGTCCCGAATAAGTCACTTGTTCGGTTCAATGTATTCATATCGGGATAAATTTTTTTGGAGTTGGTGGAATGACCAACATGCCCCTCACAATGCCCTCATCTAAAGCTTCAAATTTTTCCATGCCCACCTCTCTCTTTAAATCGACTGTTCTTTAACAACAACGATGTTGATTGAGCGACCAAGTTTGGATCTTTTTTAGTGATTTGGTTACTCAGTTTGTAAACGAGCTTTGATTGAGTGGTTTATGAGGAGATTATGAGATTTTTGTACACATTGCGTTACTTTAAATGGTGTCGTGTTGAATCTGGAGTAAATTTAGGGGAAAGATTGGGTTTTGGTTGGATCTATGCATGAAAGGGAGGGAATGGATGAGCTCTGGTGGCGGAGGAGGAGTTGCGGTGATGGGAGACGACGCGACGACGACTAACTTTCACGTCACTCCTCGCAGCAGCGAAAATCCTAGCAATCAAGTCATCGTTGGATCGACAACTTCTACGACCACAATAACAATTGCAATGACCACTGCTGTTGGACTAAGTGGTTAGTCACTTTTACTCCACCCGAGATTTTGATGGAAACAAACAAAGTGAAAGTACACTAATAAGTTTATTAAGTTTGTTTAAGCTAGTCAAAGTTTGAAAAATGTTACATCTCAAGTGTTTAAGCCATACAAGTTCAAGATTCAGTCAACACGAGGAAACTAATACAAAAGATCATATTACATATTGTAACATTGCTGTAAGGTACATAGGTTCATTTACGCAAGCCTAATGCATTAGTTCATCTATACCATGTTTTTCATATCACTTTTCAAATTTCAAGTGATAATTTGGAGTTTTAAATGAAACTCACCACTTAAATCGGTCTTATAAGTTCAAACTTTGTGAAACCAGATTTTTATATTCACATCGTACTTTAAAAACCATTGCGAAAGTTTCCAGAAATAAAAAATGTTTTGAAAGGTTTTTGAAAAGAAAAATTATGTATTTGCAGAAAAGCCCATATGTAAGTCATGAAACCGTGATTTTCTATTTTCGGGATTTGTGAAAACATTCGGACCACCTAAACGGATTCTATGACCCTTAACAAACATGTATAACAGGTTATAAGAGGTTTGGTAGGGTCCCGGATGCGATAAGGGGTCGTTAACTCCAGGACCAAAAATATTTATTTTGAGGCCCATGACAGTTAGCGTGCTAATAATGATATTAGCATGCTGATTTCAAAGAACATTAGCACGCTAGCTTAGAGGATTAGTACTAGGTTCCAATATTAACGCGCTAATTGCCTTTCTGACAGTTTTTTTATAAAGCTAAAAATCACACTTTAATTTGAATAGATGATCAAATATGAGCCCTTGGATCTCTAGAACTGTCAAAAACTGTTAAAAAGGAATGTAGGATATTCTCAAACCACCTAAAACATTATATTATCTTGTTAAGCAAGAAACCCTATTGTGTTCATGGTTTTCAAAGAATCGGTTTGGATTTGTGTGCTATCATTTGTAATCTTTTGAGGCAACTGAATCACTCTCGAAACTAGCGTTATCGAGGTGTTTTAACGCTTACAACATCGACTCCAGAACTGATTTTCAAATCATTCTTTCGGCGTTGTAAGAAAGTCCAATTTCCTAGCTTTTCTTGTGCTTAAATTTCATTATTTTGTGTGCTTGACTTGTGGAAATTATTTGTTTTGTTCTTGAACACATTTGTCTTGGGTTTTACACTTAAACTTGATTTACTAAACCTTAGGACTGGTTTGGTCAAGAGTTTGCACTTAAATTTGATTTTTATCAAACTTCTTGTTCTTTGGATTTGAAACCAGATTTGTTTTAATCGATTCATTTGAAAGGATTTCATATTTGAGATTTGCACAAAATTAGTGATATACTTGCATTTCTCATTTGTTCTCATACTTGCATACATTAGAGTGGTTAGGCTCTAGGAGGCTTGCTTGTATTTGAATTTGGTGCCGCTTTACTTTGTAAAGTGAATTTGATTATTTTCATCTATTCTTCCTAAGTGGCTGATTGTAAGACTTAGTGGGATCTAAGTCGAATGGAAGACTTATTTGAGGCTAGACATAAACCCTAGTTGCGGCTTGGTAGGAAGTCCTAATTTGTGATTAGGCATTCTAGACTTGTACGCTTAGGTTTTAACATTTATTGTCATTATAACTGGAGGTTTGAGAATCCTAACCGGGGAGGTTAGGTAGTGGATGTAGATCATCAGATCGAACCACTATAAATCGCGTGCCTCTTTCCATATCTTCTATCCCCTTCATCTTGCATTGCATTCATACTTGCGTTTCAGTAAGCATATAACATCTTTATTGTTGAATTATTTTAAAAAGACGATAACTTCTCGATACACCCAATTCACCCCCTTTTGGGGAGTGATTTCAACTGCAAGAAAAGTAAAGTGGTTTATATTACTATTTTTCAATTGGAGAAGGTGGACAGAGACGTTGATGTTCTTGTGCCGAAGGAGTTGCCGTTGATTTCCTCTCGCATGCCCACCGATCTCCTTGCTCAGTTTGTTAGGGGAGAGAGATGATGCAGTGGTGCTGGTGGACTGAGATGATGCAGTGATGGAGTGGGTTGAGGAGATTTTTGCTTGAGACGATTTGTTTAAGAGGGAGGGGTAGTTTGGTATGTTTGAAGCCAAAGCATTGAGATTAATTAGTGCCACCAAAAATGATGGTTTACTTCAGTCACTAGTATTGGGTATTAGATAGTCCCGTAGATTATTTAATCCACCAAGCGAACACCGGATTGGCTAGTCCAGTGTGGCTAATCCAACATAAGACCATGACGCGAACATGCCATTAGAGATTCACGTATCAGATGTACTAAAAAAGAATAAAAATTAGAGAGAGATCGAGAAGAACTCTGTCGATCATCAACAAAAAGAAACTTGTATTGTGTCGGCCCCAAATTCGAGGCAAATCAGGTACTGCCACATCGCAGAGTTGGCCTTGACGTCCCGTGACCTAAACCTTCGTTTGTATCTTATTCACATTAACTTAGTATTTATCATGTATTTATGAATAGTTTCAATAAGTTAACTAAGTTAAGTTGTTCATGACTTATTAAATCATTATAAGTTGAGTATCTAAGCGAATGTTTTTAAAGCATGCAAATGTTGTAAAAACTAAAAGTCTGCATTAATAAACAACCATATAGTGTGAAAAATCGGCATGAGATACCATATGTATCAAAAAGCAACGAAAGTACAGAAGATGGTCATATATAGGTATCAGGTATACAAGTCCTCCCAAATATCCAATAAAAGCAGTAAATAAATATATACAAATACCTACGCAAAAAGTTGATGAGGCTCTCCTAGCTTAAAGGTACTGCCTAAGACCCCATGCTCCGGCTCGTTGTAAGATCTGCGATTTGTCACAAAAAATAATGACGAATCCCAATAAGTAAATCCCAAAAACGTTAGCTAATATTCACGAAATTCAATAAAATGGCTACAATTTATGCAATTTAAATAAGGAACAAAAACTAAAGTAATCGCATGAAAAGAAGTAGCAGAGAAGTCGAAATTGGATGCTAGTGCAGCGTGACAGAATGGTTGACACCCAAGAATTGACTTAGCCAAACTTAAAAGAACCCATGATGATCATTTTACCAAACATCTCACGGTCAAATGAGAGGAACCCCTGAATGGTAAAACCTGTCTAAACATCTCTCGAGAGCAATCCAAGACGAAGACTTAAGTCTTCATTAAACATCTCTTAGCCTAGCGGGTCTTGTGGGAAATAGTCACCGAGTAGCCTCGGCATGGGCAACTACTCGAACAACGCGGGGTAGCTAGCCATGGGGCTTGAGTCTGTGCCATGTTCGACCTTGTCAATAAATACACATTCACGCGTGGGAGTGGATGAACAATAAGTGGGTAACAACGAATATTATGAGAGAATAATTGAAATTTAAATTAAATCAAGTTTTATAAAATGAGTTCTAACTAATCTTCTCGTGGGTTTACTTACCTCAAGCAATCGCAAATCGCTCTCAAAACGTCCCGCACGTGTCTCGAGATGCGCACTCGACATTCGACTATAGTTTCGTAAGTCCCTGATATCCAATTATAGCATTCTAAGTATTTTAGGGTCACATTAAGTGAGTTTATAATGTGAAACCAGAAATATACAATTTTACTCCAAAGTTTAGTTGTGGCACACTTTTCGAGTTATACCGGGGTGGCAAAACGCCTGAAAGAGCCTCGAAACTCATTTTTCTAAATTTTTCTAATATTTATATTTTCTTTAATCTTTTTTGAATTCTCCACAATTCTTATCTATTTTAACTATTTTTTTGTAATTTATCTTATTTAATTTTTAATTAAGATTTTAATTTATTTGAGGGGTTAGGCTCGAATCAGGCCCGCTTCGGTTTGGCACGGTTCGACCCAATCGCTTGAACCAGGGTCGGTCCGACCTAATCCAATCAGACCTGAATCCGTCCAACCTAGTCTATCCGAGCCAGGGTCGGCCTGACTCGACCCACCTGGGCCAGGGGTCGACCTGATTGGGCCCAACTAAGGCAGCTAGGCTTGGCCCGCCTGACTACCCCCTCCCCCTCCCAATTCGTCTCTGGAAGAAACGAATTCTTCTTTTCCCAAGATGTTAAATTTTTATTTATTTATTTATTTGTTTATTATTTTATTTTTCCTCATCAAATAACACATCAATACAAAAAAATACCAACACCATTAAAAACAAGAACAATACAACCACCATTAAAAACTATCAAATTTCTCCACTAAATCAACAACAAAAACAATCACTCACCTTAATCTAGAAAGATCACCAGAGAGAGCCACAAAGAGGGAATGATTTCGCGAGAGTGACGACGAGATCGTGGAGGTCAGAGGATAGGTTGGCGAAGAAGAAGAATAAGAGGAGGTAAGGCTGAGAAGGAAATCATTGGGGGAGGGAGAGAGGGTGTGTGTGTGTTTTGTTAGGAGATAAGAGATAAAAATAGGAGAAAGAAAGTGAGGGGTGGGTATGGGTGATTTAATGGGTGATGTGATGGGTGATGTGACCTCTAAACCCCTGATTATCTCATACACCCGCGTTACGCGCACCACGTGTTGTCCTACACTCCCGTCACCACACGCGCACAACGCGACTCATGAAAATCTTAACTAGAGTAATGTGAATTATTAAATAATAATACAAAAATTTAAAACACATCACACGAAAATAATTATTTATACCTTTGTTGGCATGCCATAGACTTGTCGATGGTGTCCAGTGGGTCTGAGCTACGCGTCTTAATATCTAGTTACTAAATTAATTTATATTAATTAGAGTAGGTTGTTACAATCTTTCGAACTAAAAGGAATATCATCCTGGAACTCAAACTTAAGTAAAAACTTTACCTAGAAACAACTGGGGGTATCACTCCTGCATGGCACGCTCTCGCTCCTAAGTAAGTCATTTGTTCTTATGATATTGCCACTAAACGAGTAATAGTACTATTTCCTCCCTTTTGAGAGTCTGTACCCTACGATCCTCTCTCTTAATAAGGTGTTCCTTATATGTCACATCTAATCGAACCTCGATCTTAGCCATATCAACTATCGGTCTCGATCTTGATTTGGCTAGCCGTAACATCGAATATGAAAAACATTATGAACCCCTACTAACCAGCTCGACAATCTCAGTTAATATGTGACCTCCCTAACTTGTTTCTTAATCTGAAACGACCCAATAAATTTTAGTGCTAGTTTCCATTTGATCCCAAATCTCCTATGACCTTTAAATGAGGAAAGCTTCAAATAGACCGAATCATCTACCTCGCAGCTCAACTCATTATGATATTTATTTGCATATTTCTTTTGTCTGTATTTGGAAGTCTACAATTGTTAACAAATCAGTCTCACATTCTCTCTATGGTCCACAACAATCTCAGGCCCCACGGCTCTTGTATCATCGGGTTTTGCCTAACAATTCGGCGATCTACACTGTGTATCGTAAAATGTCTCAAATGGTTGTATCCTAATATTGGCCGGATAACCGTTGTTGTTATAAGCAAACTCATATAGTAGCAAGTACTCTTAAGACCCACTAAACTGTAAGACACAGGTCTTGAGTATATCCTCAAGTATCTGTATCAATCTCTCTGACTGTCCATTTATCCAAGGATGGAATGCAGTGCTAAAGTCTAACCTAATACCAAACTGCTCCTGCATAGCCTGCGACAACAATAATGTAAGACGACTATCCTGGTCTGAAACTATCGAAATTGGTACTCCGTGCAAACGTATAATCTTCCTCTCTCGAATAATATGCTAAACTGTGTGAAGTTATATTTCATAGAAATTGGTAAGAAATGGTTTGATTTCATCAACCTATCCACAATCACCTATATTGCATCGTATTTTCAAGAAGTCTGTGGTAGTCCACAAATGAACTCCATGGTAATGTGTTCCTATTGTTGAGTTTTTGGGGTTCATACGCGGTGAAAAACCCAAAACAAATTTTGAAAAACCCTAATAGGATTGAAAAGAAGTTCCGTTCAACTAAATCTACGAAAGTAAATCATACCTTATTCTATGATTTCCCTTTTGATTGTTCGATTTTCAAGACGTTCAAGTGTGCGCTGTCTATCAGAAATCCACACACAAACAGTGATCACAATTTGGAGTGCTAACCCCAAGAGAGATTGAAAATGATTTTTCTTTCTCTTCCTAAATCCAGAGAACTCGAAAAAAGTAAAACGAAATCTTATTCATTTTTTAGGGATCCACCCTTTATTTATATGTGTAGATAAGCCATCACTTAAAATCCTATTCATAATACAACTATTATATTTATGCAGTTTAAGGAAATTACACGTACACCCCTATTAATAAGTTATCATATAACAAATCTTAAGAGCTTTTATGTCATGAAATTTATCATATAAAATTCATTACTCTGGACCAATTGAAATTGTGCAAAGCCATTCTTTGTGTGCGACCCAATAGGTTTATGCGACGTTGGCAATGAACCAAAAACTAGTTTGGTACACAAGTCATAAGCGCTCTCTAGCAAGGCATTATGACTACCCAAGTAACATGAATATCAACATCGATACAACCTAATTAATAACATACATCATATCCATTTATCGAGCGATATCCTTTGATTAAACATAAGGCATAGAATGTCACCCTTAATATACAATCGTACTAATCTCGATCTTTAAGTAAACTGAAAACATCCAAGTGACATTGATCGTATCAATTCACATGGCTTTGGCCATTATCAGTTTATCTTATCGAGGGATCCACTGATATCTCTCCTTATACGAGAGTGACTTAATCCATGTGGTGTTCTCATAGCGGGCCGGTCGAGTATCTTATTCCATAATAAGTACTCATGATATTGATTCATATCCTCATACGCGTGATCATTACTTGAACATCAATCAAGATTCACACTAGTCTTAATTAATTATAGTTCCCAATATAATGACTAACTAGAGACATTTAGGATATTTCAACAAATACCCATGGATCTTACTATAAGGTAAACATGCAATCACTTATAATAAAACAACAAATAAAACCTCTATTTTATTAACTAAAATTATAAGATAAATAATGTTTATAAATTGACCTAGAGCACATGCTCTAACATCTCCCACTTGCGCTAGGGCCAATCATTCATGTATCTAATACTTAATGACCTAACATGACCATCATGTTTCGCTTGTGGAAGAGTCTTCATCAAAGGATCTGCAACATTGTCATCTGTATGAACTCTGCAAATCTTCACATAATGAGATGAAAACATCTAAGTATATATTTGGATCGGTGGTGTGATCTTGGTTCCTTGGCCTGTGCTATCGCTCCGTTGATGTCACAATACAAGTAAATGAGGTTAGCTATACTCGGAACCACACCAAGTTCTAAGATGAACTTTTTGATCCAAACTGCCTCCTTAGTTGCATCAGACACTGCAATATATTCAGTTTCTGTTGTAGAATCTGCGACAATTTCTTGCTTTGAACTTTTCCAACTCATTGCACCTCCATTCAAAGTAAACACATATCCAGACTACGATACGAAGTCATCTATATCAGTTTGAAAACTTGCATCTGTGTAACCACTTACAACAAGCTCGTGTTCCAAACTTTCATAGATTAAGAACACTTCTTTAGTCCTTCTCAAGTACTTGAGAATGTTCTTTACTGCTATCCAGTGACTCTCACTGGGATCAAACTGATATCTGCTTGTTGCACTCAAAGCATATGATACATGAGGTCGAGGGCATAATATGACATACATGATAGATCAAATAGCTGATGCATATTGAATCGTATTCATGGGTTCTCACTCATCATTTGTCTTCAGACATTGTGTCTGTCTGGGAGTTGTACCATGAGAGATTGACAATGACCCTCTTTTAGAGTTTTGCATATTGAACCTATTCAGTACATTATCATTATAAGCACTATGACTTAAACCGATCAACCTTTTAGATCTATACCTATAGATCTTAATCCCAAGGATGTAGGTTGCATATCCTAAATCCTTCATTAAGAAACACTTCCCTAACCAAGACTTGACACTCTGCAAGGTTGGGATGTTATTTCCAATGATTAATATATCATTAACACACAACACCAGGAAAATGACCACGCTCCCACTAACCTTCTTGTATACACAAGGATCATCTTTGTTTTTAATGAAACCAAATTCCTTAATTGCATCATCAAAATGAATATTCCAACTTTGAGAAGCTTGCTTTAACACATAAATAGATATTTGATGCTTCCACACCTTCCTAGAAGTCTTAAGATGAACAAACCCTTCAGGCTGTATCATATACACGTCCTCACGTAACTTTCCATTTAGAAAAACTATTTCGACATCCATTTGGCATATCTCATAGTCATAATATGCGGCTACGACAATTAGAATTCTAATGGATTTAAGTATGGCTATAGAAGAAAAAGTTTCATCATAATTAACACCTCGAGACTGTTTGAAACCTTTTGCTACTAGTCGTGCTTTATAAGTATGCACATTGCCATCCATGCCAGTTTTCTTCTTGAAAACCCATTTACATCCAATGGTCCTACCACCTTCAGGTAAATCAACCAAGTTCCAAACTTGGTTATCATACATGGGTTGCATCTTAGAATTCATGGCACTAAGCCATTTATTTGCCTCAGGGCTAGAAACGGCCTCCTAATAAGTAGTAGGTTCATATTGACCCATAAACAATACCTTAGTACTATCGACAATAAGAAATCCAAATCTCGCAGGCTGATGTCTTACCCTATTAGACCTATGAGGGCCTTGTGATACCTGTTGAGGATTATTTAGTTCAAGACTTAGTTGATCTCCCACTGGCAGTTGAGTGTTTATTTGTGGTTCTTGAATTTCTTCAAGACTTACTTTATTCCAACTGTTGTTTTTTAAAATAAACTCTTTTTATATAAAGACACCATTCCGAGTAACGAACACTTTGTTCTCAGTGAGATTATAAATGTAGTATCCTTTAGTTTCTTTAGGATATCCAACGAATACACATTTGATAGATTTGGCTGATAACTTTTCTAAGATTTGTCGTCATACAAAAACCTCACAACCCCAAATCTTAAGGAAATACAAACTTGGTCTTTTCCCAAACCACATCTCATATGGTGTTTTATCAACTACTTTAAAAGGAACGCGATTTAGTATAAACGTAGTAGTTTCTAAGGCATAACCTCAAAAGGAAATAAGAAGATCTGAATGACTCATCATAGATCGAACCATATCAAATAAAGTTCGATTTCTCCTCTCAGAAACAACATTCCATTGTAGAGTTGCCAGTGAGTTAACCATGAGATAATCCCACAGTTTCTAAGATGATCATCAAACTCTTGTCTCAAATATTCACTACGTCGATCTGATCAAAGTACTTTAATAGTTTTACCAACTTGATTTTGCACTTCGTTCTGAAATGTTCGAAACATATCAAAATACTCACCTTTTTGTTTCATGAGATATACGTAACCATATATACTGAAATCATCAGTGAATGTAATGAAGTAATGATAGCCACCTTTGGCTATTTTGTTTATAGGACTGCATACATCAGTATGTATTAGACCCAATAAATCACTTGCCCTTTCACCGCGTCTAGTAAAGGGACTCTTTGTCATCTTTCATAGTAAACAAAATACACATGTTTCATATGATTCAAAATCAATTGAATATAAAATTCCATCTTTATGGAGTTTAGAAATTCATTTCTCATTAATGTGGCCAAGGCGATAATGCTAAATGTAGGTTTGACTCAAATCATTTGACTTGAGTCTCTTTGTATTTATATTAAGAATGGGAGTATCTATGGACATTTTCATGTTTAGAATATAAAAACCATCACACTAATCAACATTCACATAGAAAATGTCTTTACGAGAAATGGAACATTTATTATTTGCAATAATGAAATTAAAACCATCTAAATCCAAACATGAAACTGAAATGATGTTTCTGCTCAAGGTAATGACATAATAACAATTATTTAAAACAAAACAAGTTCACTAGGTAAAACTAACTCATAGTATCCTATAGCCAACGCAACAACTTCTGCTCCATTTCCAACTTGTAGGATGACTTCTCTTTTCTTTAGCTTTCTACTTTTGGTGAGACCCTACACATTAATACAAATGTGAGATCCACATCTAGTAGACAAGTTTACTTCGATAATGTAAATACCTGAATCAGTAGTCGCATTACTCTTCTTTTTATTTAGATCTTCAAGATAGAGCTTGCAATTTCTGAACCAATGTCCAAATGCATGGCAGAAATGACAATTTCCTTCTTTTTCCTTTTCCTTCTAGGAGTGTGAAGTAGAAGTAGCATGGGGCTTGACTTGTTCCATTGGCTTTGTGGCAGTCACAACAACCTTGGTAACTTTGTCCTTGCATTTGCCCTTTTTCTTCAAAGACTTTCCTTTTTGAACCATCAACATACTAGCAATGGGTTTCTTTACATTCTACTCAGCAACTTTAAGCATTAAATGCAAATTTGAGACATACTTCTTCATGTTATAGTTCATCACAAATTATGAATAACTATCAAACAATGAATTCAAGATCAAGTCCGTAGCCAACTCTTGGCTTATGGGAAATCCAAGTCTGTCAAGATGGTCAATATAGCCCTTCATTTTTAGAACATGAGGACTAACTGACGCACCCTTAGCCATTTTTCAAGAATGAAGGTTCTCAACTGTCTCGAACCTTTCTTGCCTAACCTATGTTATAACATTTCCTTCAGCGTTGTAGCTATGTCGTAAGCTTCCATGTGTTCCATGTCCTTCTAAAGTTCAGGAACCATGGTTGCCAACATAATGCATACAACATCGGTTGAGTCGTTGACCTGCTTAGTATGTGCATACTTCATGGCTCTTAAAGCATTGGCTGGTGGTTCCTCAGGAATCAGATTATCCAGGACATACAACTTGCGTTCATGCTTAAGAACAATTCTCAAGTTTATGAACTAGTCAAGAAAGTTTATCCCGGACAACTTATCCTTTTCAAGGATGAATTGCAGTAATAAGGGGTTAGTTTGATTTGAAGAGGCCATAGATCTACAACAAAGATTATGCAAAAGTTCATTTTAGTATAGAGGAATAAACTCCCACTAAATTAACTACCCTCCTTAAAAATGTTATGTTAATTTAAGGGACTAAAATCCATGTTTCACCTAAATCCAAGACAACTAAGACATGACAATTCGAATTAGGTTATTTAGGTAGGTAACAATTACCAATTACATCGTATGTAACTTTTAGTTATTTTATGAGATTATGACATCTTATGTCTTAACATGTTTTATCTCATCTAGTGCCTAAAGCCCAAAACCATTTTGATAGCTTTATCGAGTCTAACCATATCAAACAATAGAGTAACTGTTACTCATTTGCCTTACCAAGATAACGCAATACACTTTGCGGAGGCATACCCATATTGATGTGATCGAAGCCTTGACAAGTGTTTAAGAATGGATGACACTTGACTTAGAATTTGAAAGAGAGATCATTATTTGTTTCAGTGATCATAATTAAATAAGATAAATATCACATATTTAAATGCGTGAATAATCACTAAAAAGTTAGGAAATCATACAAATATTGACTATTGTACGAATTTTTGAAAGATATGAACAGTTAACGACGATCTCATTTGCCGTCAGTCAATGGCGGTGGTTCTATTAATTTGGCCAATGGACGGGGGTACTGGGGGCAGCGCCTTATTTTTTTTAGACAACAAATCTCAATTTCGAAAATTGAAAATCGCCTAAAATTCTTCATAATTTTAGTCAATCCAATCAACAAAAAATGCCCATTATTTTAACTCCAAAAATATTAATTAAAACGTTTTTAATTATCTCGGGCCTACCATTAACTTAATATCTTATCCTAATCCAATTAGAACTTAAGATACTTTGAATCATAATCTAATCGGGATTTGTTTTATATCTCGCATATCTTATAGGATTTGTAATTCTTATCCAATTAGAAGTCTATCTCATATCTTATAGGAATATACTTATGGATTACTACAATGAGATATATGGTCAAAATTAATTTTGAGATATTAATCATGCATTCAACATCAAAATCATATTAAAGTAATCATATTAACCTAATCATGATCTCTATCACGGAGATATACATAATTATTGAACAAAATGAAATTTGTATTCAAGATCATAATCATATTAACCTAAACATGAAGTCTACCATGAACATACAAAATTCACATCGCTCAATATAAAATATATGTTAATCGAAATATTCTAAACATGAATACTATCATTTAATCATATCGTGCGATGTATCAATATACATGAATTAACAACATGCTTCAAAACCAATTGTTGATAAAAATTATCACAAAATCTATATGTATATCATATATACATTAATCAAGATTATTTTTTCACGCATACATCAAAGAAAACATGCAAACGTATAATAGAATTGAGCCTAATGCTTTGATACCACTGTTGGGTTTTTGGGGTTCATACGAAGTGAAAAATTCAAAACAAATTTTGAAAAACCCCAACAGGATCGAAAATAAGTTCCATTAAACTAAATCTATGAAAGAAAATCATATCTTATTTCGTGATTTCCCTTTTGATTGTTCAATTTTCAAGATGTTTGAGTGTGCGCCCTCTATCAGAAATCCACACATGAATAGTGACCACAATTTATAGTGTTAGCCCAAAGAGAGATTGAAAATGATTTTTCTTTATCTCCCTAAATCCAGAAAACTCGAAAAAAGTAAAACAAAATCTTATTCATTTTTTAGGGATCCACCCTTTATTTATGTGTAGATAAGCCCTCACTTAAAATTCTATTCGTAATACAACTATTATATTTATGCAGTTTAAGCAAATTACACATACGCCCCTATTAATAATTTATCATATAAAAAATCTTAAGGGCTTTTATGTCATGAAATTTATCATATAAAATTCATTACTCTGGACCAATTGAAATTGTACAAAGTCATTTTTTGGTTGCGACCCAATAGGTTCATACGACGTTGGCAGTGAACCAAAAACTATTTTGGTAGACAAGTTATAAGCGGTCTCTTGCAAGGCATTATGACTACCCAAGTAGCATGAATATACACATCGATACAACCTAATTAATAACGTACATCATATCCTTTTGTCGAGTGATAACCTTTGATTAAACTTAAGGCATGGAAAGTCAGCCTTAATGTTCAATCTTACTAGTCTCGATCTTTAGGTAAACTGAAAAACATCCAAGTGACATTGATCATATCAATTCACATGGACTTGGCCATTATCAGTCAATCTTATCGGGGGACCCACTGATATCTATTTCTATACGAGAGTGAAAAATTCTATTTTGATTACACACCCTTCACATATTATGCACACGGTAACCAATCACAATCTTTATAATTGTCCGGTTATAGACAACATTTGATTGTGTCAAACTATCATGAGTAACACCTATGAATTAATCCATGTGGTGTTCTCGTAGCGGGTCGGTCCAGTATCTTATTCCATAATAAGTACTTATGATCTTGATTCGTATCCTTACATGCATGATCATTACATGTCCATCAATCAAGATTCACACTAGTCTTAATTTATTATAGTTCTCAGTATAATGACCGACTAGGGACATTTAGGATATTTCGACAAATACCCATGGATCTTACTATAAGTTAAACATGCAATCACTTATAATAAAACAACAAATAAAACATCTATTTTATTAACTAAAATGATAAGATAAACAATGTTTGTAGATTGACCTAGGGCACATGCCCTAACAACCGTTTTCACTGAGGAATCAACAATGGCTGGAATAACCCTCCAGGTCTCCTGTGCTCAGCTTTAACCTACTCACACACCTCATAACCCATAACATAAGTGCCGCATCCACCTTCATCCCTGTCCACTAAAATAATTGTCACAAATCATGATACATCTTTGTCCTGCCAGGATGCACTGTATATCAGGACATGTGAGTCTGTTGGAGTATCCCGTACGTATCTTTGCCATATCGATATTTATAACCTCCATCTATGCCTCAAACACTAACCCATATACTTTTTTTCAATTTGAATGATCAGAACTGCGTGCCATCTTATTGAACCTCAAGTACATCTCGTCAGCCTTCTGACACTCTAACATTCGCATAATAGAGATAGACGATTCCCTAATTTGTCCACAAATCAACGCGTTTGCTGTAGAAGGAACCTTTGTCAAACTAAATGATGCCGCCTCTTCAAGTAAATTATATTCGTGCATCATATGGCGGACAATCGTATCGGAATCCGATCATCTCCTGCTCAATGCATCTGCTACAACGTTTGCCTTCCTAGGCTGATATTCAATGGAGAAGTTATAGTCCTTCAACATCTCCAGGCAACGTCGTTGTCTCATGTTCGGATCCATCTGAGTGAATAAATACTTTAAACTCATATGATTTGTAAACAATGTGCACCTCTCACTATAGAGGTAATGTCTACAAACCTTCAATGCGAATATAACTACTGTAAGCTCTAAGTCATGCACTGGATAATCCCTCTCATAGGTCCCCAGCTATCGGGATAGGTAGGCGATAACGTTGTCTCCTTGCATCATCACATAACCCGGCCCTGTGCCATAAACATCAGTATGAACTATCAATCCCTTGTTTGGCTTTGGCAATACTAGTAATGGTGCAGTGTTCAGCCTCATCTTGAAATGTGCAAAGGTGTCCTCGCACTCCCTTGACCAATGAAAAGGTACATTCGTCTTGGTCAACCTGGTCATCGGTGCGATGTTCTTTAAGAAGTCTTTCACAAATCACTGGTAGCATCCTATCAACCCAAGAAAACTCATGATATCCGTGATTGTGTTTGGTGTCGGCCAATCGTTGACTGCATATCTTACTCGGATCCACTGATATACCTCTATCACTGATCAAATGCTCCAAGAACTTAACCCCTGACCCTAAATAGTCGCACTTTCTAAACTTAGCATATAATTTGTGCTATCTTAATGTCATCAATATCTGTATGAGATGCTACCCGTGGTCTTTACGAATCATGCTGTAGATTAATATATCATCAATGAAGACTATGATGAATATGTCTAATTACGACTTTAATACTCTATATATCAAGTCCATGAACATGGTCGATGTGTTTGTCAGCCCGAATGACATCATTGTAAACACAGATAAGCCATATCTGGTGCTGAATGCAGTCTTATGTATATCACCATCTCGAATCTGGAGATGATGATAAACCGATCGCAAGTTGATCTTAGAGAAGAAACGAGCTTTGACCAATGAGTCAAACAAATCGTCGATTCTGGGTAAAGGGTAATGATTTCGTACTGTCACTTGTTTCAACTTCCTATAATCAATGCACATCCTCAAGCTACCATCCTTCTTCTTAACGAACAAGACCAGTGCAACCCTATGGCAACGTGCTCAGGTGTAAAAACCCTTCAAACACCTCCATTTATATGGTCGTAGCCAATCTACCCCTAGTGGTCGGTAGTGCACTCATATCACTAACGAAATTGAGTTTCGGTATGTCGGGGACTTGAGAATTCACTGTCTGATGGAAATAATCCACATTAGCGTGATACGTTGCTAGCCAATCCATGCCCTAAAGCGCGTTAAACTCTAAAAACTCAAGAACGTGTAAGTTAATAGGGAGCTGATGTCTGTAGATCTCTATCGTGCAACCCTTACAAATCATGTTTGGGTAAAACTTCTCCCCAGCTGCCGTGCTGAGAATCAAAAGTGTACTAACTCTAATCGGTGTTAACCCAACTTTCTCCTACTATGTGTCCAGAAATAAATGATATGATGGAATTAGAATTAAAAAGTATATGTATAAAATGACTACAAATCGAAATCATACTCTCAAAAAGCTATCTGGTAGCCTCACGATCTAGCTATGCTACCGCGTGTGCCCGCACCCTAGTCTGAGCTGGCAGTGCTGTAATCGATGTTGCTAAAGCTCTTGGACAATCCTTCTTAATGTGTCTAGGATATCTCCATTTGAAACAAGCAACATGCATCTGTCCTAAACCATGACCCTGACCATTTGTTAACCTTTGGCCCTGACCTTGACCATACTATCCTTAGTCCCTCTCTCCCTGGCCCTGAGTAGGTCCATCTCCCTACTACTATGTATAACCCTAACCTGACATCTACGCTGGCTACGCGGGCACTATAGTATGGGCACTGACTGCCATGTTGTCATCATGTCTGGGCCTCTATCCATGTCTATCTATATGATCTAAGATCCTCTTCTCCTTCCTGTTAGACCTAGTGTCATGCTCGAATGATCCTGATGCCAACTGTGTTATGGGCATCGTGAAGTGGTAAAGAAGATATGTCTCATGGATTAAGGCCCTCTCATAGATCTCCTGCAATTTATGAGCTCTACTTGACACTATTACACTCGCTATCTCATCTCGACGCCCCACTCTAAAATAACGAACTTGATCACAGTCCATAGAAGTTAAGTTCCCAACAAACTATAACATGTAACGATACCTCTCCATATACTGAACAACTGTGCGATTACCCTACATAAAACACAAAAACTCCTATCTCATACGTAATTGTATCTCCCTTAGTATGCATTGGTCATATAAAACCTATCTAAAATTGGACCAGGTAGTCGGCTCTTCTTAGGTCTCGGTATGGGCGGTCCACCAAACTTCGGCCTCTCCTCGAAGCATATATCAAGATATCCTGGGCTGGATGCTATCATGAATCCTCAGAAAGCTTAAAAAGCTTCTCATGTGGGAGAACCTACCTCGCGGCTGCCTTTTGGGTCTTTGCCTCTAGTAAAATATCCTGACTGAAATCTCGCAAAATTTTTTATCAGCTTAGCCTCGGCTGACAAGGAGGAGTCAAATGTGATCTCCTGTGGGGTTTGTGTTAGTGTCACTACAGGCGTAGACTTCGGTATGGTAACCTCGGTACGAGTCTCTAAAGTTGTAGCCGGTGTGGTAGTATCTGCCATAACTACAGTCCCTAGCGTGCCTTTGGTAATCGGGGCGACTGCCATCTTAGTGACGCTCGGCATAACGACGCTGATAAGCATCGCGATAGCCGTTGTTTGGGCATGGATCAAAGCCATCATCTGCTTAAAGTAACGGTCATATACCGTGATCTAGTCGAGTACACTCTGATTGGTTGCAACAGGCATGGTACCACTTGTGCACAATCCTCTGCAGGTGAAGTTGGCTGTCCGTCCATGTCGTATGTGCAATAATGAAGCTATGTTTGAATCAGCCTTGTATACGCTTATATACTGTTACAATCAAAATATATAACATATAAGCCCTAGTACTACTCGCTTCACGTTCGCTTCCCAAATAAAGTTCTAAGTTAGGATATTCGAGTTTCCACGTCTAAGTTTGTTTTTGTTAAGTCTTATTTAGTTTCATTAAAATCTTCCCCTAGGTTTGTTTGAACCTAGGCTCTATTACCAACTAAGACGACCCTAAACTCTTAGGCAAATCGGGTACTACCATGTTGCCAGACACGTCACCAAGCATGCCACGTCACCACACACTTGGCCTTGATGATCCGCGACTTAAACCTTCATTTGTATCTTATTCACATTAACTTAGTATCTTTCATATATTTATGAATAGTCTTAATAAGTTAACTAAGTTGAGTTGTTCAATCATTATAAGTTGAGTAGCCAAGTGGAAATCTTTAAAGCATGCAAATGTTATAAAAATAAAAAGTTTGCATTAATAAATAACCCTATAGTGTGGAAAATGTTGGGGCATGTGCCCTAAGTCAATTTACAAACATTATTTATGTTATAATTTTAATTAATAAAATTGAGGTTTTCATTTGTTGCTTTTTTATAAGTGATTGCATGTTTACCTTTATAGTAAGATCCATGGGTATTTGTTAAAATATCTCAAATGTCCCTAGTCGATCAATATACGAGAGAGCTATAATGAATTAAGACTAGCGTGAATCTTGATTGATGGTCATGTGATAATCATGCATATAGGGATACGAATCAAGATCATGAGTAGTTATTAGGGAACAAGGTACTAGACTGACCCGCTATGAGAACCCCACATGGATTAAGTCATAGGTGTTACTCATGATAGGTATATCATTTAGTCATTCGACTTGAAATTACCATAGACTTAAATATTAGGAGCATGGTAATTTAACACAATCAAATATTGTCTTTAACCGGATGATTATAAAGATTGTGATTGGTTACCATGTCAGTAATATGTGAAGGTGTGTAATTAAAATAGAATTTGTCACTTTCATATATGGAGATATATTAATGGATTCCTTGATATGATAGACTGATAATGGCCAAGTCCAAGTGAATTGATATGATAAATGTCACTTGAATGTTTTCAGTTTACTTAAAGATAAAGACTAGTACAATTGAACATTAAGGGTGACTTTCTATGCCTTAAGTTTAATAAAAGGATATCGCACAACAAAATGATATAATATATGTTATTCACTAGGTTGTATCGATTTTGACATTCACGCTACTTGGGTAGTCATGATGCCTTGCTAGAGACTGCTTATAACTTGTGTACCAAAATGATTTTGGTTCACTACCAATATCGCATGAATCAATTAGGTCGCACACAAAGAATGACTTTGCACAATTTTAATTGGCCGAGAGTAATCAATTTTATTTGATAAAATTCATGGCATAAAAGCCATTACAATTTGTTATATGATAACTTATTAATATGGGCACATGTGTAATTTGCTTAAACTGCCTAAATACAATAGTTGCATTACTAATATGATTTTAAGTGAGTGCTTATCTACATATATAAATAAAGGGTGAAACCCTAAATCGAAATAAGATTTTTTGTTTTGCAAATTTTGAGTTCTATGGATTTTGGGAGAGAGAAAAACGTTTTCAATCTCTCTTGGGGCCAGCACTACAAATTGTAGTCACCATTATGTATGGATTATAGATAGAGGACGCTCACTTGAACGTCTTGAAGATAGAATAATAATAGAAGAAAATGCACGTATTAAGGTATGGTTTAACTTTTAGATCTAATTTAATGAAACCTATTTTTGATCATGTTGGGGATTTTTTAAAATTGTTTTGAATTTCTCGTTGCGTAAGAACCCCAAAAACCCAACTGCAAATCAACATGAGATACCATTTATATCAAAAAGCGATAAAAGTAAAAAAAAGATAGTCATATACGTGTATCAAGTATACAATTCCTCCCAAAGATCCCATAAAAGCAATAAATAAATATATACAAACACCTACGCAAAAAGCTGATGGGGCTCTCCTAGCTCAAAGGTAGTATGATATGCAATTTGTCACAAAAAATAATGGCAATTCCCAGTGAGTAAATACTAGAGAAAGTTAACTAATATTTTTGAAACTCAATAAAATAGCTGCAACTCGCGCAATTTAAATAAGGAACATAAAATAAATTAATCACATGAAAATAAGTCGCGGAGAAGTCAAAATCGGACATAAGTGCGGCATGATAAAAACCATGGTCGACATTCAGGAATCGACCTAACCAAACTGAGAGGAACCCATGATGATTATCTCGCGAAACATCTCCCGGTCGAATGAGAGGAACTTATGAATGGTAGAACCCTATCCAAATATGTCTTGAGAGGAACTCACGACGAAGACTTAAGTCTTCGTCAAACATCTCTCAACCTAGCGGGTGTCGCAGGAAATAGTCACCGTGTAGCCCCTACATGGGCAGCAACTCGAACAATGTGAGGTAGCTTGCCCCAGGGTGTGAGTCTGTGCCATTTTCTACCCCATCGACAAATACACATACACACCACCTCAAGTGTTATAAAATGAGTTTTAACTAATTTTATCATGGGTTTAATTACCTCAAACAAACACAAATTGCTTTCAAAATATCCCACTCACGTATCGAGATGCGCACTCGACACCTGACTATAATCCTTTAAGGCCCTGGTGTCCAATTATACCATTTTAAGTATTTTAGAGTCACATTAAGTGAGTTCATAATGTGAAACCAAAAATCTACAATGTTATTCCAAAATTTGGTTGTGACACACTTTTCGAGTTATACCGAAGTGCCAAAATGCCAGAAAAGCCTCAAAACTCATTTTTCTAGATTTCTCAAGTTTGCTTAGAATTTTCCATAATTTCTACCTATTTTAACTATTTTTTGTAATTATTTTTATTTAAAATCATTTTTATAAAATTTTTAATTAAAATTTTAATTTATTTCAAGGGTTGGGCTTAAACCTAGCGTAGTTTGGTTAGGCCTGGTTCGACCCAAACTCCTGGACCAGTGTCATTCCGACCTGACCTATTTGGGCCAGGGGTTGGCTTGACTCGGCCTACCTAGGTTAGCCAGGCCCGGCCTGCCTGACTACCCTCTTCTTTCCCAATTCGTCTATAGAAGAGACAAATTTGTCTCTTCCGGAGACGTTAGAGATTTAATTTTAATTTTTTTATTTATTATTTTCTTTTTGCTCATCAAATAACAACAAAAATACAACAAATATCAATACCACTAACAACAAAAAAAACACAACCACCATTATAAGCTCTCTAATTTCTCCACCAAATCAACAACAAAAATAAACACTCACCTCGGTCTAGGAAGGTCGCTGGTTAGAGTCGGCAAGATGGAAAGACTTCACGAGAGAGGCGACGAGACCATGGAGGTCTTGGGAGAGCTAGGCGAGGAAGAAAAATGATGGGGGCGAGGTGGAGAAAGAAATCGTTGGGCGAGGGAGAGGTGTGTGGGTTTTGTTAAGAGGTGAGAGTAAAGAACCAACAAAAAAAATGAGGGGTGGGTATGGGTGATGTGATGTGACGGGTGATGTGACCTCTAAACCCATGGCTACTTAGTACAATGGCGTTAAACGTACCACGCGACTTCCTACAGTCTCGTTACTACACGCGCACAACCTGACTCATGAAAATCTTAACTAGTGCAACACAACTTATTGCATAATAATACAAAAACTTAATACCTATTACACCAAAATAATTATTTATACATTGGTTGGCATGCCCTAGACTTTTTGATGGTGTCCACGTGGGTTGGAGCTATGGATAATAGCCTGAATCATACTATCCTCCAAATTGAAAACCTGTTGTTATTGTTGAGTAAGAAAAGAAGGGATCACGCCACTATACCCCTACAACAAAGCCAAATTAGACCCCCAACAAACTGATGATCGCCGCCAACATTCCCTTGCTTGATTAAAAAATCGAAATGTTGCCAATGAAGACAAGAACCATCCACCAGGGTATACATAGGAGGCAGCGGCATCGCCTCGATTGGCGCAGTGGTCGGTGCCATCAAAATTCGAGGAGATGGAGAGATACTCTCAATTCCTTTGGTCATATTCAAACTAGTATTTTGATGACTCATGTGATGATCGGTTGTTTTAGTGGTACAAGAAATCATTGTTGTTCATAATGAGGGCTTCTTTGATCTCTTGCCTTCCTACGCTCACGTGGCTTGCGGTGGAGATTAGATATGTGTGAAAAAATTATGGTTTTCTCGAAAGTCGAGGCCTTCGACTTTGCAGAGGGATGGCTGGGAAACTAATAGATTGACATCTAGAGTTGAAAGAGCATATCTTGAGGCAAATAAACATTTAAATCAAAAGTGGCAGTGCCACATAAGCGTCACATCATGTTTCTTGCCAGAAAAGTCATCGAAAACGGTTAAAAGTGACCTCAAGTGAAATGTTTTATAAAGTTTGGTGATTTTCTTAGTACAACTTAAAGTTTTGTGACCAAAGTGTAACAACATGTTAAGTCTAATGAACTTTGTGAAATTAACCCTTGCAAATGGTGGCTAAAATTTAGGAGTTTTCAATTGCTATGTTAAGAGTCCATATATGAGTCGAAAGTTTATGAATATGGCAAGTGCTCAAATTGGTAATAACATAAACACACATGTGTGTTAATGTGTTTAAGTTTGAGGCAGACTCAAATATGGAAAAATTACATAATTGTATGGGTCAACTTTTTGACTAATAAAATTAATTGGAAACTTGGAGGATACATACATCTTAAATTAGAAAGTCGATTTTAATCAACTTGTGATTCAAGGCAACGTATGACAATTTATATATGCGATGTAGCACGTTGAATGTGAGGGTTGGATGTGCTTTTGTTGGGAGTAGAGTAAGCCTAATGTACAGGTTGGGTGCACATGAGATTGAGTGAATCTTGTTCTTGGAGCTTTATCTGGGGTTTATATAGGGAAGGTTTTCTTTTGTGTACTAAATTATTGATAGTGAAATACCTTATATCTTGCCTGTGGGTTTTTCTTTGATTTTGGGGTTTTCTATGTAAACTCATGTGTTCTTATTTTCTCTATGGTTTGTTTATATTTGGGTACGTTTGCGTGAAAGTGATCTTGAGACTTCCATGGTGATTTGTCACAAAAAATTGGTATTAAAGTTAAGATCTAGATCTGAGGGGGTTACACCATTAAGGTGAAGTTTTCAGGGATGTCAAAGTTCATGAGTGCAATAAAGTTCGATATGGAGAAGTTTGATGCGAAGATGAATTTTGGCTTGTGGCAAATTCAAGTCAGATTTTTTTTACCCAATTTGGGCAATGTCGAGCGTTAAAGAGTCGTAGGAAGGAAAATGATAAGGATTGAGAAGAGTTGGATTTGATAGCAGCAATCGTCGTGAGACTCAATTTGGCAAAAAATTGCTCTTTTGAACATGAGGAATATTTTTGGTGAAAGGTCTTTGGAAAAAATCAAAAATTGTGTATACTATGAAGAACATGTCAAATCTATTCTACCTGAAGTAGTGGTACAATCACCTAAAATAGATGAAGGTGCAAATATTACTAATCATCTAAATGCTTTGAATGAGATTATCTCTGAAATTAAGGAATCGGGAAAACATGTCAGTGATGAGGATCAGTCGCTCAAGTTCATCTGGTTACTTCCACTTTCATTTAAACAAACCAACACTGATGTACAAGAAGAAAACTATCGATTTTGCATGGTCACTACCATGTTAATATATGATGAGAAGTTGATAAAGAGTGAAAACAATGGTTAATCTGAAAACTCAGGTTTGGTAGTTGCTGAAAAAGATTCCAACAAGTACAAGAAAAGGATCTATTGGATATGCGGTCTGTAACGACCCACATTAATTAATCTCGATGATTAACGATCGTAATTAGGGACTTACTTAGATAACTCGGTTGACTTGGACATGAGAACCAAGGTTATTTATGGATGATGGTTGTTTCCGTGTGGTGTTTGAAATTATTAAATTATTATATTACATCGCATTTGTGTACTAGAATGTTGTAATCGAGTGAGATTATACGACGAATGTTCGCTTCATAAAGTGTGTCGATGCACGTACCGAGTAGGCGTAGTACGGGAACACTAAGGCTAGACAATATAACTTGAATAAATAACCATTACTTTGATAATTATGGGTTAAGATGAATAAATGAACCATAATGTAACTCATATTGGTCGGGTATACTAGTAATGGTGCACCTCGAGAATGCGTGTCGAGACGCGGGTACAGGGTGTCGGGTAGTTGGGGGTTAGTGGGACCATTAGTGTGTCTACAATGAGACTAAACACACTAACCACATGAATTTAGGTGTCTAAGTTTGTAAATTTAATTGATATGGATTAATGGGACTATAGTTTGGACAAACAAACTGGTGACCATTGATTTGTATGGAGATGACGAAGATATGTAGGAATCTTAGTATAAATAGTAACTAGCGAGTGGATACATGCATTCTTAATGTGGGACAAGTGGTTTTGAGTTAGGACACATGTTCTAGTAATTAACTTAGTCAAATTAAAGATTTGTTTAATTAATCAAGTTGCTCATCTAAGTTTATAAAAAAAAAACTTTGATTTTCATGGAAACAAGATAAGGAAAATCTAGGATTTTGAGAGCAAAGAGAGCTAGAATGTGATGAATTCTTGCGACTTCAAGCGTACCTAAAATCGGAGGATTAAACTACAAGGATTAAACAATAGGTAACAACTTATACTCATCATTCGTCTCGATTTCGATAAAAATGTTTCCATGAATGACTAAGAGGTGTGGAATGGTTTTGGTTTAATGATTTCATATTTTTCTAAGGTTGAAGATGAATTATATACATTTCATATAAATTCGATTTCAAAAGAATTAAGCCAAACTTGCATAGAACCAATTATATTTTTTTAAAAATAGCCAAACTTTACAAGGGCATAACTCCTTCAATACTTAGCAGATTGGGTTGATCTTTTAGTATGTTGTTGTTGGATATGTTAGATGATTATTGACTTAAAAAACACAACTTTTAAAGCTATATATTGGAAGAAATGATTTTTAAAATCGTGCTAGTGGGATTTGTTTCAAGTTTGAGATGTTTGGTAGAATTGCCATAGCTTTTTTGTTTTAAATCAAAATTATGAAAACTTAACCTTTTTGGAAAGCTAAGACAAAGACCAACAACATTTCTCTTGGGAAGGTTTTGATATTAACATTTTTATGCCAAAAATGCTTTGCAACACTTGACTAAAATTAAAACTTTACTAGTATTTGAGGGATGTTTCGAAGGCTTGACCTACACTCTTAACTTTAAATACCTATAATCAATCTAAAACACTTGAAATTAATCCTAGGGTACTCGATGACTATAGTGTGATAGTTAGAGGCATATTGGGGTCAGATCGGGTATTTGGAGACTCTGGGGAAGTGCGATCGGGTATTTGAAGTGTATAAAATCCATGAGAAAGCTTTACATAATTTGGTTCACTTTTAGCATTTGTTTTCCGTTTTCTGAACTTTTTTCACTTCGGTGTTATCATGATTTATTGTTGATTTGTTCATGTTGAATAACCATGCTTTATGTGTGCATCTTAAGGGGGGCTTTGCTATGAAGACCGATTGAGTTGGTTCACCGAGGTTTTGCTATTAAGACCAGTTAAGTTGGTTCACCAGGCCTATGTTGTGCTGTTGTTGCGTGAGAGAATGATTTACCAGTTGAGTGGTTTACCGGGGCTATTTATGATTACATTTCTGCTTATTTATATAATTGTTGTTATGTTTCATGATTATTTACCTGCTGCTTTGGGTTTTGTATTGCTCTACATTTATGGGATTACGTCTTTCTGCTGCTAGATACTGCACTTGCATGTCTCGATATTTTATTTTATTTCTTGCTGAATATTGCGTGGACTTCTCTTGGGGTTTTACTCACTAGAATTAGTACTGTATTTGTTGAGTAGTGACAAGGGGAATCTTTGGCGACTATTTCTTTATACTAACGGTTTTAGAGAAACTTGTAGGTGTTTATATTTTGATATGTTTTGCTATATTATGGGTATCAGGGGACTACGAGAGACATTGTATATGTATATACCTACTTTTGTGTATCTTGTTGTCTTATATACATGATACTTTATTTCTGAGTTTTCTCACTACTTAGGAATTGTGATAATGTGCATAAAATGCTCATATATTTTAAAGACTTTAAAAAATGATAGTGAAATAAGACAAGTTTACACATACTACGAGAACATTAATATGCCATCAACATCAGTAGGGCTACAAGACCTGAGTAGCAGCACACCGGCCTCGGGCCGCGGGGTCACCACACATTCAACCGGGACATCTTAAGAAGGACTACGGGAAGAGGAAAGGAAAATGAGCAGGTTTAGCAAAAAGCTCTGGTTCAACACAGGGAGATTCCGATGTTGAATGCAATAATGCTAACAATTTCTTGGCTTTCAACTGTGATAGTAATTATCATATGAATCCAACAAAGAATATGATTGATGATCAGAAAGGAGAATGGGTAATTGACAGTGCGACCATAAGACACATTTGTGTAAACAGGGCATGGATCGGTAATTATGCAAGCTGTATGTGACGACCCTTTCCCTAATATAGGGCACTACTCGGCCTAATCCCATAATTAAGCCTAAATCCTAGCCAGATAAGATGTAACTACGTATTAGTCAGCTTTTCTATCCTACTCTCCTCGATATACGCATTCAGGATAAGTAATACACATGTCAACATATTACTATATTTTAAAGTAATTAAAAGCTTTTTAAGGGTTATAAAGTTTAGTGGAAGTCTTAACAGATTATGCGGAAGAAATATATTAAATCACAAGTGAGGAAACCAGGAAATGACGATCACATGCATATATATAATAGATTGGCGAATATAAATATTATGATGGTCATCTTTAATCGAGGAACTAAAAACTTGATCTAATATACAACTCCAAAACGTAGCAAAAGATATAGCTGTATAATACACAATATCAAAACCTACGAAATGTCGATGCATAAGTACGCCGCTAGCTCAGAGGTAGTCGCTAATCTTCTCTTTGTCGGGCCTGCTCGTCGATGCCTCTGCACTCACCGCCATATAAAGGATGGTGTAACGACACGTTTTATTAACACCATTATTTATATTGTAATTGCAGACATGGACACCAGCTTAGATCAACGTGGACGTTACAAGTAGGCTAGGACACAAGTCAGCCTAGGTACATTAGTTGATTATGTGTTAGATTGCTTATTTGCGATGTAATTTATTAAATTATTTGATAAATACATTGCTTGTGTATATGTTGAATAAAGATATCGTGCGAGGTTATGGGTAATTGCCTCGAAGTACGTGTTAACACGGGTATCGAGAGGCTAAGTACTGGTACACTAGAGAAACTCGACAACTTCATGAAATATTACTATGAAATCAAATTGAAATGGGTGATGTAAACATTGGCTAATTAAAATAAATTCGAACAATAGGCTATGGCGCGCGTCGAAATCCGTGTCGAAACGTGGGGCACCGAGTATCGGGTAGTCGAAAGTTAATGGGACCATGATTCAGTTAAAATTGATAAATAAAATAGTAACCATATGGTTTTAAAAAGGCTTAATGTAACAAACATTAATAGAATACATAAGCATATAGTTGTATGGGATAAAAATGGACCATGAGATAAATATCTAGATAATCGCTTTGGGTTACTTTAGCAAGGGAGTGTGCTATTGGAGAGTGTGCTATTGGAGTCATCAGAAGGTGTAGGAAAACATGTTTGTGAACTACAAGACAATCCTCGAGATATGAGACGACCCTCCTCCGACCTAAGGTCGACCTAAGGTCGGGTCGCCCAGCCCAAACCGTTGCCCACGCCCGATACTTGAACCAGGCTCAAATAATGGCTTGGCACGCCTAATTCAACCTACGGAACTACACAACTGTACATATGAAACAATGATTGCAAAGTTTAAAACTAAGAGATTTCATATGTTAAATAATTAATTCTAAACAAAGGTGTTCAAGTATCCCTAAGTAACTAACTGCAAACTATACTACCAAGGTACTAAGTTAACAAGTCTCGGGGATTGGAATCTACCCCATTAAGTGCTTATACAACCCATATTTAGATGTTTTTTATATCGATAATATAAATAGTATGCAAATTTCACATCAAAGGCAAAGCTCTACGCTATCGTCTTCCCTTTATCCGGCGCCGTTATCGATAAAGATGAACTTGAAAAGTAAGTGGGGTGAGCTAAAAGAACTAATGGAGCTCAGTAATGCGAAAAAGCCACTCAACCATCAAACATACAAGTAATACCTAATAATCATGCAAGTCTATCATGAATTGAAAGTAAATATAAAGAAAAGAATATTTCTCGAGTATTCTTAGTCAACTTCATAAATCATCGCATCAAGAACATAAAAGCATTTATTGATCAAATCATCATGCAAGGGTGAATTCAAGAGAAATATAACAAAAGCATAATAATATAGTAAGTCCTGTCACATACAATGCGTAATGGTTATTGACATGAATCTGGTGATCGATTCACCTACTCTCGAAGTGATGCAAACCATTAGTTGACATAAAGGCCTTTATGTCCCCTAACTAGCCCCATCAAATCAACGGTAGGTTCGGTCAAAACCATCACCGATGTGCGCACCAATCTCATGCTTCGATCTCAAGGTATAATTCGAGTAATGGCGACGATCATACAATATTCAAGTAGTGGCGACGACCACACAAATATTCTATAGTGGAGACAACCACGAGATAGTCAATTAATGGTGACGACCACGAAGGTGAGATAAAGACAACATGAGCAATGTGCAACACATTCACAATCCATAGATAGTCACATTCAAGTCAATAATAAGTCGCAAACCATTCCCCAAGTCTTGAGGTAAAATCATGAGACCTAATTATATTTAATAGCATGTCATGTTTGATAATTGAGCAAGCTCCCCACTAACCTTGATTCGCCGCGATATTCTTCCCTGGTCTTTGCGCGCTCGGGGTTCTATGTGAACTTTGCGAATCTATCCAATTTAAACAACAATCACATTATTCAATGATTTGAAATCTAAAATTAATTATTATTCAATTACTTCGGGGTGGGCCTACTAGGGTGGTCCCGTGGGTCCCTCGTCGCCTGTGAAATGGTCGAGTGTGGGGGCCCACCCCAACCCATTTGAAAACATGTTATTATTAAATTTATTTATAATATATCTATATATTTTATTTTATTATATTTTGTTTTTATTATTTATTTTTTTTGTTGACCGGTCAACAGTTGACCAACCCAGTTAGTTGATTGAATTAGGAGCATAGCTCCTGGTTCGTCAACTATGGGGGATAGGGAGCAAATGCTTCCCCCTCCCCAGTCTTTGGCTGATGACATCCCAGTGGGATGGCGCTGGGGCGTCTGCCGCGACTGGCTTGGGGCGCGAGAGCGCTTCGGCCAGTCATGGCGCTGGCAGCCGCCTAGGGAGGGGTGGCTTGCCATGCCTTGTTGTCTTATTCGCGGTAAATAAATTGCATTGATATGGATCAAAAGAAGTGCGGGGAATACCTTGTTTGCGGAGTCTTTTTCTTTGATCCCTAAGCACCTCTTAGATCTCGCTCTTCTTGTTCTTTCTCCTCTTTTTTTAATCTTGGGTTTGTTAATAACTTGTGGTGGAAATTTGATTTATTTTATATTAGGGTTAATTTAATGTAGGGTTTGGGGGTAAATTACTGAAATTTCCCCTATAGTGGGTCAATTTGATTTTTGGGTCATCACAACATCCCCTATTTTAAAGAAATTTCGTCCTCGAAACTAAGAACGATGGTACGCTCACAGATCTAGTTGTAAAAATGCTCGCCATCAAAACTTAATTAAGTAATTAATTATTTATTTATTTTTTACCTTGTATATACCATTTAATAACTTGTCCGTTACAACTTTAATGTAGCATCGATCCTTAATCGACGATCACTACATCAGTCATTTTCTTTTTCTTTTTTTTTGTGTTAGCGACGACTAACCTTTAGCAAAGATTTATCATGACTTTTGTGACTTCGATTACAATATCCTTTTGTGGCGATGACCACAAAGCATTTATTTCTTTCGTTTCAGCAACAACTAACATGACACCCTTATTATTATTGTTGTTATCATCCTTATTGTTTTAACACGGTTGTGTAATTACTAATGTAACTTCTATTGTCATGTCCTTTCGTGGCAACGACCTCAAAAGTCCCTAGGTCTCTAGTGTTAGTGCCTACTACTTCGATGACATAGATGGATCATGACTCCCACGACATAGTTTTCTTGTCCTCATGCGATAACAACTGACATAGCTCTCAAAGTACATCGGGGTTTGCATTCACATTCATTCATGTATCTCAATGGAGTAAACTTTGCTCCTGCGGTATTGACGACTACCAATACCTTAATCTTAACGTTTCAAGACCTCAAAACGATTGTGTTTTTGTTTAAAAATCAACTTAGTCTTTTTCTCTACTCAAAATCAGCCCTTTGGTACCATTAAAATCTTTCGAATTTTACACGTCTAAGTTCGGATAATGGCTTTATCGACATTCCTTTATTTAGGTATCCTTGATGTTAATGTTTCTCTTATCATTTGATTCATTATGATTTCACTACATCCGAGTAACTCTTTAAACTATATATGTTTGACTTATGTTTCGCGTTCAATGTAAGACATTCATTTGTCTCGCAAAAGATTTTCATTTTTTTATCCCCCATTTTTTAACATAGCCATTACACAAAACAATCAATAGGTTCAACTGACTTAAAAGCGCAAATACCGTGACTACGAAATGTAAATGTTACTTGTTATAAATCCTTTGGTGGGTCCCGAGTCCCGCTCAACTATCGCATGCACTCCACTCTTCATTTTCTAGGTCGCTCTAGCCTCGAGACATGTTCGTAACTCCAGGCACTTTCTCTTAAAATGATCCAACAACTTGCAATTAAAACATGTTGGTCGTGGTGTCTGAGAGGTTTGCATTGACAGTTGTGGTGGATGTGGCAGTCCATATGCTACATTCAGTATAGTTCAGGGTATAGGGACATGTGAGTGTGTGGTGGTCCATATTAAGGTAGGTGGTGCCCTCAATGCTACACCAAAGAGTGCATGGCCACCTGAAGATCCTGCAAATCGGTGTTTCTTAAAAACGTCGCCCTGACTGTTCTGGTAACCCTCAAAGCTACGTTTTCCTGATTCATATCTACCAAATCTAGGCTGAAACTGCATGAAACCCCCACGGAGTGATGCTTCACACTCAAGTACTCGATGGTGTGCCAAGTGATAAGTCTCAGATCCAGAAGCCGCTACCATAACACTAATATCTGGCCTTAGTCCATCAATAAATCTCCTATAACGAATCTTATCTGTCGGGACATACTCCTGTGCAAACTCTAGCAACTCGTTGATGTATACTCGCCACCGACATATCGCCCTGTAATAAGTTAGGAACTCTCGAATCTTTGCATCCCTCACTGGCTCTGGGAACCATTCTTCATAAAATAGACGCTTGAATTGGAGCCAATTCATATTAGTTCCTCGTGTTCTCTCGATAGTCATCCACCACTTGTGTGCCTTGTGTTCTAACAAAAACACCACCAACGATACTATGTTCCACTCATCGATATTCAACGTCTTCATCTTCTTATCCATATTTAGTATCCATGCCTCCGCTTCAATGGGTTCTTGGTCTCCATAAAAGTGCAGTATATCATATTTCAGAAATTCTTTCTGTATATTTCCCCTCGGACATGACTCTGGATCTCCGTCAACTACAGGTACGACCGTTGTAGCCGTAGCAGAATCAACCTCTTCCTCCATAGGGTGATCTTCATGTATAGGCACTAAGGGAGGGCTAGGTCCCTACCTTTTAGGTGTTTGCTCCACCATTCTTGTGTTTCCTTGTTGCATCAACTATAGTATACGTGTCATATTCCTTTCTTGTGATTGCGTCATGTCCGCCAACCTTTGGTCTTGAGCATATCTCACGTCGTGAATGGTCTTCTGATACTTTTGGCCATAATAGTTATGCGCTACTCCATTTGAGCGCACCAATTTCTTTCCTCCCTATCCGTTGTTTCCCTTAGATTGTAAGAGTTTCTGCATTGATTTCTCATAATGCAACTATGGAGCAAACAAAAATGAATTAATCCTACAAATTAAGAGAGTGTAAAATATCTAAACGTGATAGAATTTCATAGCATTAGGCAAATAACATTATTCAAGTTTTCAATCCCTTCCCATCCTAGGATTGGTCATTTATGCTCATTAAGTCAACTTGAACCAATGTCCCATACCACTGATTTGTTTGACTTAAACTTGACTTTTATCTTAAAGTCTCTACAACTTAGGCTTCACTAACCTATTCGTTTTCCCTAGGTTCTAATACCTATGCTCTGACACCAACCAAGATGACCCTCATTCGACCTAAGGTCGAGTTTCCCAACCCAAACTGTTACCCAAGCCTGATACCTGAACCAGGCTCAAATAACGGCTTGACATGCCTAATTCAACCTGTGGAACTACACAACTATACATATGCAACAATAATTGTGGAATTTAAAACTAAAAGATTCCATATGTTAAACAATTAATTCTAAATAAATGTGTTCAAGTATCCATAAGTAACTGCAAACTATACTACCAAGGTACTATGTCAACAAGTCTCGGGGATTAGAATTTGCCCCATTAAGTGCTTATAAAACACATATTTAGTTGTTTTTAATATCGATAATATAAATAGTATGCAAATTTCACATCAAAGGCAAAGCTCTACGCTATCGTCTTCCGTTTATCCCACGCCGTTATTGATGAAGATGGACTTGGAAAGTGAGCGGGGTGAGCTAAAAGAACCAATGGAGCTCAGTAATGCAGATAACCCACTCAACCATCAAACACCCACTCAACCATCAAACATATAAGTAATACCTACCAATCATGCAAGTCTATCATAAATTGAAAGTAAATATAAAGAAAAGAGTATTTCAAGAGTATCCTTAGTCAACTTCATAAATCATCGCATCAAGAACTTAAAAGCATTTATAGATCAAATCATCATGTAAGGGTAAATTCAAGAGAAATATCATAAAGCATAATAATATAGTAAGTCATGTCACATTCAATGCATTCTAGTCATTGACAAGAATCCGGTGACCGATTCACCTACTCCTGAAGTGATGCAAACCATTAGTTGATATAAAGGCCTTTATGTCCCCTAACTAGCCCCATCAAATCCACGGTAGGTTATTCCGAAGCCATCACCGATATGTGCACCAATATCATGCTTCGTTCTCAAGGTTTAATTCGGGTAATGGCAACAACCATAAAATACTTAAGTAGTGGCGAAGACCACACAAATATTCAATAGTGGCGACAACCACGAGATAGTCAATTAATGGTGACGACAACGAAGGTGAGATAAAGACAACACGAGCAATTGGCAACACATTCACAATCCATAGATAGTCACATTCAAGTCAATAATAAGTCTCAACCCATTCCTAAAGTCTTGAATTAAAATCACGAGACTTAATTATATCTAATAGTATGTCATGTTTGATAATTAAGCAAGCTCCACACTTACCTTGATTCGCCGCGATATTCTTCCTTGGTCCTTGCGCACTCAGGGTTCTATGTGAACTTTACGAATCTATCCAATTTAAACAACAACCTCATTATTCAATGATTTGAAATCTAAAATTAATTATTATTCGATTACTTCGGGGTGGGCCTACTAGGGTGGTCCCGTGGGTCCCTCATCGCCCGTGAAATGGTCGGGTGTAGAGGGCCCACCCCAACCCATTTGAAAACATTTTATTATTATATTTTTATAATATATCTATATATTATTTTATTATATTTTGTTTTTATTTCTTTATTAATTTTTTTTTTGTTGACTGGTCAATAGTTGACCAGCCATGTTAGTTGATTGAACAATGAGCATAGCTCCTGGTTATTCAACTATGGGGGATGGGAAGCAAATGCCCCCCTCCCCAGTCATGGCTCCGGGAGCTGCCTAGGGAGGGATTGCTTGCCACCCCTTGTTGTTTTCTTCGTTGTAAATAAATTGCATTGATCTAGATCAAAAGAAGTGTGAGGAATACCTTATTTGTAGAGTCTTTTGCTTTGATCCCTGAACACCCATTAGATCTCCTTCTTCTTGTCTTTCTCTATTCTTTTTTATCTAGGGTTTGTAAATAACTTATGGTTGTTAGGGTTCACAACTTGATTTATTTTGTATTAGGGTTAATTTAATATAGGGTCGGGGGTAAATTATTGAATTGCCTTTATAGTAGGTCAATTTGATTTTTGGGTCATCACAAGATACGTACGTACACTTGACCAAGACCAAACATATATATATATATATAGAAGTTAGTGGGATTCCTATCAAACCACTCACATGTTACATGCAAAACCAGAGAAATTAAATAAAGAGAAGAGGATTTGAGCTGGAGATTCATCACCTTCGCGATCAAATTAAGGGAAACCAGTAGGGTAACCATCTTCTTCATCTAACACACTTTCTAATTAACCCATTTTTGGGATTTTTTGATGTAATTCGTATATGAGGTTTGGGTCAACGAATTATTGGGTTATCTTGATGAATTACGTGTTATTAGATCATATTCATAGAGGATTTGCCAACGTTTTAACTAGACTTGATTATATTAAGGAAAATTAGGAAGTTGTGTGAATGCATGAATTTTGAGAAAATTGGGTTAATTTTATGTTTTGGAGTGTTCTACTTGTTTCTTTGGAGTTAATAATGTATGGAGAGGATGCAAATCAGGTTAGAGTAGCTAATTAAAGGGGTATGACAAAATTCTTGACTTGAGAATTCTATCACAGAGGGCAATTAGCACGCTAACTGGAATGGTTAGCATGCTAATCCTTCTGAGTTTCCAACTATTTTTTAAAATGAAGAACAGTAGAGCGCTAGACAGATTCCATAACGCACTAACTTTATATAGCGCGTTAGGTAGATCCATTAGCGCGCTAACTCCACCTAGCGCACTAGGTAGATCTATTAGCACTCTAATGACAGATGAACTACGAATTTAAGGGTTGTTTTGGTGATTTTCAACTTAATACATTTCTAAACACTTATAAACAACCTAAATTTATTAAAATTGGACTTCATGTACTTAGTGGACCGTAGCCCGGTGTTGGGGAGCTTGTCGAGTCGGATAAGGGAGTTTGGGGAGAAAGACTCTGAGTATTTGATTCTGTTTCTACATTTCATTTCAATCATTCCTTGTTGTTCATTACTCTATTCCATTATTTGGACGTGGGTTGAGGTTACTCCCCTGGATTTCCTGGTTGTGTTCATGATGCATTAGATTGTAGCACGTGTGTCCCGAGCCTTAATGAATGGCGACCTAAGCTTGCCATTGGTGCACGTGTTGGTGACTCAGTGGATTTGGCCAGCGCCGGGGGGGACCAAATGTCAGGCCAGTTGGGCATGACCAATTGTGGGAACTTGGTGATCCGAAGTACAGTCTGGTCCATTTGGAGCGAGCACCCATATTTGTTAGTTTGTCTGTTATCTATTAATGCGATAAACTATTTATAGTTGTCAATTTTTATATTCCGCATGTTTACTTGACAATATTCTTTGCATTTCCTTTACTTTGTTTTTACGAATGCTCAGAGGAGTTCCTTTGGGTTTTACTTAATGGACTCATCATCTGTCTTTTTATGATGATTGAGTGCAGATCCAAGTACTTGTAGGGGCAAGGGGATCCTAGGCGACTACATCTGATTGCTCATTGTCGAGGACCTACTCGTACGTGTTTATTTTGATAATTTGTATATTTTAGGTATTGGGAGACTTGAGATGACATCATACATCTATATATACCTTGTTTGTGATATTATAGCTTATATACAAAGTACTTTACAAGGTTTTCCACTGTAGGATTTGCTCTTTTGAAAAATGTTTACCATGCTAAATTACTTATACTAATCGTACCAATTAAGGCTTCTGTTGATTTATGTTAACTTGTAAGAAACAACCCATTATCATGGTTAAGGATTAGAATAACTACAAATTAAGTAACAATTGAAATAGTTAAATACCTATAAAGAATAAGTTAACAAAATAAGGATAATCATAATACATACGTGGACATGATTTGCGAGACATGAAGAGGACGGGCAGGTGCCGGACATGTGTAGTTGGGCCATCTGGCAAGGAGTACACGGAGACACGTCACCCCGTGGCGACAGATGCCGCCACTGACGGTGAGTACAAAAAGTGACAGTAATCCCCGCTGACATATTCATTTATATTTCAAAAGATTAAATGATATTTAAAAGCATAAGTTCAATAAAGAAAGACTAGTACCAGAAATATGCTAAGAAATACCATGGTTAAGCAAGTGAAACTGACATGAGGCTAAATAGTTATGATCTAGATCCGGTCAGCCTTGACATGTGTCATTAAAGCCTTTAAGGCCACTAAAGGACGCGCATGACATTCCACAGTCTAATATCGCTAGGGACTTTAACCCCAGTGTCACTAGGGACTCTAACCTTGGTGTATCAACAACTCAAGGGACTAACTCTGTGTATCACGTCATAGTGGCAAGTGCCGACATCCCCAGGGACTCTTACCCTGTTTGCCGATCAACTCTAACATAATGCAATGGACTCTATATTCTATAACTACTTTATAATTCCAATAAATTGACTCGTTAAGGATTCCAAGGCTTGGCTATGCCATAAAGTCATTCACAAACTCATAACTCCTAATAGTATACTATTTACACTATATTCGTTGTGAAATAGCAAGAAACGACATAAAACACATGGATAGGGTCAAAGGAATTCAATTCATCTTAATATCGTGAAAGTCAAGCTTAATAAAGGAGGAGTGTCAAATAATTTCATGATATGAGAGTACAACGCTGGACATAGTCAATATAGACTACAACAAACAAGCATAAAAGTGGATATGAAATGCAAATAAAAGAATCACGGGGATACTTACATCAAGCAATGTAAAGTACTAGCTTTACCAACCTCTCAATATTCTAAATCTCGTATCCAAACCCTTGAGAATCTTCCTTAGGTTCTTTATATCAAATTAGTCCAAATAACTTGAGTTTAGTTCAGGTCAAATGAGTTTAGGAGCCTTAACCCTAAAAACCCCATAAGACTAAATAACACTAAAATTCTAGTCCTGTAATGCACCAAAATCTTAGGCATGAAATTGTCCAAATCTCAAAATCTTCCATATTATAATATTTTTGGTCTCTATCTTAGCTTTTTGAAAATGTTTGGTTTACTAAATTCTGATATAAAATGAAATAGACATCGAAATTCTACCAAAACAGCTCAAATTGGAACCTAATCCGACCAGTAGACTTAGAAAATCTATTTTTCCCAATTTATAGTTTCAAAATTCCTGATTTCTAGTCACAAGGCAACTAACATACCTAATAAAAGACCAGCTTATTTGGATAAGTAATTAGGGAGTTATGCCTTTTAAAAGTTTAGTTTCAAGTATCTCATAATGCATTCAATTACCTATTTGTAAAGCACTTTTGGACATGAAAATACTCGAATTACAAAATTTTCAGTAAGACAAAGTTGCTCCCCTTTGAGTTAAATCTCAAATGCTACCAGATTAGGTTCATTTGGATTTAAAATGAGCAAGTTATGGCCAAATTACATCAGCCGGTTCATAATACAACATGCAAAATTTCAATTTTCATCTTATAACTTCAAAAACTCAGATCTTTTTTATTTCAAAACCAAATTAATAACTTCTAAAATAGCTGAATTATCAGCTTGAAGTGAGGAACCCAAATATAGAAACCAATTGCAAAGAATTAACCATCTACCCTGTAAAAATGGACAAAAACCTGAATTTGTTTCAATTAGAAATAGAGAGATGTGTACTTAGAGTTGATGACACTTTGATTTGAGCTCCAACTTTCTTTGATCTCCCTAAACTTTTTAAGCCAAAACCCTAATCAATTCCTCTGATTTCTTCTTCTCCAACTTCCTTAGCTTCTAAGTTATGAAAATGAAATGAATTGCATGGGTTAATCTATTCAATCTTATATATAAAGATAATGTTGATTAATAACCATTGATTTTTATGTACATACGTATCTCGAGACTAATTTAATGGCCTACATCTTTACACAATTCCACTAACTGTACCTAACTAACACCAATCCGTACTCTATTGGTCTCTTGATAAGTCCTAACGTATATCGAGAAACATCATATGGCTATTGTTTTATCTTGCTAGCTTTAGTTACATTTAATATAAAATCAATTATAGCCACATTAATTCTACTATTTAAGGTACACTAAGCTTAAACCAACTTACCACATCACTCTATACCCTGATCCCACATCAGCATGCACATCGAGGTGCGTCTCCACTAACATCTCGAAACATATGTACAAGTATGGGTGACTTAGTACTCTACATGTATACATTACACTAGGCATACACCACAATAAATCTAATGTATACCTCGGCCATCTCGCCTCGGTCAGTGCATATATCATGGTGCGGGTCCCATGTCGTTGGTCAGTAATACTAATTACGAATAATAAACGAGATTAGAAATTTGAGTTGTGGCAAATTTTTCTGACTAATGGAAATCTCGTCTTCGAAATTAAGATTTAGGTTAGGATTAATACCTGACTTGAAGAGGTACGAAAAACTGTTCATCATATAGTATTCTTGCTCCCAAGCGAGTTTTGTATCATCATGGAACGACCACTTGACGAGAACCTTCGTGACAGATTTGTTCCTCAACTGCTGTACCCCTCGATCTAGGATTTGATTAGGCTACTCTTTATAAGTAAGATCATCACTCAAGTCATCTGACTTAAATCCACATTCGGTCGAACACCTAATCTCGACTCAACTAATCGAAGCATTGAAATATGAAAAACTAGATGAAACTCGACATCTGTGGAGGCCGCTCAAGCTTATACATGACTTTAATGACCAGTCTCCTAATCATGAAAGGCTTGATAAATCTCGGTGAAAGCTTGCTTTTCACCCAAATATCTGAACACCCTTCCGAGGGGAAACCTTCAAATAGACATATGCTCTCTCGATGTACATGAGATCACTATGATACTTGTCTGCATGCTTCTTCTGCCTCTCTTGTGCACCCTTGAGTCTTTGACATATCAGTTTGACTTTCTTCATGTGGTCAACAACAATCTCGGGCCCCACAATATTGCAGTCCTCTAGCTTAGCCTAACACGATGGCTGGCGACTCGATCTGCCATACGAAGCCTTAAAAGCCACCATTTTAATACTAGTCTGATAACTATTATTGTAAGCAAACTCACACAACGACATGTACTCCTCCCAAGATCCGCCAAACTACAACACACAAGCCCATAACATATCCTTGAGGACCTGAATCAATCTCTTAGTCAGCCCATTAGTGTGAGGATGAAAAGTCGTGCTGAACTGTAGGCGCGTACCATATTGCTCCTGCATACTCCACCACACCCTGGATGTATACATAACATCTTTGTCAGACGTGATAGTCAATGATACTCCGTGTAGCCTGATAATATCTCTTTCGAACAATATACTCAACTGATCAAACGTATAATGTGCAGCTACTGGTAGGAAATAAGCAGAATTCGTCAGTCTATCAACGATTACCCAAATGGAATCCTGGCGGTCTTCGGCAATCCCCTCATGAAACCCATGGAGATGTCCTCCAACTTCTAGCGTGGGATGAGAAGAGGCCGTAGCAACCCTCTATGTCTGCAATGCTTAGCCTTCACCTGCTTACAGATCTCACAATTTCTAATGAACTTTGACACATTTGCCTTCATCCTAGGCCACTAAAAATGACTCCTCATTTCATGGTACATCTTAGTCCTGCCTGGATGAATGGTGAATCGGGAAATGGCGTGACTCATGAAGAATCTCATCTCTCAGCTCTAACACGTCAGGTATCCATAATTTGCCAATGTATCTCATATACTGATTTGAAGTCCTAACCCAGTCTGTACACTCTATACTCTGTGCTAACTTAATGTATCTTAAAAATAATTTGTCGGCCCTTTGACTATTAGACATTCTTTGTGTAGACACAGTGTGTAATCTAATTTAACCACAAATCATTACCTAAGTATCGGTAGGAACCTCTGTCTGACTCACTATTGCCATTGCCTTGAGTAAACCATACTCATGCGTCATATGACATCTGACAACCTTGACATCACAAGTCAGTCTCCTATTCAACGCATCAACAACTAAGTTAGCTTTTCCAGTATGGTATTTCAAAGAAAAGTCGTAGTTGTTTAGAAACTCCAACCATCTGCACAGTCTAATGTTCAACTCATTCTATGTGGAAAGATACTTCAGACTCTTGTAATCAGTAAAGAGTGTGATGTGACATCCGAGAATCTCATAAACTTAATTAGGTGGATAATTAAGTATTTCCGAATTTAATTTGAGATTTAGTTATTCAAGGTGGGACCCACTTGTTATAGATTGGAGATCATAAATTTAATATTATTTTTTTTGTCATGCGCCTATTTGATGTATTATACTTTATTTCGACGCGAAATATGGTTAAGTGGAGTGTAGCGTCCATGTGTTTCTGAGCACGTTGGAGAACTTTTTCCAATTTTAGTAATTTCTGGGTATTATCTTGAGTACGTGTTGAAATGAGTGTTAGAGATTGAAATGAATGTTAATATAGCTCAAACGTTTACCTAAACTATCGTTTCAGATTTCGCAAAAAATAACTGTAATTAAGTTTAAAAATTTGAATTTCTATATTTAAACGAGCTTAATGAGTGGACGTGGGCCCCACCCATCGTTTTGCATAGAAGAGCAGTTGTTTGAAAGTTTAGGAGCGCTTTGGTGAATTCTCCAACTTCTGGCGGAATAGGGGTATTTTTTTAGGTTTAATTTGGACAAAAATTGAGGAGATAAACATGAAAATAATAAAAAATAAGCAAAAGACCAAAAGGGTATTTTATGTTATATTGGAAAGGATAAAAATAGAAGGGCATAATGGCCATTTGGCTACCCTTTTAATCAACAAACCAAAGTCGAAACAGAGGTATAGGCCACTGTTCATCATCGTCATCTTCGATCTTCATCTTCGTTCTTTGTCTTCGTTTGCTTCATCGCCGTTCGTCCTCACTGTATCACGCTCTCTCACAGTCTCTCTCGATCTCTTCTAGCTCTTCACAGCTTCTTTTGATTGAAGAAGCGTGACTGTTGGTGTTGTTGAAGAACGTTTGGAGGTAATGAAGTTTTGAAATCTTTTACTGTAAATTCAATTATGGGGACTGGTTTTTGTTGATTCTGGTTTGAGAAATGATTTGGTTGTTGTTTGTGATTGAATTGAGGGACAAAGAGGAGGAGGTTTGTTTCAAAAAAAAAAAAAAAAAACAAGACAGTGAAGAAGAGAAGAGAAAAAGAGACGTTAATGGAGAAGAAGAAATAAAAAATTGAGGGAGATAACCAGGGGGAGGGGGTGGTTTCGTGAAGACGATGATGGGGAGGGAGAAGGCCTAGCAAAAAATTGTTCAAAATTGTAAGTCGTTTTCTGAATTCAAGAGTATATTTATTGATTTTTACCTATTTTACCCTCATACAATTTAAACATTTATGATTCTTCAATTCATTTAATGTCAAAGGACATGTATGTAAATTACACACGTAATTAAGGTTGCCTTAATTCTTGTGTCCTTACCTTAAATGACTTATATAAATGTCTGGAGGGAGTAATAAATTGAAAAAATCATATTTAAGCCTAGACAACGTAATTTTTGATGTTTAACAATAATTTTCAGATTATGAAATTCGGGCATCGGATAATTTATTTTGGAAGTATTTTAGAGGTTTCGGGATGCGATTGAGTCAATTAAATTGCAAATAATTGGAAAAATAGTGAAGTTGTTGTGGAGGCTTATTGGACTTATAAATGAATTGTAGGACTACAATTGGAGCCTTGTGTGGATTAGTTTATCCACTCGGAGTGTAAAGGAGTTTCAATATCGCGTTTGTAAGGTTAAGTAAATCTCGTAGTAACATTTATATTGTATGATTATAATTTCGTATAAATTGCATTGGTCCATGATATTGCATTTTTGTCGTACATGCATACACGGGTTGGGAGGATTAGGCAATTCGAGTCTCCTTATAGAGTAGACTATACATTGGTTATAGAATACTATATTATGCTTGAGGGCCTGAAGTCACTGATACTTCGAATCACGTGGTTATCATGAGATCAAGTTGAACCAAATCATACTCCCATAGTCTAGAGGATCGAGACTCGTTTGATTATTCTCCCTTACCATAAGTCCTTATTATTGTTTTCTTACCACTTTCGGAGAATATTATCTGATTATGGTTGGATAACAAAAAGGTGATGGATTCAAAGTTGTATTTAAATTCCTTGGATTATATTCTTCGTTTAATCTCTTGAATTATTATGCATTTGATTATTACAGGTGTACCGGATAGTGTGGGATTTACTTATCTGACATTATCGAATTTTTATAATTGGATAATGACAGGTTCAAACGGCGACAAGGGAAAGGGAACGCTTTTTGACACATGTAACTTATTTGGTTCTTTCCTCTATGTATGTGTTGTTTTTTTTAATATATTTTATTTTATAAATAGGTTTATGGGTTAGAATGTGATTATGATTACCTTTGGAATGGCTGGAACAGTTTTAGGATAAATTGAAATAATCTTGCTATTAAGGTAATGCTAGTTTAAGAGTTTTGATATTTTAAATCGAGTTAGAATGAATATATAATTTAGTCAATGCAATATATATTATTATGGGTGGATTGTGAGTCCTTCGGCATTTCCACCGAAGCTAAGTAGATTTTATTGAAGATTTTTGAAGGCCAAGAATTTCGGTGTAGGCTTAAAAATAGAGGAGGTGAAATTTTGAGGATAATGTAATAAATCTAAATGAACTTTGAGGATTATATAATTAGTTTTTACAAAACTTTAAGGTTTAAGACTCATTTTATAATCCTTTTTGGTTAATAAAGTTTTATAACCGAAGATTGAAAGATCTTATTCTTTATCGTTTATTGATGGAAAGGTTAAGGCTGCTATCTTATCAATGGATTAAGGTAATTTAGGCCGGTCAGATGCCCTAATTAGGCGGGGTCTGATAATGTTGTTATCAAAGCCTAGGATTCCGAAGGAATCTTATTGATTAAGGATAAATGAGTAATTAGTTGGGAAGTAACGTGATGGAGCAGGGTAAAAAAAGTTTAAAAACTTTATTATTATGTTATATTTGTGTTGTATGTATGTATTATCGCTAGATATGTGATAGAAAGTTTATTCTACTTATCTGTTCGATACTTAACTTGTAAGATTGGACAAGTTAGATTAGAAACAAAATATTAAAGAGAGAATAAGCTTGTTAAATAAAATCGAGCGTAAATGGATATGAAATAGACTTGTAAAGTCGTAATTCACAAAGGTGTTGTAAGTAGTTCGGTACTGATATAACAGATGAAAGTGTTTATTATGAAACCAATAGGGAATTGGTTGAAAGGGAAGTCCAAATGATTCACGTATGTAACTACTGAATATGGATTTCTTAGAAATCGAAAGTATCGAACTATTACAATTTTTAAAACGCTTAGGAAAACTTTAAAATAGACTTATATCAAGTCTTAAGCAATTGAGAATCATTTGGAAAACATAATATGAAATCGAGACTTTTGGGAAGCACAAGGTATTGATATCTTGAGTTTAGAATAAAGTTAGTACCGGTTGAACGATTAACTCAGGAAGACCGATTCTATAAAATTTTGGTTTGATTCATAATCAACTAATAGTTGCTTTCGAACGAGTCTCAAATGAAAAGAAAATGAGACACGTGATTAAGGAAAACGTAAAAATGGAAATTGATTAGACAAATCGAATCTTGGTTTGGAAATCACAATAAGATTGTGATTAGATCGTCAAGTTGTCTAAGTCAGTTTCTAAGAAAACAAAATACTTTGAAGTAAAGTATTGTTTCATATTCGAAACAAAACGTCAAGTGAAAAACGAAATAGAACTATATTTTAAAACAATTAAACAACTTCTATATACAAGTAATGTAAACTTTGATTGTTTATTACTCAAGTTACTTATCTATAAGTGATGTTGGGTATAGTGATATTATGAATCGAATAAAGAACTAATAAAATGAATGAAATACATTGGTTAGAAATAATCTTTGTTAACGCCAAATTAGGTGTTGTTATGAAACATAGATCAACGAAATTTCTAACTTGAAAATAAAAAAAATAGTGATAAAATCAATGTGTAAGAAGTTAAGGTATTGGGGAAAGTGGTATAATAATAGCTTGGATTAGTTATTAAATATCAAAACAAGTGATTGTGTTTTGAGATTGAAGTACCCAATAATCATTTCTAACGATATTAAGTTATGACGCTTATCATTACGACCTAAAATATAATAAAGGAAGTGATAGACGTACTGATTGAGAATCAGTAAGTGATTTGTATAGGACCTTAAAATAAGTTCCTATATTACTAGAATTTCCATTGATAAAACTTAAAGGATTGAAATAGTATCCTTTAAGAATTTGATTAGTCATTAAGTTAATCAATGTTTGGAAACTCAAATTCTTCTATCTCTTCAGTGAAATAATAATGAAAAGGTGAATTCATCAAACGTAATTTGATGAATAATAAGATACAAAGTTATCTTACATAGTCTCTTAAAAAGTACCGCATTTCTTTTTGAAAAAAAAAGAAAAGTCAAGATATTTGAGATTAATGGAAGTAACGTAAGGCAATAACAAACTGTTTAACTGTTTGAGACGTTAAGCTTCTCTATTTCGAATTAAGATTAGCCAAGGAAGACTTCAATTCGTTAAATCATAATTAGAAGTTGCACTGTCCTTACTTATAATTTTTAAAAGAGAAGAGATATAAATTGCCTTTCTAAGTCAAAATTAAGGAGCTATAAATGGTTAGGTTATTGAACGAAAGTTGTGGTAAGTTTGTAAATGGACTAAAAGCAAGATCAATGTGGGAATAGCTACGATTGACAAAACCTGAACGAAATATACTCAATGTATTGAAATGTTGAGATGACTTGTGATTGCTGGAAGTGACACGGATGGACTCCTTTAGTTAAGGTAAGACACTGGAGTAGCTATGCATGACCAAAAGTTTAAGTAACTTTGTTTCATAATCATAATTGATTCACGGCGTAGGAAATTGGTGTGACGCATCCACCCATCTTTGAATAATTGAATGAATTAGTGACAACTAGTACAAAATAGTCTATGAAGTTTCATCGGAGTCAATTGGAAGCTGAAGTATAAGCAACTAAGTGGTCAATATATTCTCACATTAATATAAAAATGAAAATTTCAGGTTAATGAGTCCCGATCAAATTAGAATATCAAACTATAAGTTTGATGAAACTTAATATATCTTCACAAGGATCTTACAAGGAGTAAAACTCCAAATGTCGAAAGTTTTAAACCAAAGTAGTATACAATTAATATAAGTGAATATATTGTAAATTGTAGATGATGTAAGATGCTTGTATGTTGGTGAATATATAAATGACATGAAAAGAAATGCGTGATTTATAGCTCGGTTAGTAAGCTTTATCTTTATTTGGTTGGAAATATTGAATAGAGTACATTGTATCTAACTTGATATGTTTGAAGAATTGAATATTCTCCAATTGTAATTGAGTAGAAATAAAAAAGAGATAACATATTTATAAACTTGTATGAAATACAAGTTAAAAGTTATACTATGCGAGTATAATCATCGAATATGTTGATATCTCTGTTTAGAAATGCATGTCTACTCAAATTAAGGATAAATGTCTCTATTCAGGTAATGAGAGAAGTTGGTGAACATTAAGTGATTAAGACGTGAGTTTGTGGGAGATCTTAGTAAAGTGAAAGGAATGAGGTTTTTGATGAACTAATCGTTAGAGAATGATTCGACTAAAGTAGAATAGATAAATTTTTATTAAATCGAAAAAGTTAAACGAATTGATTGACGAGTTGGAATTGCTAATTGCTTTCTAGTCCACAATTTAAATATTATTATGAGTAGATATTTAGAGAATGAGAGAGTTGCACGATGTGTTAGGTTTCTATTTCTGATCAGATTGAGATTTCAAGATCTCTTGTCATGGGATGACAAATGTATTATGAGATCTATAGTCATGAGATGACTTGTGTAATTTTAGGTTTCTGGTGAGGAACGCTGGAATGTTGATGATCAAATAGACACGCAACTCTATTTAATATCTAATGTTGTGCTCAAATATTATGTTCATCAATATGTAATTTTGGACTGATGATAGTCTAAGAGAAGTTGGCTGACAATTGAAATAAAATGGATGTTTACTGATGAGAAAGTAAACTGGGATGTGTACCAGAGTTTGAGTGGATATGAAAAAAATTGTCAACGGTTTGTAGAATAGTATTCAGATTAGAATAAGCATTGTGTTATAAAAATCAAGATAGACTAGGTCTTGCTATGTATTAATACTTGAGTGAGATTCAAGGTATGAGATGAGAAATGAAGTAAGATTATCAAATATTCCTTAAAATATATTGTTTAACTCGTCGGAAACTCACAAATTGCCAGGAATGGCAAAGTAACAAGGATAACTTTTCATTAAACCAAAATATTGGAAAATGAATAGTTAAAATGATTATGATCTTTACCACCGAGTTGTCGAATACAACGAAAGTGATTGGTTCACTTAATGGTTCGCCTTGGAAATTGTTTTACGGGTTTGGAATAAAAGAGTTATATATAAAAGATTAATTTTCTTTACATCTCTTTTGGTTCAGTAACATGTAAGTTTAAATTTCGAGGATAAATTTTTTTATTAATTAGGAAGATTGTGACATCCAAGAATTTTATAAACTTAATTAGGTGGCTAATTAAATATTTTCGAATTTAATTTGGGATTTAGGTATCCGAGGTGGGACTTACGGATTGGAGATCATAAATTTAATATTATTTTTTTTTGTGTCGTGTGCTTATTTGATGTATTATACATTATATGGACGCGAAATAGGGTCAACTAGAGTGTATATGCGGTGTCTGTGATTTTTGTTGCGCGTTGGTGAATTTTCTCCAATTTTGGTAATTTCGAGGTATTATCTCGAGTACGTGTTGAAATGAGTGTTGAGATAGTTTAAACGTCTAGCTAAACTATCGTTTCGGATTTCGCGAAAAATAATTGTAGCTAAGTTTAAAAATTTTAATTTTTATATTTAAACGGACATAAAGAGTTGACTGGGTCCCACACCTCGATTTGCATGCGAGATCGGTTGTTTGGAAGTTTTGGCGTGCTTTGATAAATTCTCAAACTTTTGGTGGAATAGGGGTATTTCTCGGGGTTTAATTTAGACAAAAATTGACGAGATAAACACTAAAATAATAAAAAATAAGTAAAAGACCAAAGTGATATTTGATGTTATATTGGGAAGGATATAAATGGAAGGGCATAATGGTCATTTAGCTACCCTTTTAATCGATAAAGCCATCATCGTCACCTTCGATCTTCATATTCGTTCTTCGTCTTCGTTCGTCTTCATCGCCCTTCGTCACTGCTGCAATATGGATTAAGAAATAACAATAATAAGAAATTGGAGAAAGATTTATTTTCTTCTGAACTCAACTAAAAAATATAGCATAACACAGCCAATTTATAAGTTAGCAATACTAACTAACTGTCCCTAAAAAACTGCAACTACTAAAAAAAAAAACTCTTCCTAAATTTACTGCCACAATTTTTAGAATTTATCAAGTCTCCTATAAAATACGAGACTGAATTGACCAAGAACAAAAGAGAAGAACTAACTTTATGTATGATGCACTAAATTCTTGACACTCCCGCTTAGTGCATGCTTACAATTAACAACCCCAAATGCTGCTCTAAACTCTTCAAACTTAGCCTTTCCCAATGCTTTTGTGAAAACTTCTGCCACTTGGTTATTTGAAGAGATCCCTTGCAGCTCGATTTCTTAACTCAGTACCTTCTCTCGAATGTAGTGATGTCGAACTTCTATATGCTTTGTTCGAGCATGAAAAACAAGATTGGAAGCAAGTTTAACAGTACTTTCATTATCACACTTGATTGGTATAGCATACTCAACTTTGCACAACATATCTTCCATCAAACTTCTCAACCATATGCATTCTTGAGCAGCCATAGTTGCTACCACATATTTTGCTTCAGTGTTGGACAAAGAAACTACATTTTGCTTCTTGCTACACCAGGATATCATAGCTAAACCAGTGTTAAAACAATAACTTGAAGTTGAATGTCTATCATTTGTGTCTCCTGCCCAATCTACATCGGTAAAACCCTTTAGCAGAAAATTATCGCATTTTTCATACAATAAACCATAATCGTGAGACCCTTTTACATATCGCAGAATTCTCTTTGCAGCATCTAAGTAAGTACTCTTTGGACATTGCATGAATCGTGGGACTACACCAACATGATAAGAAATTTCTGGTCTTGTGATAGTTAAATAAATTAAACTACCAACAAGTTGTCGAAACTTTGTAGCATCCCGCAGTAACGTTCCTTCATTTTTCATCAGCTTGAGATGTGGTTCCATTGGAGATGTTTTTTCATTTGACTCCCCCATGTCAAAACGATGCAAAAGCTCCTTTGCATATTGTTTTTGAGAAATAAGATAACCTTGATTTGATTTCTCAACTTCTAGTCCAAGAAAGCAACCAACTTCCCCATGTTTTTCAGCTCAAAATGAATAGAAAGTTCATTTTTCAGCATTGAGATCTCAACTTCATTATCTCTTGTTATTATCATATCATCCACATACAACAGAACTAGCAAATGCATATATGAGTTTCGTTTGATGAACAAACTAGAATCTGCATCAGATATTTTGAAGCCACAAAAGATGAAGTATAGAGCAACTTTACCATACCAAGCACATGGCGCTTGTTTGAGTCCATATAGCGCATTCTTTAGCCTACAAACATGGTGAGGAAATTGCTTGGAGACATAACCTTGAGGTTGCTCCCTGAATACTTCACGATCCAACTCCCCGTAAAGAAATGCATTATTTACATCAAGCTTCCATAATTTCCAATTCTTATGAGCTGCAAGAGAAAAAATAGATCGCAATGTTACCATTTTCGCAACTGGACTGAATGTCCCTCATAATCCAACCCGTAGCTTTGAGAAAAATCGCGAGCAACAAGTCTTGCTTTGCATTTATCAACAATTCCATCTGATTATTTTTCGATCGGTAAACCCATTTGCAAGTAATAGGCTTACAATTGTTTGGTTTTGGAACCAATTCCCATGTCTAATTTTTGTGCAAAGCCTCAATTTCTTCTTGCATGGCAACTTCCCGTGCTGAATGGTCTTTAGCTTCATCATAGCTCGTAGGCTTTTCACCAATTGCTCCAATAAAGAAGCACGACAGAGTAGTATAATGATTCAAATGCACTTCATAATCTTAAAGATAACTTGATGGTGTTTTCTCCCTTGTGGACTTCCATATAGCTTGTTCTTCAACACCAACTGAATTTAAGGTGTTTGAAGTTGATCCTTCATCATTTTGTGATGCCTTCATGCTATTTTCTGAATGCATCTCCAAATGTTCTTGATCCGCATCAAGAATAGCTTCTTTAATTGAAGTAGTCTTTGTAGTGTAAGAGGACACTTCATCGAACACCACATCTCTAGAAGTGACATACTTCTTTGTTTCAGGATCCATACACCTCCATCCTTTTCTGCAAGTATCATAGCCAACAAAAATACACTTCTTTGCTTTTGGATCAAGCTTAGTTCGGTTAGATTTTGGAATATGAACATAACAAGTTGAACCAAAAACTCGAAAGTAATTTACATTTGGATTTTTATCATATAGAAACTAAAAAGGAAACTTCCCTTTACCTGGCCAAGGAGGTAAGCGGTTTATGACATAACATGCATATTGAATAGCCTCAGCCCATAGCTCTTGAGAGAGACCTTTATCATGCAACCATGATAAACTCATCGAAACAAGATGAGCTAACTTCCTTTTGAAACGCCATTTTGTTGAGGAGTACTTGGACAAGTCATTTGTCGTGTAATGCCATTTTGTTGCAGTAATGGAAGAAATCATGTGACATGTATTCTCCTCCATTGTCACTTCGCAATCATTTAAGTTTCTTCCCGAATTCCTTCTCTACAGCATCCTTAATTCAACTAACTTTGACAATGCTTCATTCTTTTCTTTTAAGAACTTCACACAAGTGTACCTTGAAAAGCCATCTACCAACACCATAACATAGTGTTATCCACTATAACTTGATGTTTTTGTCGGACCCATCAAATCTGTATGGACTAACTCAGGCATGGCGGACCTGCGATTTGAAGAATTCATGAAAGGAAGACGATGTGATTTGCCAAATTGACATCCTTGAAAAATTACATCTTCACGAACATTTTGTAGACTTGGTATGCCATCCACCAATTTCTGAGAGGAAATTTGTTGCAATAGTCGATAGCCTAGATGACCCAATCGAGCATGCCAAACTACCGCACTCTCAGTTTGACTCGTTATATTCACATGAGTTTCTCCTGCTGATATAACAAACAAGGAACCTTTCCTCTCACCAGAGGTAAGAACATCAGCTGATATGGTCTTTATATTATCAAGAACTTTTACATCTTTAGGTCCAAACAAAACATATTTTCCAGAATCTATAATTTGAGAAACTGAAATTAAGTTTCTTTGCAAACCTGGGACATGAAAGATGTCATGAAGTTGGACTGCATTGTTGTCAAGAATGCCAATCTTCACGACTCCTTCATTTGCTACCAGATAAGCTGAATTGTCAGCTGTAATAATGACACGGTCTCCTTTATGTTGACGCACCTCAGAAAGTAGCGAATAATTTTAGATTACATGATGAGAGCAATCAAAATTAATGATCCATTCATCTTTGCAGATTTCTTGATCAAAAGATGTTTGAACTTGCGTCGATTCAGCCGCAACGATGTTTCCCCTATCAATAACTTCAATAGTGAAACACTACTCCCATTTCAGCTCGTCCCTATTTTTTTTCACTAGCAACATTTGCTTTGGAGAGCTTCACTCTACAATTTTTCTAGATGTGCCCAATTTTTCCACATTTGTAACACTTGATAATGTTCTATTTTCGTGAATTTTTAGCAATTTTTCCATTCTTTGACCATTCTTTGTTGTTCTTTGGTGAGTATTTCTTATCGTGCCAACCCTCGTAGAAGAGAACAGCCTCCGAGTCAAAATTCTTGGACATTTATTTTGCCAAAGCTTCTTGATTGGAAAGCAAGCTCTCCAATTCTTCAATTGAAGGTTGATTTGCCAATCCTTGAATGGAGGTGACAAATGGAGTGTACTCCTTCTTCAACCCTCGAATAAGAAATTGTTGTAACCTGGCTTCACTGATCTTCTCATCCGCATCTAGTTCTGAAATTTCAGCAGAAATACTTTTAGCTCGTAAGAAATATTCAGAAATAGACATGCCTCATTGTGTTGAAGATGCCAACTAATTTTCCAGGAATTGCAACCTTGTTGCATTCTTTTTGGAAAATAGCCTCTCAAGTGTCTCCCACACTTCTTTTGGTGAGCTGATATCCCGAACATGATCGATGAACTATTTGCTAATTGAAGTTCTTAAAGCAAAGAGAGCTTTGCCACACTTGATCTTCCATTTCCTGCGTGGTTCAGAATTTTCTTGAGTGTCTGCAGGAACTTCAACATCAGCTCCTGAAACTAAATCCCATAGATCTTGACCTTGAAGATATGCCTCCATACACATTATCCAGTACTCGTAGTTTGTACCTACGAGCTTCTCCACACCATAATGTGAGTTTGCGTTGTTTTCCTCATTTGCGAGCTCCATCTTTTACACAAATTTCAATCTTCTCCAAAAAGATAAAAGCTTGATAAACAAGAAGAAAGAAAGAGCAATAAAAAAACTTCGACCAAAAAAGAGCAATAAAAAGCTTCATCCAAGCTCTGATACTATGAAACGAATAAAAGATGAGTGCTGCAATATGGAATAAGAAATTGCGGTAATAAGAAATTGGAGAAAAATTTATTTATTCTGAACTCAACTAAAAAATACATGATAACATTGCCAATTTATAAGCTAGCAATACTAACTAACTTTCCTTAAAAAAACTGCAACTACTAAAAACAAACTATTCATAAATTTACTGCTACAACTTTTAGAATTGATCACGTCTCTGTCTCTATCTTCTCTCTCTCTTCATAGTTTCTATTGATTGAAGAACAATAACTGTTGGTGTGTTGAAGATCGTTTGGAGGTCATCAAGTTTTGAATTTTTTTTATTGTAAATTCGATTATGGAGACTGGTTTTTATGATTCAAGTTTGAGAAATGATTTGGTTGTTGTTTGTGATTGAATTGAGGGACACAGAGGAGGTGGTTTGTTTTAAAATAAAAGAAAAAAATGAAACAATGAAGAAGAGGAGAAAAAGAGATGTTAATGGAGAAGAAAAAAATTGAGGAATATAACCAGGGGGAGGGGGTGGTTTCATGAAGACGATGATGGGGTTGGAGAAGGCCTGGAGCTCCCATAACTAGGGAGAAAATTTCTTAAAAAATATATGAAATCGTTCAAACATGTGGAAGGGGATGACCCCGAATTGGATCGAGCCAAACCGGACCTGGTTCAGGGATCAAACACCTTACCGTATAAAAAAAATTTAATCAAAAAATGGTTTTAATTGGAAAAAAATAAAATAAAATAAATTCTTGAAATTATGAAAAAAGTGAGAAAAACGAGATTTTTGGAAAAAATTGATGAAAATTGAGAATTTCTATGAAAAATATGGATTTTGAAGTTTTCTCGAGGATTTGAGTGTTACGATACTAAAAAATTCCCAACAACAACAACAACAACAACAACAACAACAACATAGCCTTAGTCTAAAATTAATTGAGGTTTGCTACATGGATCGAACTTTTCCATTGTGCTTGATTAAGTGCAATTGACGGTGAGCTTTTCAAACCATTCAGATCCCTCCTAATTAATGCATCCCATGTTAACTTTGGTCTACTCATACCTTGTCGAATTTCTACAGTTTCTATTAAGTAAAGTTTGCTAGTGGGGGAACTTGTGAGCCGTCTTTGCAAATGACCAAGCTACCGCAACCGCCCTTCCCCGATCTTCGTATCAATTGGTGATGCTGCTACATCTCTTTGAATTTCTATATTTCTTATTCAATCTTTATGAATTTTACCACACATCCACCTAAGCATCCTTATTTCTGTTACGCTCATTTTGCGTAATTGTTGTTGCTTTTCCGCCCAACATTCACTTCCATAAAGCATAGCTAGCCTAATTGCAGTCCTATAAAATTTTCCTTTTAACTTAAGAGGAACATTTCGATCACTAATCACCCTTGTTGCATTCCGCCATTTTTCCATCCAGCTTGAATTCTATGTGTGACATCATTCTCAATATTACCATCATTTTGTATGATTGATCCTAGGTATCTAAAGTTGTTCACATTAGGAACTTCTACTTCCCCTAATTTTATCACTCCATCATCTCGATGTCTAGTGTTTCTAAACTCATAGTGCATGTATTCGATTTTCATTCCATTCAACTTAAAGCTTTTAGATTATATTCTTCCAGAGTTCTAATATCCTATTCACTCCATTTTTTGTTTCATCCACTAAAACAATATCATCTACAAATAGCATACACCATGGTATATCCTCTTGAATAGGCCTAGTTAGTTAATCCACAACTAAAGTAAATAGATATAGGCTTAAAGCCGTTCCTTAATATAGTCCTATAGTAATGAGAAATTCTTTTGTAGCTCCTCCAAATGTCTTTATACTCGTTACTACTCCATTATAGATATCCTTAATAGTGTCTATGTATCTAGCATGCACTCCTTTTCTTTATAAAACCCACCGAAGAACATCTCTAGGGACCTTATCATATGTTTTTTTTAAATCTACGAATACTACATGAAGATCATTTTTCTTTTCTTTATATTTCTCTAACAATCTTCTTACAAGAAAAACTGCCTAAATAGTTGACTTCTCAGGCATGAAGCCAAATTGGTTCTCTGACATTGTTGTTTCTCTCATTCTCCTATTGCTAATTATCTTCTCCCAAAGTTTCATAGTGTGAAGGTACTAAAAAATGCCCAAAATTTAAAAAATTGTTTTAAAACCTAGTCTAGGTTATTTTTTGATTTTGAAGCAGAATCTGGAGTCAAAATTAGGATCTGGACATCTAAGGAGTTGATTCAAAGGGATTCTGGGGTTTTTGGGTCGAGGTGGACCAAATAAAATATAATAAATTGAAAAAATTATATTGAGCCTTGAAAACATAATTTTTGATGTCGAACAATAATTTTGATTTAAAAATGAAATCTAGGCATTGAATAATTTATTTTGAAAGTATATTAGGGGTTTCAGGATGCGATTTGGTCAATTGAATTGTAAATAATTGAAAAGATGGTGAAGTTGTTGTGGAGGCTTATTGGACTTATAAATGAATTTTAGGACTGCAATTAGAGCCCCATGTGGACTAGTTTACTGAATCGGAACGTAAAGGAGTTGCGATATCGCGTTTGTAAGGTTAAGTAAATCCCATTGTAACCTTTACATTGTATGATTATAATTTCGTATAAATTACATTGGGCCTTGATATTGTATTTTTATTGTACATGCATAAACAAGTTGGGGGGATAGGGCGACTTGAGTATCCTTATAGTGTATACTATACCGTGGTTATAGAGCACTATATTATGTATGAGGGGCTGGAGTCACTGATATTTTGCATGACGTGGTTATCATGAGATCGTGTTGAACCAGATCATACTCCTAGATTCTAGAGGAATGAAACTCGTTTGATTATTTTTCCCAAGCATGAGTCCTTATTATTATTTACTTTACCACTTTCATAGAACGTTATTTGATTGTGGTCGGATAACGAAAAGGGGATGGATTCACAGTTGTATTTAAGTTCCTTGGATTATATTCTTCGTTTAATCTCTTGGATTATTACGCATTCGACTATTACGGATGTACTAGATAGTGTAGGATTTACTTATCTGACATTATTGAATTTTTATAATTGGATAACGACGGGTTTAAACAGCGACAAGGGAAAGGGAAAGCTTTCCGAATGTGTGTAACTTGTTTAGTTCTTTTCTCTATGTTTGTGTTGTTTTTTTGAATATATTATACTGTATAAATGAGTTTATGGGTTCGAATGTGATTAGGATCTCCTTTGGAATGATTTTAGGATGAATTGAAATAATTTTGGAATTAAGGTAATGCTAGTTTAAGAATTTTGATATTTTAAATCGAGTTAGAATGAATATATAATTTAGTTGATGCACTATATTGTTATGGGTGGATTGTGAGTCCTTCGACATTTTCACCAAAGTTGAGCAGGTTTGTTGAAGAATTTTGAAGGCCAAAAATTCTGGAGTAGGTTTAAAAATAGAGGAGATGCTGCTGAAATATTTGTAAGAAATTTTAAGGATAATGTAATCAATCTAAATGAACTTTGAGGATTATATAATTAATTTTTACGGAACTTTAAGGTTTAAGATTCACTTTAGAATTCTTTGTGGTTATTAAAGTTTTATAAAAGAAGATTACAAGATCTTATTCTTAATTGTTTATCGATGGAGAGGTTAAGAGTGCTAGATTATCGAGGGACTAAGGTAATCTAGGCTGGTTAGATGCCTTAATTAGGTGGTGTTTGACATGTGAATCTCTCTCCATATAGGTGATGTCTCAAAATCTTTAGTACAAACGAGATTGCTTCCAACTTCAAATCATGTGTGGGGTAATTCTTCTCACGAACCTTCAACAGTCTCGAGGCTTAAGCTATCGTACCACTACCTTGCATCATCGTGTACCCTAGACCTATATGAAAAGCATCTACGTACACAAAAATCTATGTCTAGCCTCTGGCAATACTAACACAGGCACATTAGTCAATAATCTCTTTAACTCATCAAATGCCTGCTCGCAGGTCTTTGTCCGCTAAAAACGACATCCTTATGCGTCAATTTGGTGAAGCGATTTTGAAGAAATCTTTCACAAATCGGCGGTAGTACTCTACTAAACCCAGAAAATTTTGATCTCTATCACTGACGTTGGTGCCAACCAATCCATAATTGCTTGAATCTTTGCCGGATCCACTGCTATTCGTGCTATCCCACTATATGCCCCAAAAACTAAACCTCTGAAAGCCAAAACTCACACTTATTGAATTTGGCATACAGTCAGTGCTCCCTCAAAGTCTGCAACGTCTCTATGAGGAACTTCTCATGATCATCTCATGTACTCCAATATATTTGAATATCATCGATGAAGACTATCATGAAACACTCTATAACCTATTTTAAGACTCTATGCATTAAGACCATTAATACTGCAAGAACATTAGTCAGCCCAAATGGCATGACTATGAACTGATACTTTCCATATCTCGTTTAGAATGTTGTCATGTACCTGTCCTGTGATCTTAAATAGCACTATTGTTTTGACACAATCGATATGAGCATGATACACTGCTAACCAATCCATTTCTAATAATGCCCTTACATCTTGAGGACTATAAAATAGGTAGGTAAAACTACCCCGCTAATCTCTACTTGACATCCCGTATATAAGCTGTTAGGATAAATATTATCCCCAGCTGCGCTGCTTAATATTAGGTGTACACAAATCCTTATAGTACGTCTCATTTGACAATGCACGCTCGTATATCTCACCAAATGTCTTGGCGTCTGTATTGACTACGTGAAAATCAATGTATAACATTAGTCTGTCACTGAAGTGGTACACATCCTCGGAATCATCTTTCACTAACTCCTCAGAAAACTACCTCAGATATTCTATTGGTCCATATACCGCATCACAGACTCCTTTACTCCCTGTCTCACGTCCATGAATTCCTTCCTCAACCTCTTCATTACTGCGGGCGGGAAATACTACTGATAGAACTTATGCTTGAAAACCTCCCATGTTTCAAAATCTCCATGAGCAACTACCGTCATAAGCCACCAAACATCAGTGTCGCTCTCCAGCGTGTGCGATAATAGCTCTGCCCAAAGTCTATCCTCAATCTTCAGAATCTTGTTTCGTTTCTCTTTGGATAACACCCACTTCTAAATCTTCTCAAAGTCTCTCATCCCACCAAAGTATGCTGGCTTCATCTTAATGAGGTCATTCACTAGCTGAACCTCGACTGATGTACTAGATGAAATGGGCATGGGGAAAGGTGAAGTCTTAGCAGTCTCTCCTGATACTGTTACTACTGGCAAAGCTTGTACCATTGGAGTTGCTAAAATCTCTGATCTTGCGTCGATCTACCATCGTGCTTCGCAGGTTGATGATGTTCGCAACACCAACATGTACGGAGATAACACATATATACATATAAAAACAAACATGTACATATAAGAAACCCCCATCTCATTTTTGCTAACTTCCTAACTAATAGTTTCTAGGTAAGGATCATCTGGTTCCCGCATGTAAGATTTGTATTTTATTCAAGTTTGTGCCTAACGTATTGAGAAGATTGGCTTTGATACCAACTGTGATGTTAGTGTCACGTTATAGAATAAGCTATACTCCACTGCCTAGGCTTTATAAACCTAGGCTCTGATACCTATTGTGACGACCCCTTCCCTAATCTAGGGCACTGCTCGACCTAATCCTGTAATTAAACCCAAACCCTAGCCACATAGGACTTAACTATGTATTAGTTAGCTTTTCTATCATAATCTCCTCGATATACAAGTTCAGGATAAGCAATACACATTTCAACATATTACTAGATTTCAGAGTAATTTAAAACTTTTTAGGAGTTATAAAGTTTAGCAGAAGTCTTAATATATTAAGCAAAAGCAATATATTAAATCATAAGTGTAGAAACCAGGAAACAACGATCACATGCATATATATAATAGAGTGGCGAATATAAATAGTGTGATGATAATCATAAGTCAGGGAACTAAATGCTTGACCCCATATACAACCCCAAAATGTAGGTAAAGATATAATTGTATAATACAAAAAATATCAAAACCTACAAAATGTCAATGCAGAAGTATACCGTTAGCTTAGAGGTAGTAGCCGATCTTCTCTTTGTCGGGCCTACTCGTCGACGGCTCTACATCTATTGTCATAAAAAGGATAGTGAGTACAAAAAGTAACAGTAAACCACGTTGACATATTCATTTACATTCACGAAAGACTAAAATGTATTTAAAAGCATAAGTTCAATAAAGAAAGACTAGTGCCAAAACTATGCTAAAAAATACCATGGTTAAGCATGTGAAACTGACACAAGACTATCTAGTTATGATCTAGATCTGATCGAACGTGACATGCGTCATTGAAGCCTTTAAAGCTACTAAAGGACTTGCGTGACATCATATAGTCTAATATTTTTAGGAACTCTAACCCTAGTGTCACTAGGGACTTTAACTTTGGTGTATAGACAACCCTAGGGACTCTGTGTGTCGCATCATAGTGGCGAGTGTCAACATCCCCATGGACTATAATCCTATGTGCCAATCAACCTAACATAGTTTAATGGATTCTAGGTTCTATAACTACTTTATAATTCTAAGAAATGGACTCATTAAGGATTCCAAGGCTTGGCTATGCAACAAAACACAATTCCCACTATAAAGTCATTCACTAACTCAAAAATCCTAATAGCATGCTATTTACACTATATTCACTGTGAAATAACAAGAAATGACATAAAGCACAAGGATAGATTTAAAGGAATTCAATTCATCATAATATCATGAAAGTGAAGCTTAACGAATGAGGAGTGTCAAATAAGTTCATGATATGAGAGAACAACACTGGACATAGTCTATATAGACTACAACAATCAAGCATAAAGTGGATATGAAATGCAAATAAAATAATCAACCGATATACTCACATCAAACGATGTAAAGTCTTAGCTTTACCGACCTCCCAATACCCCAAATCTCCTATCCAAACCCTTGAGACTTTTCCCTAGGTTCCTTATATCAAATTAATACTAATAAATTAAGTTTAGGTAAGGTCAAATGAGTTTAGGAACCTTAACCGAGAACAACCCCTTAAGACAAAACAACATTAAAATTTTAGTCCAGTATTGCACCGCAATTTTAGGCATGAAACTGTCCAAATTCGAAAATCTTTCGTGGTACAAAGTTTTTGGTCTTTATCTTGGCTTTTTGAAAATGTTTAGTTTGCGAAACTATGATTTAAAACAAAAGAGATATCACAATTCTAACGAAAACAACTCGAATTGGAACCTAATCTGACTAACTGATTTAAAAAAATTATTTATCCCAATTTTGAGTTTCAAAATTCCTGACTTTTGTTCATAAGGAAACTAACATACCAAATAGCAACATACTAAAATATGAGCTCATTTGGATAAGCAATTAGGGAATTATACATTTTAAGATTTTAGCTTCAAAAATCTAGTAATGCATTCAATCACCTATTTGTAGAGCACTTTTGACATGAAAACATTAGAATTACAATGTTTGTAGTGGGACAAAGTAATTTTTTTTTGAGTTAGCTTTCACATGCAACCAAATTGGGTTCATTTCGATTTAAAATGAGCAAGTTATGACCAAATTACATTGGCTTGTTCATAATACAATATGCAGAATCTCAATTTTAGTCTTACAATTTCAAAAATTCATATCTTTTTTATTTCAAAACCAAATTATGGACTTCTTTATAGCTGGGTTATCAGCTTGAAATTAGAATCCAAATTTATAAACTAATTACAAAGACTTAACCATCTACCCTATGAAAATGGTAAAAAACCAGAACTGGTTTCGACTTGAAATAGAGAGATATGTGCCTAGAGTTGATGATACTTTGATTCGAGCTCCAACTCTCTTTGATTTCCCTGAAGTTTTAGCCAAAACCATCCTCAATTCCTCTGATTTCTTTTTCTCCAACTTCCTTAGCTTCTAAGTTATGCAAATGAAATTAATTTTATGGGTTGATCTATCCAATCTTATATATAAAGATAAGGTTGATTAATAACCATTTATCTTTATGTACACACGTATCTCGAGACTAATGTAATGGCCTACGTCTTGACACAATTCCACTAACTTTACCTAACTAACACCGATCAATAATCAATTGGTCTCTTGATGTGTCCTTGCGTATCTCGAGCAACATCATATGACTATTGTTTTATCCTACTAATTTAGGTTACATTTAATATAAAATCCACTATAGCCACTTTAATTCTACTATTTAAGCTACACTAAGCTTAAACAAACTTACCACAACACTCCTTACCCGGTCCTCTGTCGATATGCATATCGAGTCGCGTCCCCACTCACGTCTTGAAACCTATACACAAGTATTAGTGAGTTAGTTATCTACACATATACAATATACTAGGCATACACCATAACAAATCTAACATATACATCGACCAACTTGCCTCAATCAATGCACGTATCACGATGCAGATCTCACATCGCGAGTCGGTAAGCCTAATTGCAGATAATAAATAAGATTAGAAATTCGGGCCGTGACATTGTATGGGTGGTAAATTTATGTCAATGGCCGACAGGTTTCTGCCATCGATATTGGGAGTCGATGAAGTTCTGCTGAAGTCATTTGACGGATGCGTCATAACGTTTCAAAATGTTTGACATGTGCTAAGTTGTATTCAAAATCTAATTTTTCTTTTCGAATTAGATTCTGAGGGTTATAAGTACTCTAGGTAAAGTGGAGAATTCAAAATATTTTGGAAGTCTTTGTTGGTCATGAAAGGCGTAAGGAAGAAGAACTTGTTTGTTTTGATGTTGAAACATGAAGCAAGATCCAAGTCTCAAAATTTGGTCAAGAACTGGGTTTCATTTGTTGGTAAGTCTAAATAGGCTGGATTGGACTGAATTCATTCTCAGCGTTGAGGATTGTGGTTCGAAAGGGCAAGGTGGTAAGACGAGGTGAATTTTCACCAAGTTGAAGATTTTTTGTAATGGTGGCTCAAATTTAGGAGTTTCCAATTTTTATCTTAAGAGTCCATAAATTAGTCAGAAGCTTGTATAGATGACGAGTGCTCAAATTGGCATTAAGACAAACAAACACTTGTGTTAATGTGTATAAGTTTGAGGTGGACTCAAATATGGAAACTTGACGTAATTGTATGAGTTAACTTTTGGACTAATATAATAAATTGGAAACTTGGAGGGCATGTACGCCTTAAATTGGAAATTTGATTTTAATCAACTTGTGATTTAAGGCAACGCATGTGTGGCATCCCCTATCCTGATTAAGGCAATAATCGTCCTGTAAACCTAATTAAGCTATGATACACTAGCCGAACTTAACTAGAGCCATCAACCTTTCCATCAACACATGATAAATACAATTTTATATTAAATATAAACATAAAACAAAAAGTAAACACAATATAAAATTAAAAACTTTTCTCGTTGTTATACACGATATTCAAAATCAAACTAAACTGGAATAAAAATTAGTTAAACAAAACCTCTGACCCCTTGTGATAATACAAAGCTGTAATTCAATGCATATATATATAAGATAAGGGAAGAATCATTACATTGAAAAAAGATCAAAACTCATAAACTTTTCTATCCCATAGTCGTAGCATTCATCAGTATTCCTGAAATATTAATTGGATTGAATTCTCGAACTTGCTCAGTAAGTAAGGATTCATAAAGCTATCAACAATCCATATAATATTTAAGAATGAAATGCAATAGCAAAATGACCAATCATAGCTAGCATGGTATAGGAAATCATATAATCAATACATAAATGAATGCAAGTAAAATAGTTATTAGCTATTACACTGTGATTTTCCCCATTTTATAAAATTATAGTGGATAACCCATTAGTTACAGTGGCACTTGATTAACACATTGTGCGTATATACTATCTAACCACTTGTTTTTGCCCAAATGGTTCTATCCTAAACCCCTTAGTAAATGTATAATCTACACAACCTATTTAATTGAGCATGATTTAATATATAGGCAGGGAACTAAACCCATTTCCTATACAACCTACTCTCAACTCCAAGGTTTACTCTCGCTGATCACATCACACACTATTTTCTTTGTTCATGAAAACATATCACAATGTACATAGCCCGCATTCAAGTCCATAGACTATGTGAACTAAATATACTACTTAACCAGGTAGAGTTGATAAATAAACAAATCCATACTTACCTCGACTAAGTATTGTTTCCAATTTTCTAACTTTCTGAGTCACTAAACTTTTTTGGTATTTGAGAACCCATCACAAACCATTTATGGTCATTACATGTCCATTAGCTCACATTTTGAACCCCTAAATCAGTACCTAAGCCCTCAGAAACTACTAAGTAAAACTTTGCAGAATTGTTGCCTTCTAAGGTGGGAGCGCGCTCCTTCATTTGTTGGGGCAAGCTCCGCCAATCGGGCTCTTCACAATTCTTCATGGCAGGGCGCTTCCCTACTATAAGGAGCGCACTCCATCGTCGAGCATCTGAACGTAGAACATGGTAGAAACCCCTATTCGATCACAAACTTCATTACAACTTATTAAAAAACGCCCTACAACATTAGGGAGGGCCTTTAATGAGCTCTTACAACGTTTCCAATCATCAACTACAATTAATAGAGAACTCATCACTAATTTACAAATTGAACTAAAAACCAAACTTGACTTATCAATTATGATGAATCTTGAGATCACTAGTGGTTTAACCCCTATTGATCACTTATAATCCTTGAAAACTCCTATCGTGAATCCCATAAATTCAACTCAAACCCTTAGCTGTTTCTCATCTCTTTCGATCGATGAAACAATTATAAATATGAATCAATTTGTTTTTTGTATGAATTCTCCTCGAGATACGCATTGCGTTATCTTAAGGTTTATCTAATGGATATTGTATTTAAGTAACACAACACTAAAATGATACACATCTTAATATAATCCTCCACTTATTCTCATATCGAGGCGACAATGATCTATATTAATCCAATCAAACATAGTTTTTTTTATATATATTTACATATCCATTGATCATCATCTTGATCAACCCGCACAGAACATGAAAACCATTCAAAAGTGTAAAGTGACACCCATGCTATTGTGACACCAATCGGGGCATGAAATGTGTGACAACCCCTAGTCTCGAGGCAAAATGAGCCCTGCCACTTTTCCGGACAAGTCACCTGCCTTGCCATGTGATGGCCTACTTATCTATGATGCCCCACGATCTAACTGGTTGATTACGCGTTTTCCAATATCTCTAACCCTGCCATTGATTCTTCAATTTATGATTAGTAAGTTTATTTAGCCAGCCCATTAATTTATGTAGTTACAATAACTTTCATAGCGGAAGTCTTCGAATATGCAAGTATTTTATGCATATTTAAACAATCCTAAGTAGGGGAAAACCTGACAAAAGGATACCATGTATATAATATAGGCGAAAAAGTACAAAAAACCCATATATATGTATCAGTGTTCTACAAGTCTCCAAAACCCAACGAAACGTAATATATACATACTATAAGTCGACATACGAGCTGGCTTTAAATAAACTCAGAGGTAGTCATCTACTACTCCATTGCCCCTGCTCGTCGAAGGATATGCACTCGGTCATCCTACAAATACAATGACGAGTCCGGTGAGTAAAATCCTAAGAGAAGCCCACATAATATTCATGAATAAAACTGATAAAACTACAAAACATGCAAGTAATATATATGGCTATAGAAATTCATACTCACATGAATGTATGCGACATACGACATGCAAAACAACATTGAGTAATATAACAACATATACGAATTATGCAGGCTCGAAAGTAAAGCAATAGTAAATAAAAAACCTAATAACACGAGAACTGTAACGGTCCAGAATTTACTAATAGTAAATTAGTCCATAATCAGGGTTATCGACTCATGACGTGGTATCCGCATCGAGATACATTTATTGACCGATGCAATGTGACCGAAGTATATGTAAGTTTTATTGTGATGTATTCCTAGTGTGATGTATATGTATAGACTACTAAGTTACTCCTACTTATGTATAGATGTCGAGACGTTTGCATGGATGCGCCTCGAGATGTGTGCCAGCATGGGATCGGAGTAGAGAGTGATGTGGTAAACTAACTTAATTTGATGTGGCTTAGTTAGTTGAAGTTGATATGGCTATAATTGATTTTATATTAACTGTAACCAAAGTTAGCAAATTAAAACTTTAGTCATTGATATTCATGCAAACCATTTCATTTCTTCTTTTAGAGAAGAAGTAAAGTGCTGGAGAGGGAGATTGGAGAAGAAGATCAACAAGTTAGTGATGGAATTCTTGTGGAATCGATGAAGTTTATCTAGTTGGTGGTGTACAACAACCAAGTAATTCTACTTACACCATTAATTTAGTGTAGGTAGTTGCTAAAAGGACCTCAGTTTTTGTTAAAAAATTGATGCATATGTGAAATTACTTAATTGCCCCTCCATATAAATGGATTTTTTGCTTACCCATACCCTGTTCACACCTACTTACTCATACCTCAGTCACCCATCTCATGAATCGTGTTCTCACTTTCGGCCCAAATCTAATGAAATCCAAGTGAAACCACATCGATTCGACTCCTTGGGTGTATTCCCCACCCATTTCCATTTTATTTTTTGGTTTTCTTGAGTTTTTTTAGCGTTTTTTAGGTTGGTAGTGGTGTTTCGTGGTTTTGTTGTTAGGTTTGGGGCTTTTAATTTGAAGAATCAATCTCGCATTTTTGACACAAAATATCAATGGAATCGAGAATATCTAACGATTCCGAGAAAAACTCACTGATCTTTTTGTCAGTTTCATGTATTTTTTTGGAATTTTAAATTTTTTTGTTTGTTCTTTGTCGCTCGTGGGTTTTGGACACACATATCGGAGATCGTTTCAGATTTCTCGGTCACATAAGTTCGAGACCGCTTTGAAATTCTCGGTTACACAAGTCTGAGACTTTTTTAGAGGTTTCAATCGGATCCCACCGAGATGAACACCAAATCGAGACCTCTTCAAAGGTTTCGATGGGAGTTGGCCGAGTCCTCTAAAGCTGTCTCAGTGTAAGCTGACCGAGAGCTCTTTAGAGGTCTCGGCTACGTGTGACCGAAACTCTCGGGCTACACTTTTCACTTTTAGGGCATGGGTAGGCAAGGGTATTTTTGGAATTTAAGAAAATAAAAATGGGGTACGTTTAGCAAAATCGGTGTATGCTTGAGTAATGGGGTCCATTTAGCAAAAACTGGAGTCCTTTTAGCCACTTACTTTAGTATATTATGATGAATTGGTCTTAATGATAGAGATTTTGTTTCAAATGAGTTGAGAAACCTTTTCCATTGATTTTATGACTTAATTGAAGCATAAAATGAATTCTTGAACCTTGAATTTCAAATTTGAAGTTTATTGGTAAAAAATAATGATTTTAGTCATGAAACTGATTATTACCAAATTCTGATATGAAAAAGTTTTTAATTTTAGAAACCAATAGAATTTTTTGAATTTCTCGTGAAAAATAATAAATTTGCTATCAAGAAAATTTGGGTTTCGATTTAAATTGACAAAGTTATGGTATTTTGAAATTTAGGTGTTTTGATGAATTTTTTAAAGAAAAACTATGATTTTAGGTTTAAACACCTAAGTCTGTAAATTTTGTGTAAATTGGTTGTAATCAAGCTTGATTTAGGTGTACTGGAGGTGTATTGATTATTAGACTACAAGTTTGAACTCTTAGTAAGAAATATAGGCTTGACATCGTGGCGACGTTGCAGGTGTAGAGGGCACGACCCCACCATTACGTCAAGACCTGAAAAGTAGTGAAATTTCTAATAAAAGTTTAGGGTTTTTCTAATTGGTTTAATCTAACTTTGAGAATCCGTATAAGTTCTAAAACATGCAAATTAACCTTAAGAAACGAAGGAGGATTCTTTAGAGGTTATTAGTGTAGATAAGGGTATCGGGAGGCCGGATTAGTCTAGGAACTTCGTGTGGTTTGTAAGTACACTAATTGAGTTATTTATTTCCAGTTCATTTTCATTATGCTTCTTATTTACACTCATTTGGACTGATGAGCCTATTTTACTCTTGATGCCAGGACTTTGTTGTTTCTTGTCATTTCATGAGATTGTTAGTTTATGTTTAAGTAGTATTCATTGACTCTTATTCACGTGCAATGTCATTCTTGGTTGTTAAGCATGTAAACCAAGTAGACTAGCATGCTATTAGGTAGGAGATTTACAACAACAACAACATAGCCTCAGTCCCAAATTAACTGGAGTGCAATTGATGGTGAGTTTTGTAGACCATTCAAATCCCTCCTAATTAATGCATCCCATGTTAACTTTGGTCTGCCCATACCTCGTCGAATTTCTACAATTTCTATTGAGTCAAGTTTTCTAGTTGGGGCATTTGTAGGCTGTCTTTGCAGGTGACCAAACCATCGCAACCGCCCTTCCCTAATCTTTGTATCAATTGGTGCTACTCCTACTTGTCTTTGGATTTCTATATTTCTTATTCTATCTTTACAAGTTTTACCACACATCCACCTACGCATCCTCATTTCTGCTACGTTCTTTTTATGTGATTGTTGTTGCTTTACCACCCAACATTTACTTCCATAGAGCATAGCTGACCTAATTGCAGTCCTATAAAGTTTTCTTTTTAACTTAGTAGGAACATTTCGATCACGAATCACCCTGTTGCACTCCACCATTTTTTTCATCCAGCTTGAATTCTATGCGTGACATCATTCTCAATGTTACCATCATTTTGTATGATTGATCCTAGGTATTTAAAGTGATTTATCTTAGGAACTTCTACTTCCCCTAATTTTACCACTCCGTCATCTCGATGTCTAGTGTTCTAAACTCATAGTGAATGTATTCTGTTTTCGTCCTACTCAACTTAAACCCTTTAGATTCTAATGTATTCCTCTAGAGTTCTAATTTCCTATTCACTCCATCTTTAGTTTCATCCACTAAGACAATATCATCTGTAAATAGCATGCACCATGGTATATCCTCTTGAATATGTCTAGTTAGTTCATCCATAGCTAAAGTAAATAGATATGGGCTTAACGCCGATCCTTGATGTAGTCCTATCGTAATGGGAAATTCTTTTGTAGGTCTTCCAAATGTCTTTATACTCGTTACTACTCCATCATATATATCCTTAATAGTGTCTTTGTATCTAACATGCACTCTTTTTCTTTCTAGAACCTACCAAAGAGCATTTCTAGGGACCTTATCATATGGTTTTTCTGAATCTATGAATACCATATGAATATCTTTTTTCTTTTCTCTATATTTTTCTAACAATCGTCTTACAAGGAAAATCGCCTCCATAGTTGACCTCCCGGGCATGAAACCAAATTGGTTCTCTGATATTGTTGTTTCTCTCCTTAGCCTATTGTCAATTATCCTCTCCCAAAGTTTCATAGTGTGACTAATAAGTTCAATTCCCTGGTAGTTTGAGCAACTTTGAATGTCTCCTTTGTTTTTGAAGATTGGCACAAGAGCGCTTCTTCTCCAATCCATTAGCATTCATTTTGATTTTAAAACTTTATTGAAAAGTTTTGTTAACCAAGTCAATCCAATTTCTCTTAAGCATTTCCAAACCTCTATGGGTATCTCATCTGGGCCACAGCTTTTCCTATTTTCATTATTTTCAATGCCTCTTTAACATCTATAATTCTAATATTGTGTGTATAGTTTACATTTCTTTCTTGGTGTGGGTTTTCATCTATTACAGTATTAACATGGCCATTATTAAATAAACTATCGAAGTAATTTCTCCATCTCTCCCTACTTCGATAGTTTATTTAATGATGGCCAAGTTGATACTATTAGGTAGGAGATCTATGGTATTGAAAACCTACTGCCTTTCTGCATTAGTTATGCATTCACCTTTGTTGGATTTCCTATATTGTCTCATTTCTTGAGTTATAAAATTAGTTCTTGTATCAAGGGCCATTATATATAGAGATGGATGTAGCACATTGGGTCACTAGATTTTTGGGATGTTATAATCTCACCACTAGCTTGAGCAGTACACAGGGTATGAGACTTGGGGTTGTCGGCTAATATATACAAGTATGAAAAATGGGCAATCATGAGCATATCTACACCTTAAATAGTGGAACATAGTTGATGTGATGTAATTTCATAGTCAACCAGCCCCATATCATTACTGCTTTGCCGAGTGTCAGTTTCTTGATGTTTAAGTAAAATATCTTATAACGTGATTCTTGTTCAGCTTCCTTTACTATTTTTATGCTTTTAAATACTCGTTGTATATTTGGAAATGTGGATGAATGTCTCTCTGTGTTACTTTCCACTTTACTTTACTTATCGTCCTTTTTATGATAGTGGGTGCAGATATTTTGAGTAGTAGACCATGAAAGGAGAAGATCGATGATTGGTTTTGAGCCGTCGGAGGATAGCTTCTGCTAATTTTGTAGGTGATCACTTTGTGTATCTACCACTTACATCATTTTATATAACTTTAGGTTATATATTGGGTTGAGAGACTAGAGTTTCATCCCTGTATCATGTATTACTTTGGTTGGTTTTGTATGATTTTCTATTTATTTGGTTTCCATTGTAGTTGTTTTATAAATGTTTTAGCTATTTTTACTAAGTCTTTCGTTGAACGTTAAGGTAACGATAATGATCTCTTATTAACTCTGATGATTTTGAAATGAATAGTAATTATGTTGATCGTAAGTAACGAGGTGAATGAGGTGAAAAGGCTAACTAGTACATTGTTAAGTCTTACATGGCATGTGTTAGGGCTTAATGGCAGGATTAGGCTGGATAGTACTCGGTTTGAGGAGCTGGGCCTTCGCAGGGAAACCTCGACCTAAACCAGCCGGTACATCGATAAAACAGGACATGAACCACATATATACTTGCAGGCTTATAGTGACTAAACCCCAACTACAGTTAAGGGGTGAACCCCTCCAGACACTATTTCAAGTCAAGGAACACCTTAAATCCCTCAAGACAGTCGTAGATACATTCTACTGTCGTCAACACAAGCACTAAAACAAGTAACCCATACAAGTGATTTAACCACAACCAATATATACACAACCAAATTTAGAGTGAAAACTCATGTGTGTCCCGCCAGTAGTCACACGTGTAATCTAACACCGATAAAACTATGCTTGAATTATGTGAAGCTTTTCAATAAGTTTTCTGGACATCAAATACGTACTTTGACTTCCCCGAACTCCCGAATTCGACCTTGACTAGCTGTCAGTACCCGAGCTATGGTCCCCTTAGTACCCTGAAGTCAATCAATTGTATGTAGAGTGTTTAAAAATGTTTTAGTTAAGTGTGTAGGTCAGTAATGCGGGACAACCCCCTAAAATTGGGTTGTCAATTGTCATTGGTGCATTAGGCAGTCCACCTAGCGTGCTATGTTTGAGTAGCATGCTAGCTAGGCACCTAGAGTGCTATTGTTCTTCAGGATGGAGAACAGTGACGTGCCCAGACTAGATAGTTCAATATCCAACCTGGGTAGCGCACAAGGTGTGTCAGACAACAGAATACCCTAATTGGCCTACTCCAAACACCGTCGATCCCATCCTCGACTCATAGGGAAAATCAAACACCAAAAAATAGCAACATTACAACAACATATTCATCAAATTACAAAATCATGCATTCATTCTTAATTTCCCAAACTTTCACCAAAAACCCAATTTCTATAAAAATTAGTGATAAAACTCTTCTTTATTGATGAAATAGATATCAAAATAGTGAAGATAATTTGTAAAACCAGTAAGCATCAATTTAAATTCGTTTTTCTCCATATTCCAAAATTTTAAGTCTCATTTTCAAGAATTGAAGAAGATGAAGTTGATTACCTTGGTTATGACACCTTGAATCTTAGATTTTCAGCTCCTAATTACGATTTTGAGCTCCCAGTTCTTTCTAATGTTGTTGGAATTTAGAAGTTCTGCATGTGTTTTGATGCTGGTTTTGAAACGAGAACCCACTAAGTCTCTATTTTATACTATGCGTTATAATGTAGTGTGCACACATATCTCGAGGACACTTTTGTAGTCCTTGTTTGAATTGTACGGACACAGTTTAATGACTCTAGTGGGGCACTTGACAGTTTCTTTGTTCAACATAACCCTCGTTTACTCAGTTATTCGGCGTCTTCATACCTCAGCACGCATTTCGTGGTGCGTCATAGCTTGTCTAATCGATGAATTTGACTTGGCCTATAGTTTAATTATCCACTGTATACCATTTCCTTACCTAGTCTAGCATCTTCGCTTCACTCCTACCTGATACCCGCGTCGACACGCTTCCCAATGTAACCCATCACACCAACTCGCATGATAACAATGTACACACATGCGACACAATATAATAATATAACGATTTTAAACATCACATTATAAGCAAACACCACTCATACATAACATATACCCTCGATTCTCGTATCTGAGTTGTCCACGTAAGGCCTAAACTACGACCGTTAATTTCTGAGATTAACACTAATTCAAGTACAATCAATTTGGGCCGTTATACGATGTATCTCGAGGTACATCCAATGAATTATACAAATCATTTCCAGTCTTAGGTTTATATATATTTATATATCAATATACATAAATATATATACACCTTTGTATTTTACAACTTATTCGTTTGCCACGTACACCAAGGAATACACCTAAGCTTACACATTACTTTCACATCCCCAGTGTGATCCCTATGATTCACATGTGTCACTCTAGGGGTACTGTAAATTTATTTTTCATTTACTTTCTAACTGTAGATTTTATATTAATTCACATTCATTTCCTACAATACAATTAATTAGTCTTGATACCAACAAAACACAATAAATCACAACAATCACACTCTTATGCTAATCTAGACAAGCCAGGCTTAACCATCAGTCTAACTCGGGTTAATTAATTTTTGAATGAGGGCTAATCACTAAATTAAGGACATGAGTCGTTACATTCTCCCCAACTTAAAAAAATCTCGTGTTCGAAATTAAAATGTATAAACTAACTATAACATCAAAATATAGAGTTATTTCCTAATCTCCCAAATTAATTTCTTTACCTTTAAATCTCTAAATCTACATCGCCCTTTCATAGGTAGGATATGACGACTTGAACCTCGAATCAACGCACCGCCCAGCTGACGCGCGCCGAACACGTCAATAAAGTAAAGTTTCCTCAACCAACTATTTTGTATAATAGTGGCAAAGGGTCGATCCCACAGAAATTGGTAATCTTTCTTAGGTTAAAAACAACAAAAAAGGAAAACTGGGGGTTTTAAAGCAAATATTAATTTAACTTACTAAACTAAATAAATAAAATAACTAAACTAATTTTAAAAACAATTAATTAATACATAAGTAACACTTAAGTCTACAGTCCCACAAATCAGGATAAATATTCAATAGAAATCATAGTCTTTAATCTTTCCCAAAAAGTCATTAATTTATATTCTCCTAGATTAGCTATAGAAAATTGACATCCGCCACAAATTCCTCGCTCCCCTAATCTCGATAGCCAAGACGTCCGCCACTAACTATTTCCTTAATTAATGTATAACCCTAGACATCCGCCAATCGGGTTTAACACACTAACCACAGTAATTTGGGTATTTGGGAACACTAATCCTAAATAAGCAGGTCGCATCCGCTACCGATTTAACTTAGATTGATTGTTGCACACTCAAGATGACGATAAATGGATGAGTGTTGTTACTTTATTGGTCAAAAAACATAATTATACGGGATACTAATAGTCCAAATAACTGTAGATTGTAAACCTAAAAGCATGCACTGGCCACATACATACCCTAGAACCAAATCATAATCATTAAAATCAAGAATAATGAAATATGAGAATTTAAACTAAATTAAATAATAAAATAAAAGATCTCACATAATATGTCATGAATCCATGATCCTGACTTGTTTCCCCTTCGACCTAGGTAAGAAGTTGATCAGCCGAATATAGGCGTCGAAGAAAGTCGATAACAAAATTATAATAGTCGGTGATCCTAAATAATAATACTTAAGTTCCTAATATATAAAACTACTAAAAATTGGTCTCGACTGAGAAACTAATTTTAGGGGTTGGGGAGGTGACTCGTGCGCCGAGGAGCATCGTAGGCTATTTTTGGCTTAAAAATAGGTGTCCGCCACGTGTCGCAGCGCAATTGGTCCACCTGCTTTCATCGCGCTGATGTGCCATGCGCTGATTGGTTGAGAGAGATGCTGATGACGCGTTGATGTGAGCGAGAGTGACACGTGTTCGCCATGTGGAGGCTTCTGATTGATGGAGAACCAATGTGACGACGCGGTTGTGCAATGGGAGTGCGCCACGTGGCGTCTGAGTAGACCGAGAAGAATTGCTCGAATTCTCCAAAATCTGGGATTCTGTGCGGTTGCGCATCGGGAGGCAAATCGAAGAGCAGCTGAAGCGAGGAGAAGAAATGCTTGCATGACATGTAGTGTATAGTGACGCGTGGCGAGACGTGATTGGTGGGGAGAATAAGATCTCTGACGTGGCAAACTCTCATTGGAGTAAAATGTAACTGTGACGTGCTGTGTATATGATCCGCCATGTGTCCAAACGCTATTGGTTCAGAGAAGATTTGCGCTGACGTTGCAGCTCCCAATTGGTTGAAATATGCTGTCATATTCTACCCACCGCAACGCGTAACTTGAGGTAAACTGTCCGACATCCGATCACTGCATGTAAATACTTCGTTTTAAGTATTTTTCCACCATGAATTCACTTACGCACTCCGTTTCATCTGAAAATGAATAATAAATATAATTAATATATATTTTAGAGACTTTGCATAATTAAATATAATAAAATAAACTACGAAATATATATATATATATATATATATATAAATACTGACTTATTATTAATCCTATCATTAAGCCCTAACACATGCCACGTAGCACTTAAGAACATATTAGTCACACTACGAAAAAAAACGAGATTTAAGGATGGAAAGTCCCATAGCTAAATATTGATTTCCATCATTAAAAGATTTTAGTGACGGGAAAAATCTCGTCATGGCCCATCCTTAAAGGCTCTGAGGATAAACATATATAATAACAGGTATGAGTCATATGATTAGAATATATTAGTGACCTCACCATTCCCGTCACTAGATTACTCCCTGAAACGTCTGGAATCCTCGTCACTACATAAACATATCTTGTCACTAGAAAAAGTAAAAACAAACACACTATTATTTATTATTGCATTATTTTCCTGTCACTAAATGTCATTTTTCGTGATATTTGCATTTTTGTGACACCTTTAAAGCAATCACAAAAATACATTGCCATCATTAAAACCACATGCCATGAATTTTTCAAATTTCATTTTATTTTGTCACAAAAGTCACAAATTCCTTCATTTGTACACGTGAATAAAATAGGTACTAAGAACATAAAATTATCGACATAATAAACAAAGCTATTTTATTTTCAAGAAAATCAAATGTATTATATAAACATTTATTCCATCTAAGAAGAAACTAAATTTAATATACTTAATATGCTCTTTCAACAACAAACGTGAATCTGCATTAAGCCTAAGTGGACTTCAAACGTTATATTTGAGCTCTTCTTACATAACTTATTGTTCTTCTCTTCTCTTTTCTAAGATGAAAATCTAGTTCAATATGTCATTTCCACCAAAAGCTATTCCCTATTGAGAAAATAAAATAAATTTTGTCTAAAATACTTCCAAATAAATTCCTGAATAACTTACGAAAAGCTCAAATGCATAATATAAAAATAAGATGGCTTCACAAATGTTAATTTTTCAACACCACATCAAACACTATTTTAGCCCATGTAATCTAACGGCCCAAATTAATTAAACTAGGATTAGCGTTAATCTTGGGATTAACGATCGTAATTTAGATATTAAGTGGGCAATTTTATTGACTCGGACACGAGAATCGAGGGTAAATATTATTTATGGATGATGATTGCATATAATGCAGTGTTTAAAATCATTATATTATTGTATTGCATCTCATGTGCGTACGTTGCTAACGAGAGAATTGGTTTGACAGATAAGTACATCGAGATGCGTGTCGTGGTGTGGGGCACCGAGTGCCAAGTAATCCGAGGTTAGTGTGATCGCATATATGTTAAATAGATTACTAAAAACACTAACAATATATAATTATGTGCCTAGGTGAATTAATATGATTTAAGATAAAATGAAGTCATATAGTTAGATAGGAATCAATTGAACCCTTGATCAACCTAGTGATGATCCTAGAATATATATAACAAGGTAAGATAAGTGGTTTTCATTTAGGACAAGTGGCTTCACGTGGGACAAGTGGCATTGAGGGAGGACACATGTCCTAGCAATTAACTTAATAGTAAATCAAAGATTTGATTAATTAGTCCACTTACTAAGATAAGTATAAACCTATACTTAATGGAGGAGCTCAAAATATAAATTTGAGCTGAAAAATCGGAGGAATTAAGTAGGTTCTTGGCTTACAAATTTGGGGAGGTAAAGGAGAGTTGGAGGTCAAATCAAAGTGTTATCAACCCTAGGTACATATCTCTCTATTTCAAGTTTAAAACTTATTCTAGTGTTTGGTAATTTTGAAAGAGTAGATGATTGAATCTTTGAAATTAGTTTATATATTTGGAATCCTTATTTAAAGCTGATAATCAAGCTGTTAAGAAGTTCTTAATTTGGCTTTAAAACAAAAACGATATGAATTTTTGGGATTTTAAGACCAAAATTGAAATTCAGCCTTTTGTATTATGAAATAGCCTTTGTAATTTGGTCATAACTTCCTCATTTTAAATCGAAATGGACCCAATTTGATGATATTTCAAAGCTAACTCAAAGGGAAACAACTTTGTCCTATTGAAAACTTTGTAATTTGAATGTGTTCATGTCCAAAAGTGTTATGAAAATAGGTGATTGAGTGCATTACGTGATTTTAGAAACTAAAATTTTAAAAGTCATAATTCCAAAATTACTTATCCAAATGTACTTAACTTTTAGTATGTGGTGACTTGGTATGTTAGCTGCCTTGCGACTAAAATTCACGAATTTTGAAATTATAGATTGGGAGAAATAATTTTTTTAATTCTGACGGTCAGGTAAGGTTCCAATTTGAGTTTTTTTTGGTAGAATTGCCATAGCTCTTTCTTTTAAAATCAAGAATTTGCAAACCAAGCCTTATTCGAAAGCTTAAATAGAGACCAAAAACTTTGTACCAAGGAAAGATTTTGAGATTTGGACAACTTCATGCCTAAAATTGCACCGAAGTAAGATTTCAATATTTTTTAGTCATAAGGGTTTGGTTATGGTTAAGGTTCCTACACCCATTTAGATTACTTTGATACTAAGGGCCTAGAGAATTGTAGCTATATATCAAGTACACTTTCAGGGTTGGTTTAGGGGCTTCGCGGGCGAGGTTTCGATGTATTTGTAGTGCGTACACCTATCGAAATGCTTTACATAATTCATGATTTTGCTTTATCGATATCGGATAATTGTAACTATCGGTGGGCACACATGAGGTTTCACTCTAATTTGGTTGCATATATATATATATATATATATATTGTGGCTAAATCACATGCACATGTTTGCTTGTTTTTAGAATGTATCTATGACCATCGGGAGGGATGTAAGATGTTCCCTTGACATGAAATAGCCTTCGAAAGGGTTTATCCGTTAACCATAGTTAGAGTTTAGCCACTGTATGCCTGCAATCCTATAACAAAGTCCATGGTAATGTCTGCCCACTTCCATTGTAGAATGGGAAACGACTGCAATAATCCTCCAGGTCTACGATGCTCATCTTTTACCGGCTAGCAAATCCAATAGTTCCTGATGAACTTTAATATTTTCACCTTCATCTCAGGCCACTAAAAATGTTTTCTCATTTCTTGGTAGATCTTGGTCTTTCCTAGATGAACAGTGAACCAAGAACTGATGGGGCATGTGCCCTAGGTCAATCCATTAACTGTCTTTATGAATACTTTTAGTTAATAAAATAGAGGATTTCATTTGCTGTTTATTATAATTAATTTGCATGTTTACATTATAATAAGATCCATGGGTATTTACAGAAATATCCTAAATGTCCCTAGTCGATCATTATACTGGGAACTATAATGAATTAAGACTAGTGTGAGTCTTGATTGATGATCATATGATGATTATACGTATATGGATACAAATCAAGATCACGAGTACTTGTTAAGGAACAAAAAATCTTGGACCAGACCCGCTATGAGAACATCACATGGATTAAGTCATTGTTGTTTCTCATGATAGGTATATATTCCGTCCTCGACTTGAGATTACCAGAGACTTCAACATTAGGAACACAGTGATTTGACACAATCAAACGTTTTCTTTAACCGGACGATTATAAAGGTTGTGATTGGTTACTGTGTGAGTGATAAGTCGGTATTTATAGGTATTTATTAGTCTATTTTAATATATTTAATTATTAAAAGTATTAAAAATAAATATTTAATAATATTTTCTGGTCATTTTTAGGTGAAACGGAGTGCGCGGTTGAATTCGTGGCGGAAAAATACTCAAAATAGAGTATTTACTTGCGATCTAATCGGACACGGACAGTTTGTCTCGAAATACGCGTAGCGCGATGTGTCGAATAGCAGACAGGGCGTTCCAGCCAATCAGATGATGACACGTGGCGCATTTTCATTGGAGTAGTCCGTTCGGTCCAATCAGAGGATGACACGTGGACAGTGACGCACACAGTGACGCACACAGTGACGCACACAGTGACGCGCGCACACACGCCACATCAACGTGTGCGGTCCAATCCGAGCTTGACACGCGTCACCACGTCATCTCACATAGCCACGTCACCCGCAAGCCGTTTCCTCTTCGCGCAGCCACCGTCGATCGGCCTCGAGATGCGCATCAGCACCAACTCCCAGAATTTCGGTCGATAATCGCGCGACTTTCCTTCGCCACGTCATGACACGTGGCACGTTCCCATTGGTCCAGACGCGTCACCACCGCAATTCGGTCCACTCACAGCGCGACACGTGGCGCTGACTCATCACACACAGCTCACCCACACTCACAGCGCGACACGTGGCGCGACGTGATTCGCCATGACACCTCACAGCAGCAAAACGGTCCAATGACAGCGTGACACGTGGCGCATGAAGGAAAAAAATGTTCTAGGAAACTCTATAAATAGGTGTGCCATGAATCAAATGAAATATCTCTCAATCTCTCAATCTCTCATCTCTCAACACCTATTAATTAGGAATAATTAGTATAGTTTAGCTTAGTTTTAGTAGTTATTTTTGTGCGACTATGTCCGGCTAGTCGACTTCTCGCCTAAGTCGACAGGGAAGCAAGTCAGAGTCATGGATTCAAAGTATATTATGTGAGGTCTTTTATTTTTATTATCTAATTAATTTAATTTCTCATAATTCATTGTTGTTGATTTTAATTATTATGATTGATAATCAACTGTTATTTGGAATATTAGCATCCGTGTAATTGTGCTTTTAGACCAATACAAGTAACAAACATTCACCCGCTTCGTAAAACCCTTAGGTCGATGAATGTACAACGATTGAATATAAATTAAATCAGTAGCGGTTGTGACCCGGTTATTTAGGATTAGTGTTCCCATAGATCCAAATTCTTGCGGTTAGTGTATTAAACCTGATTGGCGGACGTCTAGGGTTATACATTAATTAGGGAAGTAGTCGATGGCGGACGTCCTGGCTATCGAGATTAGGGGAACTAGGAATTTGGCGGTTGTCGATTTTCCATAGCTAATCTAGGAGAATTAAATTAATAACTTATTGAGACCATGATTGTTATTGAATCTTGACTCGATTTGTGGGCTGGAGATTTAGGTGATATATAATTATTAATTATTTATTTTAGAAATTAGTTTAGTTAATTTATTTAGTTATTTTAGTTAGATTAGTGAATTAAATTAAAATTCATTTCAAAACCCCAATTTTACTTTTTTTTGTTGTTTTAAACCTAAGAAAGAACCAGTCTCTATGGGATCGACCCTTTGCCACTATTCTACAAAATAGTTGGTTTAGGAACTTTATTTATTGACGTGTTCGGCGCGCGTCAGTGAGCAATGTGATGAAGTTGTGTAATCAAGATAGAATTTGTCCCTCTCATATAAAGAGAGATATCCAGTGGATCCTTCGATGTGTTAGACTGTTAAAAGGCCTAGTTTAAGTGAATTGATATTGATCAATGTCACTTGGATGTTTTCAGTCTACCTAGAGATCGAGACTAGTACGATTGAAGATGTTGGATGAAAATTCCATGCCTTATGTTTGATCAAAAGGATATCGTGTGACAAAAGGATGTTATATACACTATTGATTAGGTTGTATCGATTTGATATTCGTACAACTTGGGTAGTCATAATGTCTTGCCAGAGACTGCTTATGATTTGTATACCAAAATGTGTTTTGGTACACTGCCAACGTTGTATGAGCCAATTAGGTCGCACACTAAGAATGGTTTTGCGAGATTTTAAGATGATTCAGAAAAATGAATTTTATGTGATAAAATTCATGACAGAAATGTCCTTGTGGTGTATTACACTTATACTTCTTTAAGTAAGGGTATATGTGTAATTTACTTAACCGTCTATATATAAGGGTTGTATAAATAGACGCTTTAAGTTAGAACACACACACAAAAGATTAATAGGCCGAAACTTTATTTTCGTTTTAGAAACGACTTAGGGTTTTTTGATATGCTTTGGATCATTTTGGAGAGAAACAAAAGGATTTGGTATTCTCTCGAAGCTAGCACTTCGAATCTCGGCCGCCGTTCGTGTGTGGACTACTAGTAGAGGGCGTTCGTCGTTGGCAACGCCTTAGAGATCGATCAACCTTCAGAAAGGTATATTGCGATCGAGGTATGATTAAGTTTTTCATGGTTTAAACGTTTTTAATAGAATTAGATTCGAATCTTGTTGGGGTTTTTGTCAAAATTGTTTTGTAATTTCCGCTGCGTATGAACCCCAAAACCCAACAAGAACGGTGTGAATCATGAAGGATCTCATCTCTCAGCTCTACATTTGACGGTATCCATAATCTATTTCTAAATCTTAGACACTGATTTGTCATCTCTGTCCAATCGACATAATCATCACTTTGAGTTAACTTACTGAACCTCGGATATAGAATGTTAGCTCTTTAACCTCTGATTCTCTCTACGTAGATACTTACTAAAGGATCATTTGCGCACAAATAGTCACCTGAGTGTCTGTAGGAATATTTGACTGACTCATCATCGCCATTGCCTTGAGTAATCCATACTCATGTGTCATATGACATCTAACAATCTTGACTTATTCAGTAGGTATCCTACTCAGCACATTAGCAACTACATTGGCTTTTCTTGGGTGATACTCCAAAGAAAATTTGTAGTCCTTTAGAAACTCCGACCATCTACGTTGTCTCATGTTTAGCTCTTTCTGTATGAAGAGATACTTCTGACTCTTATGATCAGTGTATAGTGTGAATCTCTCTCCCTAAAGATGATGTCTCCATATCTTTAGAACAAACACCACCGCTGCTAACTCTAAGTCATGAGTGGGATAATTCTTCTCTTGTATCTTCGGCTGTCTAGATGCATACGCCATAACACTTCTGCCCTGCATCAACATATAGCCTAGACCCGTATGAGAAGCATCAGTATATACCACAACTGAGGTAGCTGTCTCTGATCCCTGAGAACATCTCTCCAATCTCCTCTGTCCCTTTCCTATCTGTCTCCTCCTTTCAAACTCTATAATCTGATCTAGAGTCAATGCTGGTCCTAATAGTGTCCCTTCAACAACTCTCATAAATCTCACCCAAAGTCTTGACACCTGAATTGACCATATAAAACCCGATATCTGGCCTAAGTTCGTCACTAACATAGTATATATCCTCGGAATCATCTCTCACTAGATCCCCAAAAATACTTCCTCAGATAGCCATACTCTGTAGCTCATCATCGGCTCATCAGCTCCTTGTCTCATATTCATAAACTTTTTCCTCAACCTCTTCACTATCGCAGATGCAAAATATTGCTGGTAAGATTTCCTCTTGAATGGATCCCAAAACTCAAAATCCCCATAAGAAGTTATCATCGAATGCCATCAAATATCGACATCTCTTTGTAGCATATATGACAAAATCTTAGCCCGATGTCTTCCTACAATCCTCAAGACTCTATCTAACTTTATCTGAGACAATACCTATTTCTCAATCTCTCAAAGTCTTGCCGACCATCAAAGTAAATTGACTTTAGTCTATAAAATCCTTCTGTAGCAGAACTTCTGCCAATGAACTAGAAGATGTAGGAGTGGAACACGGTGTGCCAACTGTCTATATGACTGGTGCACTCATTACCGGTACAGTCTATACTACCCGAGCGACCGATGTCAGTAATGTAAGAGTAATAGTAGTAGTAAGAGCTGGTGCTTATGCTGGTGGTGCAAAACGTGATATCATCATGACAAGGAAATCAACTAACTGCTGCCCCTAAACATCTATTCAGTTAGATAGGCTCTGAACATTATTAGCAGATGGAATAGGAGGCTGGCTACCCCTAGCAGCTGCAACCCCGCTATCGCGTGAATTAGCCATTAGTGTCTGCAAATTGTTAGCGAATGCGAATTAGCTACTGCATAGATAACACAAATATATACATAGAGAAACTAACATGTACATATAAGAAATCCCCATCTCACTTTCACTCAATTCCCAACTAATGATTTCTAGGGCACCGCCTGGCCTAATTCTTTCCCCATCTAAGTTTGTGTATTATGGAAATTCATCAGTTAATTATTACAAAGGTTGGCTCTGATACCAACTGTGACAACCCCTTATCAAATTAGGGCACCGCCAGGCCTAATTCTTGTCATTGAGCTCTAACCCCTACCACGTAGGACTTAAAAAGTGTATTAGTCTGCCTTTCTAATACACTCATTACATTAGCTACTTTTCTAATAAACCTTGCACCATTCTCATACTTAATAGTATTTTATTATAAATTAAAATTTACATAGTTTAAAAATTATTCAATGAAAGTCTTGACAAATTAGCGGAAGCCATTCATATAAAACCTAAATATGTGAAAAATCAGGTAACAAAGATCACATGTATATACATAACAAATGACAATAACTATATATCAACACGTGTTTGGTCGGGTAACTATCCCACAACCCATAATTTACATCCCAAAAAGTGTATAAAAGACATAGATATACAAGTCATACAATAAAATAAAAAACATACAAAGTTAGACGTAGCGGCACTCCACTGGCTCAGAGGTAGTCGCTGATCTTCTCCTTGCTCGGTTTACTACTCAATGGATCTGCAACCACTGTTATAAAAAGGACAGTGAGTACAAGAAAGTGGAAAGTAACTTAGATACAATTCTTCACATTTCCAAATATATAATAAGTATCTAAAAACACAACAATAGCAACTATGCTAAAAAGAAATCTTGCTATAAGATACTTTAGTTAATTAATATGAATCGACACCCGACTAAGTAGAAATAATCTAGGGCCGGTCGGTTATGAGTTACATCACATTAACCTTATTCCACTATTGAAGGCGTAAAAAATATCATGAATGCCTTCACATCCTTACAAATGCCCAACTCATACATAAATACTCATAAGTGCCCTTTACATGTGATGTATTCTTTTCGACAATCCCGAGTCCCATACCCCATATGCTGCACAAGTTAGAAGTGAGATCCTGACATCCCCAAGAATCTAGTGACCCCGTGTGTCGCGGCTATCTCTATTTATATACATTGGTCTTAGACACAAGAACTACTTTTGTAACCTAAATCATAACTTAAGAAATGACATGATTTAGGAATCCAATAATGTAATCGCATATATAATGAACAATGAAAATTAGATTTACAATACCATTAAACACTTACTTCATAGCATACTATTTCATTTGACTAGATATCTCAACAATTAAGAATGAAAGCACATGATTTAGTGTCAATGAAACCATTTAATCAAAAACCAATGCCATGATAACAAACTCATAAAATGAGAAGAAAGAACAAGTCATAGCATGCATAGTACAAAGGATAATTCAGTTCAAATAACTGAAAATAGATAATATTACTGGAATGAAATGTAAATGAATATCTCAATCAGTTTACTTACAATCCATGAAATTTCCTAGTTAATTCGGCATCGCGACAACTCAAAATACGTATCTAAACTCCCGAGACTCTTCCTTAGGTTCTTGATATCATTATACATGTTTTTAAATATGTTTAGACCTTTAATTAAGTATTAAACTTATTTAAAGTGTTTTATTTGAACTTAGGAAATAATAGACTTTGTTCTGCCAGAGCACCTAACGTGTTGGGTGGCATGTCTAGCTTGGTAGTCAACATTATTAACACACTACACACAGGGAGCGCGCTAGCTAGCACTTCTAGCATTATGTGCAAGAAAACCTAGAATTCTGCAATTTGAGTTCTAAGTTTCCTCTATACATGGCCTACTCCGACACCTTGATATATCTTGTTCTAACCTACCAGAGACCTAAGACACCCGCCAAAACCATTATAACTGCCACAATTCATATTTATAACAAATTCATCAACTTAAACTAAAGTACTAGTGTAAGTAGAATTACCTAGTTGATGGACACCTAGCTTGATCAACTCCTTCTCAAATCGACCAAACTTCATAGCTTGCTGATCTTCTTCTCCAGACTTTAAGTGTATGAAAATGAATGGTTTGCATGTTCAAATCATGCATTATACATATAGGATAAGTTTTGTTAATAGCCATTATCTTGATGTATACACTTATCTTGAGACTAATCTAATGGCCTACCTCTTGACACAATTCCACTAACTCTCCACTAATTTCATCTAACTAACTCCAATTGAAACACAATTGGTCTCTTGATGTGTCAACAAGTATCTCGAGGAAATATTAATGGCTAATGTCTTAACTTGCTAACTTAGGTACATTTAATGTAAATCCAACTATGGCCATATAGAACTCAACTAATTAAGCTACGTTAACTCATGTTGGCTTACTACATCACTCTATACCTCAGTCCTACACCGACACACAGCTTGAGGCGTATCCATGCTCACGACTCGACACCTAAACACAAGTAGGAGTGACTTAATTACATATATACAATACACCAGTCATTATCACCATAAATTTAAAATATCCCTTAGCCACAGTTAATGCACGTATCTTAGTGCACGTCCCACATTACGGGTCAATGATTTTGATTAAGGAATTAAACTAGGATTTATGAATTTAAGCCGTGACGTTCTACCTCTCAAATCTTCTATACTTCACTTTATTATACTCCACTTCACCTAATACTCACAATATCATTCCAAACCTCATCCTCATGGTTTAAAAACTAATTTGGATTTTTCAACATAATAAATATACCTTGTGAAGCATAAAAGAATTAAATATGAAACATAAACTAATTTTTAAAATTAAACAAACAAGTATTACATAATAGATAGATATAATGGAGTAAATGATTTATTTCTCATTAAAGGTTCACATAAGGTTCACATTCCATAGATACAATAAAAAATTGAGAAAAACTACAAGGTACCCCACGCTGAAGTAAATCTATCATCAGTCTCTTCAGCTCCATCGTCGCTCCTTGCTTCAGTAGGTTTTTACGTGTAGCTATCAGCGAGGGTTATAAACTCCCAATGGAAATCTCGACTACATCGAAGGAATGTCAATGCTTCTCTTTGGGTTTAGTGAACATTCCATCTTCCTCCTTTTTGACATGGAATGGTGGCGGCCAAAGTTCTCTCATTCTCATCTACCATCTCGTGATTCCTCAAGATCAAATTCTCATTACGCGTAAAAACCAAAAATAAGAATTTAAAAAATTCTTTCCTTTTAGCCTTTGTTGGAGATGTAGAACTACCTCTAGAACATTGAGCCATTAGACTTACTGCTCACCTTTCTTTTTCTTGTGTTCATGTATGGATTCACTACATAATAGTAATGTCTTCGATTCTGGATTTTTTTTTGTCATTGCGCGCCCTCTCTTCTTCCAAATCGCTATACCCATTGACTACTCTCATCCCCTTAACTGAAGCATCTATGATGGTCCTCTGTAGTAGCAAATTGAATTCAATATCGTGGAAGCCAATGTTGGCCTTCATACATAGTCGGGTAATCAAAATTAGGAATGATATGACATCGTGCTTCATAATTGTCATTGCCTGTCTCATCACTCTGTCAATTGCGTATCCAATGTCGATATATGCCTAGTCATCGCAACAATGTGGTAGAGTAAAGTTGCTCTATGATTTTTCACTTCAAAGTGTTGCGTAGTGGGGTATAGGCATACATATATGATATAGCTCGAACATTGGGCGATTTTCCAAAAGTTGGTCATTTCGATGAACTTTGGATAGCCATAGATATCGAGAGAAAATCCCCGTCCAAGAATTACTTTTAAGGCTTCTTGAGTTCTTATGGATGGGTAAGTTTCCTTATAGATGTAGATAATGTTTGGATTGCTATCTAACTCCTTCATCCGAAAGTCTATAATATATGTTCAAGGCGTTGTGCTTTAGGATTGACAAATCTCATGGGATCATAGGGGACTTGTGTGTTCGGGTCTAGGTAGTCAAGATCCTTTTCAGAGCTATGTGGGGTAGGTGTTCTTAACATAGCCCTCCTGGTTCTTGATTCCCTTATACTAATTCCTATAGGTTGAATAGACATCTATAGGCTTGAGTGGTTCCTTTTGGGTTTTTCTATCATAACCCCTTTTCCTTTTTCTTGTGCACTATTCATACCTCTTCCTTTACCTCGTCTCGTCTTAATGATAAGATCACTACGATGAATTGATAAGCCAAAATCCTATATTTAATATAAAAACGGACTTAAGGTGTGTAGTTTATTGAAATTAAAATTGCTATCGAGAAACTTGAAATGATTACGCATAAAGGGTAGATTTTACAAAACTTATTTAAAAATTATGGAAGCTAAAAATATGAGATTAAATTTATCAAAATGGGTTTTCAAACAAATTTATCAAAAATCCAATTTAGACTCATTGTGAACACTTCTCTCAAATCCCTACAAATTTTAGAAAAATGCAATTTGTAAACTAATGACCATTGCCCTTATGATACTGAATCAATTAGAACCAATAAAATAATCCACTCAATGTATCGAAATGGAATTTAGTAAAAAATTTAAAATTAATTGAATAATTTCAAAAAACCCAACAAAAATAAAACAAATCATCAAAATAAAAGGCTAGGGTTGTGGTGATTGCCTTCTTGAGAGTTAATCTTTCAAGATATGTGCTATTGAACTCCTCTAACCCATTATTTTGAGCTCCAAATTGAAAATCCTTAAACCCTAGCTTGGGTCTACTCTTTCGAGCTCAAAGATTGTAGGGTTGAATGAAGCTAGGTCGAGGTGGGAATCACTTAAATATAGTAAGATTGAGCTTAGGAAGGTTGAATCTAGGCAAGAAACGGATTGTGAAAGGATTGGGTATGAAAGTTTGGGCGTAGGAATAAACTTGGCTATATGGCGATTTAGGTTCTATTTCTGCAAAATCGTGCCCAACCATTCCTATATAAGTGGAATAGCTAGGCAAATTGGTGGGTTGTGAGGTGCGTTGAACCACCGATCCGAGCATCAATTCTTATACAAGTGGAATTACTCTGGAATCACCAGACCCAACTTTTACCTTAATGTGCTGGTTTCTACTCTGAATCTCACTAGTGATTCCTAGTGTTATTTGTAATCTCAGTGGATTCATTAGGCTTAATGTATTGTTTTTTAGATTATTTCAAAAGTAACTTGTATACACTTAATAAAAATGAATATAAAGTTAAAATTGATTGAGAAATCTTAAAATTTGATCTTGATTAGGATATGTACCTAAATAATACTTAACAAATAATTTTATTAAATAAATAAATAATCTAGTGTATAATGCAAACTTGCATAAAGACTATAAAAATAAAAATACAACTCGATCATCCCCCTATTTGAAGTCACTTTAGAGCTTGAGTCCCAAAAATAAGTCCAAAAGAGAGTTAAAAGGAGAGAATAAAAGCAAATTGTACTAATGCTAGATTGCCTACTAGCAACTAAAATAACTAAATAAACGAGGAATAAGGGCTGCCTCCCATAGAGCGCTGTTGTTTGTTGTCGTTGGTTCGACTCATAGAGGAATCAATTTTCATTGAGTGTAAGTGAATTGGTCTCCACTTCAAGTGATTCTTCATTGAGAGTATCTTCATTAGGGTATGAAAAACATCTTCCATCATTGCTCTCATTACCGTCACTAAATTGCCTTTCATCCATATCATTGCAAATTTCTCTTCCATTTTGGAGTGATATTCCTTCATTATCAATCCAAAGTGTAATTATGTGATCACGTACGTCGATGATAGTTCTGGTTATCGATGAAAATGGTCTAATATCTGATCTTGTGTGGTAGCTATTAGCATGACTAGAAAATTTGTAGTGAAGGTGAGCATACCCAATAGGATGGACACATTCTTTGATACGCCTAATAGGACCGTGAAAGTGCCATTTGGCTTGCATACCTTTATATAGAGGCTTGCAATGAATCCTTAAATTTGTTAAAAGAAACCAATGTGCATGCATAGTATTCATATCGGATCCCGTATGAAATTGAACAATATAAAAGGGAATCTCATTGATTTGCATGTTGAGGAAGATGTATCCTGGATCCGCTTACAAGAGCTTTGAAAGATTGCCATTTTTACCAAATTTCTCGTAATCTGGGTCGTCTTTGGCACACTCGAATTGGTCTCTGGTGTTTTCTTTTTCCTTTTGTGATTTCTTATTCTTCTTTATCCTTGGTTTGGTAACCATTAATAGCTTGATTGTTTCATTAGAGTTTATGGTTACAAGATGCTTTTCCATGGAGCTCAATTCATCTATTAGATGGTCAACTAGGTCAAAATGGATGATCTCCATATCCAGTGAGACAAACATTTCGTGATAAGATTTTAATCTATGACCATTAACTTTAAACAGAACCCTATTTCTCTACTTTCTATCTGTACATCACTATAGGGAAATACGTGCGTAGTTACAAAAGGTCATGCCCATTGTGAACAAAGTTTCGTAGAAAATAATATAAGACATGAACAAAAGAGTAACAATTTTTATCCTACTTTAAAACTCTTAATATTTAATTTATTATCGTGACATGCTTTAGTTTTATTTTTACAAAAGGTTAGTTTTATGTTGTTTTCCTGCATTATCATAATTCATATTACATGTTTTGATTGCCCAATATGCCTTATGTTCTAGTTCGATTGGTAAATGACATGCTTTTCTGAAAACTAACCTATAAAGTGTCATACTGATAGGTGTCTTAAATGCAGTTCTAAATGCCCATAATGCATATGTTAAACGAAAACTCTAATCTTTTCGTGTTGGGCATATTATATTTTCAAAAAATTGATTGAATTTCTTTGTTTGAGGTTTCGGCTTGTCCCTTAGTTTGTGCATGATATGCTGTACATGTTCTATATGTAACATTATATTTGTGAAGTTGAGTGGCGATACTTCTATTGCAAAAGCGTGAATATCTATCACTAATTAATGCTCTAGGTGCTCCAAAAAAGTAAAGATCCTTGATTTTAAGAAATTAACTACTATTTTAAAATCATTTAATTTCGTGGCTATAGGCTTTACCCACTTAGACACATAGTGTACGACTAATAAAATGTAAATATTTCCATTAGATGATGAAAAATGCCCTATAAAGTGTATTCCCCAAACATCAGATACTTCACAAAAAGAATAGGATATTAGGGCATTTGATTCTTACGTATTAAATTTTCTACTTTTTACAATTTGGACAAGCTTTTGTGTAAATATAACAATCAGTGAATAAAGTAGGCTAAAAGAATCCTGAATCTAGTATCTCATGGTCTATACGACGTAGACCTAAAATGTCCTCTACAAGTATAAGTATGGAAATGGGCCATGACAGATTGTATTTCCATTTTTCGAATACATCTTTGAATAGTTTTATCAAAATAGAATTCCCATAAGTAAGGATCTTCGCAAAAATAATGTTTAGAATCTTGGTTTATCCTATTCTTTTAGGCTCTTGTTAAATGGTATGATAGCCTATTAGTAGTGAGATAGTAGACTATATTGCGGTACTATGGGCTAGTGACAACTATCTTATATAAGTATTCGTCTAGATATTTATCCTTTAATAGCATTAGGGGTTCTCCATTTTTTTAGTCTAATTAGATGACCTACTACTAAAATTTTGGCACCTTTCTTGTATTTCATAGTAAGATCTAACTGTTGTAATAATAAGATCCATCTTATTAATCTTAGTTTGACATCTTTCTTTGCCATGAAATATCTTAGTGCAACATGATTTGAGTAAACTATTACTTTTGTTCCTGGTAGATATAGTCTAAGCTTTTCTAATGCAAACAAAACTGCTAGGAGTGCTTTTTCTGTGGTGGTAAAAATTAATTGGGTGGGATCCAATCTTGATGCATAATATATGACATAAAAATCCTTTCCTAAATTTTGATCTAGAACAGCTCCAAGTCCATAGTTGCTTGCATCGCACATTATTTCAAAAGGTTATGACTAATTAGGTGACTTTATTGCAGGTGTGGTGATAATGGCGTCGGTTAACTTATTAAAAGCTATCTTGCATTCAAGTGTGAACTCGAAGGGAACAACATTTTGCAAGAGTTTGCATAAAGGTTGTGTTATTTTTGAAAAGTTTGTCACAAAATTTCTATAGAATCCTGCATAGCCAAGGAAAGATCTTATCTCCCTCATAGTAGTTGAGTAAGGTTATGTCTTTATAACTTGGATTTTACTGGGTCTACTTCCATTTATTTTGCCGACACTATGTGTCCTAGTATAAGTCCTTGGTTTACCATAAACATACATTTTTCATAACTTAACTCTAGATTTTTTCTATACATCTTTTAAAAACTTGAGTGTAATGAAGTAAGCATTCATTGAAAGAATTACCATATATGGTAAAATTATCCATGAAAACTTGAATAAAATGCTCCACATATTTAGAGAAGACACTAACCACACACCTCTGGAATGTAGCGGGTGCATTACATAAACAAACAAACATATGTCTATAAGCAAATGTACCAAAAGGGCAAGTAAAAGTAGTTCTTTCCTGTTATTTTGGAGCTACATGAATACGATGGAATCCTGAGTCTCCATCCAAACAACAGCAATGGGTTCTTCCAGCTAGTCTTTCTAACATTTGATCTATAAACGAAAGTGAATAGTGATCTTTTTTAGTTGCATCGTTTAGCTTCCTGTAATCTATGCACACTCTCCGACCGTTTTGGGTTTTTAGTCGGTACTAAGTCTCCATGTTTGTTTGTTATAATTGTGATCCCTGTTTTTTATGGACTATTTGTACCTAGTTAATCCAATTACTATATGCTATATGGAATATTATTCCCACATCTAGTTATTTTAATCTTTCTTTCTTTACCACTTCCATTATCGGCAGACTCAATCTATGTTTAGCTTTTCTAAAGAATGTTGTATCTTTTTCGATATTAATTCTATGCATGCATGTGGTTGGATTATTGCTTTAATATCAGCTATTTTCCATCCTATTACTTTCTTGGATTCTTTAAGAACATTTATTAGTTTCTCACCTTATAAATTTGATAATTTATTAGAGATTATAACTAGTAAGGCATTGTTACTTTCTAAATACGTGTATTTTAAATGATCTGGTAGGACTTTTAGATCCAAATCTAGGGATTCGAGTATAGAGGTTAAAAGTTTCTAATAGTTTATTGGCAGATCCATATAGTAAGAGAGTTCAGAGAGTGCATTATAAGATTCCAAGACATTTATTGTTGGGTTAGGGGGTTCTTACGTAGCGAAAAACTTAGTTTTTTTTGAAAAACCCTAATAAGATCAAAAATAAGTTCCATTAAACTAGATCTACAAAAGTAAAACCATACCTTAATTCATGATTTCCTTTTATAATTATTCGATCTCCAAGATGTTCAAGCACTCGTCTTTTATTGGAAATCCGTACATGAACGCTAACCACGATTTGGAGTGCTAGCCCCAAAAGAGATAGAAAATACTTTTTTCCCTCCCAAAACTCATAGAATTAGAAATTTTCAAAAAAAATGAAAATATTATTTCGTTTTAGTATTTTAACCTCTAATAATATGTGTAGATAAGCCCTTACTAAAAATCCTATTTGTAAAACAACTACTGCATTTAGGCAGTTTAAGCAAATTACACATACGTCTTATTAATAAATTATCATATAAAAAATCATAAGGGCTTTTACGTTATGAATTTATCATATAAAGCTCATTACTCTATACCAATTGATATTGCGCAAAGCCATTCTTTGTGTGCAACCCAATTTGTTACTGCAACGTTGGCAATGAACCAAAACCATTTTGGTATACAAGTCATAAGAGGTTTCTAGCAAGACATTATGGCTACTCAAGTAATATGAATATCAAAATCGATTTTACTTAATGAATAACATATATTATATCCTTTGGTCATGCGATATCCTTTGATTAAACAAAAGGCATGGAAAATTACCCTTAATGTTCAATCATACTAGTCTCGATCTCAAGGTAGACTGAAAACATCCAAATGACATTGATTATATCAATTCACATGGGCTTGGCCATTTAACGGTCTAACATATCGAGGGATCCATTGATATCTCTCTATACGAGAGGGTCAAATTCTATCTTGATTACACACCTTCACATATTATTCATATGGTAACCGATCATAATCTTTATAATCACCCGGTTAAAGACAATATTTGATTGGGTCAAATTACCATGCACCTAATATTGAACTGTATAGTAATCTCAAGTCAAAGGACTAATGATATACCTATTACGATTAACACCTATGACTTAATCCATGCGGTGTTCTCATAGTGAGTCGATCCAGTACCTTGTTCCCATAACAAGTACTCGTGATCTCAATTCGTATCCCTATACAGATGATCATTACATGACCATCAATTAAGATTCACACTAGCCTTAATTCATTATAGTTCCCAATATAATGATCGATTAGGGACATATATGATATTTCAATAGATACCCAAAGATCTTACTATAAGGTGAACATGCGATCACTAATAATAAAACACCAAATGAAAACCTCAATTATATTAACTAAAATTATAAGATAAACAATGTTTATGGATTGACCTAGGGTACATACCCAACATCTCTTACTTGCTCTCGGGCACATCATTCATGTATGTAATACCTAATGACCTAACAGGACCATCATGTTTCGTTTATGGAAGAACTTTCATAAAAGGATCTACAACATCGTACTCTGTAGGAACTCTGCAAACTTTCACATCTTCCCTCTAAATGATTTCTCGAATGAGATGAAAATGTCTAAGTATATGTTTAGATCGATGTTGCGATCATGATTCTTTGGCTTATGCTATCACCTCTTTGTTGTCACAATACCAACAATGAGGTTAGCTATATTTAGAATTACACTAAGTTTAGAGATGAAATTTTTGATCCAAACCACCACCTTAGTAGCATTGGACGCAGCAATATACTTAGCTTATGTTGTAGAATCTGCCACGGTGTCTTGTTTCAATCTTTTCCAACTCACTGCGCCTCCATTCAAAGTAAATACATATCCAGTCTGCGATATGAAGTCATCTATATCAGTTTGAGAACTTGCTTCTGTGTAACCATTTACAATAAGCTTGTCTTACAAACTTTCATAGACTAAGAACACTTTTTTAATCCTTCTCAAGCACTTAAGAATGTTCTTTACTGCTATCCAGTGAATCTCACTGGGATCAAGCTGATATCAGCTTATTGCGCTTAAAGCATATGATACATCAGGTTGAGTACATAACATGACACATATAATAAATCCAATAGCTGATGCAAATGGAATCGTATTCATGCATTCTCGCTCATTATTAGTCTTAGGACATTGAGTCTTACAGACACTTATACCATGAGACATTGGCAATGACCCTCTTTTAGAGTCTTGCATACTGAACCTATTCAGTACCTTGTCAATATAAGCACTCTAACTTATACCGATCAACCTTTTAGATTTATCTCTATGGATCTTAATTCCAAGGATGTAAGCCGCATCTCCTATGTCCTTCATCGAGAAACATTTCCCGAACCAAGACTTGACACTTTACAAGTTTAGGATGTCATTTCCAATGAGTAATATATTATCGACATATAATACTAGGAAAACAATAATGCTCCACTGACCTTCGAGAAACTATCTTTAATCTATAAATATATCTTTAAAGCTTGCACAACTTCCTAGAATTCTCAATATGAATAACCCTTCAGGCTGTATCATATGCATATCCTAAACTAACTTTCTATTTAGAAAAGTTGTTTTGACATCCATTTGCCATATCTCATAGTTATAATATGAAGCTATAACAATTAAAATTCCAATGGAAATAAGCATGGCTACAAGAGAAAAAGTCTCATCATAATCAACAACTTGAGTCTGTCTGAAACCTTTTGTTGCTAGCGGTGCTTTATAAGTATGCAAATTGCCATCCATATCAATTTTTTTCTTGAAAACACATTTACATCCGATGGACTTACCACCTTTAGGTAAATGAACCAGGTTTCAAGCTTGGTTATCATACATGGATTGCATCTTAGAATTGTTGGCACTAAGCCATTTATCTAACTCAGGGCAAGACACAACCTCTCGATTAGTAGCAAGTTTTTTTTGACCCATAAGCAACACCTCACCACTATTAGTAATAAGAAATTCAAATCTTTCAGGTTGATTTCTTACTCTATCAGACCTACGCAGGCCTAATGATACCTATGGAGGTTCAACTAGTTCAAGACTTTGTTGATCGCCTACTGGCGATTGAGTGTTTATTTGCGTTTCTCAAACTCCTTCAAGACTTATTTTATCCTCATTATTGTCTTTTGAAATAAACTTTGTTTTTTCATAAAAACACCATTTCGAGCAACAAACACTTAGTTCTCAGTGAGATTATAAAAGTTGTATCCTCTAACTTCTTTAGGATAACCAACCAACACACTTGCAATTTCTGAACGAATGCCCAGGTGCATGGACGAAATGAAAATTTTCTTCTTTTTCTTTTTCTTTTTAGGACTATGAAGTAGAAGCAGCCTTAGACTTTACTTATTCTAAAGGCTTTGTGACAGTCACAACAGCCTTGGCAACTTTAGTCTTGCCTTTGCCCTTTTTTTTCAAAGCGCTTCCTTTCTGAACTATCAATACACTAGCAATAGGGTTTTTGATATTCTATTTAGTAGTTTTAAGCATCAAATGCAACTTAGAGATATAACTCTTCATGTTATTCATGTTATAGTTTGTCACAAATTGTGAATAACTATTAGGTAATATATTCAGGATCAAATCCATAGCCAAATCTTAGCTTTTAGGAAATCTAAGTCTGCAAGTTGGTCAATATAACCCTTCATTTTCAGAACATGAGGACTAACCGATGCACCTTCAGCCATTTTGCAAGAATGAAGGTTCTTGACTATCTCAAACCTTTCTCGCCTAGCCTACTATTGGAACATTTCATCGAACATCGTAGCCATGTCGTAAGCTTCATTGTGTTCCATGTACTTCTGAAGTTCAGGAACCATGGTTGCCAACATAATGCATGCAACACCAGTTGAGTCGTTGACATGTTTAGTATGTGCATCCTTCACGGCTTTAAAGCATTGGCCTGTAGTTCCTCCGGAATAGTATCAACCATGACATACAACTTGCTTTCATACTTAAGAATAGTTCTTAAGTTTCTATAGCAGTTTAGAAAGTTTGTCCCTTATAACTTATCCTTCTCAAGGATAGATCACAGTGACAAGGGATTAGTGTGATTTAATAAACCATAGATCTACAACAAAGATTATTCAAAATCTCATTTTAGTGTAGAGGAATAAACTCTCACTAAATTAGTAACCCTCCTAAAAATGCTACGTTAATTTAAAGGACTAAAAATCCATGTTTCACCTAATTCCAAGACATCTAAGGCATGACACTTTGAATTAGGATATTTAGGTAGATACCATTTACCAATTACATCATATGTAACTTTTAGTTGTTTTTATGAGATTATGACATCTTATGTCTTAGTTTGTTTTATCTCAACTAGTGCCTAAAGGCCAAAACCATTTTAATAGCTTTATCAAGCCTAACCATTTCAAACAATATAGTAACCGCTACTCAACTTGCCTTACCAAGATAACATAATACACTTTACTGAGAAATACCCATATTGATGTGATTGAAGCCTTGATAAGTATTTGAGAATGGATGATACTTGACTTAAGACTTGGGAGAAGATTTTTATTTGTCGTAGCGATCATAATTTAAACAAGATAAATATCATATATTACAATGCGTGAATGATCACTACATAAGTTAGGAAATTTTACTAATATTTACTCTATTTTCTTGCGCTACGAACAGTTAGTGGCGGTTTGACTGGTCAGCGAAAAATTCAAAACAATTTTTGAAAAACCCTAACAAGATCGAAAATAAGTTTCATTAAACTAGATCTACAAAAGTATAACTACACCTTAATCGGTGATTTCTTTCTCTGATTGTTTGATCTCCAAGACGTTGAAGCGCACGTCCTTTATAAAAAATTTACACATGAACAGTTACCATAATTTGGAGTGTTGGCCCTAATAGAGATGGAAAAAGTTTTTTTTTCTCTCCCAAAATCCAGAGAACTTGAAATTTGCAAAAAACTAAAATCTTATTTAACTTTCAGGTTTCAAACTCTACTTATATGTGTATATAAGCCATTACTTAAAATCCTATTTATAAGACAACTATTGTACTTAGGAAGTTCAAGCAAATTACACATACGCCCCTATTAATAATTTATCATATAACAAATCATAAGGGCCTTTATATCATGAATTTTATCATATAAAATTCATTACTGAAATTGCGTAAAGCCATTCTTCGTGTGCGACCCAATAGATTCATGCGATGTTGGCAGTGAACCAAAAGTATTTTGGTACATAAGTCTTAAACGGTCTCTAGCAAGGTATTATGACTACCTAAATAATATGAATATCAAAATCGATACAGCCTAGTGAATAACATATATTATATCCTTTTGTCGCGCGATATCCTTTGATTAAATATAAGGCTTGGAAAGTACCGTTAATGTTCAATCGTACTAGTTTTCATCTTTAGGTAGACTAAAAACATGCAAATGATATTGATCATATCAATTCACTTGGACTTGGCCATTTAACAGTCTAACATATCGAGAGATCCGCTGATATCTCTCTATACGAGAGGGATACTATCTTGATTACATACCTTTACATATTACTCACGTGGTTACCAATTAAAATTCGTATCCCTATACGCATGATCATCACATAACCATCAATCAAGTTTCACACTAGCCATGGATCTTACTATAAGGTAAACATCCAATCACTTATAATAAATCAACAAATGAAAATATCAATTTTATTAACTAAAATTATAAAATAAACAATATTTGTAGATTGAAATAGGGCACGAGCCCCAACATTTATTATCTCTCCTATCTCATCATCTATATTATCGTGGTCATTTAAATCCTCTATCACTTTTTCAAGCTTGTTCGACTTCTTGTTTTCAAAAGTTTTGTCTATTATAGGGTTTAATATATCCACAATGCATACTGATGAAACATCAAAAGAATATTTCATAGCTCATGGATGTTAAATTTACCGTTTCATTATCTACTTCCATTGTTAAAGTTCCATTAGAAACATCTATTTTAGCTTTTGCCTTTTTAAGTACAGGCGTCCTAAAATAGGAGAGGTTTTAGTGGAGAAGTGTTATTCTCTCATGTCTACGACATAAAAAATCAGTTGGGAAAACTAAATCATTAATCCTAACCAGTCTATCATCTTATACTTATACAGGTTGAACGGTAGATCTATTTGCTAAATTTACTAATGTACCAGTTTCTTCTAAGGAAACATTTGTCATTTGCAAATATATTGACAAAGGTACAACGTTAATCGAGGCTCTTAAATCACATAATTCTTTAGATATCCCTATATTTTTATTGTGCGTGGAATGAAAAAAAACTTCCACGATCAGAATATTTAGGAGGTAATTTCTTTTCTATTATTATCGACACATGTTCTCTTAGGTAGGGTTGGAAAAATGAGTCATGGCACTATAACTCGACATGCTTAACACGAAGATTAGCGAGTTAGGGTTGAGCTTATGCGGGCTCGTGTGGTAACGTGTCAACCCGTTTATGACATGTAATAAATGGGTCGTATCACGGGTTGACACGCAAACCTATGACATGACCCGCCAATTTATAAGGAAACATATATATATATATATATATATATATAATAATGTTTATCAAAACTGTCCAATTAAAACTTGGGTTATTTAAAAAGTAAAATATTTTTTTTTATCTATATTTTCTATATAAGGATATTTGAAATATACTTCCCATATATATCAATTTTGACTTTTTTCTCAATTTTAATGTATTATATAAACATGTACACTTGCTTTTGTTTAAGTTATATTTAGAATATTGTATATAAATAATTTGGTATAACTTTCGAAAATAACAAAGCAATAATATCTTTAATTCTAGCATGCAACGAGTCTCCTAGTTGGGCTAGTTAGATCACTAAAGTCTATTTTTCTTCGATGGAATAATATATTAATATTTGTGAGAACCCTTCATCTTCTTCGCCTATTTCACCTTGTCGTCTTTTAGCAATTCATTCAACCTAATAGGTTATACATGTCTTGTCCTGTCAACCCATTCAAAATTCGTGTTGTGTCGTGTCATCCCATTAAATAAATGGGTTGTGTTTATGTCGAACTTAATCGGGTCACCTGAGGGGTCAACTTGACACGAACATGGGTCGCTAACCCGTTTTGCCACTCCTACTCCTAGGCTTACTCTTTCATTGGGTTTGGATTTATCAGTTCATATGTCTTTTATAAGATTTTGATATTTACGTATTTTTGTACGACTTCGAATAAATGTATGTTTACTACTAATTTCCTTAAAATTTATGAGATTTATTTTTCTTCTTGTAATTTCTTGACGTTCTTATTGCTTTCTAAACGGTGGTGGAAATGGTGGTATTACTATACTTAGTTTATTCTTTTCGAAATCACAATTAATTTCCTTTGAAATTTTGTTATCCTTTATATCAAAATTTCTTTTTCTAAATTAGCCTCTCAGTCTTTTTGGGGAACTAATTGTTCTGGCATCTTAGGTTCATCCATTTGTTTACTGATCCTCCAAGTTATCGCTTTTGCATATGAACTAGGGTAAGGTTGAGATAGTAATTTGACCTGGTTAACTCATGGACACATTTGCATTGCCATTTGACTTAATTGATTTTTTTAGTTCAATTATACCAACTTGTAAGGCTTGGATCTTTTGATCTTTTACTTTATTTGGATTTTCTAATGACATTGTTCTATTTGTTAATGTGGGCATTCTATGTCTTTGATGGTTCCAATTGTTTACACCATTACCTATATTTGATATTAGGTAATTCGCAATGTTGCTAGAAATGTAAGTAAGTTAATTAGGATAGGACTATTATAATGATTCATCATAGTGTTAGCCTCTTTAGCACCTACGAACATTCATTATATAGATGATTAGCCTCATTGCATAAAGCACAAATTTCACTTTTAATTGACCTATCTTTTAATAATAACTCAACCATACTTTTTAGTTTATCAAATTTATTATCTGATGTCTTGATTATGTTTTTATTAATTTCATAGTATTGGTTTTTTGTAAATTGTTTTTCTCACAATACTGCTTTGATTTTTTTGTCATTCTATTAATAGTGTCACTTGTTAATGTTAGTGTTATGCCGAATAAAGATCTTCCACATACAGGGTCTAGAAATATTTGTTCCAGCTTTTTTAGTCCCTCATAAAAGTATTTCTATGTGAATCCATTTTGTGGACACAATGATATCGGTGTTTGTTATTTATCCCAAAACTCACCAAAAGTCTCCTCAGTTTTCATCTTAATATTACAAATTCGTTTTCTATCCAAACTAATTTTACATACTGGAACATATTGATCTAAGAAAGTTTCTAACATTTTGGACCATGTGGTTATGAAATTTTGAGGAATATAGAATAGCTAATCTTGAGCTTGACCTCTTAAAGAAGAAGAGAAAGTCTTTAGCTTGACATATTCTAACTATATGTTTTTAGGTTTTATCACATTTACGATATGCATGTATTTCTTGTAAATTGTTGATGATCTTCATCACCTTTACCTTGAAAGTGAGGTAATGAATTGATGAATCCAAGTTTTAACTCAAAATCGGAGAAATCCATGGGAAAAGCAATACATATGGTTTTGTAATCTGTGATATTTTTATTAGCTTACCTAAAAGTAAGTTCATTCTCGATGTCTGTCATATTATATGACATACAACGAGGAAGATTCTTAAGAAATTATTTAAAAAAATCCCAACAACGGTGCCAAAAATTGACACATAATGAGTGTGTACAATAAAATTCTCACCTTTATTATACTATTAAATTTTGCAGTAATTTTAAGTGGATCGTCTTCCCAGAGATTTTGCAAATTCCTTAAGAAGAAGAGTTTTATTACTTTATTTTTAATTTAATTTAATTAAAACCATAATTTAAATCAATAATCTCCAAATATAGAAATTAACTAAACTAAATATACTAATTTAGTTAACACAAATCAAAGTCACTAAATTTAAAGCAATTCAATGCAATTCAATTCAATGGAAATCAATATAAATTAAATATCTAAACAAACCTCCTACACAATGAAGCATCAATCCATTTGGCATCCAAACATGTTACTTCAATCATATAGTCATGAATATATTTTATAAAGCATCTTAGATCATTAAACTCTAATCATATTTAAGTAAACAACCTTTAACTAGCCATTAGTTCTCCTAGTGGAAAAGTCACTTTCTAATTTTATTGAGCTAGCCCCTTTGAAAACATAAAGACATTAAATTGCCACAATAAAGCTCCATTACACTTCATGAAAACTTTGAACTACGAAATCTAACTTCTTTGGAAATCCACTTCAATATTAGACTTAGATCTCAAACTCACCTGGGACATCTTAACGGTAATACCTTTCAAACAGTCCTAGTTACTACATTAAACTAGATAACGAATAAAACATCACAATAAACATTGGCCACTATGCATATTACACTTAGATTCATGATTGCGATTTGTAAATAACAACCTATTAAATCAATGAATTAAAGAATACGATTGGTTTAAAGCATTAAGCACACAATCATTATATCATTTCTACATTGCAAGATGGATCTAGTTCATGTTTGGAGTTTGTTTAGATTAACGAACTACTCACTCACAATCATAAATAACACCATAACATAGTAACTGGAAAACATAATTAAAAACTCATTATTGAAAACTTGAATCTTCCAATCTTCTTCAAAAGCAATAAAAACAATAGTGAATGACCTTCGAACTAAAGTAAAAAGTGTAAAACTATCAAAAGGCTCTTAATTTCGTAGTCTAGGGTTTATATATATTATCCTATGTAATACATACACAAACCAACTCAAAACCCTTGTTATAATCTAAAATCCATAAACTCGACACCGGTGATTCCTATGTAGTAGGCGAATCACTAAAGAATTATTGGACTTTAATTCTAATTCTTCCTTGATCCCTTGGTGAATTGTTGTGCTATCTTTTCACTTGGTCAAGTCCTTCATTTTCTTCACTTTTCATTCATTTCCTCAAATATTCCAATTATCACCTGAAATATTAAAAACAAGAGAAAACCCTGTGTAATATACTCTTTTACGTCTAAAACCATCCTAAAATGTACTATAAAATATGTCTAATTATTGACTTATTAACACTCTTCTTTTTTATTTTCGGTCTTCACTTGTTTTATTTTCTTGTTTTTCTTGTTGCCATAACAGAATGCTCAAACTTTTTTTCTAAAAGCACAAATCATTAGCCCCTATCCGTCTTGTGTTTTAAAAACTTGGCAAATCTCACTGCAAGTCACCAAATCAGTCAATTACTTGTAATTCCATTTTGTGATTTCTATAGTGAAGGCCCCTCAACATTATTCCTTGATAACAACCCAATTGAAAGTGCAAGTACCAAGTAAAGTGGTATATTTTTTTACAAAGCTTTTTATTGGCTTAAATTAAGTGCATTTTAGATTCCCAATTTGTAACCCCAGATAGCACATAAGATATATCATGTTTTCTTTAATCTATCAAATTAAGTGCATATTAGATTTCCAAGTTGTTATTATTTAAATTAATTTTAGGGTTAAAATCTTTATTATCAGTTGACTCATGATGTAGTTACTTGTTTAGTAAATTCTTATTAAACGAGACTTAATATTTTTTAATTGCCTTTAATTGTCGGATGTTGATTAATTTACAATGAAATTGCATAAGTAACTGATTTGAGAATAAAAAATTATTTAATACTTTTTAATTTCAAATTAAAATTGATTGTTGTTTCTTATTTTGGCTACACTATTATTGTAGTCTATTTTTTATTTTTTTAATGCATTTAATTTATAGAATATTTTCTTAATGCAATTGAATGTTATGTCACAACACCTTATATTTATAATCACAAACATAATTAGTATGGTGATAATATAATTTTATTTTTGTGTATATTAGATGAGAAACACAATTGACTCTTACTTTAAAAGGAAGAGTGTTGATACTCCACCAAGTGATAATACATCGAATATTTCCGTGGAAGTTGAACATTCAAATAATGAAGATCCTCTTACAAAGGTCCCTAGACTTTTAACCCATGAAAATCTTGATTGCACGTCGTTGGCATGCGATCTTGGATTAAAAGGACAAATATGGGAATACCCCATTGAAAAGCATGATGAGATTAGAGGAGCCTATATTAAAGTTGGTCCATATCAATCCATGCTATTCAATTATCCAAAATAAAAAATACACATGGCCGCATTTTTCAAGCATTATGATTTAAGCTATTTCTTTCAAGGTTAGAATACTCTCCTTGTGTAGATGCTTCGTTTTGTCTACCGCGCTATTTATTTCATACTTAAAAAAGCCTTTTAGATTAGATGCATTTATAGTTGATGGACTCGAATCATGAAAATAGGTATGAAGTGAAAAAATTGCAAGTTTTTGGCACATATTGGTAAAGATCTAACTTCACCACATCGAATGATGGGAAGAGCATGGGAAAATCTCATTAACCAACCATCTCACCTCATGCAAATAATTGAGAAATCCTGGAAGGGCCAAATATTTATTAATCGTGTTTATTTTGAAATCTTGGACTAGGACACTAACCAAGATCCACATGGACGCTAGTGGATAGGGTTAAGACATGTCGGACTAGAAAAAATAGTGATTTTTGCGTGATGGTTGTCATATTGCGATGTTTTAATTGTTAATTTTCACATTGTATAACATGTGTATACTAGAATATTGATAGGTCGAGTGAGGTTGTGTAATGGGTATTCGCCCATAAAAGCATGTCGACGCAGATATCGGGTAAGCAAAGTACGGGAAGACTAAAGTTAAACAAGGTAAATATGGCACATAAGGGTAATAAAACTATAGGATAATTTGAGTTAGTCGAAGAAGCAAAATTATAGCGCGCCTCAGGATGAGTGCCGAAGAGCTAGCGGGATACCGAAAATTGGGTAATCGGGTATGGGTTAGAGCTAGACTTAGTTGATAAGTGTCACATTAAAGTCATAATTTAGTGTATGGATAGCTTACATAAGGACTTTAGATTATCCTCGAGATACGCATGTCACAGATGATGAGAGCCAACTATATAAGCGAGGAGATGGTAGATCTTTTCATCAGTTTCTCGCATTTCAACATGCAAATTTAGTGAAATCAAGAGCTGGAAAGGGATTTGAGAGCTAGAACTCAGTGTTCATAGATTAACTTTGGAGATCATCAAGCTAGGTAATGTTCTCATTATCATCATCTTTTTCAATTCGTCAAAAATGAGCTAAATAAATGGGGATTTCATGCAAAAATCAATTTCGTAAGTAGCTCATTGATTTCTACAAAAAATAACTTTCTTTGACACTGAATTTGGATAACAAATTGGTTTCCAAGCTACATTAATGGTGTTCTTGACCAATGGTTGCAATGCATGGATGAATCCATATAATTGATGATTATTTCGATGACTTGATGCCTGAACCTTTTAAATTGTGGTTATTCAATTTTTTTCAAGCCTTTTTGAATGCGAAATCGAACTTAAGGATTTTGTGTTAAACGTTAGAGGAAAAACTTAAAAATTGGACCCTTCCAGTGCTTGGTGCCGTGGGTGATGTCATGCCTTATAAGGCACGGGCAAGGCACCAAATTCCCTTAAACGATGCCATTTTGAAGGCCTAGTAGAGTTGGCGTTAAGCATCCCCTATCTCGATTAGGGCGATACTCACTTGGAACTCTAATTAAGCCTCGGTAAAATAGGCAGAGTTAACTAGAGCGAACAACTTCTCCATCTATAATTGATAAACTCAACTTGTATATCAATATCGAATAAAAAATATAAAATATACAAGCAGAAAAATAAAAACTTTTTTGATAATTAGCAATGTACAGAAACATAAAGTTCATCAAAACCCAAAACCTCATTTATAAACCTTTTAACCTTATTTGTATACAAAAACATAACTCAGTAGTATAAGTATACAAGAATGTTCGTTGCATCGTAGAGAAGATAACAAAACACCTAAATCTTCTCATTTCCCTTCGTTGAAGAGCTAAGTTGCGAACCTGAAATATTAGATTTGGGTTAAGCGCTCCAACTTGCTCATTAAGAATCCAAAAAGCCATCAACATTTCATATAATAATCAAGAACATTATGCAATAACAAGATGCACCAATGTTAACTAACATGATTATAAAAAACATATAATTCAATAAACAACATATGCGAGTCCAACCATCAATGATTATTACATCGTGTGATTTCCATTTTATTTATAAAACTATGGTCGATTACCTATTGATACAATTAATGCGATTGCTAAACCAACACATTGGCTGATAGGTGTCTTGTCAATCTATTAATGTCCAATGGTTTCTATTCGAAACTCTCTAGTGAGTATGTAATCCATACAACCTATCGAATTGAGCAAAAGTTATATATAGGCTGGGAAGATAACCCATCTCCTACAAACTTATGCTCAAAACTGTGAGTTACTATCGTGGGTTTCACTAAACTCTTTTTTACATTTATTAAAACCATCACGGTGTACATAGTCTCACCAATTAGTCCATAAACAACATGAACTACGAATACTAAGATAGCCACATAACATTGATAAATCAACAAATTCATACTTACCTCGGTTTAGGTCTCGGTTAAGAATTACACAACTTTGTGGGTCACTCCTGCTTTCCCGGTGATCTAGCACCTATCATAAACCATTTATGATCAATATAGGTATAATACCCTTTATTTAGAACCTTTAGTTCAGTCCTTGTCAGATCCCACCAATTTAGGGCATCTGGCTATCCTAGATTACCTTGATCCCTGATAATCTAGCACCCTTACTTTCAATAAATAATTAAAAAACTATAAGAGTAATTATCAAATATGATTCTAAATCAACCACAAATGGATTCTACAACGAATCTTGTACCTCAAAATCAGTAAAGATTAATTATATAATCCTTCAATATTTGTAAAACATTTTTGCGAGCGTCTCCTCTACTTCTAAGCCTACAACGAAAATCTCGGCCTTCATGAATCTTTAACGAACCTGCTCAGCTTGGGGGAAATGGACAAAATATATTGCATTAATAATGATTATTTATTCATTTTAACCTATCTCAGACTTTCAACATTATAAAATCAATAATACCTTAACTTCTCGGCATTCCAATCCATCCTAAAACCATTTATACAATATTTCATATTCAAAAGTAATACAAACACAGACAGAAAGAAGCTGGGCAAGTCACCAATAATCAAAAAACTTTTCCTTTCCTTTGTCGCCGCTAAAACCATCACTATCCAATTATAAAAATTTGATAATGTTAGACAAGTCAATCCCACTCTATCCTATACACTTGTAGTAATCAAATGCATAATAATGTAAGGAATTTAAACGAATAGTATGATCTAAGGAATTTAAATACAACCGTGAATCCATCATGTTTTTGTTATCCGACCATAATCAGAAGTCTGGTCTTAGAAAGTGACAAGTAAATAGTAATAAGGACTCATGAGCGGAGAGAATAACCAAACAAGTCTCGTTCCTCTAGACTTTGGGAGTATCATTGTATTCAACGTGATGTCATGATAACCACGTGATGCAAAGTATCAGTGACTCCAGCCCCTCAAGCATAATATATTATACAATAAACCTTATATACACACCATAAAGTAATTCGTAACACCTTACCCTCCCAAACCGTGTATGCATCTACAACAAAAATGCAATTCAAGGATTAATATAATTTATACGAAATATAATCATAAAAATGTAAAGGTTACCATGGGATTTACTTAACCTTACAAAAAACCAACTTCAAGCTTAATTTTCAAGGTTCCTGAAGCATCGAATCACCATGAAAATGGTTCAAATAGCTTCCATGCATACCCAATTATATTATAGGTCAAGCTTCAAATGAAATGATATGACAAAGCCCCATGAAAACCGTGATTAAAGTACTCTAGAGAACAGTTTCCAAAAATATTAATTTATATAACTATTTCAATTAGCTTTCAACTAGCCAATTTAGGGTAACTTTTTAACCTTGAAAACCTCAATATTCGTCATGATGACCTGAAATGAACTTATAGTACTCATGTCCTACTTTCCATAGACTCAAAGAACACCCAAATCAGATCATCGACAGAGAAGTTATGAATTTTCGCAGGTGGCCTGTCAACTAGGCAACTTTTTATATTTTGAACTAGAAAAGAACCTCTCCAAATTAATATTTTAGCAATTAAATCCTCAAAACTCGACAATAAACGCCACGAAACAACCCGATGCCTACACCGATAATTTTTACAGCTCGTGGAGTCAAATTAGATTAAAACTAATAATCAATATCCACTATTAAAACATCTCCAAAATAGTTATCAATAGAATTACATTAGTTCTCCTTATCGAAACCCTAACCCACATTGGTGGAATTTATCCCAAATTGATGCAAATCAATCCAATATATCAAGTAACAACAGTTCCAACCAATTTCTATCTAAACCCTGTGAAAGAAATCGAAAAATCGAAAGAATTCAAATTGAATTGAAGAAAAAATGTCTGGCATTAAGAATTTACTAAAGTGCGGGCCGAATACCTCATTTCTACTACATGAACTTAGCAGTAACAGACCTTCTCGCGATGCTCTATGGTTTTGCAAAAAGAAATCGAGCGAAAATCGGATGTCGGGAGCTCGTAGAGTAAAAAATTGAATTGAGTGGGTTAGCAGAAAAAATTTAATTGAATATAAAAGGAATCGATTGAATTTTTTGATTTTTTTTTTATTTTTTATTTATATATAAACTCTCTGCTTCTTTTCAGCAGCTTAATTTCTTTCTATTTATTAATTCTAGAAATCCATATTTCGACGTATTTTGACTTCAGGTGCCTATTCTGTATGACTTTTCACCAAATTGAAAAAACCTCTTGACAAAAAAGTCCATCTTCATGAAATGTCCATAACACTAGTTTTGGTCGCACCAAAACCCAAAAAATCTTGACTTTGTTCATGACATACATAACCCTTATGAACCAATCCTCTTGCCACACTTATCTAAACTTGCACAAGTCTGGACCAAATCTCAACCTCGACTATTGTCAACCGACACCAAACTCGAAACAAGATCTCGCACAACTTCGTCTCGTTTTACACTACCTCTAATCCCGACTTACACATAAACCGAGGAAAATCCCTATGTTAGCTCGTTAAGTCCATTTAAGGGCTAAATTTTGAATTTTGAATTTTGAATTTAAATTTAGTATTCGTCGTGAAATTCAAAACTAATATTTATGTCAATATTTTGACTATCTCGGCACCTGTCTTGACACATATATCGAGACAAAACCCTGCAAATCTCAAATTTACTCAATCACCCAAATTTTGCAAAATAAAATATTATATAATACACGACACTAGCCAAACATCACAGATTAATGAAATTAATTATAAATCTCAAATTCACAGCTGTTTAATTCTTGTCTCGCGGTGAAAACCATAATTAAGCTTCCTTAATCCCGGATTAACTGTTATTACTGATTTAAAAATTTTGGGATTTGACAATATTCCCAACTAATAAGAATTTCATCCTCGAAATTTAAATTTAACCAAATCTACCTTAACTCAAAGAGATTTGGAAATCATACACGCTTCTCGTTTTCATGTTAGCTCTTCATATAACATGTTGCTCTACAAATCAAACTGATTCCGTTCAACTATATGATGCGAATCTGATTCCTTCCACCTGAGCATAAACGTGTGAAATACGTCATCAATTTCGGCTAATAGGGGTGGTACTACCAATCTATACACAAACTTCCCAACACATTTCACAATCTCAAACGACCATATAAATAAAGAAAGAGCTTTCCTTTGAATCCAAACCTGTAATGGCCTTTTGCGAGGGGAGGCTTTTACATACATCCAATTTCTTTCACTATATATCACAAATCGCTGATAGAGGTTATAATAACTTTTGTATCTTTTCTAAACCGTTTTCAATCCTAGACGAATGTACTGCACAACCTCGGTGTGATCTCCGACCATCTATGACTCTAACTCCACCCAATCCTCTGGTTCAGCCCCGTCGACAAGAGATCGACAAGGTATCGCATACCTTGCCTAAAACAGAGTCATTTCAATACATAATTAACAAAAGTTATTATAAAAGAACTTACACAAAGGTATGAATTCTTCCCATGAACCTCCAAATACTAGTACACAAGCCCTGAGCATGTCCTCCAACACATAAATCCACCTTTCAGTTTGACCATCCACCCAAAAATGAAATACAGAACTAAAATAAAATTGAATGTCGTAATAATTCTTGTATGTCCTACTACAACCTCGATGTGTACCGAGCATCGAGATGAGAAAAATATCATCAGCGACACTCCAAACAAGCGAGCACCTCTCGCCCACACAACAAGCTCAGCTGTGTAAAGGTATCCGAAATATATCTAGAAAGAACTTGAGCAGACTTCGCTAGTCCATCAACAATAATTCACACGACATCATTTTTCTCCAAAAAATAGGCAGGTGAATAACAAATTCTATCACGATATATTCCCATTTTCATTACAATATGGGAAATAGCTACAACGTATCTAACTCTTAGCCTATCGGCCTTAACCTGTTGAAAAAACTCACATTTCCTTAAATAATTACCCACTTCAGGTTTCATCCTTGGCCACCAGTACAATCGCCCCATATCATAACATATTCCATTTCTTTCAAGATGAATACTAAATCTAAACCGAGGAGATTCTCTCAATATCTCATCCCGAATCTCAGCCACCGATGGAATCTACAGTCTCCTTTTAAACCTCAAACTTTAATTTACAAACTCAACTCAATTTGAATTATTACCATTATCAGCAAACCCCTTAAACTTTTCATAATCTACTTCACTTTGTTGACACTCTATCACTTCCTGAATAGAGACGAGTTGTACTATAAACTGAGCATAAGTCGATTCATCATCAACCTCAAAACCTTTAACAAAACCATAACAATGGATTTTTCAAGCAATTCATACTCGTAAGTCAATCGACTAGTTGCACACAATATTTCAACACTCCTCATGCTCAATACGTCATCAACGACATTAAGTTCACCTTTCCTTTTTGCATTAACACAACTCAAACCCATTTTCGATGCATCAGTCTAAAATGTAAGCCTTTTCATTGCTTTAGGCAATACAAGAATTGGTGCTGAAGTCAAATGCTTCTTCAATTTCTCAAAATACAACATTACATTCGTTTGATTAAATAATTGGAATATTTTTTTAAGTTAATTTAGTAACTTGCACTACGAGCTTTGAAAATCTTTCACAAATCTACAATAATTGCCAGCCAAACCAAGAAAACTTCGTATTCTTGTCACTTTTATAGGTTTCCATTAACCAATGATAGCCCCATTCTTAGCTGTATCCACCAAAATTCATTTCATACAAACCACATCGTGCAAAAACTTTGCCTCAAACAAATCATTAATTTAAGGCAATAGATATTTATTCCAATTGATTATAATCAATGTAGAGACTCAAATTACCATTCTTCTTTTCATAAAAAGGACTATTGCACCCCGCGATGACTTACCTCGATGAATAAACTCCTTCATCCATCTACTCCTCTAACTTATTCTGCAACTCCTGCAATTCCTTCAGGGATATGTTATATGACAACATAGTTATTGGTCTCATTCTAAAACCAATTCAATCGCAAAATTAATCTCTATTAGAGAATAAGCTATAGTTAAATCATCAAAATACATGACCACGAATCCCCTACCACAAGAATGTCCTCCAGTTTAATTTTAAATCTTGCCTATATACTATAGTTCAGGTGAGAATTTCAATTTCTTCCTGATGATAGCTAATCCATTATCAATAACACCTCAAACTCCAACAACTATAACATACAAAATCAACAACCATTTCATATCCGGAGATCTCAAAAACATATTTCTCATACATTAAGTGAGGATCTACCCTATCCCCAATTATTGCGTTAAGTACAAGAGGAATTGGGACTCACACTGTAGTTAACCTTAACTTATTCACCACATGACCACAAACTAAAATTGAACCTTCAATAAGATTACGATTTGTACTTGAATTTCGTTAGAACACATTACCTGATATGTTGTTGAGTCTGTGACATACAAAATGATGCTCTTAAAAGGTATGGACATGTCTCTTGTAATGTATTTTCTTTCAGTACCATCATACTCAGATCGTGAGAACAGTCTAGGCTAATGCGACCCTCGTTTTCATACCTAAAACATGTCACTGTATGTTTATTACTTACAAAAGATTCCTGAATAGGTGTCGATCTCTGATTCAAGGCCTACCTCCTTGTGATCCTCGACCCTTATCTTCATTCCTCTGCAGCTAAGGTATACCTTTTCGACCTAAAGACTGATAAGTATATTTGTGTCATCTTAACTAATTTTCAAATCTTTCAATTTCTCTCAGAACTTAGGGTCAAAATCGAAAAGAAAGTTTTTCTTACCCACAAAAATTGATTCTTTTCTTGACTCCACGATGCCCTGATATCGTAGTGATTTGCGTTGAAAAGCCTATGTAGTGACACAGGCTCTAGTTATGTCTCGAACCTCTCGTAGTGTTCAGTTTAGTCATTGATATAATGGTACAAATATTTTCCTACTTTTCTTCCCGTGACATTCCACTATAGAAAAATGTATCAGTCTGAACCAGAAACTACAACAACTAGTTCAATTCTCGGACGAATTGCAATGGTAGTCTGCTCTTCCTGAGCGACTGAAGTGGCGTGAGGAACTTCTTGGGCTACATAACCACAAGTACCATGGTTGGTAGCTCAGGTATTTATCGACTTTAACGTCTTCACAACCAAGTTCTCAAATGTGTTTGAATCAACACATTATGGATCCTTATTATCCTCGTTAAATCCCTAATCCGACTATTGCTGTCCATTAATAATTTTTCGCAATAAAAATTGCAAGAAAAGTGGTTCAATAAGCCCATATCCATCGATATCTCGAAAATATAAAATAGACATAACATAATCATAAAGGTTTTAAACATTTTAATCCCGTTCCATCATGTTACTTCATAACTAATCACTTACTAAGCCTCAATCAATAAGATAGTTTTAGAATCCTAGGCTCTGATACCAACATTGTCAGACCCCACCTAATTAGGGCATCTGACGTGCCTAGAATTCCATAATCCACTGATAATCTAGTAGCCTTAACCTCACCTTCTATAAATAATTAAAAATCCATTAGAATAATTATAAAATATGAATCTAAATCAACCATAAAGGGATTCTAAAATGAATCTTCTACATCAAAATCAGTAAAGATTAATTATAAAATCCTTATATATTCGTAAATTTTTCTCGAGCACCTCCATTATTTCTAAGCCTACACCGAAAATCCCGACCTTTGTAAACCTTCATCGAATCTGTTCAGCTTGGTGGAAATTCCAAAGGACTCACAATTCAGCCCATAACAAAATATATCGCATTAATATTGATTATTTATTCATTATAACCTATCTCAGACTTTCAACATTATTAAATCACTAACACCTTAATTTCTTGACATTCCAATCCATCCTAAAACCATTAAAACAATTCCAATCCTTCTCAAAACCATTTCAACACTTTCAAAAGATATCCTAACCTCACAATATTTCATAGTCAAAAGTAATACAAATATAGAGAGAAAGAAACTAAGCAAGTCACCAATAATTGGAAAGCTTTTCATTTCCTTTGTCACCGCTGAAACCTGTCATTATCCAATTGTAAAAATTTGATAATGTCAGATAAGTAAATCTTACAATATCCAGTACACCTATAGTAATCAAATGCATAATAATCTAAGGAATTTAAACAAACAATATAAGCCATGGAATTTAAATACAACCGTGAATCCATCCCATTTCTGTAATCTGACCACAATTTGATGACCAGTCTTTGAAAGTAGTTAATAAATAGTAATAAGGACTCACACGCAGGGACAATAACCAAATGAGTCTTGTTCCTCTAGACTATAAGAGTATGATCTAACTCAGCATGATTTCATGATAACCACGTGATGCAAAGTATCAGTGACTCCAGCCTCTCAAGCATAATATAGTGTTTAATAAAGTCGATGTAGACACTATAAGGAAACTCGTAGCGCCTTACCCTCTAAAATCGTGTATGCATGTATAACAAAAATGCTATTCAAGGATCAATGCAATTTTTATACGAAATATAATCATAAAATGTAAAGGTTACCATGAGACTCACTTAACCTTACAAACAACCAACTTCAAGCTTAATTTCCGTGGTTTCTCTTAACGTCGGATCACCTTAAGAATGATTCTAATAGCTTCCTTGCATACCCAATTATATTATGGGTCAAGCCTCAAGTGAAAGTATGTCATAAAGCCCAATGATAACCTCAATCAAAATACGTTCGAGAATAGTTTCCAAACATATTAATTTATATAACTATTTCAACTAGCTTTCAACTGGCCAACTTGGGGTAAAATCTTAACCTTGAAAACCTCAATATTCGTCATGATGACCTTAAAGGAACTCGTAGTACTCACGTCATACTTTTTGTAGACTCCAAGAACATCCTGATCATATCACCGATGTAGAAGTTATGAATTTTTTCAATAGTCTGTCGACTTGGCAACTTTATATATTTGAACTAAAAAAACTTCTTTAAATTAATATTTTTGCAATTAAATCCTCAAAACTCGACAATAAAGCCCACGAAACCACCTGATACCAACACTTAAATATTCTTACAGCCCGTGGAGTCAAATTGGATTAAAACCAATAATCAATATCAATTATTAAAACATCTCCAAAATAGTTATCAACTAAATTGCATTAGTTCACCTCATTAAAACCTTAACCCACCTTGGTTGGATTTTTCCTAAATTAAAGCAAATCAAATCCAATATATCAATTAACAATAATTCCAATCAATTTCTATCAAAACCCCACTAAAGAAATCGAAAAATCGTGAGAATTCAAATTGAATTGAGGAAAATGTCTGAAATTAAGAATTTACCAAATGGCAGGCTGAATACCTTATTTCTACTGCAGATCTTAGTCGAACTATCCTTCTAGCGATGCTATACGATTTTGCTGAAAGAAACCGAGCGAAAATTGGATGTTGGGAGCTCACGCAATGAAAGATTCAATTGAGAGGGTTAGGAGAAAACGTTCTATTGAATATAAAAGGAATCGATTGATTTTTTTGATTTTTTTTTATTTTTTTATTTATATATAAACTCTCAGCTGCTTGTCAGCAGCTTAATTTCTTTTTATTTATTAATTCCCAAAATCCCTATTTTGACATGTTTTGTCTTTCAACGCCCGTTTTCTTTCCAAATTTTCATCAAATTGAACAAAACTCTCGACAAAACATTTCATTTTTATGAAATGTCCATAACACTGGTTTTAGTCACATGAAAACCCAAAAAACTTGACTTTGTCCATGACAAACGGAACCGTTATGGACCGATCATCTTGCCATACTCATCCAAACTTGCACCCTTTTGGACCAAATCTCATCCTCGACTATTGTCAACTGACACCAAACTTGAAACAAGATCTCACACAAATTCGTCTCATTTCACACTACCTCTAATCCCGACTTACACGCAAATCAAGGAAAACCCACACGTCAGCTCGTTAAGTCCATTTAATGTCCAAATTTCAAAATTTTAATTTTAATTTAGTTATTCATCGCGAAATTCGAAACTAATATTTATGTCAATATTTTGACTATCTTGGCACTCGTTTCAACACATATCTCGAGACAAAACCCAATGAATCTCAAATTTATTCGATCACCCAAATTTTGCAAAATAAAATAATATATAGTACACGACACTTGAAAACATAAAAGATTAATAAAATTTATTATAAATCTCAATTTCATCGGTGTTGAAGTCCTGACTCTCGGCCAAAAGCGTAATTAATCTTCCTTAATCTTGGATTAACGGTAATTACCAATTTAAAATTTTCGTGATTAGATAGTCCTTAAGACCTCAAAAAATACAAACTAAATTACAGCAAAATTGATGTTTTCTGGGGTGTGAGCACGATCCCGCAATTGGTGAGGCGCACTCCACCAACTGGGTTCGTCCCAATTGATGAAGGCGCACTCGACAGGGAACAGGGCAGCAACCACTATTTCATTATCAAATTACCAAACAATCATTAAATATTTTCCCAAATTATAAAGGAGGACCTTTAGTGAGATAGCAAACCATTTCTAGTGAACAATAACAACAATTCAGAGAGAAATCATCAACCATCATCGAACTAAACTTCAAAAATATCAAAATCCAATTTACCAACATCGATGATCTCTGGATTTCTAGTTGTTTAAGCTCCCGAACTCATGTTGAATTCACTCCCTAAATGAATTTGTTATGATCAGAACGCCAAATCCTCAGCTGCTATTTCTCCCACTCGTTCATATTGTGAGATAAACATGAAGGTTTTAGGTTAATATATAAGGATTTCCTCGAGATACGCATCGCGCTATCTCGAGCTGATCAAGTGATTGATAAGTTAAAATAATACTCCTTGAGGTGACCAAATCTTGATACCATCGACACTTACGCTTATCTCTAGGTGATCTAACCATCCATATTATTCAAATTATACTTGTAGTTTTAATATATATATTTATATACAAAATATATATAAATATATATACCAAATATATATAAATATATATACCTTTTGTATTTTCTCACCAATAAATTCACTAGACATGAATACAAGTATACTCGGGTGTGCACATTCATTTCACGACCCCCTCGTCACACTTGGTGTACCGGCTATTTATTGTTTATTTACATATTTTTCAATTATAGGCTTATATATAGACTCACTTCTATACTACAACCTATCAAATTCACAAATATTTCAAACAAACACAGACCATCACACATACACATGCACATGCTAACCGAGGTACATCAAACTTAACCACGAGCCTAACTTAAGTTTATTAGGACTTGAATTAACACTAATCACAAGCTTAAGATAACAACTCATTATAGTTTCCACAATTTAATGCAATTTCATCCTTGAAATTAAAGTAAATGTAAAATCACCTGTAGTTTCGAAAAGAAATAGAAACTGCTCCTTAAAATAAGACTCCGCTCCTGGCTTAGTTCCTCAGTTAATGAAACTAACATTTTACCTTAACCAAAAGAATCTCTTTGGTTCTCAGCCTCTGAATTTTACTATCAAGTATCTGATTTGACTATTCGTGATAAGATAAGTATTCCAGAAGATCAAATTCATTCCAATCAATCCTTGGAGTGAGCTGAGTCCTCGTCTTGTGAAACATAGACACTTGGAAGACATTAGGAACTCCAACTAGCTGAGGAGTAACTCTAACCTATATGCACCAGGACCAATTCGTTCATGTACTCTGAACGACTCAATGTACCTTGGAGCTAGGTTACCTTGCAACCCAAACCTATACTATTCTTTCATAGGTGAGACTTTCAACATGAAATGATTGTCCTTTAAACACTCAAAAAACCTATGATGTTTATCGTCGTATTTGTTCTATATTAGCTGTGTTGTAGTCAGATTGTGATGGATCCAACTACAAATAAGGGCACCGCCCGGCCTAATCCCTAATTAAGCCCTAATCTCCCCTATATGAGCTAACAAGGAACTAGTCAACCTTATTTAAACACATAATTACCTACCAATTATGATACCACCTACAGTTAACAAACTAGTTCTAATGGCTAAACTATGGTTGTCTATATATCAGAGTTCAGTTAAATTTATTTTTATTTAACCAATTATTCAGCGGAAGTCTTATTAAGTTACTAGTTGGACATAAAGCCTAACCTATTGTGGAAAATCCAGGAAAGAAATATCACATGCATATATGACGCTCTATATATCAAGTGTCTAATCAGTTGTTCCTATCACTCAACCCGAAAGGAAAAAATAGCATGTACACAAAAATGTAATACAAAAGAATACAAAACGTACAAAAGTATGTCGTAGCAGTCCTTCACTGGCTCAGAGGTAGTCACCAATCTTCTCTTTGCTTAGTCTGCTACTCGGCTGATCTGTACCCACCATCACAAACTAGACGATGAGTGCAAGAAATTATTTAAGTTATACTGAGAGACATCGATCGACATTCTCAAACAGAAAAAAAGTATCAAATGGCATAATTTAAGTAGCAAGTATGCTGAAAGAAACATCATGCAAAGAGATACTTGAGTTAACTTAACATGAAACTGACTCAAGGGGAAGTAGTAATGGATTAGGGTCGGTCGGCCATGATTTTCATAACATCAGCCTTTCCACTACAATGTGAGCTCTGCTCCATAGCATTTCATTAAAATTTGAGCTCTATATCATAATGTCAAAAGGTTGTACTTATGGTTATGCCTTTTATATTCCAAGTGAATTAGTCATCACTTGAATGTATACTTGCTAACATACCCGAGTTTTAAAACTCTTCATGTTTACCCAAGTTATTTTTGTGCCAACAAACCCCGAAGATTAGTTACCCCGTTCGAGGCACGTTACCTCGTGTGTCATGCAAGGTAGATGAGAAATTCCCTAACATCCCGAAAAGTCAGTGACCCTCGTATGAAAGCTGAATTTCGATCATTAAATGACCCTAACCACAAGAACCACTTTCATTTTCAATATTGACTCGGTAATGGAATCCGAGAGATGTAATTGCACACTAATACACAAAGGATTAGAGTCAAAATAAATAAACTATCCTAATAGCATGCTATATCACCGAACAATAACAAACACAACAATCAGCATGACAAAGTATAGGAATTGGAATCAATGATATACAAAACAGAGTATTCTATGAACAACATCACTAAACGAGAACCGAACAACTCATAACATATGGATTTCTACGGCAATTTAGTTTGAATAACCGAGAATAAATATATAAATGGAATGAAATGTAAATAAATGTCTCAAATCAGTTTACTTACATACACACAACAATTCCTAAGCTATCCGACTTTTTGTTGTAAAAACCCCGTAAAAGTCGCGTCCGAAATATTAAATCTTGTATTTTTCTTAGAAATTTATAAATTTCTATTTATTTTGTCGAAATATAAGTTTTTGGAATTTTTCCTAATTTCTCTGGAATTTTCCTGAGTTTTTCCATATTTTTAGCCATTTTTAAATTTATTTTATAAATATATTATTATTATTATTATTATTTATTATTTTTTTAGGGTGGGTCCGGGTCAACTCGACCTGGTTCAAACCAGACCCAGGTCAATCACTCCGTCCCTATCGGGTCAGGGTCGGCCTGGTCTGACCTATATGGGTTCCGGTCGACCCGACCCGAATCCCATATTCTTCCTCGCGAGAGCTTTGTTTCTATTTCTTTTTCTTTTTCACTGGGGTTGGGTTTCCTGTAGGGGAGACCACTTCCTGCCCTCATTGGGCACGGACGAACTGACATGGCAGTTTGTCCGAGTTCGACACCTCGAACCAACAACACCGAACACAACAACAACTTAAATCAACAACTCACCTTGGAGCTCGGTCTTTTTCTCCTGGTCTCTCTCCTATTTCTTTCTTTCTTCTTCTTCTTCGTCTTCCTGGCTCTTCTTACTTCTTCTTCTCTGTTTCTTCTCCTTCTCTCTGGTTTGGGTTGTTTTTTTTTCTCACTGGTTTGGAAGATCAAAGTGAGATAACGTTAATTGACCACATATATAGGATGTATATTTTACTTGATTTGGCTACTTATGGTCCACTAGTCACATATCATTTTTCCTTTTATTTTTTTAAGAAAATGAAATTCAACTAGTTACACTTACCCCATGAGCTGTTGTATCGGGCCCACATCGGCACGCGACTCAATGTGCATCCCCGCTCGTCTCGGTATCTGCATACCCGTAAATGACTTAGTAGTCTACACATATATATTACACTAGGCAAACAACACAACAAATATAACATTTACGTCGGCCACCGTGCCTCGGTAGTGACACGTATCACGCTGCGGGTCCTACGTCACAAATCATTTGGTCCTGATTAATGAATTAAAAATGCATTAATTATTTGGGCCGTGACACAAACGCTGGCAAATCTGCTGAATTCTCTCTATTTAGTCTTGAATTTACTATAGCCCCAATAAAACTATATATCCAACCTCTGCCTAATACGTAGGTGAATGACAAGGCTGACCATACAAAGCTTTAATTGGAGCCATTCCAATGTTAGCTTTCTAGTTAATATTAAATGAGAACTCACATAGAGGAATATAATTCTCGTAGCTCCCACCAAACTCCAAGATACAAGATTGAAGCATATCCTTTGGCACAGATATCAACCGCTCAGTTTGTCTATCAGTCTGCAGATTGTATGTCGTACTTAGATTAAGGATAGTTCGTAGTTGTCTTTACAGTTCACTCCACAATTTAGATGTGAATCCTGGACCTCTATACGAAGTAATTGACATTGGAACCCCATAAAATCACAACACCTCAAGTATATATACCGCACATAATCAATAAAGAGAATCTTACTTGGAAACTGGCAAGAAATTCACAAACTTCCTCAACCTATCAACTACAACCAATATTGTATCATGCTTACACTAACTCAGAGGTAGATCAGAAAGAAAATCCATTGATGTGTTCATATTTCTACTTTGGAATAGGCAGTGAATGTAATAACCCTTCATGTTTCCTAAGGTAAGCCTTAACTTACTGATATATCTCATATCTCTTTTTAAACTCAGCAATATCAATCTTAATCCCAAACCAATAATACACATGCCTTATATCGCGATACATCTTAGTGTTACTTAGATGAATAGAGTAATGATATCTATAAGATTCCCATAACAGAAACTCCTACCTCAGCTGATCCTAAGCTGGAATCCATAATCTATCCCTGAACCGTAATGAATTATCATCAGAAACTAAACAATCAGGATGATCTATACTGGATGTTAACCTCTGACGCGCTATATAATCTTGGCCAACTTTCTAAAAATTAATCATCCGCTAAATCATCCCTAGTTCCGCCCGAATATGAGCACAGAAAATGGATTAGTAACTTTAAAATTAGCTCTTTTAGTTGATGATGTGCCAACTAGACTTTTACGAAACATCATTACTGAAGGTTCCTCAAGAAATCTAAAGTGAGAAGCTCTGGTAGTTGCTACATTATCTATACTTGTTCTTCTCTTACTCAAGGCATCAACAACCGCATTTACTTTTCCCGGATGATACTTTAGCGTGAAATCATAATCCTTGAAAAACTCATGCCATCTATGTTGTCTCATATTTAATTCACTCTGAGTAAACAAGTATTTCAAACTCTTATGATTCGAAAATATTATAAATTTCTTATCATACAAGTAGTGTCTCAAAATCTTCGAGGCACAAATAACTGCAGCTAGTTCAAGATCATGAACTGGATAATTTATTTCATAAACCTTGAGTTGCCTTAAAGCATAGGCTACAACCCTACCGTCCTGGATTAGCATACAACCCAAGCCTGAATGAGAAGTATCTGTATAAATCATTAGCTTCTTCCCTGATTCAAGCAATATAGAAACAAGCATCGTAGTCAAACTATCCTTCAAGTCTTTAAAGGCAACATTGCACTCATCAGACCAAACAAACTCATCAGCTTTTTGTATTAGCAGAGTCATTGGTAGAGCAATACAAGAGAAACCATCAACAAATCATTTGTAATAACCTGCTAACCCTGGAAAACTTTAAACCTCTGATAATTTGGTAGGAGTAGGCCAATCTCTTATTGCCTCAACTTTCATCGGATTAGCTGATATACCCTCAACATTAACCACATGTCTAAGAAACTCGACCTCTGAAGACCACAATTTGCACTTATGAAACTTGCCATACAGACGATTATCCTTCAGAGTCCGCAATGTAACTCTGAGGTGGTGCGAATGTTCTTCCCGTGTCTTTGAATATATCATAATATCATCGATAAACACGATGATAAATTGGTCAAGATAAGGGTTGAACGCTCTATGGATCAAGTCCTTGAACCTAGTGGGAGCCCAAATAGCATTACAATGAACTCGAAGTGCTCATAACGAGTACTAAAAGCCATCTTCGAGATATCCTCATCCCGGATCCTCAGTTGATGATAACCAGACCTCAAATCAATCTTTAAAAAATATCTGACACCCTTCAACTAAAAGAACAGGTGCATCTCACGGTGACAAACTAGGATGGATAAACTCTTTTTGTAACAACTCCTCAAGTTGAGTCTGCAACTCACGTAATTCCTTCGATGTTATACAGTACGAAGAAGTGATATAGGTTTTGTACTAAAAATAATATCAATGATAAAGTTAATGACACGTGGTGGTGGAAGTCCGGGCAAGTCAGATGGAAAGACTATCAGAATATAATAAACCAAGGGTATCTCATTAACATTAAGTTCCTGACTAGGCTCTCTAAATTTGGCAACTCTTGCCATAATTTCTAAATCTTGAGGAGAAGCTTCCCTTTTGCGAGTTACAAGTCGTGAAAGATTATAGCCTTTATATATTATGATTTTAGAAAGTTTAGGGATCTGAAAGATTACCCTCTCATGGAAATAGTTAATACCGGCATGTTTGCTGATAACCAATCCATCCCTAGTAATGCATCATATTGCAGGAACTCCATTACACTTAGATCAATTTGGAATTCCTCCTCCCTAATTTTGATTACACATCCCTCGCAGATCAGGTTAGGATAAACCTTCTCACTTACTGTGGTACTTAAAATCAACAATATACTGCCTATAATAGGTTTCAATTTCAACTCATCAACTATTGCACCAGCAATAAAGGAAATCGTAGAACTAGCATCAATTAAAACATGTATATCTCGACTATAAATGTTTAATATACCTTCTACAAGTCTCTAATTAGCCTTTGGGTCTACCTCAACCATTCTATGAGTTTACCCTCATGTTGGCGGTGTTGTACTATCTACAGATGTGGCCAGTGGCATAAAACATTCTCTCTAAATATGCTCTATTTATCCACATCGATGACATATCATGGAAGGCATCCGAGAAAAACCACTGGCCTGAGGAACTTGCCTAGATCCACTCAATTTCTATGATAATTGAGCACTACACTTGCCCTTACCTCTAGACTGAGGTGTTGCTAAAGGTGGTTTGGCTACTAAAGCCTGAGAAATTGGTGGAACCAATGCATTACCAAGCGTTGCTGCCGTAGACCCTAACTGTGTAGCTACTCTAATTACATTCCTCCACTTCTTCCCTGGCCGAAGATAAGAAAATTCTTAGGTTTTTTACTGCCAGGGAAATGTAGTAGAAGCGGTGGTGTAAGTACTATTTCAGACGGTCTGGCTAATATGGCAGCTTCTACCTCCATCGCATTCTTGAATATAAAAGCATAACTAGTGAGAGGATGAGAGGAATCCATAACTCGAATCTCGTAATTCAACCTTCCAAGAAACATATCTATTTTGTTCTCCTCTAACTCTACCATCTCTGGAGCGAATTCACTCAACTCAATGCACCTCAACTCATATTCCCTTACGGACATGGTTCCTTGTTTTAGCTGAATAAACTTAGTCTTCTTCCTATTCCCGATGATTTCAGGAAATACTACTTATAAAATAGGGTCCTAAATTGTGGCCAAGTGGTGATAGTCTTCCCTCTCTCTACGGAATTCCACCACTTCCATGCATAGTCAATCAATAAAATGTGAGCATTTTAAACTGAAATCAGTCCTCAACATCCATAACACTGAATTGTTGCTCCATCTAAACTATCCAGGTCTCAGCTACCCCTTCCTCCATTGTGCCATTAAAACTTGTAATGTCATATTTTATAAATTCCTTGTAGGTTTTGAGAAATGCAGTCTTCTCACTATCTACTAGCATCACGGAAATGGTCACCGATGCTTGAATATGTGCTAAAACTAGTTAAGCTGGAGCCGTTACTGTCTCTCCTTCTCCCTCACCTCAACTAACCTCGGGACTGGTTGCAGGATATGCCTCAGGTCACTGATCTGGTAGTCCCATATGAGCCATCAACATAGCCATAAGTTTTGCTTGAGACTCCATAAGTTCTCATATATGTTGCTCCATTTTAGATTTCCATTGATCCTTAGTTTCCCTAGTACCCTAAGGTCCAGGCCTCTGTGAACCCTATCCCTAATCCAACATTAGATATTGAAGTCAAAAAAGAGATAAGATCATTAGGGTAACATTTTGAGAAAACAATGAAATCATATATATACAATAAATAACAATAATTGCAACAAATAACATATTGTTATGGAATATGGATGACCATGCATGTACACCAACATATTGTGTAGTCATGTAACTTGTATGTATCACTTAATAGTACCTCCACTTGTCTATGTATTGTCATGTAACTTGTAATCCTCTCCAATGTACACCAACTCTTTCATGTATTGTCTATGTTGCTTGTGATGTATTGTATGACATGGGGTGTATGAGTTGCTTGTATACATTGTATGAAGTACATTTATCATCATCACCAAATGGCTTATATAAAGGGTGCCAACCTCAATGTAAAAGCACACCAAGTTGAATGAAAACTTCTCATTCCAACTATCTCATTTCTTCTCTTCTCCTTTGTAGTAGTAGTTTGTAGTAGAAGAAGTTCTTAGTCTTCTATTTCATTCTCTAGGTCTTAGCAAGTCTCAATTCAATTCACAACACGTTATCAGCACGAGCTTGCTCTAGCATTAAGGAGATCTTGAAGTTCAAGAAGGCTTGTTAAGGAGAGAAAGCTAGGAAGGTATAACTTTTGTTATTTAAATAAGTTCAATTTACTTCTATATTATCATGGTTGCTTCCTTTTATCTATGCATACTTTATTCATATATTATGCAATATAGCGTCACCGATTGCGAAAGTATGCTCTGTAGTTGCGTCTTGTACGATCTTCTACATCAGAAATCAAAAGTCAATATGTGACATAACTAGTTTTCTCTTAAAACTACAAACGATTAGTTATTGTTCTATTCTTGATTTTATAATACAAATCATGCTATAAGTTTGAGTTGATAGTGGGTAAGCCTTGTCCCCGGTAAAGCTAAACATTGAAAGGGAGACGGGTTATCCCGTTCGAGGAGGCATGGCATTAAGCAGACTTTGTCTCGCCACCCAACCTTGAGGTTGTCCCACCAACTCATACGAATAGTACATTTGATTATTAATGAATCAAGTTATGAACATATACTTAATCATATGTTATGTTTTTTTATTTACATAAAAAGAAAAGAGAAAATTATTTTATATTTACTTTCAAAATATTAATCAACCATAGTTGAATTTGTTATCTTATTATAATTCTTGTCATGATAATTAGATATTACGAATTATGAATAAAGCTTGTATCCATGCAAGGTTGTATGTTGTACACAATCATTCACCAATTTCTCTTTAGAGATTTGAAAAGTGAATATTTCACTTTATATATATTTTCACCTTATGGAGTTATATATATACATACCAAAAGCGTAATGCTCCAAAAAGCTCAAAATGAGCTATTTGGGTCTCATGCTACAAAATTTAATCATCAAATGTTAATTATAATTCCACAATTTTAATTACCTCTATGTTGAGGCTATGTGGAAATATGACTGATGAGACAATAAAGAGGTCACGTGGCCCGCCTCGATTAATTGTTGCAACAAATATCGAGTGCGCACGTCAATCCAATAAATATTAAGGATTGATTTCTTGTCTCATGGTAGCTGAGTAAAATAATGAGATATTATAAATATAATATCGCTCCCGTCCAATTAGTTCAACTTCAAATTAAGAAGCATATGTTGCATATAATGATCATGATCGCAATAATAAATTTATGGACGTGGAAAAGGTGAAAATATCAGGTAAAGGTCGTATTGACAATTCCACCAAAAATTGGAATAAAAGTGGTGCACCACTACAAAGGGCAAATAATTATTGACAATGAGCGCTCATAATTGTGACATTTTTTAGTCATATATGAAAGGCTATTTTGCCTAAATATTGTCATATATATGCCCGAATATTTTTGTGACCTTTACCATGCCTTCAAAATCAAAGGCAAAATTATGAATTTTATCATTGAAATATGACTCTTTTTCTGATTTGCCAAACATTATTTGTCCAGATGGATCAACAAATCATGTGTTCAAGTCATGAATCAAATAAGAGCGATATATGTCTTGCTGATTGTGCTACAACGCATACAATCCTTAAAAACAGAGAATATTTCTCCAATTTGTACTTAGTTGAGGCTAATGTTCAAACAATATCTGGCATCTCCAATTTGATTAATGGCTCTGGAAGAGCAAATATTATGTTGCCTGGGGGAACAACAATTCATGTTGACAATGCCTTATACTCCGAAAAATCCAGAAGAAATTTACTGAGCTTTAAAGATATTCGACAAAATGGATATCACATTGAAACCGTGAATGAAAATAATAGAGAATTTCTCTATGTCACATTGGTTTCAAATGGGAAAAAAGAAGTGTTAGAAAAATTCCCAGCTTTATCATCTGGATTATATTTTACTCATATAAGGCATGTCGAAACGAATGTCGTCTTGAATAAGAAAATTAATGATCCAAAGACATTCATTTTATGGCATGATCGGCTTGGTCATTCAGGATCATCAATGATGCGAAGAATAATTAATAATTCTCATGGACATCCTTTAAGGAGTCACAAAATATTTTCAGCTGGTGATTATAATTGTGCTAGTTGTTCTCAAGGTAAATTGATAGTAAAACCATCCCCAAGTAAAATTGTTGTGGAATCCTCAGTTTTCTTAGAACGCATTCAGGGAGACATATGTGGTCCTATTCATCCTCACTGTGGACCATTCAGATATTTCATGATTTTGATAGATGCATCAACTAGGTGGTCACATGTTTGTTTGCTTTCAACCCGCAATGTTGCATTTGCTAGACTTTTAGCACAAATCATTAAGTTAAGAGCACAATTTCCTGACAACCCAATCAAGACCATCCGTCTTGATAATGCCGGGGAATTTCAATCTCAAGCATTTAGAAATTATTGCATGTCTATAGGAATTACCATCGAACATTCTGTTCCACATGTGCATACCCAGAATGGTTTGGCAGAATCTCTTATCAAACGCATTCAATTAATTGCCAGACCTTTAATCATGAGAACTAAGTTATCAACTTCAGTTTGGGGACATGCAGTCCTTCATGCAGCATCTATCATTCGTTATAGGCCTACTGCATACCATGAACATTCCCCCATGCAACTCATTTTAGGTCAACAATCAAATATTTCACACTTGAGAATTTTTAGTTGTGCAGTGTATGTTCCTATACCACCTCCCAATAGAACTAAGATGGGTCCACAACGAAAACTTGGGATTTATGTTGGATTTAACTCATCGTCCATTATAAGATACCTTGAGCCCTTAACTGGGGATTTATTTACTGCACGTTTTGCTGATTGTCACTTTGATGAAGCAATTTTCCCACCATTAGGGGGAGATAAGAAGCCAATTCAAAAGGAATGGCGCGAAATTGCTTGGAATGCATAAACTTTATCACATTATGATCCACGCACAAATCAGTGTGAACTTGAAGTTCAAAAGATCATTCATTTGCAACAAATTGCAAATCAATTACCTGATGCATTTAATGATGCAAAATAAGTGACAAAATCACATATTACAGCTGTAAATGCTCCTGCAAGAATTGATGTCTCTGTGCAACAAAATGCACAAGAACCAACGAAACGCTTAAAGCGTGGAAGACCAGTTGGTTCAAAGGATACAATTCCTCGAAAGAGGAAAATGGGAGTAAAAATAAATACAAATCAAAATACTCCTGAGAAAGCACAAGAATCCTTTGATAAGGGTTTGTCAGAACAAGTTGATTCTGATGAGGAACAACTTCCTCTAGAAAAAGAGGAAAAAGATGAAAATAATGAGATCTCAATAAATTATTTAAACTCTGGTAAGATTTGGGATCGAAATGAAATTGTTCCTGATGATATATTTTCTTTCAATGTGTCCTTTGAAATATGTGAAAATGATGATGATCCAGAACCACGATCAGTGGACGAATGTCGAAAAAGACCTGATTGGCAAAAATGGCAAGAGGCTATCCAAGCAGAGCTAAACTCGTTAAGGAAACGAGAGGTTTTTAGACCAATTGTCCAAACGCCAGATGGCGTAAAACCTGTTGGATATAAATGGGTATTTGTATGAAAGAGAAACGAAAAAAATGAAGTTACAAGGTACAAAGCAAGACTTGTAGCTCAAGGTTTCTCGCAAAGACCTGGCATCGATTATGAGGAAACATATTCTCCTGTTATAGATGCAATCACATTTCGGTTTTTGATAAGCCTTGCGGTCTCTGAAGGGCTTGATATGCATTTAATGGATGTCGTTACAGCATATCTGTACGGATCCCTAGACAGTGAGATATATATGAAAATCCCTGATGGATTTGTAATATCCGATGAAATAAAATCAAAACCTCATAACATGCATTCTATAAAATTACAAAGGTCTTTGTACGGATTGAAACAATCCGGGCGAATGTGGTACAAATGCCTCAGTGATTATTTACTGAAAGAAGGATATGTAAATAATCCGCTTTGTCCATGTGTCTTCATTAAAAGATCATCAACAAGATTTGTGATTATTGCTGTATATGTTGATGATTTAAATATTGTGGGAAACCACGGCGACATCGTTAGAACATCCGAATACTTGAAAAAGGAATTTGAGATGAAAGAACTTGGAAAAACAAGACTTTGTCTTGGTTTGCAAATTGAACATTTTTCAAGTGGAGTATTTGTCCATCAATCAAATTATATTGAAAAAAATATTAAAAAGATTTTATATGGACAAGGCGCATCCATTGAGCTCTCCAATGGTTGTCAGATCACTTGAAGTGGATAAGGATCCATTTCGACCTCATGAAAGTGATGAAGAGCTACTTGGTCCGGAGGTACCATATTTAAGTGCAATTGGTGCACTTATGTATCTTGCAAATTGTACAAGACCTGACATTGCTTTTGCTGTCAACCTACTTGCAAGATACAACTCATCACCAACTCGAAGACATTGGAATGGTGTTAAACATATTTTCCGATATCTTCGAGGAACAAGTGACATGGGTCTATTCTACTACTCGAGAGGGTAAAATTGAATCTCCAAGGTTATGCTTGATCTTTGGATTTTTATCGATCCCCACAAGGCCCGTTCTCAAACGGGATATGTATTCACATGTGGTAATACTGTTGTATCATGGAAGTCAGTAAAGCAAACTACGGTTGCTACTTCTTCCAACCATTCTGAAGTACTTGCAATTCATGAAGCAAGTCGTGAATGTGTATGGTTGAGAAATATGATTGAACATATTCAAGAATCATGTGGATTGCCTTCAATAAAAGATTCTCCAACCATATTATATGAAGATAACGCAGCATGTATTGCACAATTAAGCGAATGATTCATAAAAGGGGACAGAACAAAATATATTTCACCAAAATTCTTTTATGCGCATGAGCTTCAAAAGAATGGTGAAATTGATGTCAAGCAAATCCGATCGAGTGATAATCTTGCTGATCTATTCACAAAAGCCTTACCAACTACGACATTTAAAAGGCTTACATATGGTATTGGCTTGCGTAAACTTAAAGACATTGCAAGTAAAGAAACTGAACAAGTTTCACCCATGTTCACATGAGGGGGAGTTATTGATTAGTGTATTGCACTCTTTTTCCCTTAGCTATGGTTTTATCCCATTGGGTTTTCCTAGCAAGGTTTTTAATGAGGCAATCTTAACAATATTATACCCGTCTTAACATTTATGAGAATAGTGTACTCTTTTTCTTTTACTATATTTTTTCCCACAGGGTTTTTCTTAGTAAAAGTTTTAACTAGGCACGATCTCTAAGCAAATGTCATCCAAGGGGGAGTGTTATGGAATATGGATGACCATGCATGTACACCAACATATTGTGTAGTCATGTAACTTGTATGTATCACTTAATAGTACCTCCACTTGTCTATGTATTGTCATGTAACTTGTAATCCTCTCCAATGTACACCAACTCTTTCATGTATTGTCTATGTTGCTTGTGATGTATTGTATGACATGGGGTGTATGAGTTGCTTGTATACATTGTATGAAGTACATTTATCATCATCACCAAATGGCCTATATAAAGGGTGCCAACCTCAATGTAAAAGCACACCAAGTTGAATGAAAACTTCTCATTCCAACTATCTCATTTCTTCTCTTCTCCTTTGTAGTAGTAGTTTGTAGTAGAAGAAGTTCTTAGTCTTCTATTTCATTCTCTAGTTCTTAGCAAGTCTCAATTCAATTCACAACACATATAATAATGTTTTCATTTTCATTTTCCCCCCTAAACCACAATGAAAACTATTTACCATACCCTAGCTTATTCCTAGCTTGAGACAACTCTCAAAGTCAATAAACTTAGATTCTGGTACAAAGGAATATGCTACACTTACTTCAAAAAAAATTTTAAAAGTGAACTCGAGGTCAGAGCCTTTTTCTATAATACAAAATTGTATTAGAGTTACCACTAAACTCAAAAGAGATAAACCTTGGGCTCTTATACCATGCAGTAGCATACCCTATCTCGATTAGAGCGATATTCGGCTTGAAACCCTAATTAAGCCTCGGTAACCCTATAATACTTAATTAGAGCCAACAGCCTCTCAGTTTATACATGATAAACTCAACCTTTATAACGATATCTAATAAAAAATGTAAAATATATACAACAAAAAATTAAAAACTTTTTCAATAATTAATAATATATAGAAATGCAGAGTTTTTCAAAACCCCAAACCTCATATATAAACCTCCCAACCCTACTTATATACAAAAAATAACTCAACAGTGTATAATTTTACATAAAGGTTCATTCCATCATAGAGAAGATAACAAAACACCTAAATCTTCACTTTCCCTTCGTTGAAGTGGTAAGTGGCAAACCTGAAATTTTAGATTTGAGGCAAGCTCTTCAACTTGCTCAATAAGTAAGGATTCGCAAAGCCATCAACATTCCATTTAATGGTCAAGAACATTATGGAATAACAATATGCTCCAATGTTAACTTACAAGATTATGAAAAACATAAAATTCGATAAATAACGGATGCAAGTCAAACTATCAATGACTATTAAATTGTTATTCCAAATTTATTTACAAATCTATGTGATTACTAGACCAACATATTAGCAAATGTGTTGTCTAGTCAATCCATTAATGTCCAATGGCTCTATCTAAAACCTTTTAATGAGTATGTAATCCACACAATTTATCAAATTGAGTAGGATTAATATATAAGCCAGGAATGTACCCTATCTCCAATAAACCTATTCTCAAAACTAAGAGTTACTCTCATGGGTCACATTAAACACAGTTTTCCATTTCTTAAGACCATCACAGTGTCCATAGTCCCCCCAATCAATCTATAAACTAAATGAACTATATGTACTAAGATAGCCAGACAACATTGATAAATAAGCGAATCCATACTTACCTCAATTTATGTTTCCGTTAAGAATTCCCTAACTTTTTGGTTCATTCATGCTTTCCCGGTGATCCAAAACCTATCATAAACCATTTATGATCAATATAGGTTGAATACCCCTTATTTAGAACCCTTGTTTAGTCCTTAAGACCTCAAGAAATGCTAACTAAATTATAGGAGAATAGCTATTTTTGGGTGGGAGCGTGTTCCCTCATTTGGTTGGGTGCACTACACCAACTGAGTTCATCTAAATTGATGAAAGGAGCATACTCCTCTGTTATGTGGAGGGTGCTCCACCCTGCACTATCTCAACAGTGAATAGGGCAGCAACTATTATTTCATTACCATTCACCAAACAATGATCAAATACTATCCCAAATCATCAAGAAGGACCTCTAGAGAGGTAACAAACTGCTTCTAGTAATCAATAACAACAATCGCAAAGAAATCATCATCAATCGTTGAATTGAACTTCAAAAATATCAAAAGCCAACTTACCAACAATGATGATCTTAGGATTTGTAGTCATTTAAGCTTCTCAATTCAAGTTGAATTCACTCCCTAGATGGATCCTTAGGATCAGAATACCGAACCCTCTGCTGCTTTTTCTTTCACACGATCGAATTGTGAGATAAACATGGAGGTTTTATGTTTAAATATTTAGATTTTTCTCGAGATATGCATTGCACTATCTTAAGGCTGATAAAGTGATTGATGTGTTAAAATGACACTCATTAAAATGACGCATTTTGACATTATTAATAATTACGCTCATCTCGAGGCGATCTCAAGATCCAAATTATTAAAACTAAACTATATATTAACTATATATAAATATATATACCTCGTATATTTTCTCGCTAATAAATTCATCAAGCATGCCAATAAGTTTCTCAAGTGTGCATATTCATTTCATGACCCCCTTGTCGACTTGGTGTTTTAGAAATTTATTATTTATTTTCATATTTTTTATTATAGGCTTGTATACAGACTATCTTCCATACTAAAACTTATAAAATCTATAAATACTTTAAACAAACATAAACCATCACACAAACACACGCATAAGCTAATTGAGGTAAGCCAGACTTAAACCACGAGCCAAACTTATGTTAATTAAGATTTGGATTAACACTTATCACCAGCTTAAGGTAAAAGTTCATTATATGGTGTCGTCCTCGTATAAGGCACTGAGCCAGAAATTGACTAGCAACGAATGTTATTCCTTCTCAGGACGCCACTTTCTACATACTCGTGTGACTTTTGTAAAATGGTCATAACTTTCTCATTTTAACTCTGATTTCGATGTTTCACCATCATCAGAATGCTAAGAGATATATCTAACAAATGAGACCTTTAAACCACAAAGAATTAACTATTTATTGAATAAAAAAATAGGTCAAAAGTTAACATTAAGTGTAGGAATGATTCTTTTTACAAGTTTAGGGACTTAAAATTTGTTCAAGAGTTCTAAAACTTAACTGAATGACTTAAAACACCTAATTCTATTGAAATTCACACTAAGGATGTAATGGAATTATTGTCGAGTGCCCGGTACAGATTTCATGATATGAGCATGGAGTTTAAGGGAAGACAAGAGTGAGTGCGAGATTGAAGTGTGTAAAACCGTCGAGAATGCTATGCCTAATTTAGTTTGCTTTTATTATTATGATTTTTGGCTGCTGATTATTTTTACTTTGCTATTATCATTATCTCCTAATGTTCATTTATGTTGAATAACAGGTTGAGTTGTTCGTTGGGGTTTGTTGTTATTGCATAGGATACAGACGGTTAGACAGTAGAACATGACACTCGAACACTCTACGGATTGCAACTCGAGTAGGTACTTAAGTTCACATGACGATGGATTGTGGGTCTAGGCCAACCACTAGGACACGAACGGGGTTTGGTCAATTGTTAAAGTGACCATATCGAGGTGATCACGAAACCACAAGTAAAATGGCTCTATTGTAGTAATAATGTCATCAACTAGTGTTGAATACGAATATCATTGATAAGTCGGTATTTATAGGTATTTATTAGTCTATTTTAATATGTTTAATTATTAAAAGTATTTAAAATATATATTTAATTATATTTTTTGGTCATTTTTAGGTGAAACGAACTGCGCGGTTGAATTCGTGGCGGAAAAATACTCAAAATGGAGTATTTACTTGCAGCAATCGGATGTCGGATGTGTCGAATAGCCAACAAAACATTATGGCCAATCAGACGACGCCACGTCAGCGCCGGCATAGTGCGGGACCAATCAGGAGATGCCACGCGTACGCCGCGTCAGCACCGCAAGCCAATCATCACGCTTCAGGAGCCGTCGATCTGCATCGGGATACGAGGTAGCACAAACTCCCAGTAATTCGCCGACTCTTGTGCGATTTATCTCGTGCCACGTCATACCACGTGGCGATCACCCATTCGTCCAGCGAGGCGTTTTGACGTGGTCCAGCCAATCACGCAGCGCCACGTGGAGCCTCGTCAGCAAACACAAATAGAAAGCACAGCTAGCACGCGCAGGATCTCCGCGAATCACGCGGCGACACATCAGAGGCGGTGCGGCGGGAGACCAATCATAGCGGGACACGTGGCAGAGACACAGAAAAAAACTAATCGCGTGCAGACACATGGCAGAGTCCGAATTTTGATCTAAAAACACCCGTACGATGCTCCTCGACGCACGAGTCACGTACCTAACCCCTAAAATTAGTATCCTAGACCAATTTGGAGTATTTCTATATATTAGGAACCTTGGTATTATTAATAGAGGATTGATTAGCAATTTTGGAGGGAGTTCAATTAGTTTTTAGTAGTAGTTTTTGAAGACAATGCCCGGCTAATTAATTTCTTGCCTAAGTCGAAGGGGAAGCAAGTCGGAATCATGGATTCAAAGTATATTATGTGAGATCTTTTATTTTATTATTTAAATTAATTTAATTTCTCCTATTTCATTGTTGTTGGTTTACGGTCATTGAATGTACAACAATTGAATCTAGGTTAAATCGGTAGCGGACGCGTCCGGTTATCTAGGATTAGTAATCCCATAGATCTATATTAATGCGGTTAGTGTATTAAACCTTATTGGCGGATGTCTAGGGTTATACATTAATTAGGGAAATTAGTGGCGGATGTCCTGATTATCAAAATTAGGGGAATTAAGAATTTCTGGCGGATGTCGATTTTCCATCACTAATCTAGGAGAATTAAATTAATAATTTTTTGGGAAAGATTGAAGACCATGATTGTCATTGAATCTTGTGGAACTGGAGATTTAGGTATTATTTAGGCATTATTTAGGAATTAATTAATTATTAATTAATTGGTTTAAAAGTAGTTAGTTATTTTATTTAATTAGTTTACTTAGATTAATTAGTTTAATTAATATTTATTTGAAAACCCCATATTTAGTTAACTTAGAGTAAACTAAGTCCTGCGGATTCGACCCCGTATTTACCACTACTACACCCTTGCGGTTGGTAACTCTTTTACGGGTTATATTTGGCACGCACGACACGCGTCAATCATCCTTAGGAAAAGGTTTATATGTTAACTGTTCTCTTAGTTAAGTTCACTCCATTACCGAGAAGACCTATTTTTAGTTGGTTTTAACTAAACTACTATATTCTAGAAAACAACGTAAAATAACGTGTACTCTTATATTAAGAAAACGATTAATTTACAACTTCACCTAGGTAATGAATTACTATGCTTTTATATCTCACTTCTTTCATCTTCATTATGTGCATGCAATGCTAAATTAGAATAGACATATTTCCTTCAAATTTACTTCAACCTACTATTATGGTGGAAAGATCCTAGCAAATTAGAACTCCATCTATCATCGTAAATAACATAAGTTCCACGTAGCATCAAGTTCCAGATCTTTAGATTCATATGTTAGGGTACTAGCCCTAGGCCAATTCTATAAACGTTGTTTAACTATTATAAGTAGATGCATATTTTTTTATATCATAGTATCCATGAATAGTTACTATATTATTCTAAACATCCCTAGTAAGTTATTATTGTAGGAACAATGATAAATTAAGACTAGTATGAGTCTTGATTGATCATCATGTGATGATTATGCATATATGGATACGGATCAAGATCATGGGTATATGTTGGGAACATATGATGGACTGACTCGCTATGAGAATGCTACATGGTCAATACCATAAGTGCTTCTTATGATAGTCATATCATTGAATCCTTTGACATGAGATCACCAGAGACTCTAACATTATAAACATGATGATTTGACACAGTTAAACATCATCTTTAACTGGATGATTATAAAAGTTGTGATTGGTCATTGTCCAACTAATGTGTAGATGTTGTGTGATCAAAATGGAGTTTGTCCCTTTCTTTTAGAGAGAGAAATCTATTAGGCCCCTTGACTTGTTAGAGTGATAAATGGCCATGTCTAGCGAATTGATTGAATCAATGTCACTTGACAATTTCAGTCTACTTGAAGATCGAGACTTGTAGATTGAACTATAAAGTGAATCAATGTCACTTGATAATTTCAGTCTACTAGGAGATTAAGACTAGTAGATTGAACTATAAAGTGACATTCAATGTCTTATGTTCAATCAAAAGATATTGCTAGAAAAAACAATATGATATACATAGTCTATTAGTTTTTATCAATTTATTGGTCTTCATGCAACTTGCGAAGTCATAATGTCTTGCTAGAGGCGCTTATGATTTGTGTGTGGAAATGGCTTTGGTTCACTGCCAACGTTGTATGAACCTACTGGGTCGCACACAAAGAATGCATTTATGCGATTTAATATTATCTAGGTTGATGAATTTTGTTTGATAAAACTCATTTCGAATTTCTTATTAAATGTCCTAGTTTGACTCGGATTCAAAACTCTCCTACATTTCTAGTGTGACTAGAAATTATGTCTCTTGGTAAATCCTATTTAATAGGACTCTAATTGAAATTATTGTATGAATTTAATTCTTATTTGAGACTTAGATAAATTACAACTCTTGTTGGATTAGTAATTGCAGATTATCTATGACTCTATCGTTTTTAGAGTTGGACTTTATCTAAGACCCTATTTGGAGTGTGACTATGAGATGTAGTTCTTTTACAACTCAACCTATGGTATTATAAATAAGACATTAGGGTCACAACTGTGGTTGAATTTTTCTAGAGAGTTTTTTGTGAGAATTTCTTGACCTAGAAATTTTGGCGCTAGCACTCCGGATCGTGATTGTCCGTTCATGTGTGGATTTTTGATAGAGTGCATTCGTCTCTGGCAGCATCTTTAAAGAACCAATCGACACCAAACAAGGTAGACATGGAGCCATTCTTGTTAAGGTATGTTTTTCTCTCTTATTACATCAGTCTAACGGAATCGATATGATCTTGGTTCGGGGATATTCGAAAAAGTTTCAAAAACTTTCGCTGTGCTTAATCCTTAAAACCCAACAGTGGTATCAGAGCCAATTTTGTCTTGGTTCCATTAAAACTATTATGCTTTTCTTAATAAATATATATACGAGATATATATATCTTTGAAAGGCATATAATTAAAATTGAAGCATATCTAACATGTTTGGTGTATAACTATATATGATATATTTGATTGTTATTCTGATTAACGAACTACAAACCAATAATTTATTTATTTTTGAAATTGAGGTCGACATGTGTGCAAGTGGTAGTTAATTAGATTAACTCATTACGTTTGCAATGATTGTGTGTTCATAGTTAATTATATTGAGTAAATACATGCTGTGGTCGGGTTGGACGACGATGAGGTCGCACCAAATTGTTGTGGTTAGATCACACCTCTTTTTAGACATAATATAATTTTGTTGTCAAAGCACCTTACATCACAAACGAAGACATGTGACTAAATTTGATTTGCCCACAATCTGTTACATGTAGACCATGTAGTTAAATAAAGATTTTGCTTTTACAACAATTCTTATTAATTTAGATATATTCTAAAACAAATTATATAAATATGGAAGTTGCATGTATGGACATGTGTACATGGTGTTTTGGAGGTGTGCGCACATATAAAGTAGATGCAATATGATCGTATGTTGCATGCAATACATAAACATATGCTAATGTATTGCAATTAATCATATTAACATTCGCCACTTATTATTGTAATAAGATAATACCAATTAATATATTATGAGGTTTGATTTAGTCAATACATATATATATATATATATATATATATTATTTTAAGGTGAATAATATTTTTAGATAATGAAAAGTCTTAAATCTCCTTAATTTATTTTATGATGCATTTGTATATGAAATTGTTTCTCGCTTTTATTTTATGATCTTTATTCCAACAACAACAACAACATAGCCTCAGTCCCAAATTAACTAGGATCGGCTACATGGATCAAACTTTTCCATTTTGCTCGATTAAGTGCAATTGATAGTGAGCTTTGCAAACCATTCAAATCCCTCCTAATTAATACATCCCACGTTAATTTTGGTCCGCCCCTACCTCGTCGAATTTCTACAGTTTCTGTTGAGTCATGTTTTCTAGTTGGAGCATTTGTAGGCCGTCTTTGCGGGTGACCAAACAATCGCAACCGCCCTTCCCTAATCTTTGTATCAATTGGTGCTACTCCTACTTGTCTTTGAATTTCTATATTTCTTATTCTATCTTTACGAGTTTTACTACACATCCACCTAAGCATCCTCATTTCTTCTACGTTCATTTTATGTAATTGTTGTTGCTTTACCGCCCAACATTCACTTCCGTAGAGCATAGCTGGCCTAATTGCGGTCCTATAAAATTTTTCTTTTAACTTAGTAGGAATATTTCGATCACAAATCACCCATGTTGCACTCCACCATTTTTTCCATCCAGCATGAATTCTATGTGTGACATCATTCTCAATGTTACCATCATTTTGTATGATTGATCCTAGGTATCTAAAGTGGTTTACCTTAAGAACTTTTATTTCCCCTAATTTTATCACTCCGTCATCTCGATGTCTATTATTTCTAAACTCACAGTACATGTATTCAGTTTTTTTCCTACTCAACTTAAAGCATTTAGATTCTAATGTATTCTTCCAGAGTTCTAATTTCATATTCGCTCCATCTTTAGTTTCATCCACTAAGACAATATCATCTGCAAATAACATACACCATGGGATATCCTCTTGAATATGTCTAGTTAGTTCATCCATAACTAAAGTAAACAAATATAGGCTTAAAGCTGATCCTTGATGTAGTCTTATCGTAATGGGAAATTCTTTTGTAGCTCCTCCAAATGTCTTCATACTCGTTACTACTCCATCGTACATATCCTTAATAGCGTCTATGTATCTAGCATGCACTCTTTTTTTTTCTAGAACCCACCAAAAAACATCTTTAGGGACCCTATCATATGCTTTTTCTAAATCTATGAATACCATATGAAGATCTTTTTTCTTTTCTCTATATTTTTCTAACAATCTTCTTACAAGAAAAATCGCCTCCATAGTTAACCTCCAAGGCATGAAACCAAATTGGTTCTCTGGTATTGTTGTTTCTATCCTTAGCCCATTGTCAATTATCCTCTCCCAAAGTTTCATAGTGTGACTCATAAGTTTAATTCCTCGGTAGTTTGAGCAACTTTGAATGTCTCATTTGTTTTTGAAGATTGGCACAAGCGTGCTTCTTCTCCAATCCATTGGCATTCGTTTTAATTTTATGATCTTTATTCTAACATATCGCGTATATAGGATATTCCATGATTAAATAGATATTATAGTTAATTGTCAAAAAAAATAAAAAATGATCATAAAACTTATGAAAACCCCTCTTTAAAATCTTAAGTCAATGCCTCCCAATTTAAAAAAAACTTATCAAGGCCTTGATCACATCAATATTGATTTGCCTCTGTAGGATGTATTGTGTTATCTTGGTGAAGCAAGCCGGGTAACGGTTACCTAGATGTTTTAAATTGGTTTGACTTAATAAACCCATCAAAATGATTTTGGGCTTTCGGCATAAAAAACCTAAGAATTGCATGTAATCCAATTAGTAAGGGTTACCTACCTAAATAACTTGATTTTGAATGTCATGCTCTAGCTGTTTCAAAATCAAGTTAAATATGGATCTTAGACCACTAAATTAATATATATGAGGGTTATTAATTTAGTAGGAGTTTAGTTACTAAGTAATAATTTATTTTGCATAATCTTCTAGGTGTAGATAATAGAATCCTTCTAACATTAATTTGGAGTAATTGCGATCAATCCTTCTGAAGGATAAAATTATTTCTAAGAGTAATTTCCCTTATTTGATTAGAAAATTGATAAATGTTATCAATCATTAAAATAGGGATTTATATCTTAGATTAATGATTCCTTTAAAATTACCATCTACTATTACGAGAATTATGTGTCATGTTAGCAAATATATGTTTGATCCATTTCATGATGGGTGACAAAAAGTTTTACGTCGACTTCAACCTATCGCAACCCTCCACCATTTTTCAAGAATAGAAAATAGTCCTGGGGCCTCCCTCCCTTACTTTTTGAGTATGAGAAATAGGTTTAGAACCTCCCTTACCCATTTTTATGTATAAAAAAAGATCGTTAGAGTCCTCATTTATCCGGATATAAGACTAGCTATGTAGTGCACATAGTGTTTTATATAGGTGGGGTGTGTTCTACGTAGGTGGAGTTGTTGTTGTCGGTAGCAAATATAAATCAAACTTTCGAAAAGATTTAGTATCGTAGAAGCTAATAACATAACAGTGACGACTCTGAATGAAATGTTCCAATAGTAAGTAACAATAGAAAAAGGTATAATATTACCAAAACTCCTAAATTCTTTTAAAATGGTTGAGAACCTATTAATATGTCTTTATGTTCGGAACATGAAAGGACTATATTAACCATCTCAAAAGGCTTGAATCTATATATACCAAAATTTGACAGTAGATTTGATCTATAATTCATCAAAATAGTTTTGAACTATATAATATGAATGACATAGAGAAATTTATTTACAGTTGCATATGATGTTTGAAACTTTAAGACATAATATTAAGACATATATTTGATGATTCGTAACAGAAAGGAACTTAATATAGAAAGGATAAGAGGAATGTTAAGACTATCAAAGATGCTTGTATGTCGGACATAGAAATCTTAGTTGTGAGCAAACGTTTTGCCAAGTTATAAATAAAAATTCTAAAGGGAAAATTTTGTTATTCACATAATGAAATTGTTCATTTTATAATGAATTACCAATTCTATCAAAAAGACATAATTTTGAGTTGTTACGAACATTTAAAAATGAGTATCAAAAAAATCACTTGGTAAACTATTAACATACTTTATTGAGATTAAGGTGGATAGTGTTTGAACCAAGAGTTTAAATTACCATATTTGAAATTGTTGGACTGTTGCAATTAACTCCACTAGGAACGTCATTTAAGAAATCATGTTTTAAGAGGAGAAATCGAACTATAAAGGATATAATTCTATTTAAGAGGGGTCATACAGACCTTCCTATGATGTCTTATTGAGGCTATACTTTAGAAACCACTACAGTTCACACTAAATCTTATTTTCTTTAAAATGGTTGATAAAACTCTATATATGATTTGGAATAAAAATACCTAGTTTGTCTTTTCTTAAGATTTAAGGTAATGAGACTTGCGTAAAACACTTAGTCACATAAAGTTTGATGCCTAAGTCATTTGTGTCTAATTGTTATTGAACATTATGATACTATTTTATACAATTGAGAACAAATTGTTTGTTGCTTAAAATGTTGTATTTATAAATAAAAAATTTATTTCAAAGACACTATTGGGAATAAAATAAATCTTGAAATGTTCAAGAGGTACAAATGAGAACTAAACCACTTTAGGATGCTTAATAAAGTTTTGAACTAGTTCAGTATATACAAGTAACATTTATCTTTTGAAAATCTAAAATAATATGAAATTGGCTTGAGAAATCTAGAATTTCTTATTATTGATAGTTGTGATATACTTTTGATACTGGATTAGAATGAATCACTACTTATCAAGAAACATGTCTCTTCTAGATTGGATGAAGAGACTAAGTGCTAATGAACTCTGAATTTTGATTCACGTATGTTAATAAAGTTTGGAACTTGATTTATTAACTTGAAAGTGGTATGACTATTGTAAATAAATGATTTAAAATGACATGAAAAACAAAAAGTTGCATACTTAAAAGCACAGCCTATCGAAAAATCTCAATCTAAATCAAAGTGTTGATTTTGATAAAATTCTTCACTGGTAGCTAAGCTCAAGTTCTAGAATTCTAATTGTCATTACTTGATAGTTTGACTATAAGATATGACAAACGAGTGTCAAATAACTTTGCTCTATGCTCCTTAAAGATGTGCGCGAGACAACTCAAGGGTTTTGGTTATCTTAAGAATTTTAGAAAAGTATGCAAACTTAAAGGATCCATTTGTGAATTATAGTAAGCTTATCAGAGTTGTTTTCTTTGTTTTGATGAAATAAATAATGAATTATGACTACGTTCATTAAATAAAAAATAAACCTTGTGTATACACAAAAGTTAGTGGGAGAGCAATTATGTGAACTTGTATGTTGATGATATAATGTTCATTGGAAACGATGTCCTAACCTTGGAGAATGTCAAGTCTTAGTTAAGGAAAAGTTTCTCGATGAAATTCTTAGGCAATTTGGCTTATATCCTTGTGATATAGATCTATACAGATAGATCTAAGAGGCTAATTGGTCTAAATTAAAGTGCTTATATAGATAAATAATTGAAAATGTTTTAGTGCGCGAGATTCTTATAAGAATTCGTACTTATGTCTTGTAACATAAGTCCTTGCAAGACTCAAAGTCTTGGGACAAATGATGAGCATGACAATATGAATATGATTCCATATGCATTAGCCATAACAATTATTAGAAATGTTACACTTTGCATTCAACTTGATATGTCATACGCTTTAGGCAAAACATACATATATCTCATAGATTCAAGCGAAGGTCACTTAATATTTATTGATAAAATTCTTAAGTACTTAATAAGCATTTGAGAAATGTTATTGGAATTTGCAAATGTTTTAAAGATATGAGTCTTGTAAATGGTCAAAAATGCAAACTTTCAAGCTAATATAAATGATTAATGATTGCAATATGAATTTGTTAATTTCGTAGGAAGATGTAGTGAGTTGGAGACGTTCTACACTCGCTCTAACAAGTTCTACAACATAAACTGAGTTTTTAGCTGCATTTGATGCAGCCAAAGAAAATGTTTGGATTATAAGGCTCATGATCGAATAAGGTGTGATTCCAAGTGTTGGAAACAACGTTGGATTTTATTGTAGAACCCATGGATATATTTAGGTTATGGAACCTAAATTGCACTATAGATCTAAACAATCGCTTGGGCATTTTTGTCTTCTTAGAGAAAGAACATGAAGATTTACAAAACATTAATATAAAGCAATGTAGCAGATACATAAATAAACTTCTTTTACTAAGAACCTATTAAGGTCATGCAGTATTTGATACGTGTAGGATTGGACTTCGTGCAAGTGGGAGATGTTGGGGTATGTGCCCTAAGCCAATTCTATAAACGTTGTTTAACTATTATAAGTATATGTATGTTTCTTTTATAAAAGTACCCATGAATAATTACTATATTATTTAAACATCCCTAGTCAGTTATTATTGTGGGAACAATAATAAATTAAGACTAGTATGAATCTTGATCGATAGTCATGTGATGATTATAACAATATGGATATGGATATGGATCAAGATCATGTGTATCTGTTGAGAACAAATGCTGGACTAATTTGCTATGAGAAGGCTACATGGTTAATGTTACAAGTTCTTCTTATGATAGTTAAATCATTTATTCCATTGACTTGAGATAACCAGGGATTCGAATATTAGAAGAGCAATGATTTGACACGGTTAAACGTATTCTTTAACCGAATGATTATAAAAGTTGTGATTGGTCATTCTCTGATTAATGCGTGGATGTTGTATGATGAAGATGGAATTTATCCCTCTCTATTAGAGAGATATATCTATTGGGTCCCTAGATATGTTAGACTAATAAATAGTCATGTCTAATGAATTGATTGCATCAATGTCACTTAATAATTTCCAGTCTACTTAAAGATCGAGACTAGTAGATTGAACTATAAGGGTGACATTTCATGTCTTATGTTCAATCAAAAGGTACGCGTGACAAAAAAATATAATATACATAGTATATTAGTTTATATCGATTCGTTGATCTTCGAGCAACTTAGATAGTGATAATGTCTTGCTGGAGACCGCTTATAATTTGTGCCAAAAAGGGTTTTGGTTCATTATCAACATTTTATGAACCTATTGGATCGAACACAAAGAATGGATTTACGCGATTCAATAATGTCTGGGTTGATAGATCTTATTTGATAAAATTCATTTCAAAGGTTCTCATTAAGTGTCCTAAAGTAACATGGATTCAAAACTCTACTACATTTCTAGTGTGACTAGAAATTGTCTCTTGGTAACTCTTATTTTGAATGTGACTCTACTTGGAATTATAGTATGAATTTAATTCTTATTTGAGTTTTAGATAAATTACAAGTTTTGTTGGATTAGTAATTGTAGATTATCTATGACTCTATCTTTTTAAAAGTTTAGACTTTATCTAAGACTCTATTTCTAGTGTGACTATGAGATAAAGTTCTTTTACAACTCGACCTATTGTACTATAAATAAGACTTAGGGTCATAGTTGTGGTTGAGATTTTTTAATAGAGTTTTTGTGAAAATTTATTCGACCTAGAATTTTTAGTGTTAGCACTCCAGATCGTGATCATCCATTCGTGTTTGGATTGCTGATAGAGGATGTTTGTCTCTGGCAGCGTCTTGAAGGAGTCGATCAACAGTAAACAAGGTATACATTGAGTCATTCTTTTTAAGGTATGTTTTTCTCTCTTGTTACATCAGTTTAGTGGAACTGATATGATCTTGGTTTGGGGATATTTAATAAAGTTTCAAAAACTTCCGTTGTGCTTGATCCCCGAAACCCAACATCATAACCACTTAAGTTTACTATCCATGCCTCCCTAATCATTAACTATATATTGATGTTATATACCATACGGTTGTATTGTCCATATCCGGCTTAAAAGCTACAATGGCCATGGTAACTCCTAAAACCCTTAATCAACAAACGCGTGATCAAGATGTTCGTAACATTAAGTATAGAATCAATAAAAATTCTAATCATTGCACTTTTTAACTTTATAATCAATTCATAATCTCCTTAGCATAAGATTCATATTGTAGGATCCATTGATCCCTAAAATAATTAAACTACTCGCTCATTGAAATCAACATACACATCATGGTCATCGCAATCAAAGATTGAATTAAATAACTTCAATTAAATATAGGAATTAATACCAAATAACCACAAGTGGATTCGTCAATGTCTTCTCTTCCAAAACTCTTCCCAATACTCAAAAACAATGTAAACTATGCTAATTGGTGGTAATATATTGTAATGTATGATAATTTGTGATTTTATCATGTTCTAATACCTATTTATACATGAGTTACAAAACATAAAGAGAACGGGCAGGTGCTAGACACTTGTAGTTGGGCCAGCTAGCGAGGACTACATGGAGACTCGTCACCCCGGGGCGACTGGGGCCGCCACAATAAGGTTATGATGGTGTAAGTAACTTGTGCAGATAGTGGGATGGATTACAATCATTGATTTCAAATGAATGTCTACATGTTTTCTATGTTCATTATATGACACATCATTTGGAATTGGCATTGGTTGTTGCAACTAAAGAAGTTATTCTAGTCCATCAACTTTTTGATAAGTTGAACACTATTTTCAATATTGTTGGTGCCTCGTCTAAATAGAAGGACCAATTGAAAATGGCACATGTCGTACATATTGATTTCTTACTTAAGAATAACTGCTTGAGATTGGAACATGACGTAATCAGATTGGAGCTTTACAAAGTGCTAGTGATATTCGACGAAGTCCTCACTTGAAATCTATTTGTAGTGTGATGAATATGTTTAGCGCAATATGTGAAGTTTTATTGGACATTTCTACAAATAAGGGAGCTACTTCTATTCAACATGTTGATGCTGATACCGCTTATGAAAACCAAACTTCTTTTCAATTTGTTTTCATTATGCATTTTATGAAGACTATTTTGGATTATTCTGAACATCTTTTTCGATAGCTACAAAGTCAAGAATGAGATACTTTGAATGTCATGCATCTTGTTTCATCTACTGAGGGGTTGATTTAAGATTTGAGAGATAAAGAATGGGGAAAATTAGTGGCAAAGACGAAATCATTTTGTGAAGTAGTCAATATACCTACTCTCAATCTTAATACAAAATATGTTGCAAGAAGAGGAAGGACCCATCATAAAAAATTGAATTTACAATCTTACATTATTATAAAGTTGATATTTTTAATGTTGTGATTGACACTTAAGTGCAAGTGTTAAACAATAAATTTAGTGATCACACAGTAGAGTTGCTTGTGTTTAGCTCTGCTTTAAATCCAAAGAGATGTGAAAATCATTTAGAATTTATGACTTTTTCAAGATAGTTAAGAAGTTTTATCTATAAGATTTTGTTGAATATGAAATGATGCAATTTAGAACACAATTTGAGCATTTTAGTTATTTGTTGGAACTTCCTGACTTTCAACAATTAGTTACCATTTCTGATTTATGTTAATGGCTAGTGAAAATAAGAAAATTGATGATATATCCTCTTGTGTATAAAGTGCTAACTCTTATTCTCACTTTTCCAGTTGTGATGGCTATAATAGAATGATCTTTCTCAGCTATGAAAATAGTTAAGACTATGCAACACAATAAAATGGATGATGAATATCTTTCTGACCTCTTACTTGTATATATTAAAAAGAGAAATGCTAAGGAGTTTGAAATTTATTCTCTTATCAATGACTTATGTGACATGAAGTAGCGAAAATCTATATTTTAGTATGTTATAAGTTTTATATTAGTTATTCCTTTCGTGATTTTGTTTATTATATATAATTTATTTATATGCTCTTAATTTTTTTAGTAAATGATTCGTACTCTCATTTTATATGATTATATATGATATTAATTTCATCTATTTCCTATTATAATAAATATCATAGCACTTGTTTGACAAAAAAAAAGTATCATTCACACTTTAAGTTTGGAATTCTTTTTTCAAAGTTGCCATTTCCCCACACTTGGATGTTGGCTTCGTCCTAGTATAGAGCCAAGAATAATACATCCCTCTAAGTTTATAACACTCAGCTTCTACTTACTAATATATCTCATATTTCTTATAATATTGACACCGTTAATTGATGTAATGCCGAGTGACAACTATAATAATCCAAAATACTAGACTACTATTGATTTGTAGAAGCGGTAAGAGAGGTCGAATCCATAAAGACTAGAGATAATTTTATCTTACAAAAGGGGTTTTGAATTAATTATACTAATCTAAAATAATTACGAATTAACTAACAAGTTAGGAAATAAATTCATCAACAAATAACTATAAATACTACTAAGTTAATGATACTATAATAATTCCATATCAATGAGATTTAGACCAGTGTAAGTATGATTTAGTCGTAAATTCAAAAAAATTATTTTTCATCATGTCTAATAGATAGGCTTATAGTGACTCACGCCATCTCGTTCTCCTGATATCAATGGAAGGAATGTGTGACACAACCACACACTAACTAGACTACAAAACATGTCAAATATGCCATAGATTTTTAACGAACTAGCAACATTAAACTCTGTGACAACACCTACCATGAGTAGTAACTAGCATGAATTTCCACTGTTCTCATATCTTATTGATACAAAGGTACATCGATTGCCAATAGACTGGCAATAATCTCATGCATTTACCCATTAGAAAGTATAAATTTATTTTGAATCAATAAAGCAATGCAATAAAAAACACAAGACAATAATGAAAAATATAAAATTTAATATATAAATCTCATAAATCACTTATAAGTCTCCTTGATCTAAACAATAGCTTAGTCGAGTACAGCCATAGAAATCACCATTGCAAAATAAAAGAAAAAAAACTGAGAAAAGAGGCGAAAAGGAGAAGAGAAGAGACGATGATTTAAACTTTTTCTAAGGATTCTAATTTATAGTAGAAGGGTGATAATAGGTAACCTGTGATGCCCCATTCCCTAATATAGGGCATCGTTTAGCCTAATCCTATAATTAAGCCCTAAATCACTTCACGTAGGACTTAACAACATATTATTCAGTTTTTTACCTTATTTACCTCATTATTCTTGTTGAAGATAAGTATTATTCATACCTCCATGTTCGTGATTTTCAAAATTAATTATAACTTTTTAGTAGTTTATCGAATTTAGTGGAAGACTTACACAAATTTGTGGTAGCATTATTAAAACTCCTAAGTGGGGAAACTCGGAAGTGATGATTACATGTGTATATATCAAAAGCAACAATAAACAATGTAATAAATTGTATCAAGTCAGGGAGTCTAAGTCTCTCAACCTAATATACAACCTTAAGTATGAAAGACATCAGTACGTAAATATAAGCAATGTAAGCACAACCTAAAAATAGAGAGAAGTAGTATGCTGAAGACTTAAAGATAATGCTGATATTTTCCTTCCTTGGTTTACTACTTGAAGGATCTACACCCACCATCACAAATAAAATGGTGAGTATAGTAAGTAAAAAGTAAATCCTAAAGCCACTTGTCCACATTTCCAAATACAATAAAAAGGTACTTAAAAGCATATAAATAACGAAGAAATGCTAAAACATGAATATGCTAGGAGATACCACCATTAAACAAAGTGAAACTAACAATAGTATTAAAAAGGTCCAGTAAGCCATGTTTCCAACACATCGGCCTAGGAATTACCCTTTTGGTTATGAACTTAGTCAAACCAACTTCATCTATTACCTCAACTAGTCGTGCAAATAGGTACTACCCTTATTGGTTGTGAACTACAACATATTGACCTCATGTAATAGGTCAATACCCATGCACTTCAGTATTACCTTACTTGGTCGCCATTTTTATCTTATCAACCTCATTTAGTTAGTTAGCGTCAATAGCTAATTGGAGTGTTGAAATCTCCGTGTCCCATTTCCCAGTGTGTCAAACACATCCCAAATCTAGTCAGTGGACCTAGACGCACGAACTACTATATAATAAAGGCAATGACTTAAGCTCAGAATTTCAACATGGCATATGCAATGCAATGATAAAAGTTTAAGAGTACAAGCAATTATACAAATTACACTAATATCATGCTATTTTCACTTTATTCATACTCAAACAATAAAGACTGATATAGCATAAGGATAAGAGTCAATGAAGTTCACAAACACAACAATGCCATAAAAACTAGCCCATATTATGAAAGAATACATATAAGTCATGACATCGATATGATAACAACTAAAACAATCAAATAGACTATAAATCTAAATATAATTAGGAATGAAATGGAGAGAAGTGCCCAAACAGGTTTACTTACATCAAATGAACGTAATTCCTAGCCTATATCGGCTTTTGACCAATCCAAACTCATGTTCCACACCTCGTAAGTCCTCTATAAACTCTCGAGGTGTCATAAAAAACTGAATTTAACTTGTTTTTAGTTGCTTAAGTGGTTTAAAATTCTAATTTTTAAAATCAGCCCCATTAATAATTTGTTTATGTTCAAATCTACTTTATTAAAATAGAGACAGTTTTTGTGCACAACTTGTGAGTTGGTTTCAATTATAAAATATTAAAATTATGTATTATAGTCTAAAGAGAAGTTTTAAAGCTATGCCTTAGCTTTCTAGAACTATTAGATTTGCATAGCTTTGATCAGAAACGAGGGAGATATGGAAATTGTATTATAATAGCTCAAAACATTTTACATTAAGATTGCAATTTTGAAAAACTTATTTCTCCTGAATCATATCTTCAAAATTCATGATTTATTTATTAAATACTATAAACATACCCTAGAACATCATACTAAAATATGAGATCAATTCAATAAAAAATGAGTAAATATTTCTCAAAACATCTAGGCGTTATCAAAATTGTGAAGCCCAGTTGTTATCAAAGTAGCAGAGGAGTTTTAAATATGAAAACATTCGAATTTCAAAATATCTCAACATGCAAAAGTTGTTATCCTTTAAGTTAGTTTTCAAATTCCATTAGAATGAGTTCTTTTTTATTTAAAATGAGGAAATTATGACCAAATTACAGAGACTGATTCATAACAACATGCAGAGTTTCCAGTTTTGTTTTACAACTTCATGAACTTGAAAAACTCATAACAAATTCATTTCTTACCTAAAACTAAAACCCAATATAGTGGTCTGAATGAAAAAATATTAAGAATCCAAAAATCTGATTTGTTTTTGAAAACCAAATCATTTTATAGATCGAAATTCTCAATTTTGGTTTCCATGCAAAATTTCTGATTTGGCAAAACTTCACAATTTTCAAGAATTGATTTGGGAAAATCAAAGGTGGTTTTTAATTAATCGAAAATAGCTAAAAAGACCTCTCAAATGCTCAAAATTCAAAAGCCTTTGATTTGAACCAAACTTCAATTAATTGATGTATGAAACTTGAAGTTCTCACTTAGGTTTAGATGGTTTTATCCCTAGGTCTTATACACCATTCGGGTTGATGAATTCTTGATGAGTCATTATTTATGCACTTTTCACAAGTGTTTTGCTATGTAAATCAATCCCAAAGTCATGTTTTATGGCTCTATATGTTTACTTTGTAGATTTATAAAGTACTTGGGTATTTATGCGTGCATTAGACAATTTCGGGAAAGAAGTCAACTGTTGGCCAAAGCAGCATTAGAGAAGGAGCGATGCAACTAATGAGTCATAATTGAACTGACGGTGCCAATATGAACACAGGTGGTGTCACTTACTATGCTAGATTTTGATTTAAAAGTTCTGGCTGACTTTAAGACAATGACTTTCTATAAAGACCCCAAGCCGTGACCCAATATAGTCCATTCATAATGGCGGCGTCATGATGGTGCCCGAGTCACATATTAGAAGTTTTGTATTTTTTTAGAAGGTTCATATTTTTCAACGCTTTATGGATCTTTATGAACGACAATACAGTGTATTACGAGTGATTTAGGAGTAGAGCAAGGTAGAGTAGCCATGTCCGGCTAGGTTCTTTAATACCAAGGTCGGGGGTGAAGCTCTCTAGCAAGTAGTAGGTTATTTTCTATGTCTTATTGAGATTTTCTATAGTAATAGTGTTTTGTTTCAGTTCTTTATCTTTATGTTGCTATTTTTTAACAATTTCTCAATGGTAGTTTACAGTTTTTATATTCATTACAAATCTCTTGGCATAAACCCATTAATGTTATCAATCAAGTTGAGTATATGATATCGACCTGGTTGAGAAGTGGCAATGACTTAGAGTAAGAAATTCAACACACTTGTTGTTATTGGTGAGTAACATCGAGAACTAGGTTAAATCATGAGAATAGTTGCCCAAGGTTATATAGGGGTAGGTGTTCCCATAGAACTGTTAATGTTGTTTACATGCTAAAAGTTGAGAGCGGTTGCCCAAGATTGTATGATGGAGTAAGATAAGTATTAGAGGGTGGTTTCCCTATCTATCAAGAATAGGGGGACTAGGATGTTGGTGACCCCAACACCTATAGCCTATCTATGGAAAACTATTTTAAAACCCATCTTTCAAAGTCAATGATACAAGGAATGAAAACAACATAAGGCTAGATCGTGGATTCCTGGACTTAAATATGTCTTTATTATCTAATCTACAACTTATTTACTTTCTCATATAATAGGCTTTTAGAGAAGACTTTTTAAACTCCCTCCCCCATATTTACTTTTCAGTTTGTTGAACTTAGTTTTAATGAATCAAAAATTGAGTTTGACTTTTATTTTCTTTTTGTTTTTGTTTTTTTCATTTAGTCTACTAGTTTATGCATGGTAGGATAAATTGATCTAAATAGACTATTTCACTGTTACCATTCGATTCAAAAATCGACAAAACCCACTAAAGGTTAGCTAAAGAAGCTTTAAACAAAGAGTCCAGTTTTCCCTAACCTACTATGGCTAACGATCGCCACACTAGCGGTGATTGCCAGATTACCATGGGGCGCATCAATGAAGATCTATAAAATATTCTTGCTCATCACCCCCTATATATAAATTTTCCACCGAATGTCGAAGCTTTTGAGCTTAAGTCCAACTTTATTCATCTCATTCCCACCTTCCATTAGGATGAAGAGTGAACATCCAGTGGCATTCTTACAAGAGTTTTAGACAAGTTGCTAATCTATGAAACCTCCTCTAGTAGAAGAGAATTCGGCAAAACTTAAGGCTTTCCCATTCTGCTTAAAGGATAAGGTCAAACAATGGCTTTTTTTCCTTTGCCCTAGCTGCATCAACTCATGGCACGACATGATAGATGAGTTCCTCTAGGAATATTTCCTTGAGGATAAGGTAACCCAACCCATCTTTAAGAAATGCAGTATTAAGTTGAATATCGGTGAGTTCTTTGGTGATTATTGGGACCACTATAAGTGCCTAATTGCAAATGCCCTCAGCATAGCCAATCCGATAAGGCTATAGTCTGGTTCTTCTATGTCGACATGTCCCCTTTAGAGAGGCGTATAATTGATAGTGCTTATGGCGATCACATTCTTGAAAAAACCTATGTACGGATGAAGCAACTTTACGAGGACATAGTGCAACAGTCTCTATTGTAAGGGATATCGGCGCGCCGAAGTCCATCAGTTGAAGCTACTACTAGCTCCACTAACAAGAAAATTAACAAGAAAATTGATCAGTTGACTTCCCTGGTGGAACGTCTTCTTAGCAATGGCCAAGTACATGTTAAAGGTTCTAGATTATGCTCAACCACATGCCACGGGACTGATGAAGGTCTTACTCCGTTTGAGGACAATTAGCAGGTCAATGTCATAGGTAACCAATTACGACGGTAAACTGAGCACCTTTCAAATATACCTACGATCAAGCAACGAGGACGAACAACCTTAATTTCAATTATGGGCCACGAAACTAGAACTACTCATATTTTATCCACAAAGGACAACCGTTGCATGAACCAGTGACTAGTCATTCCTTACTCGAGGATATGATTAAGACTCTAGCAACTCAACAAAGCCAATTTGCTATAAATGTCAACCAGTTATGGGTGAACACTGAGAAAGCTCTCTGTGACACTAATGTCGAAGTTCAAAACTTGGAGGTCCAGGTAGGCCAAATTGCACAACAACTTGGAAGATTTGAGGAAGTGGGGAAACTGCTTTCACAACCTTACCCCAATCTAAATATGGGTACTAATCTACCAGGCTTACAAGTGAACGCTATTATTTTCGATTGCTCTGCCTTAGAGAATAAGGTCTGCAAAACCATCAGCCTATAAGAAATCAAATTAAATCACTAACCTAAACCCCAGGGAAGTACCAACGACATCCAGTTTAAATGTGTCGATTTAGGGATAGTAGGTATCCATTGCACAATAGGAGGAATCTATTTGGAAAATGTAATGCTTGATTGAAGAGCATCAATTAACGAGATGACTTCAAATTTTCATAATTCTATAAGGATTGGTGAGTTGATTGAGACGAAGACTCAAATTGAAGTCATTGATGGAAAGAAGATCTTTCTAAAAGGAGTAGTCCAATACTTAATGGTACATGTAAGGGATTTGAAATTCTTTGAGGACTGTCACGTCATCGACTGACAGAGTCACACAAGTCCAGGCCATTCTCGACTCTCTTTGGTAGGCCCTTTATGTGAACATGTCGAGCCAAAATTGATTTAGTCGAGGGTTATGTGTCTATTGAGCGTAAAGGAAGAGTAGTCGGTTTTGAAATTTCACATATCTTGAGTTCTTCGATTGACACTTTATTTGCTTGTTCCACTATTGTTCTAAACAAGATGTTTATGGATACATATTCATAGATCAAGGAAGCTCTCGAGGAAAATAAGCCAAAGATAGCCCCAGAAGAAAAGCCTCTATAAAAAGGTGCACGGATGAGTATCGGGCATGTACATAACTTACAACTCGCCGAACGAGGAACTAAACGCATAAAGATGGATGATAGCGATGAGAAAAGAACTATACCTCTTTGCATACTACATAAACAATTCCAATCTGACAAGAACCTTAGGAATATCTTCTCTTATGCAACATCAAATGCAAAAGAATATCCAGGGTGCTATATGACACGGGTGCTACAGTCAATATAATGTCATCCGAGATTTTCAAATTGTGTAAATTATGTATAACTGATGATGTTGAGACCAATGTGAGATATCCAAATGGGACGATGGAGAAACCCAAAGGGATGCTTAAGAATGTATCCATTCGCATTGGAGACTTCGTGTTTGTTATAAACTTTTATGTGGTAAATGGAAGTAGTAGCTAGTGCAAAACACTTATGTTAGGATTATCATTCTTAGCGACAACTGGAGCATCGATCTATGTGCAGTTGCGATACATAAGCATCCGGGAAGGAAAAACGACGAAGATTTTCCTAGATGGGAGTGAGATTGTATATGAAAAAGAACAATCGTCGCGTGATTCTCCGTACCATAATTGAGGCCATTGATTTGGACCTTGACTAAGGGGAGGTAAATTCATCGAGCCAATGAAGTTAAACAAAAATGCTACTGGGAGGTAGCCCATGAACAATTTTGTAGTTAGTAATTGTTTTAATTCTTTTTTCTATTTTCCTAACCATGCATGAAGTATTGTACTAAATTCTGAACCTTTAGGATAAGGTTTTGAATAAGTTTAACTTTATTGGCTTGAACAATTATGTTTGGTATGCCCAACCTATTTTGAACCTTTAGGACAAGGTTCCGAATATGTTTGGGGGTATTTAGGTGAATAGACCGTTGGACATAATCATTAGTTGAAGACCCGCAGGTAGAAGCCTTACATTTTTCTCTATTTATTTATAGCTTCAGTGGAATCGCGTTGGTAGTTCTTCCCTTCCATCCCATTATCTATTTTCCACTTCTTTCATTACTTGGAAATTAGTACAATAATGCATGCATGTTTTAGGTAGTTTAGTTTATCTACTATTTTATACAATCTTACCTACAAGCAAAACTTTGCTTTCAACTTTTTTTAAGTAAAAACTTGGTCAAATTGTTTCCTTTTAGACTTGGAAGAAGTAGAAAGAGCTTTTACACCTACATGACAACATAAGTAGAAACTTGAAGTAGGGATGAATCGTAACTTGAGACCAAACGAGGTAGGTGGTTAAATCGACTTTATGAGAAAATTTAAAATCTTTAGGATTCTGAAACTAAGACTAATCTACTTGTGCTATAATTAATAAAGATTTAGCATTTATAGGATGAAGTAGGTTTATTTACTATAAAAATATGGGCTTGATGATTCTACCTTGAACAACTTACTTAACTTTAGCAAAAGTGAGAAGTGCCAATAGGAGATTTCTAAAAATATAGAGTCTTATAAGTTCCACAGGAAATGGAGCACGAAACTTGATGGTTGGAAAAATAATTAAAAACCGATATCTACGAGAAATGGAGAAGAGGTCGTACGATAAAAAACCATATAAAGGGATAAAAATGAGGAACTCTAAATTAATAAAAGGTGAAAGTTCATAAAAATAAACTCCTATAAAGAAATAAAGATTTAGTTTGAGTGCTTGTAACAAGGTTAAGTAAGTTATTCTAATACCATGAACCAAATAATAGCCTACCTCTAAATAAGCCATATGGACTCTTTAAGGTGTGAAAATATGCAAATAAGCAAAAAATGGTGATAAAATCCATTTTAAAGAATTCATTTAATAAGGAGATCAATTTGGATCTACCGCTTTAATGAAGAGACCCAGAAAAATCGATGAGTGAGTTCAAAGTTATGGTTTTTAAATACTTCGAGTCTTGAAAAAAGTGTTATCTTGAAAGGTGACCATATTCGACCAGCCTTCGAGAATCTTAAGTCACTTGTTAAACAAATTGACCAAATCTTGATTGTAAGGACTATTGTTTTGCAAAGTAGGTATAAATTCTTGAGGAAAACATCGCTCAATTTTGCAACCCTTTGCTCGAGATGTGCAAAGTACTAAGTTTGGGGGTATTGACGAGTCATTCTTTTCGCACTTTTTCATGTGTTTTGCTATGCGAATCAAGTCCAAATTCATATTTTATGGGTATATATGTTTACTTTAGATATTTATTAGGTATTTTCCTATTTATGTGTGAATTAGACAATTTCGGGAAATGAGTCAACTATTGGTCAAAGCAGCAACGGGCTTGACACCGTGTAGATGAATGGATGTCACCGGTAGAGAAGCAATGATGCCACTAAGGTGTCAGAATTAAACTGAAAATGCCAGGATTAACAAAGAAGGTGTCAGCCACGGTGCTAGAGTCAGATTTAGAAGTTCCATCTTACTTGAAGACTAAGAATTTCTATAAAGCACCTCCATACATAATCGAGGCGTCATTACCGCGGCAGAGTCACAGATTAGAAGTTTTGTATTTTTTTGAAGGTTTTTATTTTCCTAGGCTTTCCGATTCTTGTAACTAGGCTCACCTATATAAAGGAAGGACCTCTCTTAATAAAAATACATTGTATTCAGAGTGATTTAGGAGTAGATCAAGGTAGAGTAGCCAAGTCCGATTAGGTTCTTTAATACTTAGGTCTGGGATGAAGCTCTCTAGCAAGTAGTAGGTTTTTTTCTATATCTTGCTGAGATTTTCGATAATAATAATGTTTTGTTTTAGTTCTCTATTTTTGTTCTTTAATACAATGGTAGTTTAGGGTTTGTATATTCATTACAAATATTTAGGCATAAACCATTGACCTATTATCAATAAGGGGTAGTCCGTGAGACCAACTAGGTTGATAAGTGGCAATCACATAGAGCGAGATACCTGATACACTTATTGTTGTATGTGAGTAACATTAAGAACTAGGTTAGATCTCGAGAGCGTTTGCACCAAGGTTATCTAAGGGTAGGTGTTCCTTTGGAGCTGTTAATATTGCTCATGTGCTAAATCTTGACGACGATGGCCCAAGTTTGTACGGTAGAGTAAGAGAGGTATTTAGAGAGCAGTTGCCCTCTCAATCCAGAATGGGGGACTAAGGTGTTGGTGACCCCAACTCATAGCCTATCTAGGGAAAACTATTTTAAAACCAATCATTCAAAGTCAATTATACAAGACATGGAAATAACGTATGGCTAGATTGTGGATTCCTAGACTTACTTATGTCTTTACTCTCTGATTTACAACTTATTTACTTTCTTGTTTAGTAGGATTTTAGATAAAAATCTTTCAAAAACCACCCGGATTTACTTTTTTGTTTGTTGAACTTTGTTGATTGAGTCTTGTGGATTCGACCCCGTTCTTCGCTTTACTACATTCTAGTAGGATTTGGTAACCTATTACGAGTTATATTTGACACGCACAACACGTGATCAATACTCCCTTTTTAGACCCTTATTTTCAACAAATTTTAAAGTGTTCATCTCTAATATTATAACAGGCCAAATCGCTAATAGTGGATTTATCCGTAATTAAAGATGATTGACCTAAAACGTGGCCCAAGAGTGGATACACGATCCCAATTCGTGACATGGCCCTAGAGTAAGTATACAGTCCCAATACTCGGATGTAGACAAAAAAATATTACTTTTGATTGATAGATGCCTAATGAGATGTATGTGTGTACATTCTAGGCGAAAATATTTATTTAAAGTTATATGTTTTGCGCGTGAGTGAAGACATGCTTCAAGATGTGTGCTGATGTGGGACCGAGCTAGAGAGTGATGTGGTAAGTCCTAATTGAATTAAATATGATTAGAATAACTAATTTGATGTAGCTATAGTTGAATTAATATTAATACGACCTAAGTAAGAGAAATAAAATAAGGGATATTGATGTGCCTCGGTATACGTGTTGACATAATTACTAAGTAACTTAATATATGTGTTATGAAGGATAAGTATGTGGCTTATAGGACCAAGATATAAGTCAATAGATTTTCCTAGGGACGAGTATGTAAACAAAAATCAATGGTCACAAATCATCTTCACCACTATATATATAAGTGAGTTAATGATGAGATCAAACTTATCATCTAAATTTTCCATGCAAATGAGAGAAGTGAAATCTGGAGAGATTATCAACAGATTGGGTGTGAAAATTCAAAGAGTTGAGGATGGTTAATCAATTTCATGAAGCTTCACGATTAGGTGATCCAACCTCTATCAATATTTTAAGTAAAGTTCCATAAAATTGTAAGTTTTGGGTTCAGTTCTGGTTTTTGAACAATTTTACTAGGCAAATGACATTTTTGTAAATCTTATTCCATATTTGGATTTATTGTGAAATTTCACTAGTTCTACCATAAAGAAGTTCTAGATTTGGATTTGTTTTCATTAAGTTATAAATTCTTGAAGTTCAAGAAGTTGTAAGACAAAAATTGGAAATTCTGCATATTGTTGTTATGAACCAATCTCTGCGATTTGGTCATAACTTCCTCATTTTAAATCGAAATGGATCCATTCTGGTGGCATTTGAATGCTAACTCAAAGAAAAACAACTTTTGCTTCTGAAATATTTTGAAATTTGAATGTTTTCATGTCTAAAAAGCCTCTCCAACTTTAGTAATGAATCTAAAATTTTTGAGTTCACAGTTTTGTAAATGTCCTGTTGTTTTGAGCATAACTCCCTCATTTCTTATTAGATTGTTCTCATATTTTAGTATGATGTTCTAGGATATATTTTTAGGCTTCAGTAAAAACAAATAATGAGTTTTTAAGCTATGGTTTATAAGAAATGAAATTTACAAAGTCGTTGGTTGGAATCTAAAATTGTTTTCAATCATTGCGGTAAAACTTCCATATCTTCCTAGTTTCTTATCGAAATTGTGTAAACTTATGTATTTGGAAAGCAAGGACATAGCTCTAAAAATTTCTTTTTGTACTACAATACATGGATTTAACATTATGGTAATAGAAACCAACTCACAAGTTGTTGCGCCAAAACTATTTCTATTTTAATAAAGTGGATTTTGACAAAAATAAATTATTAATGGGGCTGATTTGAGAAATTAGAATTTACAATCACTTAAAGTAATTCTTATTGCTTGTACAAGTTCTAAAGCACCTTAATTACCCTCAGAAAATTAGAGGAGACTTTTGAGAGGTTAGGGACGCGTTTCAAGGTATAGAGAGGCCGGTTAAGCTAAGGGATTCACATGACTTGTAAGTAAATTGATCGAGATATTTCTCTTCATTTCGTTTCTTTTTATTGCTTCATGTTTATAGTTGTTTTTGCTGCTATACTTGTTGTATTCTTGGTGCCTTGATTGGTCTGCATTATCACATTATATGATTGTGGTTAAATTAGAACATGTGTTTTAGTTTCATGGTATGATTTGCGGGGAACGTGGCATACAGAGTATGAGACCTAGGGATTTCGGTATTATGACTAGTATGTGACATGGACCTACTATATAAGGTTAATGAAATGATTAAGCGACGACTAATTAGTGTAATGCCAAAGTGGTATGTGTGTGACCTACTACATGAGGTTGATATGTCGTTCTTTATAACCAATAAGGATAGTATTTACATGCACCGGTAAATAAGTTACCTGAGGTCTATGTGACCAAAAGGGTAATATTTAGACTAATGTGTTGGATATACGGTGGACTAGATTTAGTTCTTCGATATTATTTATGTTGATATAACATGGTTTAGGTGTGATGTTGTGTACCATATCATGTTTAATATGTTGTTGTGGTGTATATGTGCCTTTCCATGTATTCTTGTTGTGTTTGGAAATGTGGATAAATGTCTCTCAGTATTACTTTCTATATTACTGTACTCACCATCCATTTTAGGATGGTGTGTACAGATCCATCGAGTAGCAGATCAGACAAGAAGAAGATTGGCGACTTCTTTTGAGCCAATGGTGTGCTGCTATATCATATTTTATAGGTTTTAATGTTTAGTTTTTTTCAAAAATAAAATAAAATTTGATGTTTAGTCGTATCGCTTATTTGTGTCTTTACATACTTTTGGGTTGTATATATTAAGGTTGAGCGATAGTACCCGTTACATGTGTCGTTTGTGCACAATAATTTCTCGTAGTTTACTATTAACTTGTAGTAGTGATAAATAGGATATTGTTTCCATAGGGATTTTTCAAATCTCATAAGAATTTAAGCTACCCTAAAGTTTTATCAGATTTAACTTATTTTAATTTAATTTCTTTAACTAAACGGGAAAATAAGCACTGAACAATATGCTAATAAACTAAACAATTAATTAAAATAACTAAACTTTAAACGACTTAAATCAAATAAACTAACTTAATATACTCAAACTAATAATTCAAATAATTAATAAATCAACTTAAATAAAATATCTAACAATCATCTAAACAAGCACCCACTAAACATCATAATATATTTGGATTGTTTTCAAACTTTAAAATATAAAATCACTTCATAATATAGATATAATTATTTTATATGAAATCTTAAAATCCTTAAATCCTAATTCATAATAGGTTGAAAGCCTTTAGCCAGCGGCGATTTTCTTAAATTCAATGGGAATGCCACATACTTATCATTGTAAGTTTACCCATTGGATAAAGCACAACACCGTAGAAATATGATAGTACTAAGTTCAATGAAAATCATGCTTAATTTAAGCCAATATTACCGAAGCTGCATAATAAACAACTTAGAACACAATCACTTAAGACATCCACTCAGGAAATATCATATCGATTAATCCTAGTTATTACTTCTATAATTGTTGTCAATAACTATAGACATAGAATTGAATACTCTATATTAATGAACAAAGTGGTCACTGTGCATTCAACATATAGAATTACTAGTTGTAATATGCAAAAACAACTTGCTTTATTCGTAATTGACGTGTACGAATAGATTTAAAGCACTAAGCACATGATCCCTTAATTATAACTATATAACAATCCAAAGTATATTACATGCTTAAGGTTTGTTTAGATTGATAAACTACTCACACATGCTGAAAATAAAAAATGCTAATATGTAATTGTAAGACGTAATTAAGTAAATAAATACTTTTAAATCAATGCTCCAATATTGCTTCACATATAGAACTTTACAAAAGAGAAAAGAAAAAGTAAAGTGTAGTTAAATAGTACTTGAAGAGAGTCATTTTGAAGCTCTATGGTCCTATGTATAGTTACCCTAGGAATATATATCCTAGATAAATACATATTTCTCATATTAATTTAAAAAGATCATCACCGACACCAGCGATTTGTCAGTGATTCCTCACTTACACATAAATCGATAAGTAAATCACTGAATTTAGCTCTCAGTGCTCCACCGATCTAGCTGTCGATTTATAGTTCATTCTCCAATTTGCTAAAATTTGCTAGCCTTCTTCTATTGCTGATTTATATGGCGATTCCTAGTGTCATTTTAAATCCCTGGCTAATCATTGGTGTAGTTTTTCAGTTGACTATTTTGCTTTAATTTCTTTTTTCTTCCATTTCTTTATTTTCCTAATTAAAACTTGAAATCAAAAAATAAGAGAATACCCAGTGTAATATCATCATTTATGCCGAAAATCAATTATAAAATGTTTAATTATTGACTTATCAAATACCTCCAAACTCAGCACTTTGTTATCTCGAGCAAAGGAATACTCTTAATCATATTCTCTTTTCATTCTTATATATTGATGTCAAATTCATTGATACTCAAATAAGAGAATTTTAAAATAGAAGTGGTTTTCAAATGGAAATACATTACCTATAAGTAAATAAAAGCTATGATAGAATAAGATGATTTAGTCAAATCAAAACATCCCTTAATGATAACTCAACTACTTAATGTAACACTTTTTATAACTTGAAGTTCATTACCAAGGCTAGTAAATAATATAGGCTTTCTCAATCTCTACTAATAAGCATCAAGCTTATGAAAATTAGTGTAGAATCTCAAAACAAGAAAACCACTAGATTAATTTCAATTTTAGAAAACACTATATAATAGTACTAACACAAGGCATTCAATTTTGATGACTAACACAAGGCATTCAATTTTGTGTTAACAACAAGTAGCAAAGTTAAAAAAAAAGTGTATAAAATTCACTTGTGTAGTAAAATATCACTTCAATTCAAGATCTATTATAGATTCATTTTCATTCTTTTCCCAAGTAAAAATAAAGAAAAATGAAATTCATACTTGATTTCGAAAAAAGTTAGAGAAATTTTGAATATTGGATTAAACGTAATTCTAAACTTTTCTTCTACCTTTCTTTCCTTTCATTGCCATCAATGTCATACTTCACCTGAAATTCCCCACACTCATTCTAAACCTTGTCCTTAAGGTTTTAAAATTAAGTTGGGTTTCCAACATAACAAATATACCACATGAAGCATAAAGGATTCGACATGCGTAGTTAAAATGTAAATAAATATGTAAATATAGAAGTCAACAATTTCAAATGAATGGAATGCAAAAGGAAACATAAAATCTCATTAACAATAATTTAACCAAGAGTAATACATTGTATTTTTAATCATTCACAAGAAAAAAAAATTACATACGGTGATGTCCAGAAGTGAGTTCCTTCTTGAACCATGCAAATGACTATTATGTCTCTACTTAGACATAGAATGGTACGCTGTAGAGTCCTCTCATTTGTCACTATCATTTCTTCATCGCGATGAATCTTTGTCTAGCTACACAATAATAAAGAAAATATAGTTTAGAAAGATATTCTTCTACTAGGCTGTAATGACGATGGTGCCAAACTCATATGAGTATTTGGAATATTTACTCCGGCCATTAAACTTGTCGCACTTTGTGCTTTTTCTCTTGTCTTCCTTCTATTTTTAGTGATGCTTCGATTCCTTACTCCCCTCGCATTTATTGCATCGAACGATTCTAGTTCATCCTTTGAGTCATTGTATACTATCACCTTCTTCATTCATTGTACTCTCATATCATTTATTGTCCTATCGAGTAATACATCGAATTCAGTATTGAAACCCATCCCTGCTTTCCTACACAATCAGTGATCAAGATTGGGAATGGTAATCCTTCATTATTCATAGTTTGCATAGCAAACTTCATAGACTCATGCATAATTTTGTCAACATCAATATAACCCTTTTTCATCATTATATGGAACAATAAAGCAACTATGGGGTTCTTCACTTTGAAATGTTGCTTAGTTAGGTGAAAACAGGCGTCTATAATGTAACTTCAACTATTTGTAATCTTCATAAAATAGATGCTTTCAATAAATTTCTGATGGCCTTTGCTATCAAGTGCAACTCCTTTCCTTAGAGGTATCTTAAGCGCATCTTAGATTATCTAAAAAGGGTAGGACTCCTTCTCTTCGTGCTTGACATTTAGGTAATCCTCCTCCGTTCTTTGTCTATTTTATGGAAGACTGAAAAATATATTCAACCTCGCAGGTGAAATATCAATTTTCTTCCTTTTAACAAACACTTTATATTCCCTACTAACATGTACATTAGCATAAAATTGTCGTACAATTTCTGAACATCCCATTTCTTCACTTCCTGTATAGTCTCACAGAAGTTCATCCCATCCCCCATCTCCGATAATGCTCACAGTTTTATTCTCACATTTACTCACGTTTTAAATGTTGAACCCTCTCTTTAGAATGATGACTCTTTTTTTAGCATTGTAATACCTCATTTGAGCTTTAGGTCTCATAAATAAAGAGGGTTATAAAGCACCAAGTGACTAGGATCTGGGTTCCCAAAATATGCTTTCTCATCATAAGACAATGGAGATTACTCTCTAAGTTCATCCCTTCAAGGTCTAGTTTCTTTAATGCTAATCTTGGTAGGTATTATATTTGTAAGGTGGCCCGTGTACTTTTGCTTTTATTAGGGTTGCACTACACATTTTCCTTTATCTTGTTAAATATCTCTACCTCTTCCTCTACTTCATCCCGCCATAAGATAATTTAGCTATGATGAAATAAGTAAAGTGAAATTCAGTCCTTGAGAATCCATAATAACAAGGTAAGGAAAATAATTTATTTAAAGGTTTCAGAGTAAAATTCAAAAGAGTTGAAAGTGATTCGTATAAAATATTTGTATCGACATGCCCTTTTTATAAGTATACATTGGAAAAAATTCATAGAAAAGCGCAAACTCATTTGAAAACCCATATTCGAATTGAAAAGGTACATAAAAACCATTTTAAAAAATATTTTGTAATAAAACACAAAAATTACATAAGTTTGAGATTTTCTCGAAAATCAATTTTTGTTATAGGAATCGAAATCAAAAGGGTTGTAGAGTATGTGTTTATTACTTTCTCGATAGTGAATCTCTCAAGTAAAATGCTCTTCTAGCACCTCTGGTTTCCCTCTCCATGCTCCAATTTTGAACAAAACATTCATCAAGCACTAAGTTGGGTGTATGAAATTAGATTCGAGATTTATAGGGTTGAAATGCTCTTAATCAAGGTGGGATGCACTTAAGAGGCTTTAATTCAAGCTTTGAAGGGTTGAATCTAGGAAAAAATATATATATCAAACAAATGGGTGCAAGGGTTTAATGTGTGAATGGGTTTATTGTTGGCAATTTGGAGTTCTACTTTTAAAAACATGGATTTGTTCTCAACGAATCGAGGTTTAAGTGAAATCAGTGAAAATTGGTTTCAGTGTTTCGGTGATTACTTCAGCGAAACCTAGTATAAAACCAAAATCGCTGACAAATCATTGAGTCAATTTTCACATTAAAAACTTGCAAACTGATGGCGATATACCCAATGATTTCCAATGTTAATTGGTATCGCTGGGAAATCGTTAAGTCTTACTGATGTTTTTCCAATATATTCTATATTTGATTTTATCATCACACATAGCAATCATAATGAAGTTAGAATGATCTGTATTCAATAAGAGGTATTGAAATAATGAAATTGGACTTTTATTTAGGGAATAATATACTAAATAAATGCTTTATTACTTAAACTAGTTTAAAACAAATAAGATTCATGTGAAAAATAAAGATACAAATCATTCTAATTCTAGTAAATGGAAATATATTGGCTCGATCAGCTCCTTTACATGAAATTATTTTCGAATAGTTATTTTAAAATACTCTCATTATAAGAGTCAAAAGTCGAGAGAATAGAAAAAACAACTAACTAGTCCTACTACTAAAACTAAAAATAAAGATGAAGTATGGGTCATCTCCCATAGAGCGTTGTCGTTTATAGTCATTGGCTTAACTTAGTAGATACCGTTGTTCGGTTTGAGCGAGTCAAACAGATCATCAGTTGATTCTTCATCATACTTGATGGCTTCAGCTTCCTTATCAATCTCTATATTTTCATAATGTCTTTTCGGGTATTCATAACGATTGGAAGTTTCTCCTTTATATATAATCTTCGTAATAGTTGTCTTCATCGTCATAATCATCCATCTCGTAACCATCCTGAAGATACATGTAATTGTTTCCCATCCTAAAGGTGACTATTCATTGTTCGACATCAAGAATAGCTCTAGCTGTGTTAAGAAAAGTACGTCCTATCAATATCACATCATTTTTCTCAATATGTGGTATTACAAAGAAGTTGGTTAAGTACTTGAATCGTCCTACTTATACTAGAAAGATCTTATCACTATTTGCCTTATGGACAACAAAAGGTGGTATAAAATCAATTATCAACTTGGCTTTTCTAAACCATTGTTCCGGTAAGATATTCATATCACCTTACGTGTCAAGTAAAACACTAGGGAGACTAACTTCATCGATCATTATGTGGAGGAATAGTTTCCCTGAATCATCTTTGTAAATTTTGAACATGTCTTAAATCTTGAAGCCTTACTCGCTCATCATTGAATTATTCTTCCACCAGTTGCTTCCCTTTTTGTTTGTGCACTTCTGGTTGGGTCTCTTAAGATTGTTGATTTTTTATATCTTCTTCTTATTGTGGGATTTCTTATACATTCATAATGTAATGGTTTCATTCTTAATGGTTTCACTCATATGGATGCAAACATTGAACTTCATTTCATTACTTTGCGGACTTGGTTGATTAGTCTCGAGGTTGATGATTTCCATATACTGTTCAACAAAATTTTCATAATAAAGTTTTAACCTATGACCATTTACTTTAAATATTTGTCTTATTTCTAAGCTTTCTATTTCTACCGCACCATGAGGTAGTAAATTGAGAATCTGATAAGGTCATGTCTATCTCTACCGTAGTTTTTCAGGAAATAATTCAAGTCTTGAACAAAAGGGTAGAACTTTATCTCCCACTTGAAAATTTCTAGGCATTAGTCTCTTACCATGAAATGATTTAGTTTTATCTTTATAAATTAACGCATTTTCATATGCGTTGTTCCTGATTTCTTTTAGTTCTTGAAGACTCAAATCACGTTAGTTTTCATGTTTCTTTATAATTCATGTTGCATGTTTTTATTGCCCAATGGCTTCATGTTCTAGTTTGAGTGGTAAATGACATGCTTTTTCAAAGACTAACCTATAAGGTGTCATGTTTATCGGTGCCTTAAATGATGTTCTATATGCCCATAATGTGTCTTCCTGTCTAAAACTCTAATCCTAAAATGTTGAACTAACTATTTTTTCTAATATTAACTTAATTTCTTTATTTGACGTTTTGGCTTGTCCGCTAGTTTGTGGGTGATATGCGGTAAATGTTCAATATGTGACGTTGTACTTAACAAGTAATTAACAACTAATCGATTACAAAAGGGGAACCTCGTCACTTATAAGTGCTCTAGGTGCTCCAAAAACTGTAAAGATTTTTTACCTAAGGAAATAGATCACGACTTTTGAGTCATTAGTTCTAGTAGCTTTTGCTTCTACCTACTAAGACACATAATCTAAAGTGAGTAAGATATAAACATAGCCATTTGATTGTGGAAAAGGTCCCATAAAATATATGGCCCATACATCAAGCCTTTCACAAAATAGGAAATGGGTTAAAGGTGTTTAATTTCTACGTCCAAGGTTTCCAGCTTGTTGGTGGCAATTTAGACAAGATTTTATAGAAAGGAAACAATTGTAAAACAAATTTGGCCAAAAGAATCCAAAATCCTAAATTTGATGGGCAGTTCTATGTGGACCGAGATGTCCTCCACATTCATAAGTATGGGAAAGAAATATAATTGATTGTACTTTGAATGTTTTATGCATCTCCTAATTATTTGGTCGGTGCAAAACTTCCATAAGTAAGGTTCATCCCATAGATATTGTTTGGAGCCCTTTTTAATTTTATTCGTTTGGGCTCTCGTTAAGTAAGGTGATAACCTATTAGTAGTAAGATAATTAACTATATCGGCATACCAAATGCCTTTTGTATGCATATTATATAAGTATTCATTTGGAAGTTTATCTCTTAATGGTATAGGTGGTTCTCCATTCTCTAACCTACTTAAGTGGTTAGCTACTAGATTTTCGGCTCATTTCTTATCTTTTTATAGTAAGGTTGAATTCTTGTAAGAGTAGTATCCATCTTATTAGTCTTGTTTTTACATCTTATTTTTTCATAAATATCGGAAAGATGCATGATCGGAATAAACTATTATCTTTGTTCCTAATAGATGTCGCCTAAATTTTTTAAAGAAAAAATACCGCTAAAAGTTCTTTTTCCCTAGTGTTGTAATTCTGTTAGGCTTTATCTAGTGTCCTAGAGGCATCATACATAACATGGGATTATTTTCCTACTTTTTGACCTAAAACAGCTCTTACTGTATAGTTACTTGCATCATACATAATTTCAAAGGGCAATGATCAATTTGGTGATGTAATCACAGGTGTAGTTGTTAACGAATCTTTTAATTTATCAAATGTTATCTTTCACTCTTTATTAAATTCAAAATGAGTATTTTTTTTTGTAAAATTGTGCATAATGGTTAGGCGATTTTTGAAAAATCTTTAAAAAACCCTCTATAGAATCATGCATCTCCAAGAAATGAACGTATCTCTCTTACCGTAGTGGGGTAAGGTAGCGTTTTGATTATTCGGATTTTTCCAGGGTCCACTTCTATTCCTTTATGTGACACTATATGTCATAATATTAATTTCAGGTTTACCGTTAAATGATATTTTTCATAGTTTGGTACTAAATTCTTTTCTATGCATCTTTTTTAAGTACTTTTTTTAAAAATTTACCGAACACTCATCAAAAGAATTATCATAAACAGTGAAATCATCCATAAAAACTTCAATGAAATCCTCCACGTAATCAGAGAAAATACTAACCATACATCTTTGAAACGTTGCAGGTTCGTTACATAAACCAAAAGGCATACATCTATAAGCAAACGTAGCGAAGGGGCAAGTAAAAGTAGTTTTTTTTCTGATCTTCTAGGACTACAAGTATTTGATGAAATCCCGAATAACTATCTAGGCGGCAATAATGGGTTTTTTCAGCTAAACTTTCTAACATCTAGTCTATAAATGGGAGTGGATATTGGTGTTTTCTAGTTGAGGCATTCGACTTTCTATAATCTATACATACCCTCCAACTATAATGGAATCTAGTCGGTACTAATTCTTTATATTCATTTGTTATCATTGTAATTCCTGTCTTTTTAAGGACTACTTAGACTGGACTTACCTAATTGTTATTGTCTATTGAAAATATCATTCCGACATCTAATAGTTTTAATATTTCAATTTTTACTACGTCCATCATGGGGGGATTTAGTCTACGTTAAGGCTGTCTAGAAGCTTTAATATTAGTTTTTAGATTTATCATATGCGTGCACATAGCTGGGATTATTCCTTTGATATCGGCTATGGTCCATCCTATTACTCTTTTAAATTCTTTCAATACATTTATCAACACATTTTCCTCTGGACTAGTTAATTTGTTGGAACTTATTACTGCCAATTTATCACAGTCCCCTAAATAAACATATTTCAAATGGTCGGGTAAGATTTTTAGATCTAATTCAGAGGCTTTAACTACAATGGGTGGAAATTTTGAATCAGATCTAGATAAGTCTGGTAATATGTAAGTTATGGTAGGTCATTATACGTTTCTAAAATACTTATTATCTATTTTGTTTCCTCATCTCTATCATCATCGTCTTCTAAATCTTTGATTGTCAGTTCTAATTTATCTAATTTATTTTTTTAAGGATTTATCAATTAATGGGTCTATCATATCTAATGTGCATATGGAAGAAACATCCATAGAGTATTTCATTGTATTGTATACATTAAAATTTATTGTGTCGTAGTCTACTTGCATTATTAAGGTTCCATTTGAAACATCTGTCTTTTCATTTGTTATTTTCAAAAATGACATTCCTTATATTAGAGAAGTCCTATTAGAGAAGTTATCTTCTTTCATATCTAAGACATTGAAATCTGCTGGGAAGATTAAATCATTAACTTTGACTAGTACATTTTTGAGTAACCTTACTGGTTTAACAGTAGATCTATTAGCAAGTTGTATGACTATACCAATATCTTCTAAATGTACGTCTGTCATTTGTAAATAGATACATAAAGACATAACATTTATGAAGCCTCCTAGATCATATAATGCTTTATAAATTCATATGTTCTCAATATTATATGAAACGAAAAACAATCCTGGATTTGAACATTTAGGAGGTAACTTCTTTTGGATTAATATTGATACGTATTCTCTTAGACTCACCTTTTCATTAGCCCTAATCTTATTAGTGCATGAATCTCTTATCGATTTCTGATACTTCGTTACATTTTGAATGACTTCAAATAAGGGTATATTAACTACTATTTTCTTTAATGTATCAGATATTTATTTTTCTTCCTACAGTTTCTTAGCACTTTTGTTATCTTCCAAACGGTAAAGGAATGGTGGTTTTATATTAATTGGTTTATCTTCATTAGGTTTATTATTATTTTCGTTGAGGGTTTTGTTACTTGTTACTTCAATTTCTTTTTCTAGTTCTGATTCAATTTTTTTCTAGGAATTAATTGGTCTGGCATTTTAGGTTGATCCATCTGCTTAACACTTCTTAATGTTATAGCTTGTGTTTTTGCATATATATTAGGATAAGATTGAGATAGTGATTTTTCTTGACTTACAAATTCATTCATCCGTGTTGCCATTTGACTCTATTGATTTTTCACTTCGGTCATGTCATTTTGTAATGTTTGAATTGTATGTTATTGTTCTTTTTCTCAATTATTCAATGTTTCATATATTTGATAACCCTGGTTGTTGACATGATTACCTATATTCAATTGTGGGTAATTTGCATAACTATTGAAGTTATAATTAGGATTAACAAACCCATCATATTGGTTCATTATAGCATTAGCTTCCTCTATTTTGATTTGTTATCTCAAAGGATATCTATCATTTGAATGGCTCAATTCATTACAAGATTTTATTATGTTTGATCTATCTTTTAAGAATAATTTAACCATGGCTTTTTAGTTCGTCTATATTATCATCTGGTGTTTTATATGTCATATTCATGTCAATTAGATTATCTTTGGATGGTTCATTATTCTCACTATATTATTTTGATTGCTTAGCCATTTTATTATGGCTTCTCTTGCTAAAGTAGGTGTTTTATCAAGCAAAAACCCTCTACACATGCTGTCTCAGAATCTTTGTTCTACGTTATTTAATCCTTCATAAAAATATTGCATTAAAGTTTTGTCAGTAAATCTATGCATTGGACATAGTGAAATCAATATTTTATACCTATCCCAAAATTTATCAAAAATTTCTCCAGTTCCCATCCTAGCATTACTAATTCTATGTCAATATAGACTTATTTGTCTTGTTGGGACATATTGATCAAGAAAGACTTATATCATCTCTGACCAATTGGTTATGGAATTTTGATGAATGTAAAATAACCAATCCAAAGCTTGGTCTTTCAATACAGAATGAAAAGCTTAGAATTTAACATCATCTATTTCTATATCATTAGTTTTTAATGTGCTTACTTTATGTGCGAACTCTCTAATATGTTTTTGAGTATATTCATTATCTTCACCATAGAAACATGGTACAGAGTTTATGAGTCCGAATTTCAATTAAAATTTTGAAAATTTTGTTGTGAAAGTCATGCACATAGGTTCATAAGCCATGACATTCCTATCGGATTGCCTAAAAGTTAATTTTTCTTCGTATTCAACCATTTTTTATGACTTTCAGTAAGAAAGTTTCCAATAGATTATTTTTAAAATCTCATGCAACGGCGCAAAAATTGACACGTGTTGAGCTTGCACAATAATTTTTCATATTTTACTATTAACTTGTAGTAGTGGTAAATGAGATATCGTTTCCATAGAGATTTTTCAAATCTCTTAAGAATTTAAGCTACCCTAAAGTTTTATTTGATTTAACTTATTTTAATTTGATTACTTTAATTAAACGGGAAATAAACACTAAACGATATGCTAATAAACTAAACAATTAATTAAAATAACTAAACTTTAAACAACTTAAATTAAATAAACTAACTTAATTTACTCGAACTAATAATTCAAATAATTGATCAATCAACGTAAATAAAATGTCTAACAATCATGTAAAACATAACATCACTTCATAATATATATATAATTATTTTATATGGAATCTTAAAATGATTAAATCCTAATTCATAACAGGTTCATAGCATGTAGCCTGCCACCAATGTTTTCAAAATTTAATGGAAATGCCACATTTTTATCATTGTAAGTCTACCCATTAGATAAAATGCAACATTGTAGAAATATGATAGCATTAAGTTCAATGAAAATCATGCCTTATCTAAGCCAATATTACCGAACCCGCATAATAAAAAACTTAGAACGCAATCACCTAAGACATCCACTTAGGAAATGCCTTATAGATTAATCCTATTAACTACTTTTACAATTGTTGTTAATAACTGTAGACATAGAATTGAATACTCAATACTAAGGAACACATTGGCCACTATGCCCTCGGCGTAGAGAATTACTAGTTGTAATACGCAAAACAACTTGTTTTATCCGTGATTGACGTATTTGAATAGATTTAAAACAATAAGCATATGATTCCTTAATTATAACTATATAATAATCCAAAGTATATTACACGCTTAGAGCTTTTTAGATCTATAGACTACTTACACATGCTGAAAATAAAAAATACTAATATATAATTAAAAGACATAATTAAGTAAATAAATACCTTAAAATCAATGCTCTAATGTTGCTTCACATATAGAACTTAATAAAAGAGAAAAGAAAAATTAAAGAGTAGTTAAAAAGTAATTAGATAGATTTATTTTGAAACTCTCTGGTCCTATATATAGTTCCCAAATGAATACGTATCCTAGATAAAATACAAATTCCTCATATTAATCTGAAAAATCATCACCGACCCCAGCAATTTGTCAGCAATTCCTCACTTGTACACAAATCGCAGAGTAAATCACCGAGTTTAACTTTCGTGCTCCACCGATTTAGCTAGCTATTTATAGTTCATTCTCTTATTCGTTGTAGATTCATTGATCTTTTTCTGCTACTGATTTATATGGTGATTCCTAGTATTATTTCAAATCGCTAGCTAATATATGGTGTAGTTTTCTAGTTGATTGTTTTGTTTTTCTTTCACTTTTATTCCATTTCTTTATTTTCCTAACTAAAACCTGAAATCATAAAAATAAGAGAAACCTAGTGTAATATCATTATTAATGCCAAAAAAAAATATAAATTACACTATAAAATGTGTCCACTTATTGACTTGTCAACTCGACTAGACACATGTAGTAAACTAATTTTCGTCGTTATGTTGGTAAGATACATATGGTAGTTGTTTCCAAGTTTTCACAGTAGGAGTTTTATAATGCTTATGTAGATTTTGTTAAGTCTTCCACTAATAATATTAAAATGATTAAAAAATTTTAATTAACCATGAGATTATCAATAATGACAATTGTGTAATGCTTTTTTGAACATAAGTAACGAGGAGAATATGACAAAACACTGACTAATACGTTGTTAAGTCCTAAGTGGTCGAGTTCAGGACTTAATGACGGATTAGGCCGGGCGGTGCTCTAGATTATATATTTACATGTTATGTTTTATATGTATGTATATACGATATACGCATAGAAACTAATTTTCAATGGCGATCGACTTTGTGCAGTACAATGAGAGATCAGCCAGGGGACTAGAGTTAGCTACACCAAACCAGACATAAAACAATAGAATAAAGAAGAAGTTCATGAACCTGTGACGGGTGGAGAGGGAAACAAGGATGGTTTATCAAGATTGCCATGGATATTACGATATTTTGTGAAGATATTTTCGAGATCGAGTCGACTTAGTTAATGATACATGAATTGAGATTGTTGACCTGTGAGAGAGTTGATGTTTGGATAGTAGAGGGTGATCCGATTTAGACCGTAGCTTACAAGTTAAGATTTTGATAAATAGGAGTAGTGTTACATGAATAAGAAACATCTAAAAACTCCTTAGAAAGTTACGCTTAGCAAAGTCTGCTTTTAAGTATTATGACCAAAGTGTCGTATATATTGATAATATGTAGGAGTTTGCTATGTGTGGACTTGTCTACTGAGCTAGTGAACCTAGCTAGAAGTAGTCAGTAGATCCACTTGTGGTTGATGAGAAAGGCGAGTTTTGGGGCTAGTATCATTTGAAGTTTTGATTAAGGTAATTACAATGAGAATAAAGAAATAATTAAAGATGATAAATTGTCATGAAGTAAATTTCAGGGATGAAATTTCTATTAGTTAGGAAGATTGTAATGACCAAAATCACTAATAGTGGATTTGTCTATAATTAAGGGTGATTGGCCCGTGACATGGCTAGAGAGCGGGGCATACGGTCCCAAGACTCAGCATGAAGAATGAGAAATATATTACTTTTGAGTGATAGATACCTAGTGTGATGTATGTGTGTATATTATACCCGAGAATATTTATTTAGTGTTGTATTTTGGCACGCAAGCAGAGATACGCCTCAAGATGCGTACCAACGTGAGACTAGGGTAGAGAGATGTGGTAAGTCCTAATTGAATTAAATGTGATTAGAATAAATAATATGATATGGCTATAGTTTAACTAATATTAACATGACCTAAGTTAGAGAAATAAAACAAGGGACATTGATGTGCCACGGATGCGTGCTGGCATCATCACTAAGTAACTTAAGTAAATCTATATGTTATCAAGGATAAGTAAGTGGGTTGTAGGACCAAAATATAAGTCATTAGAATTTTCTAGTGATGAGTGTGTAAACAAGATCAATGGTCACAAATCATTTTCACAACTATAAATAGGTGAGTCAATGGTGAGATCAACCTTATGATCTAAATTTTCCATGGAAAAGTTGAGAAGTGAAATCTGGAGATATTATCAACATATTGGGTGTGGAAATTTAAAGGATTGAGGATGGTTGATCAAGTTCAAGAAGCTTCACAATTAGTTAATCCTACATCTGGTTTTTCAGCAATTTCGGTGGACAAATGACTTTGTTTTCAAATTTTAATTCCATATTACACCCTAAGTAAAACTCAACAAAATTGTTGTTTTCTAAGGTGGGAATGCTCTCCCTCATTTTGTGAGGCGCCCTCCACCAATTGTTTTCAAAGTTTTTTATAGGAGTGCGCTCCATTGTCGAGCTTCTGAACAAAGAACATGACAGCAGCCCCTATTTGATCACAAACTTTATTACGACTCATCCAAAACTTCCCTACAACATCAAGGAAGGCCTTTAATGAGGTCTTACAACGTTTCCAACATCAACAACTACAATTAACTGAGAATTCATCGCCATTTTACAAATTGAACTCAAAACCAAACTTGACTTATCAACCGTGATGAATCTTGAAATCACCAGTGGTTTAACCTCTCTTGATAACTTGTAATCCCTTGAAACTCCTCTCCTGAATCCCCTAGATCAAATTCAAATCCTCAGCTACTTCTCGTCTCCATTCGATCGATAAAAAAGTGATAAGTATGAATGAATATCATTTATATATGGATTCTCCTCGAGATATACATTGTGTTATCTCGAGGCTGATCAAATGAATATCGTATGGAAGTGACACAACACCAAAGTGACACACATTTTAACATATTCCTCCACTTATACTCATCTCGAGGTGATCCAACAATTCGTATTAATCATATCAAACTTGTAGCTTTATTTATATATATTAACATATTCATTGATCATCATCTTAATCAACCCACATGGATCTTAAAAATCATTCAAAAGTGAGTTGCTTTAAAGTGACACCCATGTTCATGTAACGTATCTCAGGGTATATCCAATGAATTATACAATTCAATTCCAATCTTAAGTTTATTTTTATATATTTATATATCAATATATTAATATATATACACCTTTGTATTTTATGACTTACATGTTTTCCACGAACACCAACTAATACAGCCAAGCATATACATTACTTCCATGTCCCCTCATGTGATCCCCCATGATTCGCACGTGTCACTCTAGGTGTATCGTCAGTTTATTTATCATTTACTTTCTAATTATATATTTTATATTAATTCAGATTAATAACCTATCGTTCAAGTAATTATCTTCCATACCAACCAAATACAATACATTACAACAATCGCACTCACAAACTAATCTGGACAATTCGAGCTTAATCACGAGGCTAAATGGGGTTAATTAATTTTTGGATAAGTGCTAATCACAAGGTTAAAGACACGATTCGTTATAGCATGGTAATATATATGTGTAGTGTAGCACATTGAACGTGAAAGTTGGAGGTGCTTGTGTTGGGAGCTGAGCAAGCCTAATGTACGGTTTGTGTGCACGAGAGATTGAGTTATTCTTATTCTTGAGGTTTCTATTTAGGGTTTAGATAGAGGAAAGTTTCCTTTTATGTATTAAACTATTGATATTGGAAAACCTTATTTCTTGTTTGTAGTTTTTTTTTTGATTTTGTGGTTTTCCTCGTAAATTTATGTTTTTATTTTCTTTGTGGTTCGTTTACCTTTGGGTTTATTCGTGTGATTGTGATCTTGGGACTTATGCCGTGATTCATCACAACAAATAGTAGGTCGATATATGTTTAATTTTCATTTAAAACAATGTTATAAGACCATACTCTAAAGGTTCTAATCTTGCTAAAAAGACCTCTAATACCTTTTATTTTGGTACAACCGTAATTAAATCAAAATATGACTATCTATGACCTGTCAAAAAATTCATAAGAACTTTTCTTTTAATTTCAGCGGGATTCAAACTGACAATCTCTGCGAACTTTGTCTTTTGACAAGTGATGTCTCATCCATCTCACTAAATATGCTTGAATAAGATGAAGTTTTAACACCCTTAAGTGTGGAATAGTTTGGAGTAATTTTAGACACTACAATATCATAAAGAAATTAATAAGGTATGCTTAGATTTTGATAGAATAATTGATATCAACTTCAAATCCTGATAGTCATTCGAGCTCGTTCTTGTTCATTAGCCTCACTCGGACTCTATGAAGCTAATTACTAATTTATTTTTGAAAGAAAAAATACTAAAATTTTTTCACTGCACATGAGTAAAAATTGTTCCTTATAACGTTTTATTTTATTATAAGGAAAAATATGTCTCTTTGGGTGAGCATGTAATCAAAATATTAGAGATAAGAAATTAATAATTTCCAACACAAAGTTTTTTTTTGATAAGATAAACAGTAAATAAGAACTAATTTGACCACCGTCACCTTTACTTTCTAGCACGTATAACATCTGTCTTTATAGACGACGGTTCGACAGCGCGACACTCTCTACAAGCCGCCCCAAAAGATCTGAAAAACTTCTCCCCAAACACTGATGACTTCTCACCACTTTCCATCTTCATCAACTGCTTCAGTTTAGCATTTTGGGCAGCAGCTCCTCTCAATCTCCTCTCACTCTGCACTGCACTCACTTCACCATTTCTCTTCACTCTCTCTGCTCTGCCCTCCCCTGCATCTCCACCAAGTCCTCTGCTTTGCTTCTTATAATAACTACTAGTACTGTTACGATCGCACCCGCTACTTCCGTGGCTGCTACTCCGAGAAGATGGCATCGAAGATGAAGACTCTTTGCTGCACGATACGCTGCTGGTGCGGCTTGACAGCGATAAGGGGTATGCATGAAGGAGAATTCGACCGTTGGAGAACAGAGCATCTGCAGGGGAGGGTTCATCATGGTCATGGACAAGAAGGGAGTTATGCTTGTTTGGGGTTGGAATTGAGTTTGGCACTTCACTTTTGAGAACCCCAGTTGGCAATTTGAAGGAGAACGACTCGCTTGAATCGGCTATCGACGATTCGGCTCTGGCGGGACTCTGGTTGTCAACTTCAATTCTCCCCATTGAAGTGAAGTGAAGTGAAATTTGTTATTGAAGAGTTAGTGTGCTGGTTGGTTTGGTTATTTTATATAGCGGATGTGTGTGGGATGTGATGATATGTACGAGGTTCAACATTTCTTGATGCAGGTGATGTGTGATTCTAGAAGCATTGAAGTAATCTGTGAAGTTTTTGGAGGTTTTAGAGTGTTTAGGAGTTCTTCTGAATTGATGTCCATTTGCTTAGCCTGCTTAAAATTGTTTCCATCTCAAATAGTTTAATAGTTTGTTGTAACAAGGAGGGTTTAAGCGATTTCATTTTTAAATGGACTTGGAAGTCCTTTCTTTTTTTTTTCAAATTCAACCAAAGTAAGCATCCATAAACCTTGCCTTTTGAATAAATGATACTTCATCTCATCTTACCAAAGATCCTTTGGCGAAAGTCTTTTCTGATTTTTCACTTTTCGTAATCAAAACTCGAAAAAAATTTATCAACCGATTTTTCCGCGTCTCCGCGTCTGAGTATTAGAAACTTACGTTCTGACTAGTCTCGAACTCGAGGCGGGTAGGACTATTCTCACGGCTCAAACGGGTAGGACTATTCTCACAGCTCAAACTCGAACCACTGATTAAGAGTTGCGTGTTCCCTTACAATCACACCACAACCCTGGAGTTAACAAGGAAATATAAGTCTCTTTCAAAGGGTATTCTTGATTGATTATAAGACCTTTCTTTTGATTACATAAGTCATTAGGCTTTCATCTCATGACGTGGATGGTGAAAATTATTTTTATTTTATTTTACCAACAATGATCCAAATAACAAACTCAACTCCTAGCCCCTTATAAGGGGAGTCTTAATTTCAAATGTCATACTTAAAAATAAATTTAGTTAAAAGGAGCCCCTTCCAATGAAACCCAACAATACTTGGTACAAATTAATCAGCCAACACCAAGACTATTTATTTAACAAAAGTAGCAGGTGAAACTGCACTTCTTGAAAAGCTCAGCAAATTTTAAGAGTGGTTTTTTTTTTTTATTATTAGTTTAAAGAAAGAAACCACAACACTATAAAACTCCAATTTCCTAATTTCCTCCTACACAAATAATCATATGCCAAACCAATGAGCCATAAACTTGGTTGGTGAAGTTCCAAAAAAGTGGAAGCATCAACTTTATCCACAAGAATTCTCTCGTTTTTTTTTTTTAATCCACAAGTTTGAGTGTAAATGGGGAGGGGGTAAAACCCAAATTTGTAATCACAATACAGGAATTAGTGAAAAAGAGAGTTCCCCACAAAATAAATACACAAAAAGATCAACGAGAGTAGCTTAATTGAAGCTCACACAGCAAAACATGAGGGGCACAGTAAAATAAAGAAGTTTAACAGAACAGAGTAATTAGTACTAAAATCAGACAAAAAGATCAAAACAAAACCAGCTCAACTGAACCTCACAACTACACATGAAATGTCATCTCTGCTTTTCCTAGACAAGGCTTCTTCAGTAAGTCTCTTGGCTGCAGCCTCTGGATCTTTTATGCCCTTAATGCAATCCACTGCTTCTTGGTTTGACATCACCTGGGCCCCAAACCCCAACAAAAATCAATCAAATAAACTCAACAACTAATTAAAATTTTAACAATAATAAAGTACTAACCACCCATAATCCATCACTGCCCAAAATGAAAAACTCGGTGTCTTTGTCTACCATCTCCACTTCCACATCAGGTTCTGAACTAAGATGCTCCTTCAAGCTCTTATCACCAAATGCCCTTGACACTGCTAACTGCCCATCAACTCTTGCCACATCCCCTACAAGCACCATGAACCCTAATCAATCTTTTGATTCCCTCTAAATTTGGAACTCTTAATTCATTTCATAAAGAGCGACAAAAGATTTTACAACCTCTAACCTTCCCTCATTTTTCGGGTATGAAAAATGGGCTCAAGACCTTGCTTCCCCATTTTCGAGTATGGAAATGGACTTGGGACCTCCCATAGTCCCATTAGAAACTGTTGCTAAATTAAAATCACTAAAGAAATCAATGTAATGTTGCTCCCCCAAATATTCAAGATTGAATTTACTGGGATCATTGATTGCCAAGTGTAGTAACATTGAAAATGATGTCACACATAGAATCCAAGCTGGATGGAAGAAATGGCGGAGTGCAACGGGGGTGATTTGTGATCGACATGTTCCCACTAAGTTAAAAGGAAAATTTTATAGGACCGCAATTAGGCCATTATGCTCTATGGAAGTGAATGTTGGGCAAGTAAAGCAACAACAATTACATAAAGTGAATGTAGCAGAAATGAGGATGCTTAGGTGGATGTGTGGTAAAACCCGTAAAGATAGAATAAGAAATATAGAAATTCAAAGACAAGTAGGAGTAGCACCAATTGATACAAAGATTAGGGAAGGGCGGTTGCGATGGTTTGGTCACCTGCAAAGACGGCCTACAAATGCCCCAACTAGAAAACTTGACTCAATAGAAGAAATTCGACGAGGTAGGGGTAGACCAAAGTTAACATGGGATGCATTAATTAAGAGAGATTTGAATGGTTTGCAAAGCTCACCATCAATTGCACTGAATCGAGCACAATGGAAAAGTTTGATCCATGTAGCCGACCCCAGTTAATTTGGGACTGAGGCTATGTTGTTGTTGTTGTTGTTGTTGTATTGATTGCCAAGTGTTACCTATTTGGGTTATGGCCTCATTGGAAGAAGTATAGCATTGTTGGGTAAGGACTGGTTAAATTAGCTCCATATATTAAACCGATTATAATTATAATGTGATCTAACGTACGTAATTACACATTTTTTGACAAGAAACAAACAATTTTCGGCTGCAACATGAATTGATCGAATCGCTGGCCTCTCTTGACCTTTGGCACACTTACGTATGAAACTACATATACTATCATTTAAAAAACAAATTGAGACAAAATCTTGCCTTCCAATTTCAAATATGTTTTTTTTCTGAGTCATGAAATTGAACATCCAACTGACTAATGTTAATTATTCAAGTCTAAATAAGGAGGGACTCTTGTGGAATTAGTCATGTCTAAATAAGGAGAGGCCAGAATGTATTCGCACTCGAACAAACGTTAAGAAAAAGACGATAAATTGATATAAATAATTGGTTTTATAGTGGATACCTGGAAGTCTTACTACAAAGCCACCTCTGCTCTCAATGTTGTCCCTCTCTTTACTTGGCTCATGATCAACTGACAACTGTTTGGCCATTCCATTCTTGCATATAACAGCCCTAGAGTCTCCAACATTTGCAACTACAAGTTTTTTCCCGTCAATAAGAATTGCAGTGACAGCAGTTGAACCACCCCCTCCCAAGTCATCAGCTTTCTCCAAAATCTTAGTGTCAGTCACTCTGTATGCACTCTTGATTGCCTTCTCTGGTTCACTCCAAAAGTCAGGCTGGTTCAAACACAAAACTAACATCTCAATATAAGTTAAAAACATCTATATATGCTGAATGCCTACTTCAATGTGCAACACAACAATTAATATTAATTCCTTCTCATTCCTATAATTTTTGTTTCTGTTCCCCATTAATCCATACTTGGACACTATACTACCTTTACATGGTGGATCTAATAAACCCAGCTTACTCCATCCACAAGACTTGAAATTGAAATTTTGCTCACAATATTCTACAAATTAATAGGATTACACGAATGCTTTTAATTATATGTATTATCAAGTTCAAATGATGATGTGACTGATTAGTCCCTACCCTTTTCTTCATTTAAGGAAAGTCTCAAACTAATTTTCATTTAAGGAAAGTCTCAATTCTAAATTAGTAGTTGGTCGTCTACGTAGATCAAAGTTTTCCATTTCTATATTGCTCAATTTAATACACTTTATTATAGGCTTTCATAATCTTTTAAATCTTTTGTAACTAAAAAGAGTTTCATCACCAACAATCCATTGGTCTGGAGTGGTAAAGGACTATCCTTTTAAGGTATAAAGTTTGTGTCCCGCGGATCAAAAAAAACTAGGGGTGGGGATTAGGAGGGCAGCCCCATGCAGCCCGACCAGGCACGAGCGTGGAAACACGCAAAAAATAAATAAAAAAAAATGCTTTATCAAATCGTATTTATCGTGTAACACTGTACATATATACAAACAATGAATTATATATAGAGATATATGTCTTACCTCATTGAGAATGTTGTCAAATAAATTGGAGCAGAGGTAATCAGGGATATCCTGACTGAGATGGCCATCAAAGATTGCAAACAAGCCAAGCTCCTTGTCATCAACTTGCTTGAGTTTTGCAACCACATAGTCCTCCATGGCATGATTTGACTTCCCCTCCACCAAGTAGCAACCATGTGTTGTATACTTACCGCTTGACATGCTAGGCATCTTGCTCATCATTTTTCCTTTCTTTTCTTTACAGATCAACCCTACCTTGATCACTTTGATCTAAACACATAAAAATGTTACATTGATTCAAAACCTCATAAATTCTTCTTAATAATCCAAACAAAAAGGTGACTTGTCAATAAGAACTTCATCTTACATAAAATTAAATTGAGTTGTGATTGAAATTTGAATCTCACGTACCTTGATTTTGGGATGGATTTGTTCCCAGCTGATGAATTGATCCTTACTTTCGCGAGAAGATTTGTTATTGTTATAATAAGAATAAAAAGTGGAGATCGAAGAGTGGAAAAGGAGAAGTGGGTTGAGAGCATCTGTCCATGTACGTGGCAGCTCCCGGCATCTAGACCACAGGGGTCGCATAACACGTAGGCCGTTTAAAACGGATGTTTCTGACCACCTTTTCTTTTTTTTTTCTATTAAAAAACAAAAGGAGATAAAAATAAAAATAAAAAAATAAAAAAATAATAATAATAAAGAGTCAGCTTACTCTACATGTGCGACTCAAAATAAATTTAAAGTAATTAAATAATTTTATAATGATTCAAATTATTAATTGTAATTTTGTGTTTAATTTAGGGTCATCGATTTATAACATAACGTCCGATGGCTGGTACATGATCTTTGCAATCGGTTCGAGACTGAGATGTATGTTATTGTGTGATGAAAGCCTAATAAATATATGTGTGTATATCATAGCCGAGTTTCATTTAAATTTTTTATTTTATTTTGTTAATTCGGCAAATAAATGTTACCTCGAGATACTTGCAACACGGGATGTAAGTTGGTAATTGTGTGAGAAAAAAAAAAACCTAAGTAACTTATTACTGATGGAATTAAGGTGAGAGCTTATGAGGCTACTTTGATGTAACACAAACAAGTTGATAAAAAATGACTTTAAGTTATATACATTAGAAAAGCCTTTGATACACCTCGAGGTTCGCGTACAAATAGAATCTTAAGAGATGAAAAGCGTGAACTAGCGGAGGTAGTGGAATTTAGTGGAATCCTTGTTGTTTGAATTATGGTTATTGATAAGCATAGAGATCCTTGATAGGAGAAGATGCGTGGTGACGAACAATCCTAGGCCAAGCATGTAAATAAAGTGGAGTTACTATTCACATGCAAACACAAAAATCTAGAGAGTGCTCTTTTTTTTTTTTTTTTTTTTGTGAACTTGGTTGCATTGAAGATTAACACCCAAAAAAGAGTATAACAACCTATTACATCATCAAAAAGAACAGGTAGTACAATCCGCTTAAGCTCAAATAAACATTTTCACAAGAAGGGTAACAACCCCAAATGGGAGGACAACAACCTCACAAAAAGAGGGCAACAATCCATCTAAGGGGACAACACAAATTACCCCATGACAACGAAACCATCAATGGAGCCACAACAACCGCACATAGGCAGAAACTAAACTTAACTAAATAACGAAATACTAAAGTCTTGATCCATAATAATAGAGAAATATAAGATTGACCCAGATCCACAGCCTCACGAAAATAACAACCGTTAAGGGCTGCCACTTCAACCTGCTTCCTGTATCGCTTCGGTCACCATTTTTGGATGGCTCCTTGCACCAAATGCAGAGGACCCAACCTAATTACTTTTCCTTTCCTTTCTTCTCAATCAAGCTCTAGGTAAAAAGTTATCAGCGGTGACCACGCCAAAAACCCGCATGAACCCAACGATATGCTATTATACTAGCTACACAAAAAACTGGGGGGAGAAAGAGAGGAAAAAAAAGGGACAAGAGGGAAAAGTAGGGAGAGAGATGAAAGGCAGAGGTTGTGAAGTGTGGGGAGAAAGTAGGGAGGATGGAGATGGGGTTGCACCAAAAATCGAAGAGAATAACACACATAGAGAGACGGGTGGAGGGGCCGACGACATGGCAGCCTTGCCGGAGCAAGACGAACCGCTGCCAGCCCCTTAAATACTGTAGATTTGGTTTTAGAACAAGCTTAATCGGCGTTAGGGTTTCTATTTTCTAACTATCTAGAGAGTGTGTTTTTGAAAGCTTGAGAAAACAGTGCTGAAATTTAGAAGTTTGGGATCAAGAGAAAGCATTGGGGTAGAAACTACAAGGAATAAAGATCAAACAAAAACTTGATTTTAAAGTTAGATTGCAATGAAGTTACTGATTTTCACTCAATTTTAAGTTTTCAACTCAAGTTTTTCATGGTGTGAGTGCTTCTAAATACATCAAGTGATTTTTAAATGGTTTTGAACAAATTGGGGCATTCCTCATGGTTTAAATTCAAAATCTGATCTAAGCGGCTCATTAATTTTGAAAACAAACTTCATATTTGAGTTCCTTACAAAAAAACCCATTTAATCTTTCTTTATTTACTTTTGATTTTTCATTGAAAAGTGGTTTTTTTTATGAATTTTTGAAGTTCTTGAATAAAAAATTGGGTTTTCTCATGATTCAGGAAATTTGCAAATCTAAACACATTGGTTAATGGTTTATAAAAACGAACTTCATATTCGGATTTCTTGTGAAAAACCTCTCATTTTGCTCTATTCATTTTAGATTTTTCATTGAGAACTAAATTACATATGAATTTTGAAGTTCATGTGTTCTTGAAAACAAAAATTGGTTTTCTTGCAAAATGAATTTTTATTTTCTAGTTTTCGAACTAATTAACTTTTTACATTTTCAAAAACAAGTTGGATATTTAAATTCCTTGTCGATAATCATTCTATGTGGACCATTAGATTAGGAAAATTGATTAAGAAATGGATTTTTAAGTTAATTTACAAGTTCACGAAGTTCTTCTCCAAAATTTACTAAAGACCCTAAATTGAGTTAAAATCAATGTAATGACTTCAAATACACCTTAATTGACCTAATTGAACCTCGAGAAGGTTAAGAGTCGACGTAGGGTGTGGGACACGTGATACAAGGCCGGTGGTGATTGGATTAGCCTAAAGAATTGCATGAATTGTGTATGTAAACTTCATATAGCACTTATTTCCATTTCGTTTTTGTATTCAAGTAATTGACAGTTGTTCTAAATTGTCATACTGATTTCTAAATATTGTGATATTTTAGAACATCTCCAATGGGACCATAGATTAGAGTGGAAATGGATCCACCTAGGACACAATCCACATCCAACCAAAAAAATACTCTCCCATGGGATCATGGGTTGTGAATGTCTAGTTGATGTGGCAAGGAATCAAAGTGGAGGGCGGCCACCACGATGTCTACTTCTAGACATTGTAGTCTATTGTCACATCATCATTGTTTGTTATAGAAAGTCAAAAAGTCATAATCTATAGCCTAAATCCATATTACCATTGGAGATCATTTTGGAATTTAAATGTCTATCTAATGCTACATAGGATATATATCCTCCCTACATCCGTGACAAGGCACCAACCCATGCTTTAAATCCATATTACCATTGGAGATGCTCTCATGATCTAATCTTGCCTTTTTGATCTCCATTTCTTTATGTGAATTTCATGATTTGGCTTGACTTAATGATCTATTTGATTGTGATGATTCAAACCTTACCTAGTATATTATGTCTCTTGAAAAACCTTGACATGCATGTAATTATGACTCATCGGACTTCCTTATTGCAACGCGATTTTCGTATAAAAGCCTTTGGTTGGCATTTTTATATTTAAGTGTGACTTGTGTGATATTGTAATCCAAGAGGGATGGGTCTTGACAGAAGTGTTCTGCGTCACATCTAGCGGGAATGTCTGGGCTTGAGTTTCTAATCAAATGAATAAGTTAGGGCTAGATTCCTTAAAATATATCAAAGGATACCATTTTAGACTTGGTTTCACATAGGGCCATGAACCTTGCGAATATATTAGAGAATTCCCCTATGGATATGGGGATGATTTCCTTTCAATAGTCCAAAAAGCCTCAACTGGTGAGTAGTCAGCTATCTTCATTTTGATCGAAAGGCATCACGAGTAGAATCTAGGGCACCCTAACAAGTTTGAGCTTAATATCACTCCTATTGTACCTTTAATACTTGTTTTTCGCATTCATTTACTTACTATTTTAACCGTAGTAAATTCTTGCATATGTTTCTTTTTATCATTTATTTTGTCGCCTTATATGCACTTAGTTACATGCCTGTTATTACTCAAAATATAAATAAGTTGTTTTATGATCTACTCACTGAATTCGTCACCTCTTGTGACAATTGCAGATCATACTAGTAGGCTAGGCAAAGAGAAGCTTCGCGACTATCTTTGAGCCCTGAGTGAGAGTGGAATGACTAATTTTGTAAACTATTTTGTTGTATTTATTTACCTACATTTTTATATTACTTTGGAGTTTTGATGAGCCGAGAGGTTGGACTCCCTGACTTTTAGTGCATTGGTGGACTATTTCGCTTTATCTATTACACATGTTGTAACAACCTGTTCCCTTAACCTAGTGATTAGCGCTAATTCAAATGTTAATCGTAGTTAATCTCAACTTGTCTAGATTAGCATGTGTGTGCACTAGTTGTTGTGAGTTGTAACCTACTATCTCAGTGAAACAAACTCTATTTATTCTCTCTTGGTATAGTTTTTCTCATGATCTTTTCCCTTCAATTCACTTATCTCAATATTCCTTTCAACAACAAATCTTTCTCTCAATCATCAATATCTGAATTGAATATTTTGACACATACTTTTTATGTATGTTCGAGTTGTGTTGCGTCAACAATATATCTTGACCTTAAGAGATATAGAAATTAAAACGATAAATCAAGGGAACGTCTAAACGGACCCCGTTTGCTAAACGAACCCCTGGTGGTTTTCATTTTTTACTTGACGGATCCCAAAGATTTTTGTAAATTCGCAGATTGCCTATATCCTCAAGCAATAAAACCCCCTTTCCCCAACCGATTATTAACACGCATACCCCGAATCAAACCTCTAAGAAACCCTAAATTATACACAAATCTCAACAATTGAGGTCGTGAAAAGGTGAATTTGTGGCAAACCCTGGTGGAAGTACTGTAAAAGGAGCACCACATGCGAAGAACCACCTAACGTCGTTTTTATCGTTGTTTCTAAATTGGCGAGTCTTCGACACCTTACGCTTATGGGTTTTCTTCCTCATGATATCATGCGTCGTTTGGATGTGTGTTTGTTGCATTTGGTTGAGTGTAGTAATGTTTGAGTTTCTAGAATTTTTGGAGTTTCGGGTATGTTGTTGTTGATGGCCCATATTAGACGGCTGATCAGAACTGTTAAAGTGTGAATGGTATCGGTCATGTTAAACTGCTACTTCTTGTAATGGTAGCGGAGTAGTTAGGCCGTAATATCAATTGTTTAGCAGTATGTTCAAACTAATATTCACTAATAGATTTCGAATGTCTTGGGCCGACATCTTGAATATTGATGTCGTTCATGTTAAATCGAAATTTATGGAATTGAAATATTTTCCCTCAATAATATAACTGTTTATCTTCGGGTATAGCGAGACCTAAAACTAGAGTGAATAGGCCTCCTCGTAGGACTAGGCAACGAGATCAGGTTAGTACCGTAGCTTCCCAAGTGGAGGAATGTGTGCTTGAAAGGAAGCGTCCTGACTTGCTCTAATTGGAAGGTAAAGGAAGGTGAAACAACAAAATGTTGAGTTAATAAGGAGAGTGGACCAGTTTTAGGAGATGTAGTTGGTGAGGGCATTGGTACATCATCTATATGTAAGAAAAGTATACTTGTAGTTAGTAGGAGCCGGGTCGTGGGAGTGCACTTAAGGCAGTCGTACACCAACTGATTTTGCCAAAGAAGGGGATGAAGATGCCTATTTTGATACATCGACCCGTGAGGTAGTCGTAGATGCCAATTCATTTCCTGGGGGTCCTTTAGATTTAAGTCTTATACCATCCTTTACAAACCACGTGCTTTTGGATGTTTGGAGAAACAAGGTATTGTACATTTCGGGACGGTTAATTTCATCATTCCTTTTTTCGTTACATATTGTATTTTTAATCTACTAATTGCATTGCTTTGTAGGGTCGGGGATTTTTGAAGTGTATGAACCATGGTTATCAGATCTCTGCTTGGAAGACTATCACACGACATCTCGAGAAGGAAAAGGTTGCAAAACTGATTAAGGACTCCAGTTTAGCACGATTGGGCTACATCTCATATGATGGAGATAATAGGGTCTATATTTAAGGCATTGTCGAGAGATGGTATCCTAAAACCAACACGTTGTATTTGCCCTTTAGCGAGATGACGATCACACTTAAAGATGTACAGGTCCTTCTCGATATTTTGGTCACCGGTAAGACTGTGGTTATGCCTTTCATAGATCATAAATTGTTAACTACGATGGTTAGTAGGTTATTGGAGGTGTCGGTGACTAATGTTGACGAGGAGATTAGGACTAGGTCTGGGCACACTGTTAGTTTGGCATGGCTAAAGGATCGTTTCTCCGTGCCGAAGAAAGGAGAGGAAGAACCCTACAGGAAAAGAGCTCCCAATGTATATTCTAGTCCTAATTTTTTGGTCTGAGCGTACCTCCTATACCTTCTTAGAGCGACTCTTTTTTCCAACAAGTTCGGTATGAGAGTCTTCCTTTCTCTCTTGTAACTTTCAGAACACAAGGACTACATTGATTCATACTCATGGGGGCTGCAGGTCTTGCGTTCATGTACCGTTAACTAGGCGTTGCGAGTCATGCAAAAGTCACTAAATCTCTAGTTGTTTGATATTGTTAGAGGTATATGTGCATTTTAATTGATTCTCATACTAATGCTTGCATCTAATTTAATTACCATATGTCATACATGAATCTGATTTGTGTAGGGGTAGATGTACGACCATTTCCTATTTTTTGAGCCCGTTTTTAATAGTGATTACACCTCGGAGAAGCCCCATATTATAAAGTGGCACCATAAGAAAGAGGAGAGGCTATAAAAGTAGGAGACTAGGTTGTTGTTGGATCATCAAGTTTCTTTTAGACGTCGTTTCGACAAGCCGAGATCACATGAATTAAGGACCATAAAATTGCACATAGAAATTGAGTTTTTTTTACGCTTATGTTTGTTCACAATTCTCTTTATTTTTGTTAGGTAATTTGGGATACTATTTTGAAGGGTGTTCCGCCTGTCCATAATATTGCATTCTACTATGGCCCCATAAAGTTTATGGATATCATTGAACCTCACTATCCCATCAGGGTCTTGAGGCAAATGGGATACGTTAAATGCATTTCGTTACCGACCAATTGACGCTGATAGGAGTAGGCTAGGACAATTGTATTTCGTCAAGTACTCATATGATGCACAGTTTTGGGAGGATTGGGAGGGGCACCTAGAATTTGTTGAGTGACGCGGCCAAAAAGTGGACTATCCATACTAAGCGGCATCCGACTATATGGAATGGTACCTTAAAGTCAGCCACCCTTTTGTAGAGAATCTTGAACACGCAAAGGGGGGCCATGACGAAGACAAGAACTCTTTGCTAATATTATTTGGGACCCTATTATTTACTTTATTTTATCTTTCTAAATTTCATTATCATTGTCCTAGTTTACTTATTTGACATATATGCAACAGTGCAACCATTGGGCGCTTCACGTAGCATTGTGGTTCAGGTGCACTCCGAAGGCTAATCTTACTGTTGATGATGCTTTTCAAATGACAGATCAAGTCATTGCATTCATGTCAGGTTCTGAGCATGCATACCAAAGTATGACCGTAATTGCTAGTTAAAGCGAGGGAGGAACTACATCTACTAGAGATGTTCTTCATTATGACCAAAACGAAAAACAACCACCTGGGGAGCATTAGGACAGTTGAACTCCTTGAACTTTATGTTGCGATGGGATTTGGGACTTTGCTAATAGAATTTTTCAAGCACTGTATGTGTTGTTGATGTACGTGAATTATTGGGGAGCGTTAGGACAGTTGAACTGCTTGAACTTTGTTGATGCTGCTAAATAAAGTGGGTTATATGCTATAAATAAGTGGGGTACGGTACAGTTTATAGTTTGAATTATCCGTAACGGTTACTAACTTACGTCCCACTTTAGTCGAGGTGTATAAGGATATTTCGGTTATGTTTATCTGGAAAAAGTTCCAATTTAATCTTCTTCGTCTAGTGGGGTATATGCAGTAACTAGGTAGGGTATAGAATAATGTAAAGTTTGCCATGTCCGTAAAGATTAATAAGTTATGTCCCACTTAAGTCGAGGTATATAGTGCTATTGCGATTTTATTGGTTTGACAAAAGTTCGAACTTACATTGCTAAATAAAGTGGGGTATAAGAAGTAAATAGGTGGGGTACAACATAATGTACAGCGCGACATGTCCGTAACAATTATTAAGTTACGTCGCACTTAAATCGAGGTGTATAGAGATATTGCACTTTTATTGGGCTGATAAAAGTTCTAGCTTCTTCTCCTTACTCTAGTAGGGTATATGAAGCAAATACTTAGAGTTCACGAGGTATGATGGAGCAACATGTACTGACATAATCGTTGCTCTCTGTCAATTATCTCTAAGATAAATATGTTGCTCTCAGCTTTACAGGACCGACAATTTTAGTTGTTCAATTTAGCAAATACAGGACATCGAGCATATATCCATAGTAAAAAAGAGATGCGTGACAAATATCAATAATAACCAATGCCAATATTGAGACATCAAACATATGTCCAATAACAATTTCACAAATAAGTAAGATATCAATATTAAGACATCAAACATACCATTTTTTGTTGATTCAATGGCACAATCAAAGAGTTAAATCAAATAAATAAATCCATGTTATAAAAGTAACCGATCTCTATCCATGAATCCCTAAGAAAATGGTATTAATATAGAATAACAAAACGACAGAGTTTTCATGTTTGCTATACTAGTAGACACTGATATACATCTATGTACATTGACAAAAATGACTTTTAAAAATGGGTGCATCTTAATCAATTTGAACTATGGATGGTTCTTCAACATTTGATTGTGGTCTTCGAAGAATGTTGAGTCCAAACTCCCAATCTCTGCTTTGTGGCTCCACGAACACCTCCCATTGTCGTGAAGTTGGTGATAGAGGAACGTCATCTCTCATGATAAGCTGAAAATAGTAACAAAATTGGTAAGGGGTATTGAACATTGTTTAACATCATAAAGAATGAAACAAAATTTGCTATATTGGAAGTCACTTACTCAAACAAAATGATTTTGATTCACTAAGCACAACCAGAGTACTCTTCTTTTAGATACAGGTAGGGTAGCATGTATGCTAGGGTGCCAAAGATCGGACCTTTCTTTGGCCAACACCGCAAAAGCTAGTTTGTAACATTTTGCCACGATAAATCCCATCTCTGGTAATCACAACCAATAATCTCTTTCAGTGGGGCTATTTTAAAAATTAATGGCATCTTTAACTCTCCCATACTCATCATCCTGAAACACATTCCGGTACATGGCCTCATTCCTAACCATTTCTTCAAACAATTAAAGCCGTACCTGTCTCTATCCTTCATTACCTCCATAGCCTATAGCCTTGGCTATCGCTCGAAACACATAATTTCCATCAGGTCGCACATCGATAGTGTACATAGGGTAAGTGCCCTACAATGGTGGTATCTCATCAACGTAGCCCTCAGTAACATGAGTTCGAATCCTAGGTCGTCTGGGCCCAATCCATTGGGTTACCTTTCCCTTTCCACGACCACTTCCTCGTGCCGGTTTTGGAGATGAAGGGCCCTCACTCGATTTACTTACCTGTGTAGGCTGAATTGTTTGAGTTAGTTGAAATGTCTGAGTTGGATGACTTGGCTAAGTTGTTTGAGTTGGTTGAATTGTCTAAGTTGTCGGACTTGGTCGAATTGAGTAACTTGGCTCACTTGCGTGGCTCCTTGCAAAAGCCTATGCTACGGAGTTTTGAGTTGCTTTGGCCTTAGTGAACTCAAAAGCAGAAGGAGTTCTCTTGGTGGATTTGTCAACTACGGGCTTCTTGCTCTACAACTTCTTCTTTTTTGAGTTCTTGCTATTCTTTTTGGGCTAACCCTTAGTTATAATTTCCTCATGCGGTACAAAAATGATAATTGATGTAGGGCAAGTGATCTCCCTTGGCTTCTGCGAAATCTTTGCATGCATGTTAGGACCGTTGATCTTGTACTTAGCCTGTACACCATTCATTTAAAGATAGTCTGACTCTCCATCCTGTGGGGACTCAATGGGGATCATGTTCAATTTCTTCCAATGCAGGTGGATTTCGTCAAGATTGATAGGGCTACCATCAAGCATATGAAAAAAGATCTCATGCCCACATGACAAGCCATGAGTGGCCCGCAACACACATCCACAAAGGGAAGAATCATGGCCAACCCACCCCCACTAACTTGTCTTTCCTCCCTTCTGATTACATCCAATGGATGTGTGACAACAAAGCTTATGATGTTACTGTACATGTGGTACTGAAACTCGTGTGCCACTCGATGCACGGACCAATTGAATGACGCCACTAAGTTATTCTAATGGTGCGCTACAACATTGTGTATTGAGTTGAAAATATCTATGAAATGTCGATGGGATGTCCCAAGCTCTCTCTTAAGTACATTGTGATCACTCTCAGCACGGTCAGTAGTGGCATTCCCAAATTGTAGTACCTTGTTTGTCCAAGCATAAACAAACTTCTCCTTTTGACATAACCACGTGTCCCTAACATAGTCATACAACCCCAGGACTCTACCATAATTGTCCTCTAGTCTCTTCAACCTATCATTATAACATGCCTCAGTTTGGGATCGCACAAAGTTTAGCCATATCCCATACCAACGATCATAGTCCTCTTGGTTAGATAATAGATCCCTTGTCTTTGTAATAATATTTTTGTTCACGTGCCATAAACAAAGTGAGTGGGTAGCGGTAGGGAACTCCTTCTCCACTACCACAACTAAACCCAAGTCCCTATGTGTTAAAATAACACTGGAGGTTGCCACCTATCCATTAATGACTTCAAATGCCTAAGTGCCCATGCATAGTCAGACATAGTCTCCTTCCCTAGGAAGACATGAGCTACTAAGAAGTTCTTATGTATGGATGTGACTTCAACGATCTCAAGGAGCGGGTACTTGTACTGGTTTGTCTTGTTCATGCAATCCATGATCAATACATGAGGAAAATAACGAATGAGCTGCATTGAGTTTGGGTGGGCAAAGAAAAGATCTCTCACGTTATACATGCCAGCCAAATTAGCATGTTGCTTAATCTAATTGAGCTCTTCCAACTGCTTGAGTAGAAGCTGCATCTTGCTCTTGCTGTCGGCCTCAATCTTTCTCAACTTAGCCCTTTCATTGTAAATTGTCTTCATAACAGTCACATCGTCCTTGTTTTATCTCTTGGTGTGACTTAAAATGTTCTTCGGTCAGGCACTTGTCTTGCTCAAGTCTCGTATAATGTATCTCTGAGGCACACTAAGCCTCCTAACAACAGAGTGTCAAACCAATTAATTATTGAAGCAATGGTTATGTACCCCACACACAACTTGAACGTACCACAACCCATCGAGCTCATGCTTCACATTAATCTTAAATCTACATCCACATTTTTTTGTTCCCGTCATTTTTTATGTCCTCACTATCTTTATCCTCTATTTCTTTCAATAATCATTTTGCCTTTGCAATTTTTACTTGAAACGTCCCATACCTCTCACAATTTATTGACAACCTCGCTTGTCTGCCTTGATCGGTGCCACCAGAATCATACTTCAATATAATCACTACAAAACCACAATTTTGGTAGTCTCTTGGGCCCAACTGATTACACCTTCTCTACTCTTTAATGGCAATGTTGATGTAAAATGAGATGTGAAGTATGGGAAAACCTCGGTAAATGTAAGTGTTGTGTCACATGTAGTACCCTACAAGAACCAAACAAAAACAATATCTAGTCAAGACATCATGTAAGAAAAAAAATTAGACGAAAAATAGACTATAGCGAAAAAACATGAATGAAACTTCATCGTGGGTTTCGGAGAAACCCAACCAACATTTCCTTATAACTAACAGCTTGAATGATCTGTAACATAAGTGGAAGTGACGATTTTCGTAAATCAATACGTATCAATTTCTTGCGGAGTAACAAAGCTGAGACATCTTATATATGTCTCGGTTCTGTCACTTCGCACGGCACAGAATTGCAACCACCAATTAATGTTCTTCCTCGATGATAAAAATAAAATAAAGATGCAAAAAATACATTTTCAGTGTCAAAGTGGCTTCGTTTTGGCGAGTCCTCCGAAATTTCGCACCAAAAGACAGGAAATCAACAACAAATCCCTAGACCTAGAACCCGACCAACCACCACCAACAACATCAGTGAAACGATGACGAAATAAATCGAAATAAACCATCAAAACATTAGAAACAAGTGGATAACAAACTTACCAACTTGAATTTGAAAGTATTTCACTGGCTGGAGACGAAGGACTCGCATTTTAGTAGAGCGGGAATGGGGGTTTCGAATCGGTGGAGCAGTGATTGAGGAGATGGGGTGGGGTTTGCCCAAGCAAAAACCTTTTTATATCAAGGGCACATTGGGCATTTCCAAGAAAGGCAAAAATGGAAAAAAATTATGGGGTCCATTTAGTAAATAACGGGGTCCGTTAGGCGTTCCTTAAATCAAATATAGGAATTTGCGACGCACGTTTCCCCTCTAATAAATGCTTGATTTGATTCATTTGTTAGTGTTAGTGTCAAAATGGTCATTTGATTGTAATTAGCTGTATGACTAGTGATTGGGTAAATGACTTACCAAAATTGTGTTTCACGTACTCATATTATGAAACTAACTTTGATTGTTAGTGTAGCTTTGTTTGACAACACTAGCTGATAACCTAGCTGATAGTTGACAATATAGTTGATAGTTGATAATCCAACTGATAGCTGATAATCTGGCTGATAGTTGAAAACTTAATTGATCAATAAAATTATTTGGAAAACTAAGTGACTGAGTAGCCAATACATATCAAATGACATGAAGGGTACTTTCTATTAATTAAATATTTAATTAAAAAAATTATATATTTTAATGTGTTTGTATAATTATATTATCAATATGCTATCCGTAAATTATTCTGCATTATTAATGTTAGTAATATTTACATGGCAACATATTAATCATATTATTAATATTATTCCAATTTTTTTTAAAAAAATTAATTCGTGTAAAGTGATTGAAGTGTCTTCAATTAATTAATTTATTACTCCAAATGTGTGGTCATCAATTTTATATTAATTATAAATAAGTTAACTTTTCTTGTGTTTTGGATAAATATAATCTCATGTGTTCCTTTGTTATTCGTGAGATAACCACATGAGGTTGTGTTGTTTCCAGAACATTAAGGATAAAATAGGAAATGAATAATGGATGCCAGATTTCATAATCAGACATTCGTTGGTGTGTCGTTTGAAATACTAGCTGATCATCTAAATTATTTTTAAAATAAGGTAGTAACCAAACACAACTTATTTATCAAAGTAGCTTATAATCTAGCTTATCAAGTAGTTTGTGCATGCTAAACAGAGCAATAAACTATTGCAATTGAATAGATAAGCTGTTGCAATAAGATCTTAGAATCAATTAGTTACAGATGTGATCTCATCCATAACCAACATAAGATTTGTTAAGAAGTGGAATTGAGTTTTGAGACACATTTACCACATGCAACATGTGATGAGACGTGGAAACTTGAACATCAAGGCACACCAGATTGCGAGGAGATTGTTGAAGATTATATGTTATCGGTTGTTGCAGATTTGTTTTTATCTACACTAAAGATAAATGTTGGAGATCTGAACTGATTGTTGAGATGATACTAACTACGTGATAAAGCTGCTGAATAGTGGTTATTTAAACATGAAGATGCACCAGATCTTAAGTGATGCTGCTGAGATTGTGTATCTTTCATATGTCTATATATTTGTCAAAGTTGAGAGAGTTTGTAACTGTGACATTCGCGAATTTCTTGAACTTGATTAGGATGCTTATTAAGTATTTTCGGATTTAATTTGTAATTTAAGTATCCAAGGACCCACGCATTACGAACTGGAGATCACAAGCTTAAATATTATTTTTTTGTGTTGTATTCTTAGTGGATGTAATAATGGTATTTTGTTTTGACATCGGAGTGTGTTGAGGTGTATCCTCAGTTTTTCATACTCGGGGTCACAAGTGCATGTCTTAAGGGCACGAGTGAAAATAAATTATTAGTTGTTTGAAAATTAATTAACCAAGTGTCAATCCTCATAAGATGATTTCATCTCGGTTTACGTGCAAGTCGAGATTGATGGTAATGTGATGTGAGAACAAAGTTGGTACAAGACTTTCCTCGAGTTTTGTGTCAGTTGGTAATGGTCACGGTTCAGATTGGGCCTAAATTAAGGCACGTTTAGCTAAATATGGCAAGAAAATTAGTCCAAAAGATTTTAGTATGTTGCAGACAAATTTTAGATTTTTTGAGATTTTGGCGTGACCAAAACTAGTGTTACAAACATTTTATGAAGATGGACTATTTTGTCAAGAGTTTGGTTCAATTTGGTGAAAAATTAGATCGAAAACTAGGGCCGAAAACCAAAACACGTCAAAATTGGGATTTCAAGAATTTATAAATAAAAAGAAATTAAGTTGCTGACAAGTAGATGAAGGTCTATATAAATATAAATATATATATATATATATATATATATATTTATAAATCAAATCAAAATCTTAACATTACCTCTTGATTACACTGATAGAATAAAGGTTTATTCCCTAAACCTCTCCATTCCTACTTTCACTCCGTGAGCTCTCGACGTTCGATTTTCGCTCTGTTTCTTTTCAAAAAATTGTAGAGCATCGCAAGACTGTCAGTTCGAGCTAAGTTTCCATGGCGAAAATGAGGTATTCGTCCTGCAATTTGGTAAATACTCAATTCAAGGCATTTTCCTAAAATCAACTTGAATTCTTGTGATTTCTTGATTTCTTAAGGGGGTTTTGATTGATATTGGTAGAAGTCATTGTGAATTGAAGTATTGGGTTGACGACACCGATTTAGAATAAATCCTATTGACATGGGTTAGGGTTTTGATGAACTGAACTAATGTGATTCAGTTGATAACTATTTTGGAGATGTTTTTAGAGTTGATATACATATATTTAAATTGGGTTTAGGATGAATGGATAAATGGTTTTCATCCAATTCAACTCCATGAGCTATGAGAGTATCTTGATATTGGATTCGAGTGGTTTCATGGTGTTTGTTGTTGAATCTTAAAGATTTAATCACGAAAATATTGATTTAGAGAAGTTTTTTAGTTCAAAATAAAATAAAGTTTGCCTTGTTGAAATACGATATTAAAAAATTCGTAACTTCTCCGTCAATAACCCCATTTGAGTGTTCTTGGAGTCTATAAAAAGTATAACATGAGTACTACAAGTTCCTTTTAGGTCATCATGATAAATATTGAAGTTTTCATGGTTAAAAATTTACCCCGAGTTGGCTATTTGAAAGGCAGTTGAAATATTTATATAAATTAATATTTTTGGAATATGTTCTCAAGTGTACTTTGGCTGCAGTTTTTATTATGTTTGTGTTTGGTCTCACTTGAAACATGATCCATAATATATTTGGTTATGCATGGAAATTGGATCCATCTTCAAGGTGATCCGATGCTTCGAGAACCTCGAAAATTAAGCTTAAAGTTGGTGTGGTAGTAAGTAAACCCTACAATGATCTTTACTATAGGTTGAATATTTTTGTACCTATAATTGTATCATAGTCTGCATTGCATTTTATCATTCTTTGTCATGCATACATAAAGTGAGTGAGGGGGATAAGCTTGTTTTAGAGTCTGATTTGATTGAAACTAGGTTTTAGTCCTGCCTCTGCGCCCATCTAGTGAGACTAGTGGAGTCTAACGCCAACAAGTTATCTTTGCATTTCTTGATCTTTTAATATTGTCTCTGCACTATTTTTTGGAAATCGACGTTTGATTATAGTTATGAGACAACGATTGAGTGGATTGCATGTTATGTTGACGCATATATCTTATTGTTTATTTAGAAATGCAATTACATGTCTCCATGTGACGCGCGCCGAACGCGTCAATAATATTTAAAAATTACCTAAACCAACTATTTGCAGAATAGTAGCAAATGGTCGATCCCACAGAGATTGATATTCTTTCTAAGGTTTAAAAAATAACGAAAAGAGAAATCAGGGTTTTTTGAGAGAATGAATAATTTAATAAATTAACTAATCTAAATATAAACAAAATAATTAAAGCAAGGATATAAAATTGAAAATAAAATAATTAATAAAAATACCTAGGTCAAGACATACAAGTTCGGTTCGGTAAAAGATTGGATTTGGTCTTCGATTTATGTAAAATGTGCAAATCAAAATATCTTAGTGTAGCTATAGACCCGGTAACGTACGCGGTTCCTCGCTCTTCCCTGTCTCGATAGCCAAGGTACGACGATGACTACTTCCCTAATCAAACACATAACCACAATTCAAGTGAATTGGGTTTAATGCGTTGACCGCAATGGGCTTTGGGAAGGCACTACACCTAGACAACCGGATCACTAGTGTGTCCAATTTAGCCTAGATCCCTAAGGTATTCAACCGGTCCCAAAATGGTCGAATCAATCAGTATGGTCGATTGCCACTAGTGTGGTCTTATTGCACAACTAGGGGCGCTTACCACTCACTGACAAATAAATCAAGATTTAAACTAGTATTTAACCTTAATGGCCTGTTTGGTTCACATTTTAGTGAATCCTAACACATGGGATTAATTAGTGATGAGACTAACACATGAGTTTAGATAGTTTAGTCCCATTCGTGCATCTTGTTTGGTTGGGAGTTTTAAGGTTGGGATTAAATGAGGTTGTACATGTATATTGACCAAAGTACCCTTTAGATAAATAACCCTAATCAGCCCACTGTCACTGTGCATCCTGACTCACACCCTCTTCACCCGCCCCATCCTCCGCTTCCCGGAGGTGTTCCACTCCGCGTACGACCTCGCCACGCTGATCGCAATCGAATTCCTGTACCTGATCTTCCTCTTCTCCCTCCTCTCCACCGCCTCCGTCGTCTTCTCCGTCGCCTCCCTCTACTCCTCCTCCAAGCCCCCGTCTTCCTTCTTGTCCCTCCTCTCCTCCGCCCTCCCCCGCGCCCTCCCCCGCCTCGCCCTCGCCTTCCTCTTCGTCTCCCTCCTCATGATCCTCTACAACCTCCTATTCCTCAGGTTGTCCTTCTTCGCTTTCGCCTACTACGCGATGGCCGAATCTGAGAGCTACCGAAACTCGACCTCAATTGCCGTCGTCGCCGCGGTAGTGGTGATAGTGGTCGTTTACTTCGCGCTCCATGTCTACATTACGGCCTGGTGGCATTTGCCGAGTGAGCTTTTGAGCGACAATGTTCTTCATTTCTCCTCTTCGAGTCCGCCATGAGTGACCAATTGTGAAGCTGTTGTGTTAATGTGAGGGGTAAAGTGGTAATCTCCACTAACCGCCACTATGGATTAACTAATCCCACCAAAAATGGTGGTATTGTTTAATCCACTACCATGCCTCTTAACTAATCCGCTGGCCTAGTTAATCCTCCAAGCAAACAACGGATTAACTAGTCCAGTGTGGCTAATCCGGCCTAATCCCACGAACCAAACAAGCCATAATTGTTAAAACAATACCCAAGAAAATAAAATAATTGTGAAAAGACTGAAATTAAAATAAATAAATCTCACAAATTCATTGATATGCGCAGTCGAACCTCCCTCGCAGTCTTGCCTAGGCTAGAGGTTTTAGCCTCGCATCAAGAACACAAAGAAAAATAAAATAAAAAATAGGAAGAGATGCAGTTCGGCCCGAAGCCGAGAGGAAGAAAAAAATCAAAACCCCTGAGAGAGAGAGCCCCCTCCTTATTTATTAAAATTGACCATGCCACGTGTCAGCGCGTGATTGAGTGACTTTTGTTGGTGAGCTGACTTGGCGCATGGTGATTGGACCGACGCTGTCATCGCGCTGAGGTGTCGCCGCATGATTCACGGAGATTCTGCGAGTTCGGTTGTGTGTGGTGACTCGGCGCCACGTGGCACCGTGTGATTGGCTGGAACACGTCACCGAAACGCGTTGGACGAATGAAATAACGCCACATGGCGTCCACGTGGCTCGTGAAATCGCACAATAGTAGACCAAAAAACTAGGAGTTTGTGCTGGCACGGATCTCGAGGCTGATCGATGGTGTCTGAAACGAAGAGAAGTTTGATCTCTGGTGACATGGATCTCCAGCTGACGTGTCGTCTTTTGATTGGTGGCGGTAATGAAGAATGCTGACGTGGCGACACCCGATTGGTAGCGCTGGCTGTTGGCACCTCCGCTTGCTGATGTGTCATCTTTTGATTGGCTGGAACACCCTGTCTGCTATTCGACCCACCGCGCAACGCGTATTTCGAGGCAAATTGTCCGGCATCCGATCACTGCAAGTAAATACTCCATTTTGAGTATTTTTCCGCCACGAATTCAACCGCGCACTCCGTTAACCCCGAAAATAATAAATAAACATAATTAGGCTAGTATTTTGGAGACTTGACAATAAAAATATATAAATAAACTATATATAATATTACATAATTAACGAGTCAACACCATGTATCAGACCAACAGTTGCAGGAGTACAAATCATTATATGAATTTAATTACCTGACATATTCGAGTTGTTTTTTATGATGTCTGATTTTGTATTACGATAAAGGAAGAGTGAACAAGATTCGAAGATTGTAGTGATTGATTTAACAAATTAAAATAAATTTTAATTTTAAATTGATTTTATTTATTGTTTTGAGATCCTAAGGGTGAGTGTAGGATGTGGAGTTTCGTTAAATGATTATGAGAGTCACCTAAGTTAGTTTAAGATAAACTGAGAGGTTTATATTTCAATTTTGGTCGACTATGAGATTGTAAAGTTGTAATTAAGCTTGTAGAGACTCTAAGTAAGTTGTAAATTTGAATTTGATATATATTGAAAACTACAGGGAGTTGTGAGTCCTTTTAAGCCTCTCATCAATTCTGTCGTCTATTTAGTGGAAGTTTTTTGACAAGTCATATTTAGGGGAGGTGTTGTCGAAATTTTTATAAAAACACGAAGATTAATTTGTATTATTTCCTAATTTGTTCTAATTGAACAAATCATGAATTAAATATCATTGAGGATATAATTTTAGTTTTGGAGCCTTATTAGGATTAAAATGCAAAGTGTTTTGAGGTTAAAGTTGAAAGAATATATTAGGCTGACTAGATTATCACGAGATTAAGGTAATCTTGGCCGGTCGGTCGTCTTAATGACGAGGGGGCTGAAAAAATTTGTATTAAAGCCTAAAATTTGGCTCAATTAAAGTGAAATTTTGGTTGAAAACCAAAGGGAGTTTGAACGCAATTAGTTGGGAAGTGACCGTGAGCTATGATATTTGAGTTATTATGTTATGTTGGGATGTGTATGTATGTATTATCGCTAGATAGGCGATATGAAGTTTATTCTCATTGTCCATTCTATACTTAACTCGTAAGATACGATAAATAAGATTTGAAACAAATAATAAAAAAAGAATAGACTTATGCAACGATAACTGGGCGTAAATAGATGTGAAATGGACTTGTGAAATCTAAATTCACAAAAATGTTGTACGTAACTCGATACAAATATATCTGATGAAAGTGTCAGTTATGAGACCAATAGGAAATTGGTTGAAAGGGAAGTCCAAATGATTTAGGTAAGTAAGTATTGAACATGGATTTCTTGGAAATAGAAAGTATTGAACTATTACAATTATAAAATGCTTAAGAAAATGTTAAAATAGTTTCGACAAGGAAAATAGAGACACGTGGTTTTGAAAATAGAAAATGATTAGTTTAATTAAATTTGACAAAAAACCACAATCAGATACTGATTAGATCAATCAAGTTGTCTAAGTCAATTTCTACGCAAATAAAATACTTTAAAGTAAAGTATTGTCTCTTTTCAAAAACAAAACGTCAAGTGAAATATGGAATAGAACCATAGTTCAACACAATCAAATGACTTTTAAAAAGAAGTACTAAAATTTTTGATTATTTATTTACTCAAATTACTTATTTATAAGCGATGTTGAGTATAGTGGTTCTATGAGTTGAATAAAGAACTGATAAAGCAAATGGAAATACATGATTTTGAAGTACTCTTTGTTAAAACCAAATTAAGTGTTGTCGTGAAGCAAATATCAACAAAAGATTTCTAACTTAAAAATGAAAACTATAGTGATAACATCAATGTGTAAGAAGTTAAGGTACTTGGAAAGTGGTCTAATAATAGCTTGAACTAGCTATTAAACATTAACACAAGTGATTGTGTTTTGAGACTCAAAGTACCCAATGATCACTTCTAATAAAATTAACCATTGATGGGTATTACTACAACTTAAAATATAATAAATAAAAAGACAGATATATTAATTGAGAATGAATAAGTGGTTTGTATAGGACGTCAGTATGAGCTCCTATATAGCAAGAATTTCCATTTATAAGACTTAAAGGATTAAAATAGCATCCTTTAAGAATTTGATTAGTTGTTAAGTTAATCAAAGTTTGAAAATTCAAATTCTTATATCTCTTTAGTTAAACAACAATGGACAAGTGAATTCATCAAAAGTAATTTGAAGATTAGTAAGATATAAAGTTATCTTTCACGGTCTCTTGAAAAGTGTCGAATTTCTTTTTGAGAAAAAAGAAAAGTCGAGAAATCTGAGACTAACGAAAACAAATTAAGGCGATAACAAACAGTAGAACTGTTTAAGTCGCAAAACTTCTCTATTTCAAATAAAGGCTAGCCAAAGAAGACTTCAATTGATTGAATGATCATAAGAAGTCATATTATTCTTAGATAAGGTTTTGAAAAGAGAAAAGATATAAATTGCTTTTTCAAGTCAAGATTAGGGAGCTGTAAGTGGCTTGGTTGTTGAGCGAAAGTCGTGATTTTTTTTTTATAAAGGGACCAAGGTTGAAATCAATATGAGAATAGCTAAAACTAAACCAAATGGAATAGAGTTTGTGTATAAAGCAAAATGAGGTGTAGAGATGACTTATAACTAATGGAAGTGATACGAATGGACTCCTTTAGTCAAGGGCAGACATTGAAGTAGTTGTGCATGACTAAAAGTCTGAGTAACTTCGTTTCATAATCATCATTCATTCACAGCTTAGAAGACTAGTGTAATGCGTTCACTTGTCTTTGAATAATTAAATGAATTGGTGACTGTCAAAATAAAAGATTATATGAAATTTTGTTGGAGTCAATTGGAAGCTTAAGTATAGGCAACTAAATGTTCACAAAATTCTTACATACGCATGAATATGGAAATCTCAAATTAATGAGTCCTGATAAGACTTAAGATATCAAACTATAAGTTTGATGGAACGCGATATATCTTCACGAGGATCTTATAAGGAATCAAACTCCCAAAGCTGAAAGTTTTTAATCAAAGTGATTTACAACTAATATCAGTGAATATGTTGCACATTGGTTCAATTTTAGTGCTACACCACCTGATTAATCAGTGGTAAAGTTTTAAGCACTAGGTTATCTTAAACTGGAGTTGATGTAAGATACCTGCATGGATGTTGAAGATATAAATGAAATAAAAAGAGATGCACAACTTACAGCTTAGTTAGTAAGGATTATCTATATTAGTTGAAAATGCTGAATAGAGGCAAAGGATATATCATATATATAACTTGTATGAAATACAAGTTAAATGTTATACGATGATAGTATAATCATGAAATACGTTGATATCTCCATATAAAAGTTTATCTGCTCAAGTAAAGGATAACTATCTCTATTCGGACAATGAGAGAAGTTGGTGAACAGTAAGTGATTAAGACATGATACTATGAAAAATCTCAGTAATTGAATGAATGAAGTTCTTGGTGTACTCATGATTAGAGAATGACTTGAAGAAGTTAGAAAAGTTATTAACTTTCTAACTAGTTAAAAGGAAAAATTAAGTGAATTGGTTGACGAGTTGGAATTGATAATTGCTTTGTAGTCCATAATATAAATAATATTATGAGTAGACATTTAGAAAATGAGTGAGAGTTTCACAATGTATGAGGTTTCATTTTCTAATTGAGTTGAAATTGAGAACTTTTAATATGGGATGATAGATGTAACTAGAGATCTATAGTCATGGGATGACTTGTGTAATTCTAGATATTTGTTGAGAAATTCTGGAATGAGGATGGATCAGATAGACACACAACTCTACTTTATATCTAAAGTTGTGCCCACGTATTATTGAAATCACTATGTAATCTTAAATTGATGGTAGCCTAAGAATTGGTTGATCGACAATTTTAATAAGGGATGATTAGTGATGAGAATATAAATTAGAATATGTACTAGAGTTTGGTGGATATGGAAAAAATTGTCAACAATTCGTGGAATTGTTATTAGTTATGAATGAGGAGTGTCACATGAAAAGCAAGATGGATTAGGTCTTGCTATGTATAAATGTTTGAATGCAAAAGGCATGGAATATGAAGTTTACTAAGGTTATTGGATATTACACAAATTGATTGTTTAACTCGTCAGAAACTCACAACATGCTAGGATTGGCAAAGTAATAGAGATAACTTTTCATTAAACCAAAACGTTGGAAATTAAAAGTTAGAATGGGTATGATCTCTACCACAGAGTTATAAATTACAATGAAAGTGATTGGGTCCTAGTAATGGTTCATCTTGAAAATGATTTTTACAGTTTTGAATTAAAAAGTTTATATATGAAGATTCATTTTCTCATGTTATTTTTTGGTTCAGTAACCTGTAAGTTCAAATTTCGAGGATGAAATTTTTAATTAGTTGGGAAGATTGTGACATTCGAGAATCTCATAAACTTGATTAGGATGCTAATTAAATATTTTCGGATTTAATTTGCAATTTAAGTATCTAAGGCGAGACCTACGTATTACAGACCATAGATCATAAGCTTAAATATTATATTTTGGTGTTGTATTCCTAGTGGATGTAGTAAATGGTATTTTGTCCTGACGTTAGAGTGTGATGAGGTGTATCCTCAATTTTTCACACTCGGGGCCACAAGTGCATGTCGGAAAGGCGGGAGTGAAAATAAATTATTAGTTGTTCAAAAACTAATTAACCAAGTGTGGTAATGTAATGTGAGAAAAAGGTTGGTACAACACTTTGCTTCGAGTTTCTTATCAGTTGGTAGTGGTTGAAATTGAGATTAGGTCTAAATTATGGCACGTTTGATTAAATATGGCAAAAAAATTGGTTTATAAGATTTTCGTATCTAATGGATAAAGTTAAGATTTTTAAGGTTTTGGCATGACCAAAACTAGTGTTACGAACATTTTATGAAGATGGACTATTTTGTCCAGAATTTGGTTCAATTTGGTGAAAAATCAGACAAAAAATGAGTGCCGAAAGCCAAAACACATCAAAATAGGGATTTCGGGAATTTATAAATAAAAAGAAATTAAGCTGTTGACAAATAGCTTAGGGTTTATATATAAATAATTATATATATATATATATATATATATATAAATCAAATCAAAATCAAAACATTACGTTTTGGTTTCACAGAGAGAATGAAGGTTCGTTCCCTAAACCTCTCCGTTCCAACTTTTCCTCCGCGAGCTCCGACATTTGATTTTTGCCCGATTTGTTTCAGCAAAATTGTAGAGCATCGCGACGCGGTCAGTTTGAGCTAAGTTTCCACGGAGAAAATAAGGTATTCAGCCTTTAATTTGCTTAATACTCATCAATTCAGGGCATTTTCCTCAATTCAATTTGAGTTCTCGCAATTTCTCGATTTCTTTTACATGTTTTTGGTGGATATTGGTAGAAATCATTATAAATTGATGTATTAGGTTGATGTGCACCGATTTGGAATAAATCCCACCGACGTGGGTTAAGGTTTTGATGAACTTAACTAATGTGATTCAATTGATAATTATTTTGGAGATGTTTTTAGAGTTTATATTGATTTAAATTAGGTTTTTAGATGAATGGATTATTGGTTTTAACTCAATTTGCTCCACGAGCTATAGGAATATTTTCATGTTGGAATCGAGTGGTTTCGTGGTATTTGTTATTGAGTTTTGAAGATTTAATTGCGAAAATGTTAATTTGGAGAAGTTTTCAGTTCAAAATAAAATAAAGTTTGCCTAGTTGACAGGCCATATTGAAAAATTTATAACTTCGCCATCGATGTCTTGATTTGAGTGTTCTTAGAGTATATGCAAAGTATGAGATGAGTGCTACAAGTTCCTTTTACGTCATCATAACAAATATTGAGGTTTTCAAGGTCAAAAAGTTACCTCAAGTTGGTTAGTTGAAAGGCAGTTGAAACAGTTATATAAATTACTATTTTTGGAAACTATTCTTAAGCGTACTTTGAATGCAGTTTTCATTAGGTTTTGTGATTTGGTTGAAACTTGACCCATAATATAATTGGGTAGGCAGGGAAGCTATTGGAACCATCTTTATGGTGACCCGAAGCTTCTTGACTTCAAAAATTACACTCAAAGTTGGATTAGTTGTAAGTAAACTCATACTATTGATTGAATAATTTTGTACCTGTAATTGTATCATAGCCTGCATTGCATTTTATCATTCTTGGTCATGCATACATAGAGTGAGTGAGAGGGGTAAGCTTGTTTTGGAATCTAGTTAGATTAAAACTAGGTTTTAGTCTTGCCTCTACGTCGTCTAGTGAGAATAGCAAAGTATAACGCTAACAAGTTATCTCTGCATTTCATGATCTCTTAATATTATCTATGTACTATTTTTGGAAGTCGACGTCTGATTATAGTTAGGAGATAACGATAAAGTAGATTGCATGTCAAGCTGACGCATATATCTTATTGTTTATTTGGAAATGCAATTACATGTCTCCGTGTATCAGACTAACAATTGCAAGAGTACAGGTCAATGTTGGAATTTACTCACCTAACATGTTTTTTGTGATGTTAAATTATGTATGAAGATAAAGGAAGAGTGGACAAGACTTAAAGATTGTGGTGATTGATTTAACAAATTAAAATAAATTCTTATTTTAAATTGTTTATATTTATTGTTTTGGGATTTTTACGGTGAGTGTAGGATGTGAAGTTTCTTTAAATGGTTACGAGAGTCTTCTAAATTAGTTTAAGATAAACTGAGAGGTTTATATTTTAATTTTGGTCTACTATGAGATTGTAAAATTGTAATTAAGATTGCGGAGACTCTAAGTTAGTTGTAAATTTGAATTTGATATATATTTTGAACTGCAGAGAGTTGTGAGTCCTTTTAGACCTCTCCTTAATTTTGTCGTCTATTAAGTGAAAGTTTTGTGACATGCCATATTTAGGGGAAGTGGAGTAGAATTTTTTTATAAAAATACGGAGATTAATTTCGTATTATTTCTTAATTTGCACCAATTGAACAAATCATGAATTAAGTTTCATTGAGGATATAAATTTAGTTTTGGAGCCTTATGAAGGATTAAAATGCAAAGTATTGTGTGGTCAAAATAGAAATAATAGATTAGGCTTACTAGATTATCAAGGGATTAAGGTAACCTACGCTGGTTAGTCATCTTAATGAGGAGGGGGCTGACAGTAGCTTAACTAATTTGTATTTTGTGAACATATTGTTCTCTTTTATCTTTGAGTAGCAAGCACCAATGGGATTTGGGTATTCCGGTGAAGGGGAGCCTCTCATTGCAAGTGGAACTTGTGTAAAACTATTAAAGGGATCTTGTGTGATAACCCTCACCTTCGATAGGGTCAGATCGCCCAGCTTAGATCGCCGCCCAGGTTGAATACCTAAATCGAGCCCGAATGAATAGTCTAGCTTACCTAAAACAACCTATGAAATAAACATACTAATACATATGGATTGTAAACGTAGAAATCAATAGCAAGGAAGTCCACATGACATGTTGTAAAGCTATAAACGAGTTCTCATTACCTAATTCAAGTAAGGAAATTCAAGGGATCTCAAATAGCTAAGTTAAAGTAAAGTAAGGTTCATTCTACTGAAAAGACCTATTTTATTTTAACCTGAGTTCAGTAGTTTAAAAAACAATATAAATAGATAATAGAAATGCGTGGCTTACATCAAATGAGAAGGCTCTAAGCTATCGCTTCTCCAATGTGTTGATTAGAACTAGAGTGAATGGTCCTGAGATGTAATTGGGGTGAGCTTTAACGACCTGTTACCCTAAGCTAGTGATTAGTGTTAATTCAAATATAATTAACTCAAGTTAGGCAAGTGGTTAAGTCCAGCTTTCCTCGATTAACGTGTTCATAGGTTTATGTGTTGTTTGAAATGTTTGTGAATTTTAATAGGTTGTAGTGTAAAAAAGAATTTATACAGAAGCCTATAATTAGAAAATACATAAATAAACAACAAATAGTCGGTACACCAAATTCGACGAGGGGGTCGTGAAATGAATGCGCACACTCGAGAATACTCGTAGACATGTTCAATGAATTTATTGGCAATAAAATACATGAAATATATAAATATGTATGAATATATTTGATATATAAATATATATTATTAAAAACTATAAGTTTGGTTTAAATTATATGGATCATTGAATCGCCTCGAGATGAGCGTAAGTGTCGATGGTGTCAAAATGTGTCACTTTAAGAGTGTCGTTTTAACACATCAATCACTTGATCGACCTCGAGATAGAACGATGCGTATCTCGAGAAAAAACTATATATTTAAACAAAAACCGTCATGTTTATCCTCAAAACTCGATCGACAGTGAGAGAGAGCAGTTGAGGGTTTAGTGATTGATTTTGAGGGAATCAATCGGGGAGTTAATTCAGCATAATTTTAGGAGCTTAAATGACTAGAAATCTAGAGATCATCATTGTGGTAAGTTTAATTTTGATATATATTTTTGTATTGAATCACAATATTGTAATATCACAGGAGATGAGAGGTTTTATATAATCGAGATTTATCTTGGTTTGATTTTATATTGTATATCACGTTTTAATATCGAGAAAAGTTTTAAATTTCTACTGTGTTTGATATTTGCTTTACATCGATATTCAATATACAATTGAGTTTATCAAGTACAGATTGATATTTGCTTTACATCGACATTCAATATACAATTGACTTTATCAGGTACAAAAGGAGAGGATGCTGGCTCTAGTTAAGTCTAGCGGTATTAACGAGGCTAAATTAAGATTTCAAGCCGAGTATCACCCTAATTAGGATAGGGGATGCCATAGCTTGGTATTATAGCCTAAGGTTTATCACTTTGGAATTAAGTGGTAACTCTGATACAGGTTGGTATCAAAGATTGAGTTTTAGGGCTTTGTTACATTTACTAACTCTAACATAGTTTAATATTGTAGACTAGTCAGAGCTTACTCCACATCTTAAGGTAATTAACTTTGATACAGTTCGGTATCAGAGATTAATTCAGAGAATAACCTTATTAATTGGAAACAAGTGATAATTCGGGTACAGTTTGGTATCGAAGTTTAAAGTTATTAACTTTAATATACCTTGGTACCATACCTTAAGTTTATTAATTCTGAGAGTTATCTCGAGTTACAAAAAATCTTAGGACGTAATAAATGATTTTATTGCGATTTTGGGGGTAACCAAAAGATAAAAGACTGAGATATATTATTTGTTGTGCTTTATTATGTCTATGCGGTAGATATAATAGCTACGTCTTTTCTGAAAGATGATAAGATGATTGAAGTCCATCACTTTTTCATGATATAAGAAAGTAGTGAAGGTGAGAGTTCAAAAGAATCTTAACCTCAATTTGTTTGAAAAAGGAAAGACATAAGGAAAAATTTACAAAGATAAAAATAAATTAATTCTTGGAGTAATTGTCTTGTGTTCTTTTCTTATTGATATTGTTAGAAAAATTATATTTAGTGAAGTAGTGTCTATTGGATCTAGACCTAGAGACGTATATCAGGAGAATGAATTTTATGAAGCAATGAAATACTAAATAACTTTGGGTAGAACTCAAAGATGGCAGACCACTTTGAGATATGATTTGATATTAATATATAAACTAGTTAAGAACTAATGGAAGTTATTCAGTGATTAAATTAGTGGTTATTGATAAAAGCCTATTTGAAGTTAGGAAACCACTAATGTGTTTATACTTCATAAGCTATTATGAAGTAGAAATTCTAGATATGGTATGATCCATATTGGAATGGCAAACAAATTGATGGGGCAATGAAAGGTGAAATTGAGAATTTAAAATTGGGAGATAGTTTAATCCAGAACATAGCAATGAGTTGGTAAGATATTCTACTTTGATGTTTTAGACTGGTATAGTCTAAATTGGGGAGAATGAGTTATCAATGAATCTAAGGATTTGAGAAATCCAAAGAATAATGTTTGGTACTAGGAATGAATATTCATTACCAAGGATTGACAACTCATTATGATAATAAGGCGAAATTAGTTCTTCTCAACAGTTAGTTGAGATTTGGTTGTCACAATTGTACGATCAGAGTGATGTACATATTTAAAGATGATTTCAGGCGGTTGTTGAATTATTTTAAATGAATGGTATAAACCATTAGAACTTAATAGAATTCATACTTTGTTCATGATCGAAAGGTGTCGAGTTTTGAAACCCTATTTTAATCAAGTTGTTATTGTGTTTTCAATAATAACCCGAAAGTATAAGGAGGAAAGGTTTTTTGAGATTCTTTTAATCATTCTTAAAGATTATGGAGAATCTTTGAAGGATCGTTAAAAGATAATCTGGAAATATAAAGATCAGTGAATTGGTATAAGTAGTGAATTTTCATACTCTAAAAGTTTGAAAAGTGGAATTGTTAGAGTGATAGAAATAGAAGGTGAGGTTGATACCTTGAATTTCCTGACTAATAAGAATTCACTCTGAAACATCACTCATTAAGTAATTGTGTTGACGATGCCTTGAAAAGAAAAAGGACAGTGAATGTAGTTACAATAAAAGTTGCTCAATAATATATCTTGAATGAGATATGTAATGATGAACAATTATAGTCATACGTAGGCATATCATTAGCTAAGTTGTCTTGATTGGTAACTACAAATCTATTCTTTGGAGCTCAGATTGGGGCTGAGCTAACAATAATTAATTGAGTGATGCATTGTTAGAGAAATCGATTGAGATGATCTAATAGGTCAAGGTTTAACTACTAGTTATTGGTACTTTATATGGATAATATCTGATTAGAATATTGATCATGTAAAGAAAGTTCTTGGAACTTGAATAAAAAAGTGAGGCAAGAATGTTATTAAAACCTCATGAATTTCTTTAAAAGATTCATTCAGGCGAAATCTAAAAATTATTATGATAAAAATGAATCATTAGTGACTTGGAATGAAAATTGACGTTGTCAATTTTATAAAGAAATATGAGATTTATAAGGAGGAGATAGCTGAATATTTTTAACTTGGAGGGTAATATTATTCTTGCTCTATATGAATGAAATCTTATGCTCAGAAATTTATGATGGATTAAACTAAGTTGTAATGACAACTGAAGGTTGTTGATGTTGTAGTTGTAGGACTGATAGAGTCTAAACCTTCTTGCCAGTATTGTGGTTTAATTCTTATGGAAGAGTAAGCGATATATATGTATGTAAAAAGAGTTGAAAGTTTATGGAGAAACATGATTATTTTTTTGGTGAGGAATCAAAAGTTTGTTTTTCAAGTGGGGAAGAGATTTATAATAGATGGGATGGATCTTTCTCAATCTTAACATAATATATCTCCAGCTAATCTTAGTTGTTGAGAATATATTTTTCGAGCTTGTAATTTGGAAGGTGATAGTTACCGGAAGAAATACTTCGCCGCATGAGTTCTCTAGTATTGACATTGTCGGGCTATAAATGTTGAGGCATTTCCCTTAAAAGGTTTTATGCTTATCTTTGTCGTCAATTACTTTGGGACGAGAAGTAAAGATACAAGCATGTAAGAGCTTGAGTAATTTAAAACTACAAAAAATGATGTTAAAGGACTGTCAGCATACAATTACCACTTAGATAAATGAAAAGATATGTGAAGAAGTATAGATTGTTTGAGTTTCTCAAGAACTACGACTTCACTTTAGAGTATCACCTAGAAAAGGCAAATAAAGTTATGGATGCCTTGAATAGGAGAAGAACATGCATAGAAAATGTAGCTACTACTAGAGCTTCTCAGTCTATACTTCTTGAGGAAGCATCTATGATGAAAATTCATGTGAGTTTAGCCGACACATCATTAAGTGAGAGAGCTAGTTTCAGAGCTACTAATCAGTTTTTCTAAGCTCAAACTCAAACTGAACTGGAGATGATTCAATTGGTGATTGATTATCAAAAAGCTGATCAAGATTATATAGTGCGTCAGAGATTAGAGGCTAGTATAGTTCATCAAAACTGGTCAGTTTCTAATAATGTTGCATTACAATTTAGGGATATATTGTGCATTCCAGCTTAGGATCGGTTGAGGCAGGAGTTGCTACGAGAATCTCAAAGATGTATGTACTCTATTCATCAAGGTAAAACTCTGATGTATTGCAATATGAGGTGTATCTGTTAGTGGTCTGGGATGAAGACTGATATTGCTGAGTTTGTAAAGAGATGTGAGGTATGTCAGTGAGTTAAAGCTAAACATAGGAAATAGGAACACATATCGATAGGTTTTTATTTCGGTCTAACTCAGAGTCAACGTAAGCATGATTTTATATGGGTTGTAGTTGACAGGTTGACGGAGTCTGCGCATTTCTTGCAAATTCCATGTGAAATTCTTTCGACTGATTATGTGAGGTATACGTACTTGAAATGTTGAGATTTCGTTAGGTTCCAATGTCAATTATTTTGGTTAGAGATCTGAGATTCACGTCTAAACTATGAACTAAATCGTAGAGACAACTAGGAACTATTCTTAACCTCAATACGATACACCATCCATAGAAAGACGAGAAGCTTGAGCAGTTGATTTTGGTGCTAGAGGCTATACTTCGAGCTTGCAACTTGGATTTTGGTGGTAACTAGAAGAACACATTTCTCTGTGTGAGTTAATTCAGAACTACATAGAGAGAATTCAGTAGACTCGCCAGTGTTTGACTGTAGCACAACTAAGATAAAAGAGATATGCCAATAAACAAAATAGGTTGTTGGAGCTTTCAAAGGACTATTTTGTTATGTTGAAAGTCTAACCTAAGTAAAGATTGTACAGATTTGGATTGTGAGGTAATTTAGCACTAAAGTACATTGGGCCGTTTAGAGTGCATGAATGGATTAGTCCTATTGCTTAGAGGTTAAAGTTACCTCCTTAGTTGGCTGAAGTTTGTAATGTCTTCCACGTATCTATGCTTTCCAAAATGGAAATTTAGTTTATTCAGAAGATCGATTGGAATAAATTTGATCTTTGGGAAGACTTATCTTACGACGATCAGTAGATTTAGATACTTGATCGTAAGATTCAGAAACTGAGAACCAAAGTGATTCCTTTAGTTAAGGTGAAATGAAATTTCTTAAAGATGAGGAACTAACCTGGAAGCGGAAGTCTTATATGAAGGAGCAGTTTCCATTTCTCTTCAAAACTACAAGTAATTTTATGTTTACTTTAATTTCAAGGATGAAATTAATTTAAATTAAGGAGACTGTAACGATCTATTTCCTTAATCTGGTAATTGGTGTTAATCCAAATTCTAATTAACTCGAGCTAGACTCGTGGTTAAGTCCGACGTTCCTCGATTAGCGAATGTGTGGGTTTATATAATGATTTGTGTTTGTTTGAAATGTTTGTGGATTTTAAAGGTTGTAGTATAAAAGAGAACTTATATACAAGCTTATAATAAAAAAATATGTAAAGAAACAATAAATAGCCAGTACACCAAGTGCAATGAGGTAGCCGTGAAATGAATGTGCACACCCAAAAATACTCATTGACATGTCCGGTGAATTTATCGACAAGATATATGTATATATTTATATTTATTTAATATAGAAATATATTTTTAAAACTATAAGTTTGGTTTGAATTATATGGATCGTCGGATACCCTTGAGATGAGCGTAAGTGTTGATAGTGTCAAAATGTGTGTCACTTTAAAAGTGATATTTTAACACATCAATCACTTGATCAACCTCGTGATAACAAGATGCATATCTAAAAAAAATCATATATTTTAAAAAAAAAACCTTCATGTTTATATTCACAATTCGATCGAAAGTGAGAGAGTAGTTGAAGGTTTAGTGTTTGATCTTGAGGGGATCAATCATGGAGTTGATTCAACGTGAATTGAGGAGCTTAAAAAATTTAAAACCCAAAGATCATCATTATGGTAAGTTTGGTTTTGATATATATTTGTATTGAATTACACTTTTGTAATATCACTAGGGATGGGAGATTTTTATATAACCAAGATTTATTCAGGTTTGATTTGATATTATATATCGTGTTTTAATATCGAGAAAAGTTTTAAATTTCCGACGCGTTTGATATTTGCTTTACATTGATATTCAATATACAATTGAGTTTATCAGGTACTGAAGGGGAGGCAGTGACTCTAGTTAAATCTAGCGGTATTAACAGAGCTTAATTAGGGTTTCAGGCTGAGTATCGCCCTAATCAGGATAGGGGATGCCATATGAGCTAAAAAGCATAATGAAGCATAATAAGCGAAAAAACCCGATCAACCATCAATTATGTAAGTAATACCTAAGAAGCATTCAAGAACTAGCATGTTTTGAAAATAAGTAATGATTCTTCAAATAATAGCATGTAAATAAGATTTATAAAAATATAATCAAGTAATATTGGAGCATCTCTTAACCCGATTAGTGCGATACGTAGCCTAAAACCCTAATTAAGCTCCGATACACCAGCCATACTTAACTAGAGCTAGAAGCTTCTCACTAATCACTGATAAACACAACATGTATATCTTGGTAATCAAATAATAATTAAAACAAAATGTAGTGGAAATTTAAAAACTTTTTCAATAATTACAAGACATACAAATTAACCGGAGTAAAGCCCGGTAGTAAAATTGTATCCTAACCCAATTCATTTCCAACATTAATTCAGTGCAATTTATAAACAACAGGGAAATCTATACATCGTTAAAGAAGACTATAAACTCCTAAGCTTCTATAGTCTTAAGTAGAAGAGCACGTCGTCAACCTGAAATGTTAATTTTTGGGGAAGGAGTTCTCCAACTTTCTTAGTAAGTGATGCTTGTAAACATATCAATTATCAACTAATATCAATGAATTAATGCATAGAAATAAGAATCCACAACATATCTATTCAAGCATCAAAATGATATAAATAATAAATAACGGAATGCTAGTTTTAAGGTAAAATGCAATTGTACTCGTGACTTGTATTTTAATTTTCATTTCAGATCCATATTCTCACCTTAATTAAGAATACGTCCACAAAATCCACATGTTGATTGACATGGGGTTCTGTTGGTGTATTTAGATATAATTGAGCCATCAACTCTTTATATATTCGGAGTCATACTCTCACCCTACCTAAAAATACCATCTACATAACCTACACATTGGTCATCATGTAATTTTGTTGATGTATTCAAGTGTAAGTGAGATATCAACTCTAACTGGGCAATGAACGATTAAAGCAAACTCCGGCTACCGAGGATGAAGAGCAGAATTAATTTCTAAGCAATCCTTTTCCATTTTTCATGAAAAAGAGGCGAAATTCATTTCTAGGCAATCATTTTCATCTATTGGTCCCTGTTCACCATATCAATCACTTTCGAGGATTCTTACGTTCAAAATATAGTAAATTAACAGTACATTGCCCTATTTCCCAGTCCATATACGACTTGAACTAAATATACTATTTTATGAAGCATAATTGATAAGAATACGAGTCCCACTTACATGGGTTGTAGTTTCCTAACTTTATCGTAACTTACTTAGCTCTCGGAATTCTCCAAGCTTTTTCCCATCGATGAAGATCCTAAAATAGACCAATTAATATCAACTTAGGTCCAATAGTTTATGTTTATGACCTCTAAACCAGTCCATAAACCCTAATAGAAATCCATGAGAAAATTCAGTATTTTCATTATCGAAGCGCGCCGAACGCGTCAATAAAATTAAAAATTACCTAAACCAACTATTTTGTAGAATAGTGGCAAAGGGTCGATCCCACAGGGATTGGTATTCTTTCTAAGGTTTAAAAAATAACGAAAAGGAAAATCGGGGTTTGAGAGAGACTGAATTAATTAACTAATCTAAAAATAACATAGTACACCGAAAAACTGGGAGTTTGTGCTGGCACGGATCTCGAGGCTGGTCGATGGTGTCTGAGAAGAGAAGTTTGATCTCTGGTGACATGGATCTCCTGCTGACGTGTCGACGCGTGGCGTCCCCTGATTGGTAGCGGTAATGAAGAATGCTGACGTGGCGACACCCGATTGGTAGCGGTGGCTGTTGCACCTCCGCTTGCTGACGTGTCATCTTCTGATTGGCTGGAACACCCTGTCTGCTATTCAACCCACCGAGCAACGCGTATTTCGAGGCAAATTTTCTGGCATCCGATCACTGCAAGTAAATACTCTATTTTGAGTATTTTTCGCCACGAATTCAACCGCGCACTCCGTTAACCTTGAAAATAATAAATAAATGCAATTGGGCTAGTATTTTGGAGACTTTACACTAAAAATATATAAATAACCTATAGATAATATTACGTAATTAACAAATCAACAAATACCCCCAAACTTAGGACTTTGCATGTCCCGAGCAAAGGTGTAAATGACAAACACACAAATAAACTAGACTCATAATATAAATATGTACATACTCAACTAATCCTATACCCGATTCAGAATTCATGGAGTTCCTTTGGTTTACATAGTTGCCAAGTTAACAAGCTACTCATGAAATTTCGGAGTTAAGATATGTCAAGAACCGCAACCCAAACACAATTAAGATCACACTTTAAAGACAAAGATATGGTCAAGACAAACGCCATCAACTGCTCTTGGGTTTTCTTGGTCTACACATTCAAGCATGCAAGTTACAATTTTACTTAATCTAGCTATAAGCACTCGAGTTAAATCTTTTTATTTGAGGAGTTTCCATTCACTTCCGCCTTTATCCACTTTATATGTATACTCTCTATTTTTTTTTTTTCTACTCCAATTTTTTTTTTTTTTTCAAATAATACGGTCCCTGCTCCATTTCCTATGGACCGATTTTCTCACTTTTTCCCACCACAAGTTTCCCTGCTCCGTTTCCTGTGGAAACTTGTGGGACTCTCTATATTTTGAAAACTCCTGTTAGCCCTTCTCACTTTCACTATAATTAAGCAAATTCTCCAATGTGGGTTAAAGTCTCATCACTTGCACAATTTCAACCGTCTACCCATTTTGGTATCTAGCACAAGGCTTAACCATCATACTAAGTCCCTAATCATGAAATCATAAAAATGTTAAGCTGCGGACTCGAATGAGTATTTCTCCAAATTTTTCATAAGTTTCAAGTAAAAAAAGGCAACCATAATGTACTCATCCACAACTAAAGGCATGAAACAAAGTTTCGGGTGACTCTAAACAATATAATAATAAAAACTATACTAACTACATGCATGAAAGTGTATCAACTCCTAACGAAGTGAGAAAATGAGATATGGAGGGAAAAGAAATGGAAGAAATGAATGAATAAGAGATATCAAACACCACCAATACCATCCGTCAACCACATGTAACCACGTATAATTGAAAAATTTTAAACGATCTCACCTGCGGTCTTTCGTAAATAAGTCCATCCAACTCAATCCACAAATCCTAAAGTACCCCCAAACTTATTCTGAACCTTGTCCTCAAGGTTCAAAACAAGTCAAGGAATTCATGCAACAAAAAGACAAAGAATAGTGGTGAAAAAAATATGGATAAAATAAGAAGATGATACAAGTGCATGCATAACAAAAGTCTCCAAAAACTAGTGAATGCTCAAATCTCGCATGTCTAGGTGACTAAAGAAACTATGAAATAAAATTATCATAAAAAGAGCACGAACTAATAAGCATAGGATTTAATTCAAATGATTCCTATCAAATCTTGCGAGCCCGAGTCTTTCAACTACGGGTGAAGTCAACAAGATGATGGAATGAGGTTTAGGGTTTTGGATCTACTTAAAGACCTGCCACTAATGTGGCGACTTAAGTTGGATATGTCCCAACCAAGTCTCAAAACACCTAAAACTCTAATAATATGTTATTTCCTAAAAAAAGAATATGCTCGAATTACTCCAAAAATAATGTAATCCATAGTCAAACCCAGCAAAACTCAGGGGTGGTCAAGTGCCATCGGTGCTCATCAAACATTCATTACACCTGCGAAAATTCAAGAGACCAAGTCAGAGCTTTATTAAACATAAAAAAAAAACTAAAACTAAATTAAAATTGAAATAAATGCAATAAAAACAAAGCCGGGCTGCCTCCCAACGAGCTCCTTTCTTTTAAGTCTTTGGCTAGACTTATTGTGATTCATCACGTGATGCCCTCTCCTTTCGAGATGTCAACAACGAATGGCGCATCAACATATTTGGGCAATGCAGCATGCACGCCCTCTTTCAGAATTAGTGCTCATTCGAGACTTCTAACACAAACGAATCTATCATATTATAGTCCTCCAATACAAAGGTGTTAGCAGTGTAGAAAATCTGCGAACGCTCCTTTACTTCCACCCCCATATAGGGTTTATCAAATATGCATGGGATGGCGGGTGGTTTCACCAACACCAGAGGTTGGTCTTCCTTGCTCTCTATCTGCGGCTCCTCTGACCGTTTTGAAATGACTCCAATTTCTAACGCGACATCATCATCATCATCATTCGGTGCAATGGACATGTCTGGCTCAATAGGAAGGACTTCAAGTCCTTGCGTTGTTTCGCGCCAATAGTTCTCCACCGGTGTATCAACATTCTCCTCAACATTACTCAATGTATCAACATCCACATTCTCCTCTAAGTAAGAAATTGGTTGTGTATTACACAACTCTTTCTCGTCACGCATATTCTGGAGTGTGGCATTCAATTGAATAAATTGATTTTCCAAGTTTTGCAAGCTTGGAAACTCACGCGAAAATTGTTGAAGCTCTTCGTGAAATCGTTGTTGATCATCTAGTAATTTTTTCATCATATCTTCTAAAGAGATGCTTTGTTGAGGACTCTGTGGACTCGACATGTGCCCAAAAAAATCGGGTTGCGAAGATGCATAAGTAGGACAGTTATAATTCTTATGATAATACGGACAATCGTATATGGAATGAGAATAATCTTCACAAATTTCACAAAACTCGACCTGTTGCACAAAAGAATGCGTGTCAGAAAATCGGTGTCCATTATATAACATACCTACCTCATTCACATTATAATAATGTGAGTCTTCGAATCGATCATTAATGTGGGCGTAGGAGGCCATTATGGAATTACCTACAAAAACGTTAGAAACAAGGAACTAGATACAAAATAAAATAAAAAAATCAAAGTAAAATAAAAAAATAAAAATAAAAATAAAAACCAAAGAATGAAAAAAACCAATCCCCGGCAACGGCGTCAAAAATTGACGCGCGTCGAACGCGTAAATAGAATTAAAAATTACCTAAACCAACTATTTTGTAGAATAGTGGGAAAGGGTCGATCCCACAGGGATTGATATTCTTTCTAAGGTTTAAAAAATAACGAAAAGGAAAATCGGGGTTTGAGAGAGACTGAATTAATTAACTAATCTAAAAATAAACAAAGTAAATAAAACAATGGAAATAAATTGAAAACAGTTAATAAAAACACCTAGGTCAAGACATACAAGTTCGGTTCGGTAAAATATTGGATTTGGTCGTCGATTTATGTAAAATATGCAAATCAAAATATCCTAGTGTAGCTATAGACCCGGTAACGTACGCGGTTCCTCGCTCTTCCCTGTCTCGATAGCCGAGGTACGACGATGACTACTTCCCTAATCAAACACATAACCACAATTCAAGTGAATTGGGTTTAATGCGTTGACCGCAATGGGCTTTGTGAAGGCACTACACCTAGACAACCGAATCACTCGTGTGTCCAATTTAGCCTAGATTTCTAAGGTATTCAACCGGTCCCAAAAGGGTCGAATCAATTGGTAGGGTCAATTGCCACTAGTATGGTCTTATCGCACAAACACGGGTGCTTACGACTCACTGACAAATAAATCAAAGTTTAAACAAGTGTTTAACTTTGATAGTTTAAACAATACCAAAGAAAATAAAATAATAATGAAAAGACTGAAATTAAAATATATAAATCTCACAAATCCATTGATACGCGCAGTCAAACCTCCCTCGCAGTCTTGCCTAGGCTAGAGGTTTTAGCCTCGCATCCATAACACAAAAGAATAGAAGAAAAATAAAAAGAATGGGGGGAGAGGAGCTGTCCGGCGAGAAGAGAAGAACCGAGAGATCCCCAAAAAACAGAGAGGAACGAAATTAAAAACCAGAAAATCCCTAAGTGAATTGGTTTCCATTCTCTGCCACGTGTCAATAGCCGATTGGCTGGAAATCTGTCGCCTCGCCACGTGTCGCACTGTCATTGGACCGCCTCTGTCATCGCGCTGAGGTGTCGCCGCATGATTCACGAAGATTCTGCGCGTTCGATTGTGTGTGGTGACTCGGCGCTGCGTGGCTCCGTGTGATTGGCTGGAACACGTCACCGAAACGCGTTGGACGAGTGAAATCACACCACGTGGCGTCCACGTGGCTCGCGAAATCGCACAATAGTAGACCGAAAAACTGAGAGTTTGTGTTGGCATGGATCTCGAGGCTGATCGATGGTGTCTGAAATGAAGAGAAGTTTGATCTCTGGTGACATGGATCTCCTGCTGACGTGTCGACGCGTGGCGTCCCCTGATTGGTAGCGGTAATGAAGAATGCTGACGTGGCGACACCCGATTGGTAGAGCTGGTTGTTGCACCTCCGCTTGCTGACGTGTCATCTTCTGATTGGCTGGAACACCCTGTCTGCTATTCAACCCACCGAGCAACGCGTATTTCGAGGCAAATTGTCCGGCATCCGATCACTGCAAGTAAATACTCTATTTTGAGTATTTTTCGCCACGAATTCAACCGCGCACTCCGTTAACCCTGAAAATAATAAATAAATGCAATTGGGCTAGTATTTTGGAGACTTTACACTAAAAATATATAAATAACCTATATATAATATTACATAATTAACAACTCAACAGTTATTCTCTAGGGTGGGAGCACGCTTCATGCTTTATTGGAGTGCACTCCACCTTTCAGGTTTATCAGTTTTCATGAATGGAGCACGCTTCCCTACATAATGGAACGTGCTCCATTATCGAGCAAATGAAAACTAGAATAGGGCGGCAACCCCTGTTTGATCACCAAATCATTCTAAAAACTCACTAACTCATCGGGGAGGGCCTCAAACGAGGTCATAAACCAATAACATCCATCAAAAACATTAATTCTTATCGATTAAACCGAATTTCTCCATAAAAGAAAGTGAAGAAAATGATAAGAAACTCACTAAGAACTTAAAATTCCCCATAATTTGGTCTCGTACTACACCTCTTCCTCTCCTCCAATCACTCCAGTACCTCCAAGACCCATTCAAAGTTTTCCCCGATCGATTTTCCTTCCTCCTGAACCCAATTCGATGAAATAGTAGATAATAATGAATGAATTTTGTTTATATATATGGATTTTCCTCGAGATTCACATTGCGCAATCTTGAGGCTAATTTGATGAAAAAGAAATAAAAATGATTCCATTTAATAAAGTGACAGATTAGTATGCTTGCTCACATTTTGAGGCCCATTAATGATCCACACCAATTTGTTCTAAATCATAGGTTTTTATTTTATATATAAACTATATATATATACACCAATGCATTTTAGCGCATATCAATTTGCCACGGGCTTAACTTGAGTTAATTAGAATTCGAATTAATGCTAATTACCAAGTTAAGGTAACATGTCATTACAATCTCACAAATTTATGAAATTTCCTCCTCGAAATTAAAAGTAAGTTAATAAACTACATATAACTTCCAAGATATAAAGGAGCTGTTATTTTAATAACCCGATACATTTTAGAATCAATTTCCATATTAATCCAAATTTACCAAGCTATTTCCATGGATGAGATATTAAAAAGCACAATAAAATTGTCTTTTGAACTCTCCAACAATCTATGATACTTGTCTCCTCACCATTTTTATTTAACTAATGTTGTAGTTATATATTATATAGTCTGCTATATCTTCACTATGTAACTATTTCAATTATATGTAGCAATTGTATCTCTAATCTTTGTCTAATACTTCATTATATGATAAGATTGAGCATAAAAACTTTAAACAATGTTGTTCGGTAATCTAAAAGATTACTATTTTCAAAGAACTCACACAGAGAAGCTTATTCTTTCAGTGATCATATGTTTTGAGATACACGCTCAAAATATATTCTTTAGAACCATGATTAGCTGCTCACTTTTTCCATCAAATCAAGGAAAATATGGTCTATGTGGTGGAAGTAACTATTCTTTTAGAGATCATCACTATTCTTTATACATAAAAACACTACTGAGAAGTCCTCATACTACGAATACGTTTCTCTTCCTATTCTTTTACTATACATTGCTTCATTAACTTTTCGTTCTAGGTAAACGATGATTTTAAATTGTAATGAATCATAACCTGGTGATTAACATTAATTTAAAAATTAATTAACCCGAGTTAGGCTCGTGGTTACACCCAGGTTGTCTCAATTAGCATATGAGTGTGACTGTGGTGATGTATTGTGTTTGATTAGTGTGAGAAATAGTTAATGTAACTATAGGTGATTAATGGGATTAACATAAAACTTATACTTGGAAGATAAATGGTAAATAAATTGATTGTAAGCTATTGTGATGCATGTGAATCGTGGGTGATCGCCCAGAGAGACGTGGAAGCGATGTGTACGCTCAGGTTTATTCGTTGGTGTACATAGCGAATCGAGAAGTCGTGAAATACATAGGTGTATATATATTTATATATATCAATATATAAATATATATGGATAAGACTATAGTTCGATTTAATTTGTTTGAACCATTGGATGAGATTGAGATATGCATAGCGATTATCTCAAGGAAGTAAATAGTGCAAGATGGAGGTATGGGCTTTAATGATAAGGGTATGCGTGTAATCCAATCTCAAGAACAATCAAGGGTGTAAGTATATGAATGTATTGAACTTGGTGTCACTTTAAGGATTCCTTAACCTCATATTATTTGGATCATCTTCGGGATTCATATGTACCCCAGTAGCTATGATTGGTTCATATTGTTATTGCATATCACTCTTGATTACTATGTAGATTGTTGATAGTCATGTGAATCTATACTTACTGAGCAAGTTGGAGCGCTCACCCCAATTAACATTTCAGGAATATCGACAAGCGGTACAACTATTGGAGTGAGTAGGTGTATGAGTTTTGATATTCTCTTCGATGTAATGATTCTTCCCTTGTATCTATATTTGTATTGAATTAAAGTTTTGTAATATCACAAGAGGTGAGAGGTGATAAGTGATTATTTATATTTATATATAGGGTTAGTTTAGTTGTATATTCAGTATAATTATCTTTAAATGAGCTTTAATTCATGGTATTATTGCATTTTCAGTGAATTAAGGTGTAAAAGAAGGAAGTGAGAAAAAAACCAGAAAAAACGGAGCAAAAACCTATGAAAGTATGGTTAGCATTGTTGTTTTGCATGTTGGCGCTGTGGGAACCAAAAGAATAGCATAGGAAGGAAATGCATGGTGTGGGATAGATGAGAAAGTGAAGAAAACCAAGTCTGGAGGTTCGACAAAGTTGCGGCGGTGTGGTGCAAAGGGAATGACGCCCAACAAGTTAGTGACAGCACTGAGGCACCACGGGGTCAAAATATATGAATGCAGTGGCGATGTCGTGGTAAACTCACCACATACTAACTATTAGCCGCCATTAGTTGCATGAAGATCAATAAATCGATACAACCTTATAAACAATGCATATCATATATTTTTGTCACTCGATATCTTTTGATTGAATATAAGACATGGAATGTCACACTTATTGTTCAATCTACTAGTCTTGATTTTCGAGTAGAAAGGAATTGTCAAGTGACATTGATCCAATCAATTCAATAGACATGTCCATTTATCAGTCTAACATATCAAGGGCTCTAGTAGATATTTCTCTCTAAAAGAGAAGGACAAATTCCGTCTTGATCACACAACATCCACATATTATTCGGATAATGACCAATCATAATATTTATAATCATTTGGTTAAAGACGACATTTAATTATATAAAATCATTGTGCTCCTAATGTTAGAGTCTCTAGAGATCTCAAGTCAAAGGACTAAGTGATATAACTATCATGAGAAGCACTTATGATATTGGCCATGTAGTGCTCTCATAGTGTGTCGATCCATCATCTATTCCTAACTGATGCCCATGATCTTGATCCATATCCGTATACGCATAATCATCACATGACAATCAATCAAGACTCATACTAGTCTTAATTTATTAGTGCCCCCTCAATAATCACTAACTAGGGACATTTCGATTGATATAAAAATTATTTATGGATACTATTACAAAAGAAACATGCATCTACTTATAATATTTAAACGACATTTATAGAATTGGCCTATGGCACATACCTCAACATCTCTCACTTGGACTAGATCCAATCGTACTGGTTTCCAATACTGTGTCACCTTAATGCGTTCTTAGTGGAAGAAGTTTATCTATGTATCTGTTAAACTACTTAATACTAATGTTATGTAAATCTTCATGTTCTTTATCTAATAAGATAAAAATGCTCAAGTGATTGTTTAGATCTATATTGTGATTTAGGCTCCATAAACCAAATATTTTCATTAGTTTTACAATAAAAGCCAACGTTGTTTCCATTATTTGGAATTGCACTTTATTCAATCATGAACCTTATGAACTAAATATTTTCTTTAGCTACATCCAATACCGCTAAAAACTTAGTTTATATTCTAGAACTTGTTAGAGTGAGTTTAGAACTTTCAACTCACTGCAGCTTCCTATAAAGTTAACATATTTCCATATTGTGATCATTAATCATTTATATTAGCTCAAAAGTCTGCATTTTTTTAACAATTTACATTACCCATATTTTTCATACTTCTGCAAATCCAAAAACATTTCGCAAGTGCTTCCAAAGTACTTAATAATGTTATCAATAAATATTCAGTGATCTTCACTACAATCTATAAGATATATGATTGTTTTGCCTAAAGCATAGGACAACAACTTGAATGCAAAGTGTAATATATGTGATGATTTTCATAGCTAATGCGTATGGAATGATATTCGCATTGTCTAGCTCATCATTTGTCCCACTCATCATTTGTCCTAAGACTTTGAGTCTTGCAGTGACTTATGTTATAAGACATAAGTACAAATTCTTTTAAGAATCTCGCATACTGAAACCTTTTCAGTTATTTGTCTATATAAACACTCTAATTTTGACCAATAGCCTCTTAAATCTATCTCTATAGATATATATCACAAAGATATATGCTTAATTATCTAAGAATTTCATTGAGAAACTTCTCCTTAAACAAGACTTGACATTTTGCAAGGTTAGGACATCGTTTCTAATGAATATTATATCATCAACATATAAAATCAGATATTTGCACTCCTACTAACCTTTGTGTATACACAACGTTTATTTTTATTTAATGAACATAATTCTTTATTTAGTTCATCAAAACAAAAACCATAACTCTGATAAGCTTACTATAATCTACAAATGGATCCTCTGAGCTTGTATACCTTTCTAAGATTCTCAAGATAATAAAAACCCTTCAGTTGTGTTTTACACATCTTTAAGAAGCATAGAGCAATGCTATTATGACAGTCATTTATCATATCTTATAGTCAAACTATTAAGTAATGTCAATTAAAATTCTAGAGCTTGAGCTTACCCACTAGTGAAAAATCTTATCATTATCAACACCTTGATGTTTAGAATGAGAATTTCTCGATAAGCCGTGCTTTTAGGTATGCCCCTATTGTTTTTCATGTCATTTGAAGTCATTTACATCCAATGGTCATACTACTTTCAATTAAATAAGTCAAGTCCCAAACTTGAATAACATACATGAATTAAAATTCAGAGTTCATTAACACTTAGTCTCTTCATCCAATCTAAACGAGACATGTCTCTTAATAAGTAGTGATTCTTTCTGATCCACTATCGAAAATACATCACAACTATTAATAATAAAAAATTCTATATTTCTCTGGCCAATTTCTTATTATTCTAAATTTTCAAGAGATATATGTAACTTGTATATAATCAACTAGTTCAAAACTTTGTTGAGCATCCTAAAGTGGTTTAATTCTCATTTGTAGCTCTTGAACATTTCAAGATTTATTCAATTTTCAATAATGTCTTTGAAATAAAGTCTTTATTTCGAAAAATATCATTTTGAGCAACAAACAATTTGTTCACATTGTATAAAATTGTATTATAATGTTCAACTACAATTAGACACAAATGACTTAGGCATCAAACTTTATGTGACTTAGCATCTTACGCAAATCTCACCACCTCGAATCTTAAGAAAAAACAAACTAAGTTTTTTTATTCCATATCATATATGGAGTTTTATTAACCACTTTAAAGAAATTAAGGTTTAGTGCGAAGTGCAGTGATTTCTAAAGTATAGCCTCAATAGGACATCATAGGAAGGTATGTGCGACACATCATAAATCAAATTATATCATATATAGTTCGATGTGTCCTCTTAAAACATCATTTCTCAAATGACGTTGCTAGTGGAGTTAATTGCAAGATAATCCCATAATTTCAAAGATGGTTATTTAAACTTTTGGCTCAAATATTATCCATCTAGATCTCATCAAACTTTGTTAAAAGTTTGCCAAATGATTTTTTTCATTAATATTCATTTTGAAATGTTTGTAAAACTTTAAAATTATGTCTTCCTGATAGGGTTTGTAATTCATTATAAAATGAACAATTCCATTCTATGAATAACTAAATCTGTAATTTAAGCCTTAACTTTAGAACTGGGAAAAATCTAGCTCACAACTAAGGTTTGTTGGGGAATGTGCCCTAAGATAATCTACAAATAATTTTTATCTTATAATTATAGTTAATAAAATAGAGGTTTTCATTTGCTATTTTATTATAGGTGATTGCATGTTTACCTTATAATAAGATCCATAGGTATTTGTTGAAATGTCTTGAATGTCCCTAGTCAGTCATTATACTGGGAACTATAATGAGTTAACACTAGTGTGAATCTTGATTGATGGTCATACGATGATCATGCGTATAAGAATACAAATCGAGATCATTAGTACTTATTAAGGAACAAGGTACTGGACCAACCCGCTATGAAAACACCACATGAATTAAGTCATAGGTGTTACTCGTGATAACTATATCATTTATTCCTTTGACTTGAGATTACCATTGACTTCAATATTAGGAGTATGGTAATTTGACACTTTCAAATGTTGCCTTTAACCGAATGATTATAAAAGTTGTGATTGGTTAACATGTGAATAATATGTGGAGGTGTGTAATCAAGATAGAATTTGTCCCTCTCGTATAAAGAGAGATATCATTGGATCCCTCGATATGTTAGACTGTTAAATAGCCAAGACCAAGTGAATTGATATGATCAATATCACTTGGATGTTTTCAGTCTACCTAAAGATCGAGACTAGTACAATCGAACATTAATGGTGATTTTCCATGTATTATGTTTAATCAAAGGATATTGTACGACAAATGGATATAATATATGTTATTCATTATGTTATAATGATTATGATATTCATGCTACTTGGGTAGTCATAATGCCTTGTTAGAGACCGCTTATGACTTGTGTACTAAAATGGTTTTGGTTCACTACTAACATCGCGTGAACCTATTAGGTCGCATACAAAGAATGGCTTTGTGCAATTTTAATTGGTCCAGAGTAACTAATTTTATATGATAAAATTCATGACAAAAGCCCTTATGATTTGTTATATAATAAGTTATTAATAGAGGCGTATGTGTAATTTGCTTGAATTGTCTAAACATAGTAGTTGTATTACAAATAGATTCTTTAAGTAAGTTTATCTACACGTGTTAATAAATGTTGCAAAGCTTAAAATGAAATAAGATTTTCGTTCTTACTATTTTTGAGTTTTTGGATTTTGGGAGAGAAAGAAAATGTTTTCAATCTCTCTTAGGGCTAGTACTCCAAATTGTGCTTACCATTTGTGTGTGGATTTTTGATAGAGGACACGCAATTGAATTTTTTGATTATTGAACAATGAGAGAAGAAATCACGGATTAAGGTATGGTTTACTTTTGTACATCTAGTTTAATGCAAGTTATTTTCGATCCAGTTAGGGTTTTTTAAAAATTGTTTTAAATTTTTCACCACGTAAGAACCTAAAAATTCAAGAATGTTTCTATATACGACAGAGACAGCTTTGGTAGCTTTTACCTTCCCTTTCTTCAGTAGGTTCATATATATCATGAACCATTAAATATATGTTTAAGGCATTTTTTAATATTCATTCTTACACTTTTAAACATCATATGCAACTATAAACAAGGTTCTCCATGTCATTCATATTATATATTTCAAAACTATTTTGATGAATTATAGATCAAATCTATTGCCAACTTTTGGCATATGAAGATTCAAGCCTTTTGAGATAATTAATATAGTCCTTTCATGTTCCAAACATAAAAAGATATTAATAGGTTCTCAACCATTTTATAAGAATTTATGAATTTTGTAATTTTATACCTTTCCCTTATGACTTATTATTGGAACATTTTCTTCAGTATCCTTGTCATGAAGTTAGTTTCCACGGTCCCTATCAAATCCCAAAATTTTTAAATTGGTAATTACGGCTAATCCAGGATTAAAGAATCCTAATTATGATTTCGGTGGTGAGTCGAGAGTTGAAGACCAGTGAAATTGTGATTTTTAAGTAATTTTAATATTGTGTGATGTGTCTAATGTTGTGTACTATTATATTCTATTATTTTGTGAAATTAAAATTAACAGAGTCAATCTGATATTGTGTGTCGTTTTTATCTCGAGATACATGTTGAAATGAATGTAGAGAAAAATATAATGTCGACTTGAACTTTCATTTTGAATCTTGCAAATAAATATTGTAATTAAGTTTAAAATTCGAGTTTTGAACTTTAAATGGATTTAACGAGCCGACGCGAGTCTCACACCTCAATTTGCATGCGAGACAAATTGTCCGATAGTTTCGGAGCGCATTAGTAAATTTTTTAATTTTTTAGGGGCTAGAGTCACTGATACTTTGCATCATAAGATTATCATGATATCACGTTGAACCATAGCAAGCTTTGATAGACTCGAGGTACTATACTCGATTAGCTATTCTCTCCCCTCATGAGTCCTTATTATTGTTTACTTACGACTTTTAGAGAATGTTATCTAACTATGGTTAGATGACAAAAAGGCGATGGATTCACTTTTGTATTTAAATTTCTTGGATTATATTCTTCGTTTAATCTCTTCGATTATTATACATTTGATTATTATAGGTGTACTGGATAGTGTGGGATTTATGTATTTGACATTATTGAATTGTTATAATTGGATAATGACAGGTTCTAGTAGCGACAAAGGAAAGGAAAAGCTTTCCAACTGTATGTGACTTCTCTACTTCTTTTCTCTATTTCTGTATTGGTTTTTGAATATATTTTATTGTATAAATGGATTTATGGATTCGAATGTGATTAGGATATCTTTTTGAACGACTGGAACAATTTTAGGATGAATTGAAATAAATTATGGAATTCAGGTAATGATAGTTTATGGATTTTGAAAATCCGGGATAGGTTAAATTTATTAAATAATATTTTCGAATGCAATATATATTTTTATGGGTGAATTGTGAGTCCTTTGGCATTTCCACCAAAGTTGAATTGGTTTTGTTGAAGATTTTTTAAGGTCGAAATTTCAGTGTAGGCTTAAAAATAGAGGAGATGCTATCGAAAAACTTTTAGAAAATTTTGGTGGATAATGTGATCAATATAAATGAACTTTGAGGATTATTGAATTCATTCAAATGTAATTTAAAGTTTAAAACTCAGTTTAGAATCCTTAGTTATTAATAATATTAATAATTGATGATTACACTATCTAAATCTCAATTATTTATTGATGAAGAGGTTAAGGCTGCTAGATTATTAATGGATTAAGGTAATATAGGCCAATCATATGCCTTAATTGGGTGGGGCTTGACAGGGTTGGGACATGGTTTTACGAATGAGGTTTGTGCCGGCTTTTGTATATCGTATGTTTTGTTGAAAAGTTTTAATTCCATTGCATTTTCAATTGTTTATTCGATATACTATATATTTTATTGTGATTATCAAGTATTAAAGACAATTGTACTAGTACTTTAATTGAGTCTGACTAATGTATCGAGGCTTAATTAGGGTTTCAGACCGGGTATCGCCCTAATTAGGATAGGGGATGCTACAATCTGCCTATTGGATAATGCACTAATGAAACGCACTAGCGTGTTACCTGCACTTTAAGATTTTGTCCCTATCAAATCCCGAATTATTAAACTAATAATTATGGCTAATTAGGGATTAGCGAAGATTAATTATGGTTTTGGCCACAAGTCATGAGTTAAAGACTGGTGAAATTAAGATTTTTAATTAATTTTCTTATAGTGTGATGTGTAGCTAGTTTTGTGTATTATACATTATCTTATTTTGCGAAATTCAAGTTGACCAGATAAACTTGATATTTCGCGAGGTTTGATGTCAAGATATGTATCAAAATGAGTCGCGAAAGAATTAAAATGTTGACCTGAACCTTCGTTTCAAATTTTGCGAAAATATTTATATTTAAGTTTCAAATATTCGAGTTTTAGATGTTAATTGGATGACGTGGGTCTCATACCTCGATTTGCATGTGAGATAGGGTGTTTGAGAGTTTTCGGAGTACATTGGTAGATTCTCTAATTTTTGGCAGAATTGGGGTATTTATCGGGGTTTAATTTGAAAATAAAATAAATGATAATTATGAAATCAAAAAAAAAAATTATAAATTGGTGGGCGCTCCGTGACATGCGGTGTCGGGAGTGACATAAGTGAGACGTGCAATAGTGTGCATGTCCGAGGGTGATCGTTGGCGTGCGTGGTGAATTTAGAGGTGAGGAAATAGATAAGCATATACATTTATATATGATTGATATATATAAATGTACAACCTATAGTTTGATTTAAATTTTTTAAATAATTAAATTTGCCTCGAGATACGCAATGCATGAGCATTGAGCATAAGAATGATTGAATGTTGGCTATTAAAAAGGTGTGCCCAAGCCTCGAGATGCATGTAACCACATCTTTAGGAGAATAAAGTGGTGCATGGATGCGATTGAATGGTTATATATAAAACCATTTGATTTACCTCCATATATAAAACACGTATCTCGAGGAGATTAAACCAATTGATTTTTTTTAGGCGGTTAATGGTGATTATCGTGATAATATCCACAAAGATTGACCTCAAGATACGAAGTACATATCTCAAGGAAGATTAAAATAATAAAATGAATGGTTAGATTTGACTTGAGATTTGGTGATGCAATTCTCGACAAAATCAAATATATTTTCGACTTAACACTGTCCTCTTCATCTCTATTTTGGAAACAAAACTCGAAATTGAAGAGAAAGAGGGAGAGGAGATCGACGATGGAGGCGGGTATAAAGTGAGGTTGTGTTTGTTGTTGTTGGGTTGTCGTTGTTGGTTGTTTATTGTTGTTGACATTGTTGTTGTGTGTTGTTGTTGTTGATGTTCGTTTCTTGTTATAGAAGTTGGGATGAAGGCTTAGGTAGTCCGAGAAAGAAGATGGCATGGAAAGGTTTCCCTTGCCGAGACCCAACCCGAGGTTGGGGTTGGAAGCCCGACCCCAACAAAATTTTTCAAAAATTGATTTCGTTGAAATAGAGAATAGAGGAGGAAGAAGAAGATGGGATTTCATCCCCTAACCAGACAGAACCGGGTTCGATTAAGAGGTCAAACCCTAATTAAAGAAGAAAAAGAAATTGCTGAAAAATGAGAAAAAAAATCAGAAAAATAATATTTAGGAATAAATAAATAGAAATTGTATATTTCTATTAGAAATGAGGATTTTCAAATTTTATCGAGGATTTATACTTGGGATTTGGCATCGTAATGTGTGTTACGATATCTAAAAATGCCCCGAAATGAGAATATTATTTTAAAGCTTAGTTTAGGTTAATTTTGAATTTTGGACCACAATTTGCAATCAAAATTGGGTTCTAGATATCCGAGGACTTGATTTGGATCAATTTTAGGGTTTTGAATTGAGATAGGACAAATAAATATATTATACATTAGAAAAATCATTTTTAAGTCTAGAAAACATAATTTCAATGCTAAACAATAATATTGAGTCAAAGATCAAATCTAGGCATCGAAGAATTTATTTTGGAAGTATTTGAAGATTTTTGGGACGCAATTAGGTCATTTAAACTACAACTAATTGGAAAACAAATTGGAGAATTGTTAATGGAGTCTTAATAGGCTTATAAATGAATTGTAAGAAAATAATTGGAGCCTGGTGTTGACTAATTTACCGACTCGAAACGTAAGGGAGTTGGAATATTGTGTTTGTAAGGTTAAGTAAATCTCATAATAACCTTTACATTGTATGATTACAATTTCATATAAATTGCATTGATCCTTGATATTTCATTTTTGCTGTACATACATACATGGGTAGGGAGGAGAAGGGCGGTTCAAGTCTCCTTATAGTGTGTACTATACCTTGGTTATAGGGGAGAACACTATATTATGCTTAAGGGGGTAGAGTCATTGATACTTTGCATCATGTGGTTATCATGATTTCATGTTGAACAAGATCATACTCCCATAGTCTAGAGGAACGAGACTCGTTTGATTATCCTTTTTGGGTATGAGTTTTTATTACCGTTTACTTACAACTTTCAGAGGATATCAATAGATTGTAGTTGAATAACAAAAACGAGATGGATTCGCAATTTTATTCAAATTCCTTAGATTGTACTCTTCTTTTACTTTCTTGGATTATTGTGCAATTAATTATTACAGGTGTACTAAATAGTATGTAATTTACTTATTTGACATTATCAAATTTTTATAATTAGGTAATGACAGGTTCTAGCCATGAGAAGAGAAAGGAAAAGCTTTCCTACTATCAGTGATTTGATTAGTTTTCTTTTCTTTATGTATGGATTTTTTTAATATAATATATTGTATAAATGAGTTTTTAGGTTCGTGCGTGTTTATGATCCTCTTTGGAATGATTGTAACAATTTAGGGATGGAATAAAATACTGTGGAGCTAAGGTACAAATGGTTTAAGAATTTTGAAAACCCGAAATAGGTTGGAATGAATAAATAATTTTTGTTAGTAAAATATATATTGTTATGTGTTGGATTGTGAGTCCTTCAGCATTTGCACCAAGCTGAGCAGGCTTTGTTATAGTTTTTGAAGGCCAGGTTTCAGGTGTAGGCTTTAAAATAGAGGATGTGCTATCGAAAGCTTTTACAGAATTTTTTTGATTATTTAATCAATCTTACGGAACTTTGAGGTTTGAGATTTACTTTTAGAATCCTTTGTTATTTATAAAGTATTATAATTGGTGATTACTTTGAATTTATATTAATTTATTTATTAATGGTGATATTAAGGGTACTAGATTATCAAGGGATTAAGGTAATCTAAGCAGGTCAAATGCCCTAATTATGTGGGGTCTGACAATGTTGGTATTAGAACCTAGGATTCTAAAAGAATCTTGTCGATTGAGGTTAAATGAGTTATTAGTTGGGAAGAAACGCGACGGAATGGGGATTAAAATGTTTAAATACTTTATGATTTATGTTATCTATGTTTTATATTATCGAGATATCGATGGATATTGGCTTGCCGAACAACTTTTCCTGTAATGTTTGTTGCAAAAATTATTAGTGAACAATAAGAGTTGGGTTAAGGATCTCACGAGGACAATAGGGATTCATAACATATGGATTCAAATATTTTCGAAAACTTGGATAGGCACATGTCAGAGTTAATGAACATCTTACGAGCACATGTGGCAGCCTAAGCACCTGTGGTTCATGTTGCTCAAAACGTTCCTGTTGCTCTAGCCGCTTTGGAGGAGCAAGCTAACCCTTGCACTTCATTCAAGAGTTGAACTAGTTGCTACAATGTCGCTTCATGCTGATTTAGTCTTTGTTAATGGAATGTCACAAAAGGAAAGTCATGAAGAGCTTAGTATCGTTATATCGATGACTAAGTCGAACACTTTGCGAGAGGTTCGAGGTAAGGCCAAGATTTACGTAACTAAAAAAACTTTTCAACGTGAATCACGATGATATCAAGGTGTCGTGGATTCATAACATGGCTTCAATTTTAAGGGCAAGAAAAGGTTTACATTTAGGTTTGACCCAAAGTATTAGAAAAAAAGAAGAGTGGAAGACCATTGTTTTCACCTACGACACATGTCATCCCATCATATGTGCATCCTTATTTGTTTTCTGAATCTAGCCATTAGACCCTTGAAGTTGACGCAGACTAGGCGAAGATGGACTCGATCACAGTCCTTTCAGCCTTTAGGTCATAGAGGTATACCTCAGTCGCAAAGGAGTAAAGGTAAGAGTCGAGGATCTTAGGGACAGGCTACAAGTCAGTGATCGACAACTAGTTAGGCATCATCTACAAGTAGTAAACTTACAGTTACATGTTTTGGGTATGGAAAATAGGATCATATTAGCCTAGATTGTCCTCAAAATTCGAGTGCAGTTACGTGTTTTGGGTATGGAAAAAAAAACATAACAAGATTTCGTGTTCACATATCTTAGGAGCATGTGTCATATACTAAACAACATAATCAAGGAATGTGTTCAGGTGGTGACTAAACAAGATTCAGATGAAAATCGTAATCTTATCGAACGTACACTTTTAGTTTGTGGTCGTGTGGTTATTGAATTAGGGTTAACTTCGGTGTGAGTCCCCATTCATCTTTTACTCAACAAAGTAATTAGGGATAAGATGTATCATCACTTTATGTGTGATAAATATGTTAATAAGATCTCTAGACAAGAAAGGCTATTGATCTCTATGTATTAGATTTACTAAAGTTTGATGTGTTGTTGAGAATGGATTGACTAGCTATTAGGAAGAAATGAAAACACTTACCGAAACTATTACTACATAAGCAAGACCTGAATTTGAATAGGAGGAAACTCTTGTGGTTTATGAATTCTGGGACATTTTTCTTAATGATTTACCTAGAGTTCCACCTCCAAGAGAGATTGATTTTGTTATTGACCTGGTTTTTGGAACTAAATCAATTTATATTTTTCCTTATATAATGGCTCCGAAGAAGTTGTAAGAGTTGCTAAAACATTTGGAGGAGTTACTTGATAAAGGATTTATTCATCGAAGCATAGCTTTGTGAGGCCCATCAGTTATTTTTGTAAAAAAGAAAGGCAATAGGTTGAGGCTCTGCCTTGATTATAGATAGTTAAACAAGGTCAGTGTTCGAAGTAAATGTCCATTGCCTAGAATTGATGATTGGTTTGATCAACTGAACGGTTTCAAATTATTTTCTAAGATTGATCTTCATTCTGGTTATAATCAGTTGAAAAGTCGAACAGATGATGTGCAGAAGATCGCCTTCAGTACCAGATATGGTAATTTTGAGTTTGTTGTTATGCTATTTTGGTTGACTAATGCTTCGGCGATGTTTTATGGATTTGATGCGGAGAGTTTTGAGGTTGTGTATGGATCACTTTGTGATAGTCTTCATTGATAATATCTTAATATACTCTGAAGACTCATAAGGATCATGAACAACAACTCAGAGTTATTCTCCAGATTTTGAGAAATTATAAACTGTACACCACATTTAGCATATGTGAGTTTTGGTTGTTTAAGGTGAAGTTTTTGGGTCATGTGGTTAGTACAAAAGGAATTTTTGTGGATCAAACCAAGATTGAGGGCATATGTGAGTTTTGGTTGTTTAAGGTGAAGTTTTTGGGTCATGTGGTTAGTACAAAAGGAATTTTTGTGGATCAAACCAAGATTGAGGCTATCATTGATTGGTTGAAACCTACCACAGTGATAGAGTTATGGAGTTTTCTAGGTTTGGCTGGCTATTATCGTAGATGTCTGAGAAGTTTTTCTTAAGATAGCTGTGCTAATTACTAAACTAACTCTGAAAAATGTTTCATGTGTTTGGTTTAAAGAATGCGATGATGTGTTTTGGAAATTGAAGAAATGTTTAAGTTTAGCATCAGTCTTATATTGCTTGAATTGGGGGAAGGGGCTTACAGTTCATACTGACGCATCAAAAGTTGGTTTAGGTTAAATTTTAATGTAGAATGACAAGGTGATTTCTTATGTTTATCATCAACTAAAGATTCATGAAAAGAATTATTCTATTCATGATTTGGAATTAGTAGCGATTGTATTTCCTTTAAAGCAATAGAGACACTATTTGTATGGAGGAAGCTTCACGCTATTTTCATATCGTAAAAGTTTAAAATACTTTTTCTCTAAAAAAAAGTTAAATATGAGTCAACGACAATGGTTTGAAAACTCGAAAGACTTAAATCTTACTCTTAAATACCATTCGAGTAAAATGAATGTTGTTGTTGATGGACGGAACAGAAGGAATGGTGAAACATTACGTGCAACTATTTGGTTAACTTATGGGCATGACTTGATAAAAAAAATCATTGATATGATTTCGTCAAAGATTTCTGAGTCTGATGATGAACTAGTTTGTACTCAGCTTAGAGTACAAACCGTATTTATTTAGAAAGTGATAGAATATCAACAAAGTAATGAGAAATATGGGAAGTTCAAGGGGTTTGATGAGGACATTAATAATTTAGATTGGGTTGAGTCTGCAGATTAGAGTTTGAGGTTTAGATGCAAACTTTAGGTTCCATTGGTGGTTGAGATATGGGATGAGATATTAAGAGAATCTTATCGGTCGATATGTAACATTCATCCTGGTAGAACCAAGATGTATCATGATATGGAGTGATTGTGTTGGTGGCCAGGGATGAAAGCTGATGTAGGTGATTATATGTAGAGATGTGAAATGTGTCAACATGTTAAAACCGCAAGGCAAAAACCTGCAGGTATGTTGCAGCCGCTTACTATTCCTCAATGGAAATGGGAACATATTGCGATGGATTTTGTTACTTGTTTTCCCATTGCACGTGGGAAACATTATGCGGTCTATATTATTGTAGATAGATGAATGAAGTTTGCTTATTTTTTTCTAAGTCTATTTTAGATACTTTTACATAATTGAGCTTATTATGCGAGCGAGAGGTGGCTCGCTTGTTTGGGGTACCATTGATGATAGTTTCTGATCGAGATGCTTAGTACATAACAAGGTCGTAGTAGAGAATAGAGGAACAGCTCGGGGCTCAGTTACATTTCAATACTACATTTCATCCATGGATGGATGGTTAGATTGAAAGGTTGATCTATGTGTTCGAGGACGTGCTTAAAGCTAGTGTACCAGGATTTGGAGGTTCATGGGAAGAATACATACCTTTGCGTGAGTTCGTTTGTAATAGCTATTACCAATCAAGTATCAAGGTGGCTGCGATTAATGTTTTTTTATGGGGTACCTTGTTCTTCTCTTGTCGGTTGAGTGGAACAGGAAGATTTGGTAGAGTTGGCTCCATAAATGGTTCGAGAACACACTGAGGTTATGCAAAAGATTTGTCTAAGATTCAAAATGGCTCAGGAAAAGTACAAAATTTATTATGATTTTCATAACTGGTTTATGGAATATAATGAAGGAGATTGAGT